>CAWUFW010009413.1:0-600000 GCA_963921515.1 Calotriton arnoldi | reverse complement strand
ATATATATATACATATATATATATATATATATATATATATAGCTAGGACAGACGCAATACCAGCGTCACACTTTTTCGGCACTGACCGCGCGCGCCTTCAGTCTCTTTTTACTCTGGGTTAAGGGGTTTTCCCTCTAAATTCTGATGTACCTAAGGCACAGGCACTACCAGTTTAATATTTTTTAAGCCTATATTTTTTAAGCATTTGTTCAGATTGTGATGAACCATTTCCATTATGTTATTGATTTTTATTTTAAGGTCATCCACTTTGTGTGATCTCTAGTTGGAAGTCTATTGTTTATGTCTGTTGGAATCTCTGCCTCACGTTATGTGCCCAGTCATCGGCTGATGACTATGTAAATTTACTGCATGTCGTAATGTTTGTGTAACTATGTCAAAGTCACGATGGAAAAAGTAGAGTCACTGCCTCATTGCTCTATATAAACCGTGTCTATTCATGCAGTACGCTATGTGATCAAGACCGCAGGCTTGGGGTCGAAACGCGTCATCTTTGACATGAACATGCAATAAACTTCTTTGTTTGCATCAACTACGGAGTGTGTGCCCGTGTTTGACCCAGCATGGTCTTGCCTTGGGATCCTGGTTTTATATATATATATATCACTGAAAAAACCATAGGTTTTAGGGACAGTTATAGTTACTTGGACATTGCACTCGTACAAAACCCGTGAAATTCCCCCGTTATAGTTAGTTCAGCTAACTATAACTCGTGCCCCCGCAATGCACTGCTGATGACGTCACATATTACATCACTCATGACATGGTCAGTTACATCACTGATGACATCACTGATGACATCTCAAATGACATCACTGTTGACATCATCCAGTGACTGTGTGTTTCTGTAAAGTTTAAATATTTTTAATATATATAGGGAAAGGCGTTTTGAAGAATGAGTGGGTGTATAAGTGTCTGTATGGATGATTTAGTAGGTGCGTGACTAATTCTATAAGTGAGTGATTAAACGTATCTTACTGAATGCATGGGTTAGTGACTAAACTGGGTGAATGTCTGTATCTGTCTGTTGCTGTGTAAGTGGCTGCATGGGTTTGTGAACAGCTACATGAGTGTCTATAAGAGTTATTGATTTGTTGTCTGAGTATCTGTATGGGTGCCTGAGTGTTTGTGTGGATGGGGTGTGTGCGACTGTGCATAGATGTGTGAGTGGGTGATTCACTGGGTGGATGGTTTCAAGAGTGCATCTGTGATAGACTGTATGGGTGGGTAAGTGTGTGTAACAGTGTGTTAGTGAGTGAATGTATGTCCCAGTGGTACATGTGTGAGTAACTACATATGTGAAAGGCAGTATATATGTGTGTTAGAGTATTTAAATGGCTATAAGTGAGAGTGTGTTATTGTGAGAGTGGCTGTATGGATGAGTGTGTGCTTGTATCAGTGATTGTATAAGAGCGTAACAATGTGCTAGTATTTGTATGATTAAGTGAGCTGGTGTGTGTATAACTGTATAGGTGAGTAAATGGCAGTGTGTTTAATTATTTGCATGACTGACTAGGTGTGTGAGTACCTCTATGGATGAGTGGCGGTGTTTGAGTGTCTATATAGGAGTAAGAGTGCATATGATAGTCCTGTACTGAGTGACCATAAGTATGAGTGACTGTACGGGTGAGTGAGTGGATGTGTGTGTGTAGACCTAAGAATCAGTGAGTGGGTATGTAGTTATTGGTGTTGGAGTGTCTATGGTTTTGCGAATGGCAGTCTGTAATTTAGAGTGGGTGTATCAAAGGTTATATTAGGGTGTGAGGAGGTGCATCAGATTATCACGTGGATGATGTCATCAGTGATGTCATTTGAGATGTCATCAGTGATGTCATCAGTGATGTCACTGACCATGTCATGAGTGATGTAATATGTGACGTCATCAGCAGTGCATTGCGGGGCGCGAGTTATAGTTAGCTGAACTAACTATAACGGGGGAATTTCACGGGTTTTGTACGAGTGCAATGTCCAAGTAACTATAACTGTCCCTAAAACCTATGGTTTTTTCAGTGAATTTCAAAGGTTTTTTAAATGCTAATTTGTAACTATAACGTGTCTGAAACCTATGGTTTTTTCAGTGAATTTCAAAGGTTTTTTAAATGCTAATTTCTAACTATAACGTGCCTGAAACCTATGGTTTTTTCAGTAAATTTCAAAGGTTTTGTAAATGACAATTTTTAAATGTATTAATTGTTATATTAATTTTTTTCATACTGATTTACTACATTTTTAGAAACAATTTTTTTTTACATATTTTATTTTTTAAATTACATTGTAATTACATTATACATTACATTACAAAAAATACTTTCTCAGAATGAATTACTTTAGTTTAAATACTTTGCACATAGGCAATAGACTTTTAAGTACAGTAGTTACAGTTGTTGCAATGGGCAACACATTTTCAAACACAATGCAACATTCAGCTCAATGTGAATTTCTAGTTAAATGCAATTAGTTACTTTATGGATTACTTTTCTAACCACAGGACTGGATCCTAGATTCAGTCTTGGGACATCTCCTGTAAACAGTTGAGTAAAAGCGTTTTGGTTACAGTACTGATTTTTAAGGAATATTATTGTATTTTAAAAGTTGACACTTAGAAACTTTTTCTCATATGGTCACCAATGTTATCCTATGGAAGGAAATTCACTTAGCAGGTAAAAACTGTTATTGTTACTTTTTCTTACTCAGTGTTGGATCCTGGATCCAGCACTGGTGCATCTCCTGTAAACAGTTGAAAGAATGCGTTTAAGTCATACAGGTGATTTTTAAGGAATATTTGAAGTTTGTAAAAATCAACACTTTGAAACTTTTTGCTGAAAACCAGACAATGGATTCCTATGGAAGAAAATATAAGTTACTGGTAAGTACGGTTAAAATTACTTTTCAGGGTCAGTGCTGGGCTAAAAGATGCAGCACTGGGTTCTCTCCTGATAACAGGTGAGTAAATCGGAATTCGTATTTCGGCTGATTTTAGAGGAATATTTTAAAGTTCAAGAACTCCACACTTAGAAGAATTTCCAAGTGAAACCAGTCAATGTTAGCCTATGGAAGGAAATTCAAGTTACTGGTAAGTACGGTTAGAATTACTTTTCAGGGTCAGTGCTGGGCTAAAAGGTGCAGCACTGGGTTTTCTCCTGATAACAGGTGAGTAAGTCGGAATTCGGATTTCGGCTGATTTTAGAGGAATATTTGTATGTTTCAAAAATCAACACTTAGAAACTTTTTCAGCAAAAAGCAGGCAATGATATCCTATGGAAGGAAATTCAAGTTACTGGTAAGTACGGTTAAAATTACTTTTCAGGATTAGTACTGGGCTGAAAGATACAGCACTGAGGTCTCTCCTGATAACAGGTGAGTAAATCGGAATTCGTATTTCGGCTGATTTTAGAGGAATATTTGTATGTTTCAAAAATCAACACTTAGAAACTTTTTCAGCAAAAAGCAGGCAATGATATCCTATGGAAGGAAATTCAAGTTACTGGTAAGTACGGTTAAAATTACTTTTCAGGACCAGTACTGGGCTGAAAGATGCAGCACTGAGGTCTCTCCTTATAACAGGTGAGTAAATCGGAATTCGTATTTCGGATGATTTTAGAAGAATATTTGCACAATGGTGAAGGGAGGGGCGGGGCCTGAGGTGACATCTGTGCAAACGCGTCCCGTGGCGCGTTTTAAGTTGGGGGATTAAGTCCCCTTGAATCCTGAGGGTCCCTAGGGGCCAACTAGCCCACCAGGAACCTCCAATATGCGCCAGGGGCTGCGTTGCAGAGACGTGTAGAGAGGCCACACCCCTTTTACACCTCTCTGCAACGCAGCTCTGTGGCGCTTTCTGAATGTACCTGTTGGGCTAGTTGGCCCCCAGGGACCCTCAGGATTGAAGGGGATTTAATTCCCCATCTTAAAACGCGCCACGGGGCCTGTTTGCACACATGTCACCTGAAGCCCCGCCCCTCCCTTCACCACTGTTAACGCGCCCTTGGCGCATTTTAAGTTGGGGATTAAGTCCCCTTGAATCCTGAGGGTCCCCGGAGTCCAACTAGCCCACCATATACCTCCAAAAGCGCCACAGAGCTGCGTTGCAGAGAGGTGTAAAAAGGGCGTGGCCTCTGTACACCTCTCTGCAAGGCAGCCCCTGGCGCATACTGGAAGGTTCCTGGTGGGCTAGTTGGCCCCAGGGACCCCAGTATTCAAGGGGAATTCGTTCCCCCTCTGCAAACGCGGCAGGGGGCGCGTTTGCAGAGTGGTGAAGGAAGGGGGCGGGGCCTGCGGGCCCGATCGTTTTTTTTTTTGTCCCCTGAAGGGGGGCTGTGTGGCCCCCCTTCCTTTTTCATGTTTTTGGGCCCTGGGGACCCCATCCCCCAGGGCCTTACCCCTTTTTAAATTAAATATAAAAAAAAAACGGGAAGGGGGCCGCGGGGCCCCCTTCCCTGGGCCTGTATTGGCCCCGGGGACCCCATCCCCGGGGCATGGCCTCTATTTTTTTTTTTCTTTGGAGGGGCTGCGTGGCCCCCTCCTCAGGCCATTTAAGGCCCCGAGGACCCCATCCCCCGGGGCTGGCTTTCCGTTTTTTTAAAATTTAATTATTTTTAAACTTTGGGGAGGGGGCCGCGTGGCCCCCTCCCGAGCCACTACTTGCCCCGGGGACCCCATCCCCGGGGCTGGCCCTCTCCGTTGGGGACTGTTGGGGGTCCCCAAGCCCCCACAGTCCCGCCGGCTCCCCGCGTCCCTTGGGAGCCGGCATTGCTTACACATGGGGAGCTGCTAAGATGCAGCTCCCCATGTGGAAAGCAATCGGCTTGGATATTGGAAGAGAGAGCAGGTTTCCCTGCTCTCTCTTCCAATATCCAAAGCAGTTTGCTATGGCAGGACGGGAGCCGCGAGGCTCCCGTCCTGCCATAGCAAACTACAGTGTCCCGGGGTAGGCACCCCGGGACACTGCAGGAGCCGGCCCTGGGGGTGGTGGTCCCCAGGGCCATCAAGGGCTCCAGGAGGGGGCCGCGCGGCCCCCCTCCCATTCAGGTCACAGCCCGGGGAGGTGGTGGTCCCCGGGGCTCTGAGGTCCGTAACGGACCCCCATATTTAAATGTTTAGTGCCCCGGGGAGGTGGCGGTCCCGGGCGTGTGGGGGGCTGGAGCCCCCCACACAGGTTCTTTAATTTAAAAAAAAAAGCCCCGGGAGGTGGTGGTCCCCGGGGCTGCGGGAGGGCTCAGAGCTCTCCCGCACCATTTAAAAAAAAGCCCCGGGGGTGGCGGTCCCCGGGGCTTGGGGGCCCTTTGTGGCCCCCACACATAAAATTAACCCCCCCACCATGCCCCCGGGACTTGGGCCACCCGGGGGCCAATTAACTATCGAGCGCGGGAGACCGCGCTTCGATTTTCCGGCAGGATTCGCGCACCCTGAGCGCATCCTGCCGATTTTTTAAATTTTTTTATTTTTTTGCCCAGGGGGTCCTTGTGGGACCCCTGAGCAAACCTAGGGGTCAGGGTGTTTCTACCCTGCCCCCTTTGTGCGCTTTGCGCTCTTGTTTCTGTCCCTCGGTTCTACCGAGGGACAAAATGGCTGCCAACATTTCCTGAATCGGAATGTTGACAGCCAGCTGACAGCCAATTAACATGCAGCTCGTGATCGGGACGGTGCGCGCAGGGTGCACTGAGGGTACGCGGACCCTACTCGGCCATAGATATCACTAACTTTTTACTTTTCATTTTCTCAGCAACTACTGAACGGATTAACACCATTTAACAAAAAGGGTTCTTTCTGAACCAAGAACTACCTCTTTGCCAAATTTGGTGTAATTCCGTTCAGCATCAAGGGCTCCAGGAGGGGTGCCGCGCGGGCCCCCTCCCATTCAGGTCACAGCCCCGGGGAGGTGGTGGTCCCCGGGGCTCTGGGGGTCCGTAACGGACCCCCATATTTAAATGTTTAGTGCCCCGGGGAGGTGGCGGTCCCGGGCGTGTGGGGGGCTGGAGCCCCCACACAGGTTCTTTAATTTAAAAAAAAAGCCCCGGGGAGGTGGTGGTCCCCGGGGCTGCGGCAGAGCTCAGAGCTCTCCCGCACCATTTAAAAAAAAAAGCCCCGGGGGGTGGCGGTCCCCGGGGCTTGGGGGGCCCTTTGTGGCCCCCCACACAGAAAATTAACCCCCCCCACCATGCCCCCGGGACTTGGGTCACCCGGGGGCCAATTAACATCGAAGCGCGGGAGACCGCGCTTCGATTTTTCGGCAGGATTCGCGCACCCTGAGCGCATCCTGCCGATTTTTAAAAATGTTTTTTTATTTTTTGCCCAGGGGGTCCTTGTGGGACCCCCTGAGCAAACCTAGGGAGTCAGGGTGTTTCTACCCTGCCCCCTTTGTGCGCTTTGCGCTCTTGTTTCTGTCCCTCGGTTCTACCGAGGGACAAAATGGCTGCCAACATTTCCTGAATCGGAATGTTGACAGCCAGCTGACAACCAATTAACATGCAGCTCGTGATCGGGACGGTGCACGCAGGGTGCACTGAGGGTACGCGGACCCTACTCGGCCATAGATATCACTAACTTTTTACTTTTCATTTTCTCAGCAACTACTGAACGGATTAACACCATTTAACAAAAAGGGTTCTTTCTGAACCAAGAACTACCTCTTTGCCAAATTTGGTGTAATTCCGTTCAGCAGTTCAGGCTGTAGCCGTGTCTAAAGTTTCCTATGGAAAAGTGCATGGGGAAAACGCGTTTTGGGACCCCCTTTTTCTCGGCCCCCGCTTGACGAATCCCCGAGACTTTCAGGGTAGGAGCGGACCGGAGCGGGCCACAAAGTTTGAAAATTTCGCGAAGATACGTCAACCGGCAAGAGAGTTATTTCAAATAGAATGTCGCGGATTTCCTATGGATAATAGGTTGTAACTATAACTATCTACTGGCGACCGCCAGTAGATAATATATATATATATATATATATTCACTGAAAAACCATAGGTTTCTCACTGAAAAAACCATAGGTTTCAAGCACGTTATAGTTAGAAATTAGCATTTAAAAAACCTTTGAAATTCACTGAAAAAACCATAGGTGTTAGGGAAAGTTATAGTTAGTTGGACATTTCACTCGTACAAAACCAGAGAAATTCCCCCGTTATAGTTAGTTCAGCTAACTATAACTCGCGCCCCCGCAATGCACTGCTGATGACGTCACATATTACATCACTCATGACATGGTCAGTGCCATCACTGATGACATCACTGATGACATCATCCATGTGATAATTTGATGCATCTTCTCACACCCTAATATAACCTTTGATACATCCACTCTAAATTACAGACTGCCATTCTCAAAACCTAAGTCCCCTTGAATCCTGAGGGTCCCTGGGGTCCAACTAGCCCACTAGGTACCTCCAGTAAGCGCCACAGAGCTGGTGGGCTAGTTGGCCCCCAGGGGCCCTCAGGATTGAAGGGGAATTAATTCCCCAACTTAAAACGCACCACAGGGCGTGTTTGCACACATGTCACCTCAGGCCCCACCCCTTCCCTTCACCACTGTGCAAACGCGCCCCGTGGCGCATTTTAAGTAGGGGGATAAAGTTCCCTTGAATCCTGAGGTTCCCTGGGGTCCAACTAGCCCACCAGGTACCTCCAGTAAGCGCCACAGAGCTGCGTTGCAGAGAGGTGTAAAAAGGGGCATGGCCTGGACCACCTCTCTGCAACGCAGCCCTGTGGAGCTTACTGGAGGTACCTGGTGGGCTAGTTGGCCCCCAGGGACCCTCAGGATTGAAGAGGAATTAATTCCCCAACTTTAAACGCGCCACAGGGCGTGTTTGCACACATGTCACATCAGGCCCCGCCCCCTCCCTTCACCACTGTGCAAACGCGCCCCGTGGCGCGTTTTAAGTTGGGGGATAAAGTCCCCTTGAATCCTGAGGTTCCCTGGGGTCCAGCTAGCCCACCAGAGAGGTGTAAAAAGGGGCGTGGCCTGGACCACCTCTCTGCAACGCAGCCCTGTGGCGCTTACTGGAGGTACCTGGTGGGCTAGTTGGCCCCCAGGGACCCCCAGTATTGAAGGAGAATTAATTCCCCAATTTAAAACGCGCCACAGGGCGCGTTTGCAGAGTGTTGCTGGGAGGCGGCGGGGCCTCCGGCACGATCGCAGTCTTTTTTTTTTAGAAGGGGGCTGTGTGGCCCCCCTTCTTTTTCCTTTTTTTGGGCCCTGGGGACCCCATCCCCCAGGGCCTGACCCCTATTTTTTAATTACATTTTTTTTTTTTAAACGGAAGGGGGCCACGTGGCCTCCTTCCCGAGGCCATTTTCAGCCCCGGGGACCCCATCCCCCGGGGAATGGCCAACATTCTTTTTTTTAAATATATTTGGAGGGGGGCAGCTTGGCCCCCCTCCTCAGGCCAATTTTGGCCCCGGGTACCCCATCCCCCGGGGCCAGCCTTCTCCTTTTCTTTATTTTTTTAATATAGGGAAGGGGGGGCCGCGTGGCCCCCCTTCCCTGGGCCACTATTGGCCCCAGGGATCCCATCCCCCGAGGCTTGGCCATCCTTTTTTTGGGGGGGGAAGGGGGCCACGCGGCCCCCCTCCCGGGCCACTTCTAGCCCCGGGCACCCCATCCTCTGGGGCAAGCCCTATCCGTTGGGGACCATGGGGGAGCCCCAATGCCCCCAAGGTCCTGCCGGTTCCCCGCGTCCTGCAGGAGCCAGCATTGCTTTTCCACATGGGGAGCTGCTGACATGCAGCTCCCCGTGTGGAAAAGCAATCTGCTTTGCATTTTGGAAGCGAGAGCAGGTTTCCCTGCTCTCGCTTCCAAAATCCAAAGCAAGTTTGCTATGACAGGGCGGGGGCCGCGAGGCTCTCGCCCTGCCATAGCAAACAGCAGTGTCCCGGGGGTGGGCACCCCGGGACACTGCAGGAGCCGGCCCTGGGGGGTGGCGGTCCCCAGGGCCATCACGGGCTCCAGGAGGGGGGCCACGCGGCCCCCCTCCCAACGTGTGCACAGCCCCGGGAGGTGGTGGTCCCCGGGGCTCGGGGGTCCGTAACGGACCCCCGCATTTACATACTTAGTGCCCCAGGGAGGTGGCAGCCCCCGGGGTGTGTGGGGGGTCTCGAGCCCCCCCACACAGGTTCATTTTTATAAAAAAAAACAAGCCCCGGGGAGTGGCGGTCCCCAGGGCTGCGGGAGGGCCGTGTGCCCCCGCAAATATTTAAGAAAAACTCCGGGGGGTGGCGGTCCCCGGGGCTTCGGGGGGCCTTGGAGGCCCCCCACACATTTAAAAAAAACAAGCCCCGGGGGGTGGCAGTCCCCGGGGCTGCAGGGGGGCCGTGTGCCCCCGCAGATATTTAAGAAAAGCCCCGGGGGTGGCAGTCCCCGGGGCTGCGGGGCCCCTGCAATTACATTATGGCATGCCCCCGGGACTTGGCCCACCCGGGGTTAAATAATAACGAAGCGCGGGAGTCCGCGCTTCATTTTTTTATTTTCACGGCAGGATTCGCGGATCCTACGCGAATTTTGCCGTTTAAAAAAAATAAAATGCTTTTATTGGCCCTGGGGGTCCTTGTGGGACCCCCTGAGCAGGCCTAGGGGGTCAGGGTGTTTCTACCCTGCCCCCTTTTCTTGTTTTTCGCGTCTGTTTCCCTGTTTTCTTGTGACTATGTTCTACCGAGTCACAAGATGGCTGCCAACACTTCCTGGTTTGGAGTGTTGACAGCCAATTAGAATAAAGCTCGTGGTCGGGAGGGTCCGCGGATCCACCATGCCGCTAGATATCAAAACTTTTATTGAAAAAATGGGCTCTTTCTGAACCAAGGGCTACCTTTTTGCCAAATTTGGTGTAATTCCGTTCAGCAGTTCGAGCTGTAGCCGTGTCTAAAGTTTCCTATGGGACATTGATTTTCCGACCGCTTTTTTTTTAATTTCTCAGGAACTACTGAACAGATTTACACCATTTAACAAAAAGGGCTCTTTCTGAACCAAGGGCTACCTTTTTGCCAAATTTGGTGTAATTCCGTTCAGCAGTTCGATCTGTAGCCGTGTCTAAAGTTTCCTATGGAAAATAACATGGAGAAAACACGTTTTGGGACCACCCTTTTTTCTCGGCCCCCGCTTTGCAAATCATCCCGAAACTTTCAGGATAGGAGCTGACCGGAGCGGGCCACAAGTTTAGAAAATTCCGCGAAGATTCGTCAACCGGAGCCAAAGTTATTGGGAAAAGAAAAAACGCTTTTCCTATGGAAACTAGGTCCTAACTATAACTATCTACTGGCGACCGCCAGTAGATAATATATATATATATATATATATATATATATATATATATATATATATATACATACACACACACAAACACAAACTTACCTTATATATACTTACATTGAGATGTAGAGGCATGTGTTGGAAAGGAATATTTCTGATAAAGGCTTGCGTTGTGAAGGCAATGCATGGTAAAGACATTGAGCCAGATGTACGACCGTTTTTTGCAGGCGCAAATGGGAAATCTGCCCATTTGCGACCGCAAAAAAGGGTCCTGGCATGTACAAACGCTATTTTGCGAGTCGGTGACTCGCAAAATAGCGTTTGCGACTCTCGCTATTAGGAAGGGGCATCCCTTCCTAATAGCGAGTCACAATGGAATGTACCATTGTTTTGTGACTGCATTTGCAGCCGCAAAACACTCGCAGTTTACCACCTACTTTTAGTAGGTGGTAAGCCACTCGCAAATGGGAAGGGTTCCCCAGGGGACCCCTTCCCCTTTGTGAATGGATGCGGAAATAATTTTTAAGAGCAGTCACTGGTCCCAGGGACCCCTGCCTGCCCTTAAAAAACTAAACAGAAACGTTTCATTTTTCTTTTTTAAATGCAGCCCGTTTTCCTGTAAGGAAAACGGGCTGCATTTAAAAAAAACTGCCTTATTTAAAAAATCAGTCACAGACATGGTGGTCTGCTGACCCCTGCAGGCCACCATCCCTGGGAGTGCTAGCCATTCCTAATGGGGTTGCAAATTGCACCTGCCTCATGAATATTAACGAGGCATGCAATTTGCGACCCCAATAGGAAACGCAAACAGTGTTTGAGACACTGTTGTACATTCCAACTTTGTGAGTTGCAAATTGCGAGTCACAAAACGACGCAATTTGCAACTCGTAAATTGGTAGGGTCGTACATCTGGCTTATTGTGTGGTAATGGATGTGTGATAAAGCATTGCATTGTAATGCCCATGTTGTAAAGTCGTTTCCTTTTTTAAAAGTTTTGTATTAAATATTAATGTCAGTTTGCAGAGTTTACTGGGGGATTGTGTAGGCTGTGTTTTTTCAATTATATAATATTTAAGGTTAGTTGAATATTTTATTAAGTTCTCATAATCATTCAATTGTTATTGGTTACTTTATTTTATTGTTTATTAATTGTTTAAATTATGTGTTACAATTTAAAATTGGATTGTGGGATTATTTGGAGGATTAAATGCGTAGTCTTTCAAATGCAATATTTATAAATGAGATTCCTCAATTACTTTATTAATTATGCAATGGTTTTAATTGGCAATACATTAATTTCATTTAGCTTTCAAAATATTTTTTAAGTAATTTGTAGAAGGTTTTTTTCCCTGTTTTTGTAGAGTTGTGGGGTACGTTGTGTGTTTGGTTGTTTTTTATATGAATTTATGTTTAAGTAACAATTTATACATATATTACATTTTAAGGATTTTTAAAAAGAAATATTCTATCTCAAAGAAAATTTTTGTTTTATGGGTGTGCTTCAGTTGTACTGGTATTTTAAAAATGTTAAACTATATACTTTTTAAAAATATTTTTAGGAAATGTTAATTATTTTTGGGATTTCTCAACTTCCAATTGTTTATATGTCTTTAATGGGTACTAATTATACTGTTTCGGTGTAGTGAATGTGGCCCCCAAATATATGCAATTCCCTCAATGTTGTTAGATTGGAGTTAGACTAGTAAATCATTCCCTACAGCCCCCATTGTATGCAATTTCCCCAATGTTTGATGAGTCGGAGTTAAAACAGTAGATTCCCCTCACCCCCATCCCCTGTATGCACTTTCCACAATGTTTGTAAAACTGGAGTTAGAATAGTATATCTCCCACCCATGTCTCCAGTTTCTCCAATGTCTATTGGACTAGAGTTAGAATAGTAAATCAGACCACACCCCCAACATAGGCCCTTTCCCTAATGTTTGTTACACTGAAGTTAGAATAGTAAATCTGCTCCCCCACCACTACCCCATTGTACATATTCGCCCCACTATTCGTTGGGTTGGAGTTAAAATAGTAAGTCTGCAACCCAGTGTATGCACTTTCCCCATTGTTTTTTAAACTGGAGTTAGAATAATAAATTTCAAGGCCCCAGGTGTGAACTTTACCCACTATTTTTTAGTCTGGAGTTAGAATAGTAAATTAGACCCGACCCAATGTATGCACTTTTCCCAGGTTTTTTGGATTGGAGTTAGAATAGTAAATCTGCCTCCCCTCTACAAAGTATGAACATCCCCCAACATTCGCTAGCCTGGAATTAGAATAGTAACTCTAACTCCCTTCTAATATATTTCCTTTTCCAAATGTTTGTTTGACTTGAGTTAGAATAGTATATTTCCCCACCAATGCACACATTTTACCTGATGCCTGTTAAATTGGGTTTAGTAGGTTAACCCCACACACCCACCCAATGTATGCATTTTTCTCAGTGTTTGTAGGGTTTTACAGTAGTGTATTTGAATTGCTTTTTTAATTTGATTATTTATTTTAATATTTTTGAATTGGTATGAGGTTACTATTTTTAATTTCATTTGGTATTTTTTATGAAATATTTTGAGTATATTTAATTTAAGGTATTAAATATTGACATTTCTTTTATATTTTTATTGTATTTTATCTTTTATATTTGTATCGTATATTTACTATGTATTTTAATATTTGGCAAATATTTGTTTTAGAAGCATATTTTTAAAATTTATTTTTAAACATTATTAATAATTATACATGTTTATATTATGTTATATTCATTGATATAAATGTATACTATATTTTTATCTAATTAACTTATTTGTCTAATAAATGTACTTTAATTTATGATTTTACTCTCTGTTATTTGTTTGAGTTACTTTAGGTTTACAAGCATTTGCATTTGATTGATTAAATTAATATTTACTTTGTGTTATACATGTTTTAAATTGTATGACAAATTAAAGAATTACTTAAAGTTTTTAGGTCACAATAACCTTAATTACATTTAAATATATATATTTAGCAATATTGACATTTTGTTCCTCAATAGTTTTGCAGTTGATATTCTTGTACATTACATTATATGTATGTAAAGTCAATATTTCAGCTATATTTTGGTCCTCAAATATTTTTCAGCTATTTATTTGTATTGAAATATGTTTGTGGTATTTTGTCATACAACTCACGTGGTTGAGGCTTAGGGCCCTGGCATCTGCCCTTGTCATATAGACTGGTGCATTGTTGGGAGAGAAGATGACACTGCTGCAGTTGCTCTCCATCACACTTTTCCTAGAAATTATCCCTTGTGACAGTGAATATATGCTTTCACTTGCTGTATGTTGTGGATTTTGTACAGGGTATGCTGAAAATGACATAGCCTCCTGAGTGTTTGCTGTATGTATACAATACTTCTTACCTTGAATACAGCATGTGAACATGACTGGCTTTTAGTTGTGCTGCCTATCCTTACTTCCTGTATCCAGTGGTGACGTCCCTTCCTTGCCTTCTCCACCCTCACTTTCTCTGGCCATTAATCCTTTCACCGAATCCTGTCCTGGTTGTGCTTAGTGACATCACTCACAGCTTTTTTCTGTGTCTCCATTTCAAAAGTAGGAAATAATGATCAGAAGCTGCTTTTTCTAACTTCTGAAATTCAGAGAGTGAAACTGGGAACATTATAGTTAAGAATTTTAGTTTGCAAACTCTGTGATTCACAAAATCATAGGACTTGTAATCACAAAATGGTTTTAATGTGTAGTAAACCCATTTTCTGAATCTTTAAGGCCTTTCTGAATTGAACATTTTTTTAATGATTCATTCTGAATTGCAAATTTAAAGTGTGCGAAAGAGGGATCCACTTATGTTTGGAATTTGCAGTGGAATGTATCAGCGGTTAGTGACTGCAATTGTGAATGCAAACTATTGAAAAGTTACCGACTCCTCAAGGAGGAAATAATCCATTCGTAAAAGGGAAGCTGTCACAGTTAAACAGCTTTATTCATTGAGAATTGTATCAGGTGGACTCAGTGTGGCATGTAGTAGTCCCCTGATGTATTTCCAAATGTTAAACTTTTTTAAGCAGCACTGATTCCATAATAGAACATGGGCTACCTAATTATTTTTGCCACACTGAGGCAGCACAAGAAGGGGTTTCAAAGTAGCTCAGTTCCTTTCAATAGTGCATGTTTGCTGAGGTTTCACCTTTCTCCTTCACACTTGTGGTGTTTCCACCTTTGGGGTTCATATACCATAGAATTTCACTTTTGCCTCCACTGCTCTTTGCTGCTATTTGTTCCTTTGCTTTGTGTTTTCCCTTTTGTGCTTTTAGTCCTTCTCGGAAGTGACTCAGATGTGACTTTGGCTGTTGGGCATGATATGGATTCAGTTCCTGGTCTACTTTTACGTTCTTCAAAGTTCATTTTGGATAACAGACAGTTAAGGCAATTACGTTGTTTATGCTATCACAATGTGTCTTACATTGCACATTTACTGAGATGGTTTTACTCGTGTTTGCTCTTCCTTACCTAGCAGCTGACTCGCCCAGAGATCCAAAGATGATTACCTATCTGACCAACCAAGAGACCATCGTGCTGTCCCAGTGTTTTGTCTCCTCCCTCGCTTTCCTACATTTGGGGGCCGATTCCGATTCAGGCCGGAAATCACTCCGACCGAGCCGGACCCAGAGAGATTTCCGACCGAATCGGACTCTGGCAGTCCGACCGAACGAGTACGATGCGCACGCATGCAATCGGACTCGAGTCGGTCGGACTCCCATTGAAGTCAATGGGAGCCGGACGTACAACGCGTACGCGGGCTCCCATTGACTCAATGGGTGCGAGGTGAACAAGGGCGCCCCCTACAGCGGGTACGCCTCGATGCGACTCGCGGCGTACATGCACAGGTAGGGGGACCCATGGGTCCCCCTGTGTGCGACTCGCGCGGCTACGCGTACAGAGGGTCCGACACGGACCCCCAAAGTACGGCTCCGACTGCTCTTTCGAGCCGGACGGCGCGAGTCGGTCGGACTGCTCAAGGCGCGCATCGTACTTGCCCGGCCGGGGAAAGTCTCCATTGCGCGGTGCGAGTCGTGTCCGTGCGAGTCGGTCGGAGCGGTTCGGACCCGGGAACGAGTCGGTCGGCGATTTCGCATGCGCTCGCATCATACTCGCTCGGCCGGACGCACGTACGAATCGGTCGGGAAGAGGGCTCCGAATCGGATCCGGTTAAGCCGAATCCGATTCGGTGCCTACCGGCCGAGATCGGAATCGGCCCCTTGGTCTTTTTCAGGATGCTATGTGTAGTGCAGTTGCCTTGTTATGTCCTCAGATTAGGATTTGTATCATCTCAAGTGTTCAATCTGACACTAGCTTTACCATTAGTCTGGGGCTGGTCTTCACTATGCAATGAAGTATATTCAGCTCTCCATGAATATATATAACAATGGTAAAATTATGATCCTGTCAAATCATAAAAACATATGCAGATGTAAAGCTCTTTTGAAAACTAAAATCATAAAAAACAAAACATAACATAAACTCCCAAAACACAACTCCTACATCAAACAATAAATATCACAATTTAAGCTTTTTGAAATTAATCTTAAGCACTCCAGCCATGGAACCTGCAATACCCAAATGAAGGACAAACCGGCAGGCATTTCCAATACAATAATCTAATCCAACAAGACAAAAATAAGTAGTCCTCAACTGGACTCAGGTACCGCAAATGAAATTCATAAAAGAATTATACAGTTCTCTTAAGAAAAAAAGTAGAAGTAGTCCTCAACTCAGGTACTCCAAAATAAATGCATAAAAAAATCAAACAATCCTCGTAAGAAGAAAGATACTAAAAGTTCTCCACACCAAAATCACTGCCAAGCACTACCTCCACTTTAAAGACTACCCCAGCAGTATACTGGAAAAACCAGTTCCAACCACTCAACTTAAAACCTCCCACCTATCCATTTCCCTTGACTTACATGCAACTCCTTAAATGAACTCATTGACAAGCTGAAGCAAACGGAAAATTGGAACTGGGCAGGCATGACAGTACTTCTAAATGCAGTCAACAAATTGATCCCTGCCTCTACTGACACTAGACTCGCATTGCACCAAATCAGCTAGGACAGTTCTGCAAGGTCCTACTTACCCAGTAAAGGCAATGTTTTAAGCCATGGCTGGGAAAGGGGGGCAAATAATTAGGGGCTGGTCATAATTCACAGTGGCGTTCTCTCTTGCAACCACCACACATTCTAACCCTCTAATTCCTCCAAAATGTTTCTGCAGATATAACAAAGTGATCCAAGCTAGTTTCATTCAGCCGCTCTTTGTGATGATATTGCCTTTTTTGACCGTTTAACTCCTGACCACATTTGAAAATATTGAACGCTGTTGAAGATGACCACTCACTGCTAGCCTTGCTCTCAGCCTCACACAGCGCTAATGAGCATGTTTTTCAAATGAGATTATAAAAGTCTTAGGCCCTGATTATGAGTGTAGGTGCTAATTAGCGCACCTGTTAAATAACAAGAACATTTTCGGGTATGATAAACCTCACCTATTATGAGTTTGTAGGGGAATAACATGGGGAGTTTGGTGGCTAACACACCAAAATCCACATGGTACAGTAAATAACATACATATTTTCCCTGTTAAATTTTGGAAGGTTTGACCTGCTGAAATGTAACGAAGCTAGAGCTATTAAACGCATCTGATAATTATCGGATACTTTAAATACCTTCAAATTCATAATGCTGACCCATGTGTAAACAGGGGCTTATGCATGGGTCTGAATTAACCAACTCACTCATAATCAGTCCCTCAAAATGCATTGTCTTAATATAATGCACTATCAGAGGTATGTTTATCTTTGTGGAATTCAGCTGCATCAATTGGCCCTTCATCTGATATATTCTTCCTCACAGTTAACATCTTTGTTACCATTCCGACCCACCTGGAGCCTGAGGTGGTTTCTTTTGAAGCATGTAACTTTATGTTTTTTAATTCTTTAGTCAATATACCTCACTCTAGAATGCAGGCATGTGTGAAGGTGAACTTTCTAAATTTGACAGACAATGCCAGTTGCCAAACAAATATAAATCCAAGCCACTCTATGACTGGGATTGTTAGAAGGTGGTTCTGACACTATGGGCCGCCCGGATTTTTCGCTTTTTGAGCACCTAGGTGTTGAGCTTTTACTGTGGGAGAGCCTCATAAATTGGGACTCATCCACAGTGAACTCATGATGAAGGAGACGGCATGTGGATTTTACTGGTGTCCCCCTAGCTTGACTAGGCCGCTGCGCGAGCAGCTGGAGTAAGGTGCACCGGGCTGGTTACATGCAGACACCTGTGTACATGCGTGTGCACACGTGTGGGGGCTGCGCAGGGGAGATTCTGGGCGTGCACAGTCCAGGAGCAGCTACAAAGTGAATGGTGTGGCAGGACTTATGCAGAATTGGGTGGTGACACGGAATAGGCCTTATACACTAGGAAGGAACAGGCCGGGGGTGGGCTCCCCGCGCCGCAAGACGTACCTGGGGGTCCGGGTGGGACCGGGCCCCACACCGAGCCTGCAGAGAGGCGGCGAAGCCGCAGCGCGACCGCGGCTCCCTCCGAAGCAGCGGGGGAGCCGCTACTACAATATGCGGCAGTACCCACAATGCCTTGCAGGCCAGGACCGGCCTGCAAGGAGAAACAGCATTTTTCTTCGCTTCTGGTGGCCCCAGGAGGACGGGGTCACCACCAACCATGTGCTTGAGTGCAGGGGAGCTGCAGGAGGAATGCAGTCTGCCCCCCAGCACCACAGAAAAGTCCACCCTAAGTCTCATGGGGACTTCCAAAGGATAACCCCTCAAGGGCTCAGTCAGCATTTAACACCTTCTAGGCTGGAACTTTTGTTCTACAGCTGAAGGTGAATGAAGAAGTGTCGCAAGGAGTGAAAGGCTGAGTTAGGGATGTCTGGAGAAGGGCATCCCCTGGAGATGGAGAGGTGTAATTGCACCAGAAATGCATTTAACCTGATTATTTCTTTTTAGGTGGACTGAAAGTCACATGTGTAAAGTGAAGTGCTAGTTTAAAGTGATGTGAAGCTTAATGGAGTTATGTTGCTGGATCTTCCTGCTAGGAGATCTGGCGGCATTTACGTAATCCCATGCTTTTACCTGTGATTCCTTTTAAAGTGAGGTGGTGCACTGCAAGAGAAGTGTAAATGCCAGGAGTACTTCTTTTAAAGGGACTGTAAGTCACATGTGTAAGGAGAGGTCATAAGCCAAGTGGGGTTATGTTGCCAGACACGCCTGATAGGGTGTCTGGCTGTATAGGCATAATCCTGTGATTTCATTTAGGGGCTGTAATTGCAACGCATTTTAATGTCCAACAGCAATGTCACAAAGTAATTCCAACATCTTAGGTATATTTGTAAATTGGTGCATAGTATTGAGTAGTGTGTGTGTTTAATAAATGTACTCTTACTTTTATAAAGCAAAGTACAGACTGGACAATCAATTATTGAGTGTTATTTCTGCGCACCTGCAAATGGCGATTACTAGCCCACACAACCTCCCTTGAGTAAAGCCTCAGACTGCTCTGCAACGCTACCCTCTGAGAGTCAGGCGCTACAATTGGGTGTTTGATTCCCAGTGAAGGACAAATGTAGTCATGTTATTTGTGCAGGCCTCACAGATACTGCCTCGTTTTCCAACAGGGCTCTTGAAAGAAGCTTTTTCTTAAACATTCAAATGTCTGTTCTGTAGTCATATTGGGGACACTTTGCAGTCTAGTAGCTAAAAATACTGACATTTAGATTTGCTGGCAGAGCTGTCATCTTTCCATGGCATTTTGCTCTTCATGGATTTATAGGTAGAACAAAGGAGACTACATTGTGCATTATTATTACTTTTTCTAATTACAACATTACTTGAATGTTCATCTGACAGGAGTGACTGGAAGTTAGCTGGAGTTAAAGAGTGTATCTTCTTCTACCCCTAACAGAAAGGTCAAGCATCTGATTCTATCTGTAATAAGAGGGGAGAGATAGGTTTTTTGAGGTCTACTACATATCCTCCCAAATGTAATACTCATTCAAAAATGATGTGGCATACTAATGAAAATGGCTTCAGAACCATGCATTTATCATTGAGCCATCAAATGTCTGAGCTCCATAGAATATACATTTTGGGATGCAATGAACCTCACTCACCAAGGTGGTATGCCTCATCCTCGGGTCTTGCTCCACATTGTGTGGGTTGTGCAATAGCCAAAGGGCTCCAACTGGAGCTCTTTATGGCCATCTTTTGCCATTCCAGGAACTCCAGATGCAGAGGAACCCCTGAATGTATATGTTTTAGATTGGGTGTTTTGGTTATATATAAAATCACCTGTGGTAAAAGTATAAATAATCCTCTTTTACCATGATTACATTAAAAACACAAGATTGGACTTAATAGGAAGTAATCATCCAATGAGTCCTAGTACGTTTTACTTGGTCAACATGTTTCTTGCCCTATTGCCCCTATCTGCTTGTGACATTTGTCAAGACATAACACAAATACCCTGATCTAAATATTAGCCCTCTAAACTATTTAGGGTCTCATTGTAAAAATAATAAAAACAATGTTTTCCTCACCATGGGAGGCCTCTCCCATGGCGAGGGGAGCATTTAGCAGTTGGCACTTGCTCTTACCACCAGGGGTTTCCTGGGAGTGACAGGGAGTGAAAACTGACCTCTCATTCCGCCCATCTAAATTAGGTGGACAGAATGACAGGTCAGCCTCCAATGGCCCTTAAACCACAGGGCTGTCAGAGGGAATCATGGCAGAGATGGAGTAGTCTCCGCTGTTATCAACCCTAAGGTCCACCCGCTTTAAACATGGCGGCCATAATGCATTTTTGGTGGTAAGGATACTCAGCCACCATTGCAACCGAGTATCCTTACTGCCAAGACTTAAATCGGCCTCTTAATTTTTAACTAGTAGGGCCTACAGTCATACTGTTGTTTACCACATCTATGTAGTTATGGGAAGGGGTCACATTGAACTTCTCTCAACGTTGTGGTTGCTTATAGACTCTTTCCAAAGAATCTCAGGGACCCATGGGGTTCGAGGACCTTGTGACTTCCTGTCACAGCTTTCTCTGGAGGATTCACTTCATACTTCATGTCTAGTTCTTGATTTTTTGTGGACTTCAATTGTGCTGACAGGTTTATATGGCAGAAGTTCATATTATGTTGTTAACAATTCTTGTATATAATTTGTCAATGTATACTTTGGCATTCAATTCCATTGTAAATTTTCTTTGTTTTTCAGTTTTTTGTTAGTTCACTGCTTTTTAAAAAAAATGTCCTTATCATTCTTTCTATTTATATTATTTCATGTTGGTAATTTACGTTAGTATGTTCATGTTGCATTCAGGGTTTATCAATGCTGGCCTCATGTCTTCCTAGGTGAAAGGAAATGAGAAGTGCTTCATCTGATTTGTGGTGATCATCAGACATTTTTCTCTCTTGTAAACCATTTGTCTGGTTGTATTGTACAGTTGTACCCTTTTTGATTCCTTACTGTCTACTATAAAGCATGAAGTTATTTATTTTTTACTGTTATCTATATTCTTTGACATAGGGTGTGTGTAATGATGTTTTATGATGTGCTCGTTTCCTATTATCTTTATTTTCTTACAATGTTGTTCAAGTTGTAACATTCCCACTGTTCAATTGATTAATATGTTTAGGTGAGAATTGTTTCCTGGAATGTCAAGGGATCAGATAACTCAGTGAAGGTTCAATGGGTTTTAGCGTATTTGTCTATATCGAAAGATGATAAAGCTCTCCTACAAATGAAACATTTAGTGAAAACAGAAATTGCCAAACGTAAAAGACTCTGGTGGGTGAGATTTTTGCATCCCCAGCGGTTGATAAGAAAAACTGTACTATTATTTTATTTAGGCAATCTTTGGGTGTTAAGATACTTTCAGAAAACAGAGATGGTGAAGGTAGATGAATATGAAGAGATAGCAAAATTCCTGAAATCTCACTTTGTATTTTAAATATATACAGCCCTATGTGAAACAATGTTGGTTTTGTGAAAGAAGGTTATAATTGAATTGATGATAATTTCAAATGATATTGTGGTTTTGGGGAGGTGGCCATGATTGTAATCCAATTTTCCTCCAATACCGATAGAACTTCCACTGTTAGTTATCTAACAAATGTAAAACCATTTCATAAACAGCATCTCTCTAGATATTTGGAGTTTGTATAATCCTGATGTTTGTGAATATACCTTTTTCTCCAGCACATGGTTCACAGTCATATGCCTATAATTTTGCATTCAGAATTTATGTTAAAATGTACATACTTCAGAAATAAGGGTTATTTTACTATTGGATCAGGCTTCTTTTATTTCAAACTTTGAATTGTTACCTATTACAGGAGTTCTTGCAAATGGAAGATTAATAAACTAATCTTTTGAAACATTTGCTATTGATTTTTTTATTCTGAAGAGAGACAAAAATTCTGCTTACCACACTTTGTGGATTTTATTACTAATTTTATCTTTAGAAAGAAAAGGAATGCTGAAAGGGATTACTCACAGGTAATGAAAAACAGTAAGCCTTTAAAACATTTGCATTAGCGAGCCAAACCTAAAGCATCATCAGAAGCATCTGTTGAAGCCAAGTTGGAATACAATAAGACATCTTCACAATGTGAGTGTGGCTATATACTTACGATTAATGCTTGTGATTATAGTGAATACATTAAATTCGGAAAATTATTAGATAATTAGTTAAAGGTATAAAAAAATCATTATTAAGTCTTGCAAATAATGGTAGAAATTCAGATATGTCTATTTCAGATGAGCATTTTTCAATTGAATACCTTTCTAGTTCAATCACTGGGACTTAAAAGGATAAGGCTTCAGGGCCAGGTGGCTTTTCTAGGGAATTGTATTCACATATTGTTTAAGTTTTATAAATATTTTTATGATAATATCTGAGAGGGGACTTTCCTGGAAGCCATGACATTTTGTAATACTGAACAATGATAAATATATTTTGCAAATTGTAGTGATTATAGACCAAAGTTATTAACTGGCAGTTGTTAACTGACTTAGATTGTAAATTGTTTGCTGAACTACTAGGTTTGCCGATTTATGGTTTGAAAATGACTCCCTCATTTGCTTGGGAAAAAGCAAACTGATTTTGTTAAAGGTAGACTTGTTACTGATAAAATGTGCAATCTCCACAGCCTTGGACTAAGTCAAGCACCACGCATGGACACTCAGTGGTACTGCAGCTCCAGCATAGAAAACAATTATGGAAGAGAATTAAAATATTTCTCCATAGGAACTGTTAAAAAAATAAAATTATTTTGACTTTTATAGTATATATCTACATTTTGCTCAATAGTAAAAAATATATAATTATTAAATAATTATTTTAATGTTTTAAAATTCAATAAACGTATTTTAAAAATAAAATGATTTTATTTCCTCTTTAATTAGTTTCATGTTTGAAATACATTTCCAGCTTGACAAATGGCATGCCCTTTTGTGGTCTCAGTAACAGTAAAATATAAGACCAGTTCCTAATCATGCTTGACAAACCCTTTATAAGATATTGCAGCAAAATGTAAAATCTTCTCACAGTAGAAAACTGAGCCCCCAATTTCAGATCATCTTCTATACTTAATGCACTGGTGGTCTTATACCTCATAATCCAAGGATACCGTAATTCATAATAAACATTTTCCTATTGTAAAATTGTGAGGAAACATCTCTCACTATACATAGCTGAAGTTGATACTCCTATATGTTAGTGTGTCAAGGATCAGCTTCAGATCTACTAAGTGCTATCCTGAACAGATGGCCATCGTTTTAGGTACGTGGATCAGAAATGATCTGCTCTCAAGAGAGCCTGTCATCTGTTGTGGCAGAAATTACCACTAGGGCAGTGCCCCATTATTCTATGTTGATCCCCTAGTGCCCTCCATTGAACTGTAAGAGCTCTAATCTGAGCTGCAGCACATCTCAGATCCACACCCCAACATTTGGAGCCCTATTGGCTTTCTATTTCATGTCTAAATTTCTTGCAGAAGTATTGCAGTTGGTGGTGATATTGCTAAGTAACTGCTTTTCATTTTTTCTAGAGCCTGCCCAGGTGGACTCAAAGCTGGAAGACCAGGAGAATCTGGTTCTGGGGGTATACGGGGAGCTGGTATTTTTTGGGATGAGTGGTAAGTCAAGTTCCTTTCTTAATGACAACTTCTGCATTTGTTAAGGTATTGCTTTCTGTTAGACCTGGCATCCTTGGTGTGGTCCCCTGACGTTTTTGCCTTCTGACCTCCTGTTTTGCTAGCTTTAGGATTTTGGACACTTTACCAATGCTAACCAGTGCTAAAGTGCATATGCTCTGTACTCAAAACACAATAACATTGGCTTATCTACAATTGGCATATTTAATTTATTTCTAAGTTCCTAGTAGTGTGCACTATATGTGCCCAGGGCCTGTAAATTAAATGCTACTAGTGGGCCTGCAGCATTGATTGGCCACACATTCAGTGTATTTAAAAGATAGGACAGGTACTTTTGAGTTGTATATGCCCGGGTAGTGAATGACTGCTAAATTAGTTTTTCACTACTGCAAGCCCTATCTCTTCCATAGGTTACCATTGGGATTGCCTTAAAACATCTTTTAAGTGTGATTTCCAATTGAAAGAAAGAGAGATAAGGAGTTTGGGGTCTCTGGACTCACAATTTAAAATCACAACGTATGGTGAAGTCGAATTTTAAATTGTAAGTCTGAAAATACCACTTTTAGAAAGTTGCCATTTTCTTTCTTTAACCATTCTGTGCCTCTGCCTGTCTCTGAATAAATGTCTGGGTTCGGTGACAGCTGGGCTTTGTGCATTCCCTATAGACAGTCACACAAGGAGAAAAGGGGTGTGAAATTTGCATGGAGATGGTCCATTACCTGGCTGAATGGCCTATCTGAGGTAGAGTGGGAGGGAGGAGCTGACACTTGCATCCAAATTTGGCTGTGCCTGTCCCCATACAAAGAGCTGCATACCCCCTTTAGTGAGCCTGGTGCCACAGCAGTAAAGAGACATTGGGATCTACAAAGGCCTCTTTGATGTCTCCCCCACTTCAAATGCACATTTGGGTATAAGTACTGGACCCCTGACAACACCAAATCAGAACCTTGCTGGAAGCAAGGAGAATCTGCCTGAAAGAAGAGCTGCTGTGCTGTAGGAGTAGCTGCCACATTGCTACCTGTTCTGCTGTGTCAGCCTGCTGCTTCTTGTCTTGGAGTGAAAGGAACTGGATCTGCTCTCTACATCCTTGGCCCCACGTTTCTCCAAGGGCTTGTTGGCTTGCCTCCTGTTCTCTGCAGTCCCAGGGTCACAATAGACTTCTTGCAACTCTGACGGTGCTGCTAGACTCTGCCATCTGTTAGTCCTACCATTGCCTGAGGTTCCCACTCCATTCCTGGGCCTCAGAAGTGGGTTCTGCAGCTGTTTTCTGCAAAAATTGACGAAGTGACCCCGTTGTGCCGATTGGAGCCAACGCAGTGCCCTCTGAATGCTGACACAATGCCGATTTGACGATGATGTGGGTCCCAACTGCAAGGTTCAACGATGATGCAGCGCCGATCCGAAGACGCCGATGCAAAGCTCGACTTCGATGCAGCGACTACGACTATCCTTCGACACCAACTGCAAGGCTTGACTTCAATGCAGTGCTGATCCTTTGATACCGACCGCGAGGCTCGACTCCGCACAAGGTTTTTTCAACGGGCCCTGTGTGGGTTCTGCCCTCCATCGCAGTCAGCCTTAACTTTGGATTTACCCCAGTCTACAGCGTTCTCAAGTATTCTTTTAGCGCTATAGACTTCTGAGCACTGTTTTTAGATTTAATCTTTAAGAATATATATTTTGACTTTTACTGATTGGATTTTTGTCGTTTTGGTCTTGGTTTACTCAGATAAATATTCCCTATTGTTTTATACTGGTGTGGAGTCTTTTTGTGGTGTTTTCACAGAAATACTGTAAATAAAGTGTGCCCAAATACTTTACACATTGCCTCTTAAGTTAAGCCTGCTAGAGGGTGAGCACAGGTTTATATACGTTGTGTATCTGACTTACCCTGACTAGGGTGTGTACTCTGCCAACCAGAAACCTCAAATTCTAACATTTTCTTGCCCATAAACCTGATTGTCAACCGTTTTAAAGTTAGCCAGCTCTCTCTGTTTCCGTGTCTGCCTCTTGGCCACTTAATTTTATGGAAGGAAGAGGCATGCTGATCCAGTGCCCACCCATACCAACTACCTCCCGTCCCATCATTACTTGTGCCACATTTCTTCCACTATCTCTTACTAAGTTTCTTTTTATGCCATCTCTTACATCAGCCTGTCCTCTACCTCCCATTAATCACCTAACCATAGCCAAACCTAACCCTAGCCCACACCATAGCCTAAGGTCAACGTTACCTAACAGTAACAATCACTTGCTCCCTAATTGAGGAATACTATTTGTTATACTGATTATGAATTTCGGCAGGATTTAGTGTGAGTTGAGAGTACGTTAGGGGAAGAGCAGGGTCAATTGAATTATTATATGCAGATAACTGTCCACAAATCATGCCGCCCACTAAGTTCAATTAATTATGCTGCATGAAAAGTCCAATAAACAGAGCTTCCTTCATTAATTTTACACAGTTTTCTGAGTCTGTTTAACCTTTGCACTTTGGTCACATTTTTTGAACACACGTTGATGGTGTTTGGTAAAAGTGTCACCTCAATGATTCATTTTGTTTTTACATTATATTTTATTGTCAGTTGTAAACACATAATACACAATATAAGAAAAGACCATTATTTTATCCCAATAAAACCCCCACGCCCCACCCTCCCCAGCTACACATTTAAATGACATAATTTTATCATTGGTGCTGGATTTGTTACAATGCAAACTCATTCGGTCCATACAGATTAATACACCACGAAGAGAGAGGGGTATAGAAAACGAAACAGAAAGAAGAAAATATAAACACGTCCAATATGGACAAGCAAAGTGCATGGATTCTTTATACACACCAGGATAAAGTGCAGCGTGCCTAACATCAACCACTCCTTGATTCTATGCAGTCCAGTAAGTGACCCCATCTCCTAAGGCCCTTCCTCTTGCTCCGAATCCCCTTCCATGGAAAGATTGCCTTTTCTAGATTACAGATTGCCAACACCCTAGCTAACCATTGTTGAAACACTGGTGGATTGCCGAGGCAATACATAATCGGTAAATGTTAATTCAAAAGGGTATGAGAGCCAATATATATACAAAGTAAAACATAAAGTATGTACAGAAAGCAAAAAAAGGGAATTCCACGTTGTTGTTTATGATCTTAAGGTGTCTTTATTCAAGATGCACTTGGTTTTCATAAGTAGACAGCCAACGCGTTTCGCCCAGACATGGGCTTCTTCAGGGCGATAGCATAAAGTAGTCAGTTCGCCAGGGGGTAAAGTTCTTGTCTGAATTCTAATCAAGTCCGTGTCGGGACAACTGATGTAAGAGGAATTGACCTCTCAAGTTCGAAGCAGAGGTAGTCCAATAGTTGAGAGGACACAAGTATCCGCCTCTGTTGAGCTGATCCGTAGTAGAGTCAAAGAGTATTTGAGAAAAAGGAGCTCCGTGTACGAGCAGTATCCAGCGCCGTCACGTCCTCGCTGGAGAAAGTGGTTGTCACAACCCCCTGGCGAACTGACTACTTTATGCTATCGCCCTGAAGAAGCCCATGTCTGGGCGAAACGCGTCGGAGAGGTATTGCCTCTCATACCCTTTTGAATTAATGTTGAACTTTGTGGTCATGCGGCAGCTGACCATCTGAAGTGGGCAATATCCTATTACCGCTGTGACTAGTCCTGGCAGTGCAATCCTCTTTAACCCGGCTGCCTTTTTCGAATATTAGCAATAATCGGTAAATGGTTATGGTAGTAAAGACCAACCCTCTACCTCTTGCCAGTCTCTCAGTTTCAGGCACTCCCAGGAGAATCACAGCTGGGGTTAGGGATACCTGATTATTTAATTTGTTGGAAAAGAAATCGGTAATCTGAGATTTTACAAGAGATAGGCACGGGCAAGTGGCAAAAATGTGTACTATATCGGCTTCTTTCAGTTGACATCTTGGGCATCGGGTACCTTTACCGTCCCCCCATTTTATAATTTTGCTAGGAGTGTAGTATAGATTGAAGCCCGTTTTATAACACTACACGTGTAATTTAGACAATATATAAACGATGATTGAGCCAGAGTAAAAGATTCCCGAAAGCAGGCGTATGAGATGGCCAGCTGTTCTTGCCATCTCAAAGACTGTTGGTCAATATCGACCTTCATGTGTTTGTTAAGAAGGGGATAGATAAAACCAATTGAAGGTTTGCGTCCAGCTAACAAAGCGTCAGCCAGCTCGCACTTTTAGAATCTGATCGCCCCTCCGGCCTTGTGATAAAGAAAGTCCCTAATTTGTAAAAAATTAAAGAAGTCCTTATGGCTAAGGCCAAAATCATCTCTGATCTCTTGGAATGATTTTAGTATTAAATCTGTTTTATTGAAGGAACACCGACAGAAGTACATCAACAGGATACCTACAACCCAGCGGGCCGGCTTATTAACAAACATTTAGAGCCACAAAGCATGGGGTGAGGCAGAGACCCCCCTTTTAACACTGCATGTCGCCTACAACCCATCAGGGCTGGCTGCGTCCAAAGTGAAGTGAGGCATGGGATTAAGCCACCAAGCGATGGTATAAACCAGCAAGCGAGACCCCTTGGGGAGGCCAGAAGGCTTGCCCATAAAGAAGGGACCCGCTATGGCCCGTAGGTTCCGATAGACGTTCCATAGTTTGAACTAGAAACAAGGCTATGAAATAATGTATAACAAGTAAGAACCCCAACCCCCACACCCCCTCTCCTCAGTGAGTTTGAGAGCAATTGGGTACCCGGGTGGTGCCCTAAGGGCTGCGCAGTGACCACGGGATCCACGGGGCTAGCTAAGCGCCAGGAGTAGCAGGACACACATTTATATAGTGGTTTCCGTGGAGTCCGGGACTAATGTCAGGATCCGGAGATATTGTGGGCATGTCAATTCGCGAAATACAGTGGAAAGAATGGACAAGAAAGTGGCTCAGATTTTAGCATAGTCCTGTCTTTCCCCGCTGCCACCATGGAGAGCCTCTCCATCACCAGTAGATGCCATAGTTGGTGTAGCCAGTGTGTGTGGTCGGGAATCTTATCAGATTTCCACTGCGACAGTATTACCCGGTGTGCAGCGTTCAGCGCGAGGGCCATCTGCCGACCCTTAGTGGAGCGCAAGGGAAATGTCAGCGCGTTAGGAAGCCCCAGGAGTGTGCAAGCCAGTAGGCGTGGAATGTTAGTACTAAAGGCCATATCTATGTCGTCCAGAATTTGTTCCCAGTAGCGAGTGAGTTTGGTTCAGAGCCAAAGTAGGTGTAAGAGTGTTCCGGGATTCCCGCACCCCCTCCAGCAAAGACCATTGCATTGTGTTTGCCACTTAGAAAGCCTCTCTGGGGTGTAGTACCAATAGGTGGCAAGTTTAAAAGCCGTCTCAGTGTGGCTCGAGGACAACGCAGTGTGGTGCACCCGAAAGAATATGTCCTCCCATTCTTTATCGGACAGCACGCGCCCCAATTCCACCTACCAGCATTTCTGCCCGGCCGTGCATGGTCTCGTGGGTGTTAAGTTAAGGAAAGTGTAGATTTCGGAGATAAGGCCCTTATCGTCTTTTTTATTAAGAAACCATTTCTCAAATGGTTTCATTGGTCTGCAGGCTAGGGGACGTATCCCAGGCGATGAAACCCAATGTACTAAATGAGAGTGTAAGTAGATATCAGAGTCAGGTAGGTTATAATCCGATTGCAACTCCTTAAAAGGGAGTAGTCCCTGGATATCAAAAAGGTGTCCTATACTTTTGCACCCCTCCGCAATCCAGTGAGCCGATGCCTTGACAGCCATCCCCGGGGGGAAGGCCGGGTTTGCAAACAGCGGAGTTAGCGGCGAAGGGAACGAGGTCTGGCCAGCCCTCCGTGAGACTCTATCCCAAGCAAGCATCGTGGACCGAGTGACCGGAGAGGAGTAGAGCCCCCAGGCGCGAGCGGACCTGGGCAACCAGGCGTCTCGCCAGATATGATGGCCCGCGACCGTCTGGTCCATGAAGACCCAGTATTTCTCCGTCATAGGATGCTTCCACTCCACAATGTACCGGATGAGGGAAGCAAGGAAATACCAAGTGATGTTTGGGAGCGTTATCGCTCCATCATTTTTGGGGCCCTGCGCTGGAAATGCGCGGGGAAATCGGGCCCCAAACAAAGCCCTCAATCGCTGTTTGGATCTGATGGAGAACGGGAGGCGGAGGTTCCAGCGGTAAGGTTTGGAACAAATAGAGGGCTCGTGGTAAAACATTCATTTTAATTGCAGATAGCCTCCCGAACCATAAGAGGGGGAGACGGCGCCATCGCAGGAGGTCCGCGCGGATCCGAGCCAGAAGAGCGGCGTAGTTGACTTCCGACATTTTCGCCAGGTCCTTGTGCAGGGAAAGGCCTAGGTAACCGAGTCCCTCCGCCACCCACTCAAAGGGAAATTGGAGCCGAAGGGCCGCTTCTGTGTGTGGACTAGCGGTAAGATTAAGTATCTGGGATTTCTGTATGTTAATTTTAGACCCAGAGAACTGACTAAAGGTTTGGAGGTCCTGCATGACAGCTGGTAGAGAGGATGTGGGATGGGCGATGGAGAATATGATGTCATCCGCATAGAGGTTAATGAGATGACGGTCCAGACCAAAAGGGATGCCCTGCACAAGTGGGTTATACCGAAGTCGCTGCGTCAGGGGCTCCATATATTGAGCGAAAAGCAGGGGGGACAGGGGGCACCCCGCCTCGTACCCCGTCCCACTTCAAAGTGTTCGGACAATAGGCCATTAACTCGGACCGCTGCCCTGGGGGCACTGTAGATACTTGCAACCCAACTGCGAAACCGGGGGCCCAAACCGAATCGCTCCAGAGTGGCAAATAGGTACGGCCAGTGCACCCGGTCGAACGCTTTCTCCGCGTCGATCGCCAGAAGGAGCACCTCTTCCTTGGACCTCTGGACCTTGTCGATGAGATGGCAAGGGCGTTTGGTATTGTCGCCACATTGGCGCCCGGGATAAAACCCGATTGGTCGGGTCCACAAGGCCCGGCATGTGGGGATTCAGCCTACGCGCCAAGATACTGGAGAACAATTTTGCGTCGATGTTCAACAAGGAAATTGGCCTGTAGGAGCCGCAACAGTCCGGGTCCTTTCCCGGTTTGAGAATAACTGAGATGTACGCCTGTATCATAGATGGAGCAAGCGAACCCGTATCTGAAAAGGAGTTAAATAAGCGGGTTAGAAGGGGGCAAGTTCCGCGCAAAGGTTTTATAAAAAGGACACTGAAGCCATCCGGGCCGGGGCCTTTTGTAACTTCAGCCGGGCTATTGCTGAGATGACTTCCTCCGGCAAGGGAGTGACCGTCGCATCTCTCAGATACTCAGCCGGCTCTGATCGGAGGGAGGAGTCCGCCGTATAGAGTGAGTGGTAAAAGGAGCGGAAAGACGAGACTATTTGAGCATCGTCCGTGAGGAGACTACCGGATGCGTCCCGCAGTGCCTTAACCGAGTGTGCTTCTTGCTGTCTACGCAAACAGTGCGTCAACATACGACCCCCTTTATTAGAGCGATGAAATATTTATGTTTCAGGCGGATCACAGCGTGTTCAGCCCGATCAAGATCCAATCGGCGGAGTTGAAGGCGCTCCTGTTCTAACCGCCGCCAGATGCGGTGTGCGCCTGTACGCTTATGTATTGCCTCTAATTCTTTGACAGAGGCCTCGAGATCCGTTCGCTTTGTTCGCCTGGACTTATTCTCATGTGCTGCTTTAGCGATAAGGGCGCCCCGCACCACTACTTCAATGCCTCCCATACCGAGGAAAGAGAGATGCCAGCCCTATCATTAGTCTGAATATAATCCACAAAGCAGCGCCGAATGTCAGTACCCACACCAGGGGATCGGAGCAGGGAATCGCGCAGGCGCCAGCGCTGGGTGAAAGTCGCGCCAGAAGAAGGGAAGCGCAAATCAAGGGTAATGTGTGCATGGTCTGAGAGGGCCTTAGCCTCAATGGAGGAGTCCGTGACCAGGGCCCAGGCAGCTGGATAAACAAGGAAATAGTCAAGACATGCATAGGTTTTATGTGCAGCTGAGTAATAGGAATAATCGATTTCGGTGGGGTGCAAACAGCGCCACACATCCCGCAACCAGTCCCCGCCCTTCGCCGAGATGGAGCCGGCCCCGCCTGTGCGTGAGCCCGAGCGATCTCGTTCCCCATTAAAGACGAGGTTAAGGTCGCCACCTATAATTAACGCAGGGTCCGGGAATGCATTACCTCAGCGCAAGCCTCTAGTAAAAACTTCTCGGGGTGTTCATTAGGGAATAAATGGAAGCAACCGTGCAGGGAGAGGGTCCCACGCGGAGTTGCAGCGCTATGAGGTGCCCCTTGATTTCGGAAACCGTCCCCACCACGGTGCCCCTAAAGTGTTTAGCAAGCAGGACCGCTACTCCACCCTTCTTGCTATTGGAAGAAGACCAAAACTGAAGAGGGAAGTGGCTATGCCGCATACGGTGGGTGTCTGCATGTAACAGGTGAGTTTCTTGGATAAGACAAACGTCCCCTCCAGAGTGTTCTAGTAAGGACAGGACCGCTTTCCACTTGACCGGGTTGTTAAGGTCCCGGACATTGAGACTGAATATTTTAAGATCCGGCAGGACGATGGGGAAATAAAGAGCTCTACGAGAGCACGCGCTGTCTAGCAGTGAAAGGTGTGCAGGAAGGGGACTTGTGTGTGCAACCGGAGTATGAAGCAGCAGTAGAGGACCCACTGAGGAGAGAACCCACCCTAACCCAAAAACAGGATAAATAACAAAAGGGAGATATGACAAAGGTCCGTCAAATGAAGGAAAACCCAGCAGGGCATGCCCGACACACCGTCCCAGCCCGGGACAGGACCTAGATGCTGCCGCATACCTGCAGAGAGGGTGTCCAAGAAGTCCAAAGGCAGCCCATGCTGCCCCTCTGGCACCTCGCTGGAAGTCTGATCCGGGACCTCTATTAGCCCCTCTCACGGGGTGGCTGGACGCTCAGATGACTGTGAAAGAGTGGCAATGGCCGCTTCACGTTTCTTGTCTCTCGTGGCCTGATCAGGCTTCTTGACGTGAGTCGCCCTCCCAACTCGCTGCCATCCATCCTGACGACGTGGGCGAGGCCCCATAGACTGCTCACCATCCGTCCCCAGGCCAGGGCGTTCGAGACCGAGGATCTCCATTGCTTCGGCGAGTGAGCGAATTTGCAGCAGCCTGCCGTTATGGTTAAAGATGAGGCGGAAGGGGTGACCCCAGGAGTAAGGAATGTTCAGCTCGCGGAGAGAGTGGTCACAGCTTTGAGCTCCCGACGTTTGAATAGTGTGGAGGCAGCCAGGTCTTGAAAGATGGCGGGGCTGTGCCCGCGGAACTGTATGGGCTGGGCCTCCCTTGCTTTCCGCATGATGCGCTCCTTCATCTGAAAGTCATGAACGCACACAAGGATATCAGGCGGGGGCGCTTTGTTTCCACGAGGGAGTCCCACTCTATGAGCTCTGTCCATCTGTATATTAGTCTCTCCATCTTCGCTCAGGAGTTGCTTGAAGAGAGCCCCAACATAGGCTCGGAGGTCATCCCCTTCCTCCTTCCACGGAATGCCTCTGATCCGTATATTGTTCCTCAGTGACCTATTTTCTTGGTCCTCAGCTCGGGCCTGTAGATCTAAGTTCTGTTCTTGGAGGCGTAGCATATCCTGTTGCAAGTGGTGAATCTCTTCGTCCCTGCTCACATCATGTTCTTCGAGGGTCGCCACCCTCTCCCCGATTTCATCTACATCTCGGCGTACTTCTTTTAAGTCTGCTGTAAGCTGGTTCCGTAGGTCCAGGATGTCTTCTTTCGTGGCCGTAAACAGCTCCACCATGAACGCTTTGGTGGCCGGGGAGTCATCCCCTTCCATTGTCACAGGGCTTTTCTCACCCGAGGATGAAGCCTGCCCTGTCTGTTTCAGAAGGAGCTCCTTCAGCGGTTTCTCTTTCCGGGAGCGGCCGGACGCCATGGTATGGGACTCCGGCCGCCGGTTCCTGCAGTCGACTCAGGTTCCGAGCTCCGCCGCTGTCCAAGGAGGGGCAGAATGGTGATTGCGTGGGCAGGAGGGCTCTCTACGTCCGTCGCCGCTCCCACGACCGTCGCCGTCGGTTGCACCGTTGGTCAGGGCCGCGCCAAGTCCAAGAGGCCCGTGATCCACTGCCAGCAGGGGGGCCCCCGGGGGGCCCCGCGCAGCGAGAGGGGTCTCTGTCCGCCGGACTGCGGACCGATGGGAGTCTCCCCCGTCGCCTTCTCCAAGCCTCAGGGCCCGGGAGCGCCACAGATCCTCTCTCCCATGTGCTACTCGGGAGGACCACCGCCGAAAGGGGCCACAGGAACGCTACCGTGGGCCGAATGACCGCCACTCCTGAAAGCCTTTGCCACCCGGGTTGCTCTTGACGCTTCACATGCGGGCCCAGGCCTCGCACCTAGTAGAGCAGTGACTCACAGTATGGCCGATGCGGAGCCTCCTCCCTCAGAAATCGCACTGGTCCTCGGCGGCACCACAGCCCGCGTCGCAGCAAGCGGACCTTACTGGCGGTATCAACCGTCAGAAGGGGGCGGAGCCTACACCGGGAGCAGACGTGAATCGTCCCGGCTCCCGGTCAACGCTGGTGGCTCGAGTCTATAATCACCCACAGCCTTCGCCAAAATCGCTCCCGGACATCACCATCTGCACCGGACCTGTTGGCGAGTGCGCAGGGGCCTTGGGAATCCGCAATTATGCTGATGTGAGCCTTTTGGGCCTCAACTGTGCCGGCCGCGAAACCTCACAAAATGGCGGCCGCCAGGTCTGCAGCGCAAAACGGCTGCTAAACGCTGGCTCTCCTCTGCGGGAAAATCGATTAATTCACTGGCGCGACCCCTCCCTTGTACGACCCCCGGAGCGCAATACCAGTGCTGCTGTGAACCCAGGTGGCGTCAGAACTCGGAGGAGCGCAGCAGTGACCGCGATCTACATCAAAAGGCACACGAGTGGGGACTTCCATTGTGGCAAGAAAGGTAGGAGCAACAACGGGCCAGCCTGGAGGGAGTGTGGAGCAGCGGGACCCCAGGGGACTTGGTCCGGTGGGCACCGAGCAGGATTTCAGTGTCCGGTAACTCCACGCCTGACTCTGCCTGACCTTAAGATGTCGGCTCGCATCTCGTCGAGCAGTTAACTGACGGCTGTCCTGATTCCATGCTTGCCATCCGGGACACTTACTACCAGCTAGCGCCCTTAAAGCAAGGAGGCATGTAAAATCCCGCGCCTTCATGGTATGTGCAAGCCCACTGACACGGCCCAGCACCACCCATACCCCTCCTACCGGTGCCTGCCATCCTATGCCTGAAACGCTGCGCTACCAAGGGAAGGTGACAGAAGTGAATGAGCTTTGTCTTCGCTAACCTCCATTGACGGTGCTACATTCGAGGAGTAAAGAGGCTCCTGCCTTCCGTGACCGGCAAAACCACCTGCCACGCTAAGGGCGGTGCGGGGCTCGCACCTATGCCGCCAAAAAGGCGACACCACCTGCCACACAAAGGGCGGAGCGGGGCTCGCACTTATGCTGCCAAAGAAGGCGACAACTTAGGTCACCAATTTTTCCCCCCACAGACTAAAGACAGCCACCTGAACACGGTGATCCCACGACTGCCATGGCTCTCACCAAAGAAGACCCCAAGCCTTGCCTGACACCAAAATGGCGCCCGCCAGGAAATACCATCGGTGAGGGAGGATCCCGAGGTTTTTAACTGGTCAAAAAGCATTACGGAATAAAGAATCTCAGTACAAGAGACAAGACAAACTGCTGAGTCACGGGGTTAATCAGTCCCCCTTAAGCATCTCTCCTTACCCGGGACTTGCCTGACTCTAAAATGGCGCCCAGACTTCAATTTATGACTATGAAACCCCATCTAAGCGTTGGGCCCGTTTACTCTACCTTCTTGGGCCCCCACGAGGTTTTTCACTCCCACTGCTGATCTGACCCGCTTCCCAGCCCCCTGTCTCTCCCCCCTCCCTTTCCCCCTGTCTCTCCCCCTTCCCTCTTTCCTCTCCTGGGTGACTTGTTTCTTCTGTATCAGACTTTTGCAACTCTAACTATTGTAACCATGTGCCCTTTACCAAAGCACTCCTTCTCCCCTTGTTGGGGAGGGATCCAGCATTTATACCCTGGAGTCTCAGAGACCCTCTGAGAGAGTCCACAGCGTCAAGGGAGCCACACACAGCGGAGGTGTGGGAATAGCGCCCTTTGCCAAAGCACTCCCTCTCCCCTTGTTGGGGAGAGTTCCAGTATGTATGCCCTGGAGTCTCAGAGACCCCTCTGAGAGAGTCCACAGCGTAAAGGGAGCCACACACAACGGAGGTGTGGGAATGACACCATTTCCACTGGGATCACAGCACCCCGGACGTTGGACACTGTTTTTCCTCGTCTCCCGGTTGTGTTTCTTTCACCCTCCCCTCCTCTTTCCCTCTTTCATTCTTTGTCTACCTCCCCAGCTCCTATCCCCTCTCCCTGAATCTCTCCCCTTGCCTGCTTTTTCCTTACGTATATGTTTTTAACGCATGTAACTACGCTCCAGCAACTTGTAACTATGCTTTGAAACTGTGTAACTTGTAACTATGTAACTTGTAACTATGCTGAAACAATGCTCGTCCTCATGTAAAGCGCTCTGATACCTCCGGGTCTAGCCAGCGCTATATAAAACTTTTCAAATAAAAATAAAAAAAACCGTCGGTCGATCTACGGACCGTAAAGCTGCACCTGGGGCTCACCACGTCTGCAGAGGTCCGGGCCGGTCCGGCTGCTCATGGGACCGGGCGGCGTGATAGTAGCGGGAAGGGAGGGGGACCAGGCACACAGGGATCGACCGCAACAGGGATCCAGACAAAGCGGGGAATCTCCAGTCCCCAGGGCCCTCAGATCATGTCCCCCTTCCGCCGAACTGCGGACTGCAAGGCCTCATCCGCGGCCCACTACCTCCTCGCTGCAGGCCAGTGCTCGCGTCTCAGAAGTCAGGCCGGGAAATCGTAGCCTCTGCCCACAGCGATGACTTCGACCCGCTAGGGACAGGGGGCTCCCATTCCACCCTCCCGCACGGCCCCCCGCAGGCCACCCCCGTGCGCCACAGTACCTGAGAGGCAGGCCATTGGTAGGCTACAGGAGATCGTCAGCAGGCCCGCTCCCGCCGGTCAGCACTGTGTGCCTCGTGGGCCGCTCTGTTCCGTTGTCCCCAGTATCTGTGGGCTCCAGCAGTGCTGCGCGGCAACCGGCACTACGCCCGGGCCTCCTCCGGTTCCCGATACGTCTGTGGCCCAATGGTCGGACCCGCCGAGACGATCTCTCAGGTCCGCACCGGGGTCCAGCTGCAGTCGTCCTCCAGGGCGCGGAGGCTCACTATGCTTCAAGCCCCGCGGGGCGGTTGCCGTGAGGCCGCGGGAGTGCCGCTCGGTGTCTGGGAGCTCTGCAGTGTGGGCGAGGCAATCCCGGTGTCGTGGCAGCACGATGGTCCCGGCAATCAGGTGATTTTCCAAGGCTTATTATCGGCGGGGCCGGAGGGACACTAACTTGCGTCCTACCGCGCCGCCATCTTGGACACGCCCCTTGGAATGATTTTAAACCAACAATGGAGTAAAAAAGCCCAACTTATTAAGGCCAGCTTTGACCCAGCATTGAATATATGAGTCCCCAAATATTCCTGGGAGTTAAATATTATCCTCTAGAGGGGTATAGAAATTAAGTTGACCCAAACCCATTAATTTACGGACTGTTGACCAGATTTTGAAGACATTCAGTAAGGTCTTAAAGCGAACACGTTTGAAGTAGTTTAACTCAATTTGCCTCCATAAGTTCCCCCACGCCCCTTCACCTGCCAATAATTCATAAGGGGAAGGGAAATACTCAACTCCTGATTGCCGGAATGTTTTATCAAGTAATAGGGGCCCGAGATTCTGTAAAACTGTAGCCCAATAATACAATTTTAAATTTGGAAGTCCCCAACTTCCACGATCTTTAGGGAGGGTCAAAGATTTCAGGGCTCGCCTTGGTTTGGCGTAAGACCACACAAATCGGGATATCATTTCATCCAGTTTTTTTAAACCACAAGTTCCCTATCTCTAAGGGGATGGCAGGGAAAAAAAATAAAGAATTTTAGGGAAAAAAATCATTTTAATAACATTGCATCGACCCGCCAGGGATAGGTGCAAATTATTCAGCCTTTGAAGATCTTTCTTGGATTTTTCAAGCAAAGGTTCGAGATTATCCCTACTGATACAATCCAGATCAGGAGTGATAACAACTCACAAATAACTTGCACTCGTGGCTACCTGTGGATCTTCCAAGGACAGCTGATTATTTACCAGGATTACTGTTTTGTCCCTATTTAGGGAGTAGCCCGAGCTCAGTCTGAATTCCACAGCTTCTTTCTCGATCTCAGCAATTGCTGTAGCGGGTTCGGGCATGACTAAGGCAATATCATTGGCGTAGGCGAGCGTTTTGGTATCCCAACCGTTATATACCATGGGGGGAATCTTCACATTAGACTCAAGCCTACGGATAAAAGGGTCTATATAGAGGGCGAATAATAGCGGGGAGCAGGGGCACCCCTGCCTGGTCCCTCTTGAAATCGCAAATGACTCAGAGAGTTCCCCCGCAACAAATACTCTAGCCTCTGGTTTAAAGTAAAGTGCCCTAAGTGCTTGCCGGAATTGAGGACCAATATGTACTTTTTCAAGCACAGTCCACAGGTAGTCCCAGGAGAACCTATCGAAAGCCTTCTCGGCATCTAGCAGGATTAAAGCCATAGGGTCTCCCACTACCTGGGCAGCATCAAACAATGTGATTACCCGTCTGATGTGGTCCGTAGTGTCTCGCCCGGTATAAACCCATGTTGCCGCCCGGTTACTACCTTGCTGATGATAGGGGACAATCGGGAGGATAAGATTTTAGAAAATATTTTAGAGTCCCCATTAATTAGTGTGATAGGTCTCTAGGACCCGAGCTCCCTTACTGGCTTGTTCTTTTTTGGGAAAAACCAAGATCTTAGCTTGCGACCATGAAGGAGGAGGTTTATTACCTTCAAATGCATGTGTGAACAATCCCGTTAGGCAGTCCCTAAGTTTCGGTTCGAATGCTCTGTAAAATTCTACGGGAATACCATCTTCACCAGCTGCCTTCCCTGTAGCCAAAGATAAGATAGCTGTTAAGATTTCTTCCCAAGGAGGGGCCCCTTCTAAATATGCTTGGTCTTCTTCATCAAATCTAGGGAGTACAGTTAGATCTAAGTTGTCATAGATGTCATCATGCTCTCCCTTCCCGGTATCCATATACAATGTCTGATAACATCTTTTAAATGCTGATCTTATACCAACTGGGTCGGAGATCATGCCCTGAACTGGATCCCTTATTCCCCTGACTTCATTCTGGCCGCTCTTTTGCCTGGTCCTTATAGCAAGTGTACGGCTGACTAATTCACCATATTCATAGGCCTGTTCCCTATGAACTAAAAATGTAGCTGCTGTATTAGCTATTGTAATGTCTTTTATAGCTGCTTTAGCAATCATAACCCCCATCTGGGCCTCTTGGGTATCGCCCCCTGTTGTGTGGCAACTATTAATTTCTTTTCTTCCAGAGCTAGTGCGGCATATAGCTCCCGCATTTTTGCTTTTCCATCTTTACCCTAGTTAGCATAAACTGCAGGGTTTCCCCGAATCCCTGCTTTCAATGTATCCCAAACAATTTCCAGGGAAGTACTTCCAAGGTTTTCTCTAAGAAGGGTTGCAATCCAACCCTCATATGGGTAAGATACTCGTTATTAACTAGTAATGCCCGCTCGAAGCTCCAATTACTACTCTTTTGCGGGTCCCACCCTTCTTAATTGCTAAAACTAAGGGGTTATGATCAGACATGACCCAGGGGAAAATTTCAATGTCACACTCTTGAATTATAGAGTGTGAAACAAAAAAAAAATCTAGGCGGGCATGCGACTGGTGGGGAGAAGAAAAGAAGGTAAAGCTGTATTCGGTTGGTCTCCTGGTCTGCCAAACATCCACCAAGGTGTGATCATTACAGAGGTTTTAAGAGAGTGGAAGACCCTAGGCTTCCTGCCACTGTATTTATACTGCTTTTCACAAGACCAGCTGTTAGGTAGATTGATGTTTAAGTCCCCGCATAAAACAATAGGGGACGGCCAAGACACCAGTTCATTAGTCAGCCAGTCATACAACCCCGCATCATCCAGAATTGGGCCGCATACGGAGCACAGCATAAAAGTACAGGCAGTTGACCGAACTCTAAAATAACCGATCTACCCAGTCAATCAGTGCAGACGTGTAAAAAACTGAGTCAGATCCCTTTTAGCCAAAATTGCAACCCCACAGGTCCGCGAACTTTGACGCGTACCTGCAACCAAAATAAAGCCCAGAGTGTCCAATATGGACAATTGTGCTCCCTCTATATGGGTCTCTTGAAGGCATATTATATCTGCCTCTAGAGCTTGCACTTCCAAGGCTACCTTTGCCCTCTTTTGCTTATCGTTGAGGCCACAGATGTTCACCGAGGCAATTCTTAATTTACTCATTGCCCCAGCTTCCTAAATTGCCTTTCTGATATCTCATTTAACATCTGACGCTCATTGCCCATTAATGTCTTCCTCTCCTTAAATCCACCACTTCCTCCTGCAATTTTGTGTACCCATTGTCCCAGTGTAGCTCCCTCCCCATCCCACCCCTATACCAACCCCTCCCAATCTCCCTTCCCTCCTCCCCCCACCAAATGAGCAATCAGGCGAAAGGCCTGAATGATAGTGACTGTGAAAGTGTGCATTTCCTGTCACTCCCAAACCGCAAACCCCCATAGGGAAAACATCAAACTTAACATCCTACATAACCAATATAGATTTGAGCTAAGCTAATCATTGAGCCCCAATATTGTTTCCACGCAGCTGAAATATTACAACCTATTATCAACCAGGTGAAGGGAGCAGCAGCAACTAAGCATTACATGGACTATACTTTAACTGCTTTCCCCCACCAATTTCTTTCAAATACTCCTGAGCGGCAATCTCGGAGGTAAAGCTACGTGTTTGTCCTTGGTAAATCACTTTCAGATGGGCAGGGTTTTGGAGATAGACTTCCGGTCCTAATTGGTGGAAAGGATTAAACAGCTGCCGCAGCCGCCATCGCCTCTCTACTGTGGCATGGGCAAAGTCTGGCCTTACAAAAAACGAGATGCCCCCAAAGTCCTTCTTCGCATTAGGTCGTGTTTGATCGAAAATTTCTTAGCGCAACAAGAAGTTCCCAAAGTAGACCAGGATCGCCCTGGGCCTCACTGCTTCATTAGGTCGAGGTTTCTTTAGCGATAGTGGGAACCTGTGGGCACGTTGGATTTCTGCACTCCAATTCCAATTGGTTTTCTCTGGGAATGCGCCCTTGAAGAGTGAGATGATGTAAGCCCTTGTATCAGAGCCTTCAACTCCCTCGGATACTCCCAGGACTCTCAAGTTGTTGCACCTCTGCCTATTTTCGTAAGCTTCCAGTGGACATCGGCCATCATTGCTGCTTGCGATGACTCTTGCAGTTTTAAAGCCTTGACTTCAGATTCCAGATGTTCAGTCCGCTCCTCAACCATTGATATTCTGCCCACGCTATCTGAGCCGGTTTTATTGATTTTTTTAACGGTCCCATGCAATTTTTCGTGGCAAGGGTCGCCCGACGACTCGAACTTCTGACTTCTTCCTGGACCTGCTTTATCGTTTGAAGAATTGTCGCCAGAGATCCCTCCATGGTGGAAGGTTGCAGGTGTGAGCCAGAAGCTTCAGCAATGTGATCTTTTGAGGATCTTTCAAGTTCCTCTCCTGAGAAGACCAGCCGAGTTGCAGAGTAGTCCCAATAGAGATTACCCGTGGATCCATCCCCACTACTGCCTTTGGAGGCTTCAGCACCGGCTCCCCTTTTCTTGTTCCTCTTTTTCTTCCCTCGGGAGACTCTCCCAGACAATTTACGTTGGGTTGCACAGGTGGCATCTTCCGGGGCATCGCTGGAGGAAGAGTCTGAGACTGGCCCATCAATTAAAGAAGATGATGATTCGTCCATATTAGAGAGATCTGAGTCGTCCGTTAGTGAAAACATTTTCTCCGGTTTCAGGAGACTTTACTGTAGCTGTTAGAGGCAACTCGTTTACCACCTTCCCCAGCTCTCGTACCTCTTCCAGAGCAGACCCGGCAGCCTCTTCTGTGAGAATCTCCTGGTGAGCTGCTGTTGCAGACTGAGAAGTGCGTCGAGCTTCCACATAACCCTCATTCAGTGGCATCTGTTTGCCCCAGTCATGTCCCTGGCCCACCTTGTTGCCCACCTTGTTGCTCTCTTCATTAGGGTCATCCCCAGTAGTGCCTTCTTGAGCATCCGGGATTAGAGCTGCGTCTATTACTGTCCCCTCGTTAGTCATGGAGGTGATTTGGGGATCATTGTATATATGCAATTCCCTCAATGTTGTTAGATTGGAGTTAGACTAGTAAATCATTCCCTACAGCCCCCATTGTATGCAATTTCCCCAATGTTTGATGAGTCGGAGTTAAAACAGTAGATTCCCCTCACCCCCATCCCCTGTATGCACTTTCCACAATGTTTGTAAAACTGTAGTTAGAATAGTATATCTCCCACCCAAGTCTCCACTTTCTCCAATGTTTATTGGACTAGAGTTAGAATAGTAAATCAGACCACACCCCCAACATAGGCCCTTTCCCTAATGTTTGTTACACTGAAGTTAGAATAGTAAATCTGCTCCCCCACCACTACCCCATTGTACATATTCACCCCACTATTCGTTGGGTTGGAGTTAAAATAGTAAGTCTGCAACCCAGTGTATGCACTTTCCCCATTGTTTTTTAAACTGGAGTTAGAATAATAAATTTCAAGGCCCCAGGTGTGAACTTTACCCACTATTTTTTAGTCTGGAGTTAGAATAGTAAATTAGACCCGACCCAATGTATGCACTTTTCCCAGGTTTTTTTGGATTGGAGTTAGAATAGAACTTTACCCACTATTTTTTAGTCTGGAGTTAGAATAGTAAATTAGACCCGACCCAATGTATGCACTTTTCCCAGGTTTTTTTGGATTGGAGTTAGAATAGTAAATCTGCCTCCCCTCTACAAAGTATGAACATCCCCCAACATTCGCTAGCCTGGAATTAGAATAGTAACTCTAACTCCCTTCTAATATATTTCCTTTTCCAAATGTTTGTTTGACTTGAGTTAGAATAGTATATTTCCCCACCAATGCACGCATTTTACCTGATGCCTGTTAAATTGGGTTTAGTAGGTTAACCCACACACCCACCCAATGTATGCATTTTTCTCAGTGTTTGTAGGGTTTTACAGTAGTGTATTTGAATTGCTTTTTTAATTTGATTATTTATTTTAATATTTTTGAATTGGTATGAGGTTACTATTTTTAATTTCATTTGGTATTTTTTATGAAATATTTTGAGTATATTTAATTTAAGGTATTAAATATTGACATTTCTTTTATATTTTTTATTGTATTTTGTCTTTTATATTTGTATCGTATATTTACTATGTATTTTAATATTTGGCAAATATTTGTTTTAGAAGCATATTTTTAAAATTTATTTTTAAACATTATTAATAATTATACATGTTTATATTATGTTATATTCATTGATATAAATGTATACTATATTTTTATCTAATTAACTTATTTGTCTAATAAATGTACTTTAATTTATGATTTTACTCTCTGTTATTTGTTTGAGTTACTTTAGGTTTACAAGCATTTGCATTTGATTGATTAAATTAATATTTACTTTGTGTTATACATGTTTTAAATTGTATGACAAATTAAAGAATTACTTAAAGTTTTTAGGTCACAATAACCTTAATTACATTTAAATATATATATTTAGCAATATTGACATTTTGTTCCTCAATAGTTTTGCAGTTGATATTCTTGTACATTACATTATATGTATGTAAAGTCAATATTTCAGCTATATTTTGGTCCTCAAATATTTTTCAGCTATTTATTTGTATTGAAATATGTTTGTGGTATTTTGTCATACAACTCACGTGGTTGAGGCTTAGGGCCCTGGCATCTGCCCTTGTCATATAGACTGGTGCATTGTTGGGAGAGAAGATGACACTGCTGCAGTTGCTCTCCATCACACTTTTCCTAGAAATTATCCCTTGTGACAGTGAATATATGCTTTCACTTGCTGTATGTTGTGGATTTTGTACAGGGTATGCTGAAAATGACATAGCCTCCTGAGTGTTTGCTGTATGTATACAATACTTCTTACCTTGAATACAGCATGTGAACATGACTGGCTTTTAGTTGTGCTGCCTATCCTTACTTCCTGTATCCAGTGGTGACGTCCCTTCCTTGCCTTCTCCACCCTCACTTTCTCTGGCCATTAATCCTTTCACCGAATCCTGTCCTGGTTGTGCTTAGTGACATCACTCACAGCTTTTTTCTGTGTCTCCATTTCAAAAGTAGGAAATAATGATCAGAAGCTGCTTTTTCTAACTTCTGAAATTCAGAGAGTGAAACTGGGAACATTATAGTTAAGAATTTTAGTTTGCAAACTCTGTGATTCACAAAATCATAGGACTTGTAATCACAAAATGGTTTTAATGTGTAGTAAACCCATTTTCTGAATCTTTAAGGCCTTTCTGAATTGAACATTTTTTTAATGATTCATTCTGAATTGCAAATTTAAAGTGTGCGAAAGAGGATCCACTTATGTTTGGAATTTGCAGTGGAATGTATCAGCGGTTAGTGACTGCAATTGTGAATGCAAACTATTGAAAAGTTACCGACTCCTCAAGGAGGAAATAATCCATTCATAAAAGGGAAGCTGTCACAGTTAAACAGCTTTATTCATTGAGAATTGTATCAGGTGGACTCAGTGTGGCATGTAGTAGTCCCCTGATGTATTTCCAAATGTTAAACTTTTTAAGCAGCACTGATTCCATAATAGAACATGGGCTACCTAATTATTTTTGCCACACTGAGGCAGCACAAGAAGGGGTTTCAAAGTAGCTCAGTTCCTTTCAATAGTGCATGTTTGCTGAGGTTTCACCTTTCTCCTTCACACTTGTGGTGTTTCCACCTTTGGGGTTCATATACCATAGAATTTCACTTTTGCCTCCACTGCTCTTTGCTGCTATTTGTTCCTTTGCTTTGTGTTTTCCCTTTTGTGCTTTTAGTCCTTCTCGGAAGTGACTCAGATGTGACTTTGGCTGTTGGGCATGATATGGATTCAGTTCCTGGTCTACTTTTACGTTCTTCAAAGTTCATTTTGGATAACAGACAGTTAAGGCAATTACGTTGTTTATGCTATCACAATGTGTCTTACATTGCACATTTACTGAGATGGTTTTACTCGTCTTTGCTCTTCCTTACCTAGCAGCTGACTCGCCCAGAGATCCAAAGATGATTACCTATCTGACCAACCAAGAGACCCTCGTGCTGTCCCAGTGTTTTGTCTCCTCCCTCGCTTTCCTACATTTGGGGGCCAATTCCGATTCAGGCCGGAAATCACTCCGACCGAGCCGGACCCGGAGAGATTTCCGACCGAATCGGACTCTGGCAGTCCGACCGAACGAGTACGATGCGCACGCATGCAATCGGACTCGAGTCGGTCGGACTCCCATTGAAGTCAATGGGAGCCGGACGTACAACGTGTACGCGGGCTCCCATTGACTCAATGGGTGCGAGGCGAACAAGGGCGCCCCTACAGCGGGTACGCCTCGATGCGACTCGCAGCGTACATGCACAGGTAGGGGGACCCATGGGTCCCCCTGTGTGCGACTCGCGCGGCTACGCGTACAGGGGGGTCCGACACGGACCCCCAAAGTACGGCTCCGACTGCTCTTTCGAGCCGGACGGCGCGAGTCGGTCGGACTGCTCAAGGCGCGCATCGTACTTGCCCGGCCGGGGAAAGTCTCCATTGCGCGGTGCGAGTCGTGTCCGTGCGAGTCGGTCGGAGCGGTTCGGACCCGGGAACGAGTCGGTCGGCGATTTCGCGTGCGCTCGCATCATACTCGCTCGGCCGGACGCACGTACGAATCGGTCGGGAAAGAGGGCTCCGAATCGGATCCGGTTAAGCCGAATCCGATTCGGTGCCCTACCGGCCGAGATCGGAATCGGCCCCTTGGTCTTTTTCAGGATGCTATGTGTAGTGCAGTTGCCTTGTTATGTCCTCAGATTAGGATTTGTATCATCTCAAGTGTTCATTCTGACACTAGCTTTACCATTAGTCTGGGGCTGGTCTTCACTATGCAATGAAGTATATTCAGCTCTCCATGAATATATATAACAATGGTAAAATTATGATCCTGTCAAATCATAAAAACATATGCAGATGTAAAGCTCTTTTGAAAACTAAAATCATAAAAAACAAAACATAACATAAACTCCCAAAACACAACTCCTACATCAAACAATAAATATCACAATTTAAGCTTTTTGAAATTAATCTTAAGCACTCCAGCCATGGAACCTGCAATACCCAAATGAAGGACAAACCGGCAGGCATTTCCAATACAATAATCTAATCCAACAAGACAAAAATAAGTAGTCCTCAACTGGACTCAGGTACCGTAAATGAAATTCATAAAAGAATTAAACAGTTCTCTTAAAAAAAAGTAGAAGTAGTCCTCAACTCAGGTACTCCAAAATAAATGCATAAAAAAATCAAACAATCCTCGTAAGAAGAAAAGATACTAAAAAGTTCTCCACACCAAAATCACTGCCAAGCACTACCTCCACTTTAAAGACTACCCCAGCAGTATACTGGAAAAACCAGTTCCACCCACTCAACTTAAAACCTCCCACCTATCCATTTCCCTTGACTTACATGCAACTCCTTAAATGAACTCATTGACAAGCTGAAGCAAACGGAAAATTGGAACTGGGCAGGCATGACAGTACTTCTAAATGCAGTCAACAAATTGATCCCTGCCTCTACTGACACTAGACTCGCATTGCACCAAATCAGCTAGGACAGTTCTGCAAGGTCCTACTTACCCAGTAAAGGCAATGTTTTAAGCCATGGCTGGGAAAGGGGGCAAATAATTAGGGGCTGGTCATAATTCACAGTGGCGTGCTCTCTTGCAACCACCACACATTCTAACCCTCTAATTCCTCCAAAATGTTTCTGCAGATATAACAAAGTGATCCAAGCTAGTTTCATTCAGCCGCTCTTTGTGATGATATTGCCTTTTTGACCGTTTAACTCCTGACCACATTTGAAAATATTGAACGCTGTTGAAGATGACCACTCACTGCTAGCCTTGCTCTCAGCCTCACACAGCGCTAATGAGCATGTTTTTCAAATGAGATTATAAAAGTCTTAGGCCCTGATTATGAGTGTAGGTGCTAATTAGCGCACCTGTTAAATAACAAGAACATTTTCGGGTATGATAAACCTCACCTATTATGAGTTTGTAGGGGAATAACATGGGGAGTTTGGTGGCTAACACACCAAAATCCACATGGTACAGTAAATAACATACATATTTTCCCTGTTAAATTTTGGAAGGTTTGACCTGCTGAAATGTAACGAAGCTAGAGCTATTAAACGCATCTGATAATTATCGGATACTTTAAATACCTTCAAATTCATAATGCTGACCCATGTGTAAACAGGGGCTTATGCATGGGTCTGAATTAACCAACTCACTCATAATCAGTCCCTCAAAATGCATTGTCTTAATATAATGCACTATCAGAGGTATGTTTATCTTTGTGGAATTCAGCTGCATCAATTGGCCCTTCATCTGATATATTCTTCCTCACAGTTAACATCTTTGTTACCATTCCGACCCACCTGGAGCCTGAGGTGGTTTCTTTTGAAGCATGTAACTTTATGTTTTTTAATTCTTTAGTCAATATACCTCACTCTAGAATGCAGGCATGTGTGAAGGTGAACTTTCTAAATTTGACAGACAATGCCAGTTGCCAAACAAATATAAATCCAAGCCACTCTATGACTGGGATTGTTAGAAGGTGGTTCTGACACTATGGGCCGCCCGGATTTTTCGCTTTTTGAGCACCTAGGTGTTGAGCTTTTACTGTGGGAGAGCCTCATAAATTGGGACTCATCCACAGTGAACTCATGATGAAGGAGACGGCATGTGGATTTTACTGGTGTCCCCCTAGCTTGACTAGGCCGCTGCGCAGCAGCTGGAGTAAGGGGCACCGGGCTGGTTACATGCAGACACCTGTGTACATGCGTGTGCACACGTGTGGGGGCTGCGCAGGGAGATTCTGGGCGTGCGCAGTCCAGGAGCAGCTACAAAGTGAATGGTGTGGCAGGACTTATGCAGAATTGGGTGGTGACACGGAATAGGCCTTATACACTAGGAAGGAACAGGCCGGGGGTGGGCTCCCGCGCCGCAAGACGTACCTGGGGGTCCGGGTGGGACCGGGCCCCCACCGAGCCTGCAGAGAGGCGGCAAAGCCGCAGCGCGACCGCGGCTCCCTCCGAAGCAGCGGGGGAGCCGCTACTACAATATGCGGCAGTACCCACAATGCCTTGCAGGCCAGGACCGGCCTGCAAGGAGAAAACAGCATTTTTCTTCTCTTCTGGTGGCCCCAGGAGGACGGGGTCACCACCAACCATGTGCTTGAGTGCAGGGGGAGCTGCAGGAGGAATGCAGTCTGCCCCCCAGCCCCACAGAAAAGTCCACCCTAAGTCTCATGGGGACTTCCAAAGGATAACACCTCAAGGGCTCAGTCAGCATTTAACACCTTCTAGGCTGGAACTTTTGTTCTACAGCTGAAGGTGAATGATGAAGTGTCGCAAGGAGTGAAAGGCTGAGTTAGGGATGTCTGGAGAAGGGCATCCCCTGGAGGTGGAGAGGTGTAATTGCACCAGAAATGCATTTAACCTGATTATTTCTTTTTAGGTGGACTGAAAGTCACATGTGTAAAGTGAAGTGCTAGTTTAAAGTGATGTGAAGCTTAATGGAGTTATGTTGCTGGATCTTCCTGCTAGGGGATCTGGCGGCATTTACGTAATCCCATGCTTTTACCTGTGATTCCTTTTAAAGTGAGGTGGTGCACTGCAAGAGAAGTGTAGTTGCCAGGAGTACTTCTTTTAAAGGGACTGTAAGTCACATGTGTAAGGAGAGGTCATAAGCCAAGTGGGGTTATGTTGCCAGACACGCCTGATAGGGTGTCTGGCTGTATAGGCATAATCCTGTGATTTCATCTGTGATGCCTTTAGGGGCTGTAATTGCAACGCATTTTAATGTCCAACAGCAATGTCACAAAGTAATTCCAACATCTTAGGTATATTTGTAAATTGGTGCATAGTATTGAGTAGTGTGTGTGTTTAATAAATGTACTCTTACTTTTATAAAGCAAAGTACAGACTGGACAATCAATTATTGAGTGTTATTTCTGCGCACCTGCAAATGGCGATTACTAGCCCACACCACCTCCCTTGAGTAAAGCCTCAGACTGCTCTGCAACGCTACCCTCTGAGAGTCAGGCGCTACAATTGGGTGTTTGATTCCCAGTGAAGGACAAATGTAGTCATGTTATTTGTGCAGGCCTCACAGATACTGCCTCGTTTTCCAACAGGGCTCTTGAAAGAAGCTTTTTCTTAAACATTCAAATGTCTGTTCTGTAGTCATATTGGGGACACTTTGCAGTCTAGTGGCTAAAAATACTGACATTTAGATTTGCTGGCAGAGCTGTCATCTTTCCATGGCATTTTGCTCTTCATGGATTTATAGGTAGAACAAAGGAGACTACATTGTGCATTATTATTACTTTTTCTAATTACAACATTACTTGAATGTTCATCTGACAGGAGTGACTGGAAGTTAGCTGGAGTTAAAGAGTGTATCTTCTTCTACCCCTAACAGAAAGGTCAAGCATCTGATTCTATCTGTAATAAGAGGGGAGAGATAGGTTTTTGAGGTCTACTACATATCCTCCCAAATGTAATACTCATTCAAAAATGATGTGGCATACTAATGAAAATGGCTTCAGAACCATGCATTTATCATTGAGCCATCAAATGTCTGAGCTCCATAGAATATACATTTTGGGATGCAATGAACCTCACTCACCAAGGTGGTATGCCTCATCCTCGGGTCTTGCTCCACATTGGGTGGGTTGTGCAATAGCCAAAGGGCTCCAACTGGAGCTCTTTATGGCCATCTTTTGCCATTCCAGGAACTCCAGATGCAGAGGAACCCCTGAATGTATATGTTTTAGATTGGGTGTTTTGGTTATATATAAAATCACCTGTGGTAAAAGTATAAATAATCCTCTTTTACCATGATTACATTAAAAACACAAGATTGGACTTAATAGGAAGTAATCATCCAATGAGTCCTAGTACGTTTTACTTGGTCAACATGTTTCTTGCCCTATTGCCCCTATCTGCTTTTGACATTTGTCAAGACATAACACAAATACCCTGATCTAAATATTAGCCCTCTAAACTATTTAGGGTCTCATTGTAAAAATAATAAAAACAATGTTTTCCTCACCATGGGAGGCCTCTCCCATGGCGAGGGGAGCATTTAGCAGTTGGCACTTGCTCTTACCACCAGGGGTTTCGTGGGAGTGACAGGGAGTGAAAACTGACCTCTCATTCCGCCCATCTAAATGAGGTGGACAGAATGACAGGTCAGCCTCCAATGGCCCTTAAACCACAGGGCTGTCAGAGGGAATCATGGCAGAGATGGAGTAGTCTCCGCTGTTATCAACCCTAAGGTCCACCCGCTTTAAACATGGCGGCCATAATGCATTCTTGGTGGTAAGGATACTCAGCCACCATTGCAACCGAGTATCCTTACTGCCAAGACTTAAATCGGCCTCTTAATTTTTAACTAGTAGGGCCTACAGTCATACTGTTGTTTACCACATCTATGTAGTTATGGGAAGGGGTCACATTGAACTTCTCTCAACGTTGTGGTTGCTTATAGACTCTTTCCAAAGAATCTCAGGGCCCCATGGGGTTCGAGGACCTTGTGACTTCCTGTCACAGCTTTCTCTGGAGGATTCACTTCATACTTCATGTCTAGTTCTTGATTTTTTTGTGGACTTCAATTGTGCTGACAGGTTTATATGGCAGAAGTTCATATTATGTTGTTAACAATTCTTGTATATAATTTGTCAATGTATACTTTGGCATTCAATTCCATTGTAAATTTTCTTTGTTTTTCAGTTTTTTGTTAGTTCACTGCTTTTTAAAAAAAATGTCCTTATCATTCTTTCTATTTATATTATTTCATGTTGGTAATTTACGTTAGTATGTTCATGTTGCATTCAGGGTTTATCAATGCTGGCCTCATGTCTTCCTAGGTGAAAGGAAATAAGAAGTGCTTCATCTGATTTGTGGTGATCATCAGACATTTTCTCTCTTGTAAACCATTTGTCTGGTTGTATTGTACAGTTGTACCCTTTTTGATTCCTTACTGTCTACTATAAAGCATGAAGTTATTTATTTTTTACTGTTATCTATATTCTTTGACATAGGGTGTGTGTAATGATGTTTTATGATGTGCTCGTTTCCTATTATCTTTATTTTCTTACAATGTTGTTCAAGTTGTAACATTCCCACTGTTCAATTGATTAATATGTTTAGGTGAGAATTGTTTCCTGGAATGTCAAGGGATCAGATAACTCAGTGAAGGTTCAATGGGTTTTAGCGTATTTGTCTATATCGAAAGATGATAAAGCTCTCCTACAAATGAAACATTTAGTGAAAACAGAAATTGCCAAACGTAAAAGACTCTGGTGGGTGAGATTTTTGCATCCCCAGCGGTTGATAAGAAAAACTGTACTATTATTTTATTTAGGCAATCTTTGGGTGTTAAGATACTTTCAGAAAACAGAGATGGTGAAGGTAGATGAATATGAAGAGATGGCAAAATTCCTGAAATCTCACTTTGTATTTTAAATATATACAGCCCTATGTGAAACAATGTTGGTTTTGTGAAAGAAGGTTATAATTGAATTGATGATAATTTCAAATGATATTGTGGTTTTGGGGAGGTGGCCATGATTGTAATCCAATTTTCCTCCAATACCGATAGAACTTCCACTGTTAGTTATCTAACAAATGTAAAACCATTTCATAAACAGCATCTCTCTAGATATTTGGAGTTTGTATAATCCTGATGTTTGTGAATATACCTTTTTTCTCCAGCACATGGTTCACAGTCATATGCCTATAATTTTGCATTCAGAATTTATGTTAAAATGTACATACTTCAGAAATAAGGGTTATTTTACTATTGGATCAGGCTTCTTTTATTTCAAACTTTGAATTGTTACCTATTACAGGAGTTCTTGCAAATGGAAGATTAATAAACTAATCTTTTGAAACATTTGCTATTGATTTTTTTATTCTGAAGAGAGACAAAAATTCTGCTTACCACACTTTGTGGATTTTATTACTAATTTTATCTTTAGAAAGAAAAGGAATGCTGAAAGGGATTACTCACAGGTAATGAAAAACAGTAAGCCTTTAAAACATTTGCATTAGCGAGCCAAACCTAAAGCATCATCAGAAGCATCTGTTGAAGCCAAGTTGGAATACAATAAGACATCTTCACAATGTGAGTGTGGCTATATACTTACGATTAATGCTTGTGATTATAGTGAATACATTAAATTCGGAAAATTATTAGATAATTAGTTAAAGGTATAAAAAAATCATTATTAAGTCTTGCAAATAATGGTAGAAATTCAGATATGTCTATTTCAGATGAGCATTTTTCAATTGAATACCTTTCTAGTTCAATCACTGGGACTTAAAAGGATAAGGCTTCAGGGCCAGGTGGCTTTTCTAGGGAATTGTATTCACATATTGTTTAAGTTTTATAAATATTTTTATGATAATATCTGAGAGGGGACTTTCCTGGAAGCCATGACATTTTGTAATACTGAACAATGATAAATATATTTTGCAAATTGTAGTGATTATAGACCAAAGTTATTAACTGGCAGTTGTTAACTGACTTAGATTGTAAATTGTTTGCTGAACTACTAGGTTTGCAGATTTATGGTTTGAAAATGACTCCCTCATTTGCTTGGGAAAAAGCAAACTGATTTTGTTAAAGGTAGACTTGTTACTGATAAAATGTGCAATCTCCACAGCCTTGGACTAAGTCAAGCACCACGCATGGACACTCAGAGGTACTGCAGCTCCAGCATAGAAAACAATTATGGAAGAGAATTAAAATATTTCTCCATAGGAACTGTTAAAAAAATTAAATTATTTTGACTTTTATAGTATATATCTACATTTTGCTCAATAGTAAAAAATATATAATTATTAAATAATTATTTTAATGTTTTAAAATTCAATAAACGTATTTTAAAAATAAAATGATTTTATTTCCTCTTTAATTAGTTTCATGTTTGAAATACATTTCCAGCTTGACAAATGGCATGCCCTTTTGTGGTCTCAGTAACAGTAAAATATAAGACCAGTTCCTAATCATGCTTGACAAACCCTTTATAAGATATTGCAGCAAAATGTAAAATCTTCTCACAGTAGAAAACTGAGCCCCCAATTTCAGATCATCTTCTATACTTAATGCACTGGTGGTCTTATACCTCATAATCCAAGGATACCGTAATTCATAATAAACATTTTCCTATTGTAAAATTGTGAGGAAACATCTCTCACTATACATAGCTGAAGTTGATACTCCTATATGTTAGTGTGTCAAGGATCAGCTTCAGATCTACTAAGTGCTATCCTGAACAGATGGCCATCGTTTTAGGTACGTGGATCAGAAATGATCTGCTCTCAAGAGAGCCTGTCATCTGTTGTAGCAGAAATTACCACTAGGGCAGTGCCCCATTATTCTATGTTGATCCCCTAGTGCCCTCCATTGAACTGTAAGAGCTCTAATCTGAGCTGCAGCACATCTCAGATCCACACCCCAACATTTGGAGCCCTATTGGCTTTCTATTTCATGTCTAAATTTCTTGCAGAAGTATTGCAGTTGGTGGTGATATTGCTAAGTAACTGCTTTTCATTTTTTCTAGAGCCTGCCCAGGTGGACTCAAAGCTGGAAGACCAGGAGAATCTGGTTCTGGGGGTATACGGGGAGCTGGTATTTTTTGGGATGAGTGGTAAGTCAAGTTCCTTTCTTAATGACAACTTCTGCATTTGTTAAGGTATTGCTTTCTGTTAGACCTGGCATCCTTGGTGTGGTCCCCTGACGTTTTTGCCTTCTGACCTCCTGTTTTGCTAGCTTTAGGATTTTGGACACTTTACCAATGCTAACCAGTGCTAAAGTGCATATGCTCTGTACTCAAAACACAATAACATTGGCTTATCTACAATTGGCATATTTAATTTACTTATAAGTTCCTAGTAGAGTGCACTATATGTGCCCAGGGCCTGTAAATTAAATGCTACTAGTGGGCCTGCAGCATTGATTGGCCACACATTCAGTGTATTTAAAAGATAGGACAGGTACTTTTGAGTTGTATATGCCCGGGTAGTGAACGACTGCTAAATTAGTTTTTCACTACTGCAAGCCCTATCTCTTCCATAGGTTACCATTGGGATTGCCTTAAAACATCTTTTAAGTGTGATTTCCAATTGAAAGAAAGAGAGATAAGGAGTTTGGGGTCTCTGGACTCACAATTTAAAATCACAACGTATGGTGAAGTCGAATTTTAAATTGTAAGTCTGAAAATACCACTTTTAGAAAGTTGCCATTTTCTTTCTTTAACCATTCTGTGCCTCTGCCTGTCTCTGAATAAATGTCTGGGTTCGGTGACAGCTGGGCTTTGTGCATTCCCTACAGACAGTCACACAAGGAGAAAAGGGGTGTGAAATTTGCATGGAGATGGTCCATTACCTGGCTGAATGGCCTATCTGAGGTAGATTGGGAGGGAGGAGCTGACACTTGCATCCAAATTTGGCTGTGCCTGTCCCCATACAAAGAGCTGCATACCCCCTTTAGTGAGCCTGGTGCCACAGCAGTAAAGAGACATTGGGATCTACAAAGGCCTCTTTGATGTCTCCCCCACTTCAAATGCACATTTGGGTATAAGTACTGGACCCCTGACAACACCAAATCAGAACCTTGCTGGAAGCAAGGAGAATCTGCCTGAAAGAAGAGCTGCTGTGCTGTAGGAGTAGCTGCCACATTGCTACCTGTTCTGCTGTGTCAGCCTGCTGCTTCTTGTCTTGGAGTGAAAGGAACTGGATCTGCTCTCTACATCCTTGACCCCACGTTTCTCCAAGGGCTTGTTGGCTTGCCTCCTGTTCTCTGCAGTCCCAGGGTCACAATAGACTTCTTGCAACTCTGACGGTGCTGCTAGACTCTGCCATCTGTTAGTCCTACCATTGCCTGAGGTTCCCACTCCATTCCTGGGCCTCAGAAGTGGGTTCTGCAGCTGTTTTCTGCAAAAATTGACGAAGTGACCCCGTTGTGCCGATTGGAGCCAACGCAGTGCCCTCTGAATGCTGACACAATGCCGATTTGACGATGATGTGGGTCCCAACTGCAAGGTTCAACGATGATGCAGCGCCGATCCGAAGACGCCGATGCAAAGCTCGACTTCGATGCAGCGACTACGACTATCCTTCGACACCAACTGCAAGGCTTGACTTCAATGCAGTGCTGATCCTTTGATACCGACCGCGAGGCTCGACTCCGCACAAGGTTTTTTCAATGGGCCCTGTGTGGGTTCTGCCCTCCATCGCAGTCAGCCTTAACTTTGGATTTACCCCAGTCTACAGCGTTCTCAAGTATTCTTTTAGCGCTATAGACTTCTGAGCACTGTTTTTAGATTTAATCTTTAAAAATATATATTTTGACTTTTACTGATTGGATTTTTGTCGTTTTGGTCTTGGTTTACTCAGATAAATATTCCCTATTGTTTTATACTGGTGTGGAGTCTTTTTGTGGTGTTTTCACAGAAATACTGTAAATAAAGTGTGCCCAAATACATTACACATTGCCTCTTAAGTTAAGCCTGCTAGAGGGTGAGCACAGGTTTATATACGTTGTGTATCTGACTTACCCTGACTAGGGTGTGTACTCTGCCAACCAGAAACCTCAAATTCTAACATTTTCTTGCCCATAAACCTGATTGTCAACCGTTTTAAAGTTAGCCAGCTCTCTCTGTTTCCGTGTCTGCCTCTTGGCCACTTAATTTTATGGAAGGAAGAGGCATGCTGATCCAGTGCCCACCCATACCAACTACCTCCCGTCCCATCATTACTTGTGCCACATTTCTTCCACTATCTCTTACTAAGTTTCTTTTTATGCCATCTCTTACATCAGCCTGTCCTCTACCTTCCATTAATCACCTAACCATAGCCAAACCTAACCCTAGCCCACACCATAGCCTAAGGTCAACGTTACCTAACAGTAACAATCACTTGCTCCCTAATTGAGGAATACTATTTGTTATACTGATTATGAATTTCGGCAGGATTTAGTGTGAGTTGAGAGTACGTTAGGGGAAGAGCAGGGTCAATTGAATTATTATATGCAGATAACTGTCCACAAATCATGCCGCCCACTAAGTTCAATTAATTATGCTGCATGAAAAGTCCAATAAACAGAGCTTCCTTCATTAATTTTACACAGTTTTCTGAGTCTGTTTAACCTTTGCACTTTGGTCACATTTTTTGAACACACGTTGATGGTGTTTGGTAAAAGTGTCACCTCAATGATTAATTTTGTTTTTACATTATATTTTATTGTCAGTTGTAAACACATAATACACAATATAAGAAAAGACCATTATTTTATCCCAATAAAACCCCCACGCCCCACCCACCCCAGCTACACATTTAAATGACATAATTTTATCATTGGTGCTGGATTTGTTACAATGCAAACTCATTCGGTCCATACAGATTAATACACCACGAAGAGAGAGGGGTATAGAAAACGAAACAGAAAGAAGAAAATATAAACACGTCCAATAAGGACAAGCAAAGTGCATGGATTCTTTATACACACCAGGATAAAGTGCAGTGTGCCTAACATCAACCACTCCTTGATTCTATGCAGTCCAGTAAGTGACCCCATCTCCTAAGGCCCTTCCTCTTGCTCCGAATCCCCTTCCATGGAAAGATTGCCTTTTCTAGATTACAGATTGCCAACACCCTAGCTAACCATTGTTGAAACACTGGTGGATTGCCGAGGCAATACATAATCGGTAAATGTTAATTCAAAAGGGTATGAGAGGCAATATATATACAAAGTAAAACATAAAGTATGTACAGAAAGCAAAAAAGGGAATTCCACATTGTTGTTTATGATCTTAAGGTGTCTTTATTCAAGATGCACTTGGTTTTCATAAGTAGACAGCCAACGCGTTTCGCCCAGACATGGGCTTCTTCAGGGTGATAGCATAAAGTAGTCAGTTCGCCAGGGGGTAAAGTTCTTGTCTGAATTCTAATCAAGTCCGTGTCGGGACAACTGATGTAAGAGGAATTGACCTCTCAAGTTCGAAGCAGAGGTAGTCCAATAGTTGAGAGGACACAAGTATCCGCCTCTGTTGAGCTGATCCGTAGTAGAGTCAAAGAGTATTTGAGAAAAAGGAGCTCCGTGTACGAGCAGTATCCAGCGCCGTCACGTCCTCGCTGGAGAAAGTGGTTGTCACAACCCCTGGCGAACTGACTACTTTATGCTATCGCCCTGAAGAAGCCCATGTCTGGGCGAAACGCGTCGGAGAGGTATTGCCTCTCATACCCTTTTGAATTGATGTTGAACTTTGTGGTCATGCGGCAGCTGACCATCTGAAGTGGGCAATATCCTATTACCGCTGTGACTAGTCCTGGCAGTGCAATCCTCTTTAACCCGGCTACCTTTTTCGAATATTAGCAATAATCGGTAAATGGTAGTAAAGACCAACCCTCTACCTCTTGCCAGTCTCTCAGTTTCAGGCACTCCCAGGAGAATCACAGCTGGGGTTAGGGATACCTGATTATTTAATTTGTTGGAAAAGAAATCGGTAATCTGAGATTTTACAAGAGATAGGCACGGGCAAGTGGCAAAAATGTGTACTATATCGGCTTCTTTCAGTTGACATCTTGGGCATCGGGTACCTTTACCGTCCCCCATTTTATAATTTTGCTAGGAGTGTAGTATAGATTGAAGCCCGTTTTATAATACTACACGTGTAATTTAGACAATATATAAACGATGATTGAGCCAGAGTAAAAGATTCCCGAAAGCAGGCGTCTGAGATGGCCAGCTGTTCTTGCCATCTCAAAGACTGTTGGTCAATATCGACCTTCATGTGTTTGTTAAGAAGGGGATAGATAAAACCAATTGAAGGTTTGCGTCCAGCTAACAAAGCGTCAGCCAGCTCGCACTTTTAGAATCTGATCGCCCCTCCGGCCTTGTGATAAAGAAAGTCCCTAATTTGTAAAAAATTAAAGAAGTCCTTATGGCTAAGGCCAAAATCATCTCTGATCTCTTGGAATGATTTTAGTATTAAATCTGTTTTATTGAAGGAACGCCGACAGAAGTACATCAACAGGATGCCTACAACCCAGCGGGCCGGCTTATTAACAAACGTTTAGAGCCACAAAGCATGGGGTGAGGCAGAGACCCCCTTTTAACACTGCATGTCGCCTACAACCCATCAGGGCTGGCTGCGTCCAAAGTGAAGTGAGGCGTGGGATTAAGCCACCAAGCGATGGTATAAACCAGCAAGCGAGACCCCTTGGGGAGGCCAGAAGGCTTGCCCATAAAGAAGGGACCCGCTATGGCCTGTAGGTTCCGATAGACGTTCCATAGTTTGAACTAGAAACAAGGCTATGAAATAATGTATAACAAGTAAGAACCCCAACCCCCAAACCCCAACCCCCCACCCCTCTCCTCAGTGAGTTTGATAGCAATTGGGTACCCGGGTGGTGCCCTAAGGGCTGCGCAGTGACCACGGGACCCACGGGGCTAGCTAAGCGCCAGGAGTAGCAGGACACACATTTATATAGTGGTTTCCGTGGAGTCCGGGACTAATGTCAGGATCCGGAGATATTGTGGGCATGTCAATTCGCGAAATTCAGTGGAAAGAATGGACAAGAAAGGGGCTCAGATTTTAGCATAGTCCTGTCTTTCCCCGCTGCCACCATGGAGAGCCTCTCCATCACCAGTAGATTCCATAGTTGGTGTAGCTAGTGTGTGTGGTCGGGAATCTTATCAGATTTCCACTGCGACAGTATTACCCGGTGTGCAGCGTTCAGCGCGAGGGCCATCTGCCGACCCTTAGTGGAGCGCAAGGGAAATGTCAGCGCGTTAGGAAGCCCCAGGAGTGTGCAAGCCAGTAGGCGTGGAATGTTAGTACTAAAGGCCATATCTATGTCGTCCAGAATTTGTTCCCAGTAGCGAGTGAGTTTGGGGCAGAGCCAAAGTAGGTGTAAGAGTGTTCCGGGATTCCCGCACCCCCTCCAGCAAAGACCATTGCATTGGGTTTGCCACTTAGAAAGCCACTCTGGGGTGTAGTACCAATAGGTGGCAAGTTTAAAAGCCGTCTCAGTGTGGCTCGAGGACAACGCAGTGTGGTGCACCCGAAAGAATATGTCCTCCCATTCTTTATCGGACAGCACGCGCCCCAATTCCACCTACCAGCATTTCTGCCCGGCCGTGCATGGTCTCGTGGGTGTTAAGTTAAGGAAAGTGTAGATTTCGGAGATAAGGCCCTTATCGTCTTTTTTATTAAGAAACCATTTCTCAAATGGTTTCATTGGTCTGCAGGCTAGGGGACGTATCCCAGGCGATGAAACCCAATGTACTAAATGAGAGTGTAAGTAGATATCAGAGTCAGGTAGGTTATAATCCGATTGCAACTCCTTAAAAGGGAGTAGTCCCTGGATATCAAAAAGGTGTCCTATACTTTTGCACCCCTCCGCAATCCAGTGAGCCGATGCCTTGACAGCCATCCCCGGGGGAAGGCCGGGTTTGCAAACAGCGGAGTTAGCGGCGAAGGGAACGAGGTCTGGCCAGCCCTCCGTGAGACTCTATCCCAAGCAAGCATCGTGGACCGAGTGACCGGAGAGGAGTAGAGCCCCCAGGCGCGAGCGGACCTGGGAAACAAGGCATCTCGCCAGATATGATGGCCCGCGACCGTCTGGTCCATGAAGACCCAGTATTTCTCCGTCATAGGATGCTTCCACTCCACAATGTACCGGATGAGGGAAGCAAGGAAATACCGAGTGATGTTTGGGAGCGTTATCCCTCCATCATTTTTGGGGCCCTGCAGTTGAGTGCTGGAAATGCGCGGGGAAATCGGGCCCCAAACAAAGCCCTCGATCGCTGTTTGGATCTGATGGAGAACGCGAGGCGGAGGTTCCAGCGGTAAGGTTTGGAACAAATAGAGGGCTCGTGGTAAAACATTCATTTTAATTGCAGATAGCCTCCCGAACCATAAGAGGGGAGGCGGCGCCATCGCAGGAGGTCCGCGCGGATCCGAGCCAGAAGAGCGGCGTAGTTGACTTCCGACATTTTCGCCAGGTCCTTGTGCAGGGAAAGGCCTAGGTAACCGAGTCCCTCCGCCACCCACTCAAAGGGAAATTGGAGCCGAAGGGCCGCTTCTGTGTGTGGACTAGCGGTAAGATTAAGTATCTGGGATTTCTGTATGTTAATTTTAGACCCAGAGAACTGACTAAAGGTTTGGAGGTCCTGCATGACAGCTGGTAGAGAGGATGTGGGATGGGCGATGGAGAATAGAGGTTAATGAGATGACGGTCCAGACCAAAAGGGATGCCCTGCACAAGTGGGTTATACCGAAGTCGCTGCGTCAGGGGCTCCATATATTGAGCGAAAAGCAGGGGGGACAGGGAGCACCCCTGCCTCGTACCCCGTCCCACTTCAAAGTGTTCGGACAATAGGCCATTAACTCGGACTGCTGCCCTGGGGGCACTGTAGATACTTGCAACCCAACTGTGAAACCGGGGGCCCAAACCGAATCGCTCCAGAGTGGCAAATAGGTACGGCCAGTGCACCCGGTCGAACGCTTTCTCCGCGTCGATCGCCAGAAGGAGCACCTCTTCCTTGGACCTCTGGACCTTGTCGATGAGATGGCAAGGGCGTTTGGTATTGTCGCCACATTGGCGCCCCGGGATAAAACCCGATTGGTCGGGTCCACAAGGCCCGGCATGTGGGGATTCAGCCTACGCGCCAAGATACTGGAGAACAATTTTGCGTCGATGTTCAACAAGGAAATTGGCCTGTAGGAGCCGCAACAGTCCGGGTCCTTTCCCGGTTTGAGAATAACTGAGATGGACGCCTGTATCATAGATGGAGCAAGCGAACCCGTATCTGAAAAGGAGTTAAATAAGCGGGTTAGAAGGGGGCAAGTTCCGCGCAAAAGGTTTTATAAAAAGGACACTGAAGCCATCCGGGCCCGGGGCCTTTTGTAACTTCAGCCGGGCTATTGCTGAGATGACTTCCTCCGGCAAGGGAGTGACCGTCGCATCTCTCAGATACTCAGCCGGCTCTGATCGGAGGGAGGAGTCCGCCGTATAGAGTGAGTGGTAAAAGGAGCGGAAAGACGAGACTATTTGAGCATCGTCCGTGAGGAGACTACCGGATGCGTCCCGCAGTGCCTTAACCGAGTGTGCTTCTTGCTGTCTACGCAAACAGTGCGTCAACATACGACCCCCTTTATTAGAGCGATGAAATATTTATGTTTCAGGCGGATCACAGCGTGTTCAGCCCGATCAAGATCCAATCGGCGGAGTTGAAGGCGCTCCTGTTCTAACCGCCGCCAGATGCGGTGTGCGCCTGTACGCTTATGTATTGCCTCTAATTCTTTGACAGAGGCCTCGAGATCCGTTCGCTTTGTTCGCCTGGACTTATTCTCATGTGCTGCTTTAGCGATAAGGGCGCCCGCACCACTACTTCAATGCCTCCCATACCGAGGAAAGAGAGATGTCAGCCCTGTCATTAGTCTGAATATAATCCACAAAGCAGCACCGAATGTCAGTACCCACACCAGGGGATCGGAGCAGGGAATCGCGCAGGCGCCAGCGCTGGGTGAAAGTCGCGCCAGAAGAAGGGAAGCGCAAATCAAGGGTAATGTGTGCATGGTCTGAGAGGGCCTTAGCCTCAATGGAGGAGTCCGTGACCAGGGCCCAGGCAGCTGGATAAACAAGGAAATAGTCAAGACATGCATAGGTTTTATGTGCAGCTGAGTAATAGGAATAATCGATTTCGGTGGGGTGCAAACAGCGCCACGCATCCCGCAACCAGTCCCCGCCCTTCGCCGAGATGGAGCCGGCCCCGCCTGTGCGTGAGCCCGAGCGATCTCGTTCCCCATTAAAGACGAGGTTAAGGTCGCCACCTATAATTAACGCAGGGTCCGGGGAATGCATTACCTCAGCGCAAGCCTCTAGTAAAAACTTCTCGGGGTGTTCATATGGGGAATAAATGGAAGCAACCGTGCAGGGAGAGGGTCCCACGCGGAGTTGCAGCGCTATGAGGTGCCCCTTGATTTCGGAAACCGTCCCCACCACGGTGCCCCTAAAGTGTTTAGCAAGCAGGACCGCTACTCCACCCTTCTTGCTATTGGAAGAAGACCAAAACTGAAGAGGGAAGTGGCTATGCCGCATACGGTGGGTGTCTGCATGTAACAGGTGAGTTTCTTGGATAAGACAAACGTCCCCTCCAGAGTGTTCTAGTAAGGACAGGACCGCTTTCCACTTGACCGGGTTGTTAAGGTCCCGGACATTGAGACTGACTATTTTAAGATCCGGCAGGACGATGGGGGAAATAAAGAGCTCTACGAGAGCACGCGCTGTCTAGCAGTGAAAGGTGTGCAGGAAGGGGACTTGTGTGTGCAACCGGAGTATGAAGCAGCAGTAGAGGACCCACTGAGGAGAGAACCCACCCTAACCCAAAAAACAGGATAAATAACAAAAGGGAGATATGACAAAGGTCCGTCAAATGAAGGAAAACCCAGCAGGGCATGCCCGACACACCGTCCCAGCCCGGGACAGGACCTAGATGCTGCCGCATACCTGCAGAGAGGGTGTCCAAGAAGTCCAAAGGCAGCCCATGCTGCCCCTCCGGCACCTCGCTGGAAGTCTGATCCGGGACCTCTATTAGCCCCTCTCACGGGGTGGCTGGACGCTCAGATGACTGTGAAAGAGTGGCAATGGCCGCTTCACGTTCCTTGTCTCTCGTGGCCTGATCAGGCTTCTTGACGGGAGTCGCCCTCCCAACTCGCTGCCATCCATCCTGACGACGTGGGCGAGGCCCCATAGACTGCTCACCATCCGTCCCCAGGCCAGGGCGTTCGAGACCGAGGATCTCCATTGCTTCGGCGAGTGAGCGAATTTGCAGCAGCCTGCCGTTATGGTTAAAGATGAGGCGGAAGGGGTGACCCCAGGAGTAAGGAATGTTCAGCTCGCGGAGAGAGTGGTCACAGCTTTGAGCTCCCGACGTTTGAATAGTGTGGAGGCAGCCAGGTCTTGAAAGATGGCGGGGCTGTGCCCGCGGAACTGTATGGGCTGGGCCTCCCTTGCTTTCCGCATGATGCGCTCCTTCATCTGGAAAGTCATGAACGCACACAAGGATATCAGGCGGGGGCGCTTTGTTTCCACGAGGGAGTCCCACTCTATGAGCTCTGTCCATCTGTATATTAGTCTCTCCATCTTCGCTCAGGAGTTGCTTGAAGAGAGCCCCAACATAGGCTCGGAGGTCATCCCCTTCCTCCTTCCACGGAATGCCTCTGATCCGTATATTGTTCCTCAGTGACCTATTTTCTTGGTCCTCAGCTCGGGCCTGTAGATCTAAGTTCTGTTCTTGGAGGCGTAGCATATCCTGTTGCAAGTGGTGAATCTCTTCGTCCCTGCTCACATCATGTTCTTCGAGGGTCGCCACCCTCTCCCCGATTTCATCTCCATCTCGGCGTACTTCTTTTAAGTCTGCTGTAAGCTGGTTCCGTAGGTCCAGGATGTCTTCTTTCGTGGCCGTAAACAGCTCCACCATGAACGCTTTGGTGGCCGGGGAGTCGTCCCCTTCCATTGTCACAGGGCTTTTCTCACCCGAGGATGAAGCCTGCCCTGTCTGTTTCAGAAGGAGCTCCTTCAGCGGTTTCTCTTTCCGGGAGTGGCCGGACGCCATGGTATGGGACTCCGGCCGCCGGTTCCTGCAGTCGACTCAGGTTCCGAGCTCCGCCGCTGTCCAAGGAGGGGCAGAATGGTGATTGCGTGGGCAGGAGGGCTCTCTACGTCCGTCGCCGCTCCCACGACCGTCGCCGTCGGTTGCACCGTTGGTCAGGGCCGCGCCAAGTCCAAGAGGCCTGTGATCCACTGCCAGCAGGGGGCTCCCAGGGGCCCCGCGCAGCGAGAGGGGTCTCTGTCCGCCGGACTGCGGACCGATGGGAGTCTCCCCCGTCGCCTTCTCCAAGCCTCAGGGCCCGGGAGCGCCACAGATCATCTCTCCCATGTGCTACTCGGGAGGACCACCGCCGAAAGGGGCCACAGGAACGCTACCGTGGGCCGAATGACCGCCACTCCTGAAAGCCTTTGCCACCCGGGTTGCTCTTGACGCTTCACATGCGGGCCCAGGCCTCGCACCTAGTAGAGCGGTGACTCACAGTATGGCCGATGCGGAGCCTCCTCCCTCAGAAATCGCACTGGTCCTCGGCGGCACCACAGCCCGCGTCGCAGCAAGCGGACCTTACTGGCGGTATCAACCGTCCGTCGATCTACGGACCGTAAAGCTACACCTGGGGCTCACCACGTCTGCAGAGGTCCGGGCCGGTCCGGCTGCTCATGGGACCGGGCGGCGTGATAGTAGCGGGAAGGGAGGGGGACCAGGCACACAGGGATCGACTGCAACAGGGATCCAGACAAAGCGGGGAATCTCCAGGCCCCAGGGCCCTCAGATCATGTCCCCCTTCCGCCGAACTGCGGACTGCAAGGCCTCATCCGCGGCCCACTACCTCCTCGCCGCAGGCCAGTGCTCGCGTCTCAGAAGTCAGGCCGGGAAATCGTAGCCTCTGCCCACAGCGATGACTTCGACCCGCTAGGGACAGGGGGCTCCCATTCCACCCTCCCGCACGGCCCCCCGCAGGCCACCCCCGTGCGCCACAGTACCTGAGAGGCAGGCCATTGGTAGGCTACAGGAGATCGTCAGCAGGCCCGCTCCCGCCGGTCAGCGCTGTGTGCCTCGTGGGCCGCTCTGTTCCGTTGTCCCCAGTATCTGTGGGCTCCAGCAGTGCTGCGCGGCAACCGGCACTATGCCCGGGCCTCCTCCGGGTCCCGATACGTCTGGGGCCCAATGGTCGGACCCGCCGAGACGATCTCTCAGGTCCGCACCGGGGTCCAGCTGCAGTCGTCCTCCAGGGCGCGGAGGCTCACTACGCTTCAAGCCCCGCGGGGCGGTTGCCGTGAGGCCGCGGGAGTGCCGCTCGGTGTCTGGGAGCTCTGCAGTGTGGGCGAGGCAATCCCGGTGTCGTGGCAGCACGATGGTCCCGGCAATCAGGTGATTTTCCAAGGCTTATTATCGGCGGGGCCGGAGGGACACTAACTTGCGTCCTACCGCGCCGCCATCTTGGACACGCCCCTTGGAATGATTTTAAACCAACAATGGAGTAAAAAAAGCCCAACTTATTAAGGCCAGCTTTGACCCAGCATTGAATATATGAGTCCCCAAATATTCCTGGGAGTTAAATATTATCCTCTAGAGGGGTATAGAAATTAAGTTGACCCAAACCCATTAATTTACGGACTGTTGACCAGATTTTGAAGGCATTCAGTAAGGTCTTAAAGCGAACACGTTTGAAGTAGTTTAACTCAATTTGCCTCCATAAGTTCCCCCACGCCCCTTCACCTGCCAATAATTCATAAGGGGAAGGGAAATACTCAACTCCTGATTGCCGGAATGTTTTATCAAGTAATAGGGGCCCGAGATTCTGTAAAACTGTAGCCCAATAATACAATTTTAAATTTGGAAGTCCCCAACTTCCACGATCTTTAGGGAGGGTCAAAGATTTCAGGGCTCGCCTTGGTTTGGCGTAAGACCACACAAATCGGGATATCATTTCATCCAGTTTTTTAAACCACAAGTTCCCTATCTCTAAGGGGATGGCAGGGAAAAAAAAAAAGAATTTTAGGGAAAAAAATCATTTTAATAACATTGCATCGACCCGCCAGGGATAGGTGCAAATTATTCAGCCTTTGAAGATCTTTCTTGGATTTTTCAAGCAAAGGTTCGAGATTATCCCTACTGATACAATCCAGATCAGGAGTGATAACAACTCACAAATAACTTGCACTCGTGGCTACCTGTGGATCTTCCAAGGACAGCTGATTATTTACCAGGATTACTGTTTTGTCCCTATTTAGGGAGTAGCCCGAGCTCAGTCTGAATTCCACAGCTTCTTTCTCGATCTCAGCAATTGCTGTAGCGGGTTCGGGCATGACTAAGGCAATATCATTGGTGTAGGCGAGCGTTTTGGTATCCCAACCGTTATATACCATGGGGGAATCTTCACATTAGACTCAAGCCTACGGATAAAAGGGTCTATATAGAGGGCGAATAATAGCGGGAGCAGGGGCACCCCTGCCTGGTCCCTCTTGAAATCGCAAATGACTCAGAGAGTTCCCCCGCAACAAATACTCTAGCCTCTGGTTTAAAGTAAAGTGCCCTAAGTGCTTGCCGGAATTGAGGACCAATATGTACTTTTTCAAGCACAGTCCCCAGGTAGTCCCAGGAGAACCTATCGAAAGCCTTCTCGGCATCTAGCAGGATTAAAGCCATAGGGTCTCCCACTACCTGGGCAGCATCAAACAATGTGATTACCCGTCTGATGTGGTCTGTAGTGTCTCGCCCCGGTATAAACCCATGTTGCCGCCCGGTTACTACCTTGCTGATGATAAGGGACAATCGGGAGGATAAGATTTTAGAAAATATTTTAGAGTCCCCATTAATTAGTGTGATAGGTCTCTAGGACCCGAGCTCTCTTACTGGCTTGTTCTTTTTAGGGAAAAACCAAGATCTTAGCTTGCGACCATGAAGGAGGAGGTTTATTACCTTCAAATGCATGTGTGAACAATCCCGTTAGGCAGTCCCTAAGTTTCGGTTCGAATGCTCTGTAAAATTCTACGGGAATACCATCTTCACCAGCTGCTTTCCCTGTAGCCAAAGATAAGATAGCTGTTAAGATTTCTTCCCAAGGAGGGGCCCCTTCTAAATATGCTTGGTCTTCTTCATCAAATCTAGGGAGTACAGTTAGATCTAAGTTGTCATAGATGTCATCATGCTCTCCCTTCCCGGTATCCATATACAATGTCTGATAACATCTTTTAAATGCTGATCTTATACCAACTGGGTCGGAGATCATGCCCTGAACTGGATCCCTTATTCCCCTGACTTCATTCTGGCCGCTCTTTTGCCTGGTCCTTATAGCAAGTGTACGGCTGACTAATTCACCATATTCATAGGCCTGTTCCCTATGAACTAAAAATGTAGCTGCTGTCTTAGCTATTGTAATGTCATTTATAGCTGCTTTAGCAATCATAACCCCCATCTGGGCCTCTTGGGTATCGCCCCCCTGTTGTGTGGCAACTATTAATTTCTTTTCTTCCAGAGCTAGTGCGGCATATAGCTCCCGCATTTTTTGCTTTTCCATCTTTACCCTAGTTAGCATAAACTGCAGGGTTTCCCCCCGAATCCCTGCTTTCAATGTATCCCAAACAATTTCCAGGGAAGTACTTCCAAGGTTTTCTCTAAGAAGGGTTGCAATCCAACCCTCATATGGGTAAGATACTCGTTATTAACTAGTAATGCCCGCTCGAAGCTCCAATTACTACTCTTTTTGCGGGTCCCACCCTTCTTAATTGCTAAAACTAAGGGGTTATGATCAGACATGACCCGGGGGAAAATTTCAATGTCACACTCTTGAATTATAGAGTGTGAAACAAAAAAAAAATCTAGGCGGGCATGCGACTGGTGGGGAGAAGAAAAGAAGGTAAAGCTGTATTCGGTTGGTCTCCTGGTCTGCCAAACATCCACCAAGGTGTGATCATTACAGAGGTTTTTAAGAGAGTGGAAGACCCTAGGCTTCCTGCCACTGTATTTATACTGCTTTTCACAAGACCAGCTGTTAGGTAGATTGATGTTTAAGTCCCCGCATAAAACAATAGGGGACGGCCAAGACACCAGTTCATTAGTCAGCCAGTCATACAACCCCGCATCATCCAGAATTGGGCCGCATACGGAGCACAGCATAAAAGTACAGGCAGTTGACCGAACTCTAAAATAACCGATCTACCCAGTCAATCAGTGCAGACGTGTAAAAAACTGAGTCAGATCCCTTTTAGCCAAAATTGCAACCCCACAGGTCCGCGAACTTTGACGCGTACCTGCAACCAAAATAAAGCCCAGAGTGTCCAATATGGACAATTGTGCTCCCTCTATATGGGTCTCTTGAAGGCATATTATATCTGCCTCTAGAGCTTGCACTTCCAAGGCTACCTTTGCCCTCTTTTGCTTATCGTTGAGGCCACAGATGTTCACAGAGGCAATTCTTAATTTACTCATTGCCCCAGCTTCCTAAATTGCCTTTCTGATATCTCATTTAACATCTGACGCTCATTGCCCATTAATGTCTTCCTCTCCTTAAATCCACCACTTCCTCCTGCAATTTTGTGTACCCATTGTCCCAGTGTAGCTCCCTCCCCATCCCACCCCCTATACCAACCCCTCCCAATCTCCCTTCCCTCCTCCCCCCCACCAAATGAGCAATCAGGCGAAAGGCCTGAATGATAGTGACTGTGAAAGTGTGCATTTCCTGTCACTCCCAAACCGCAAACCCCCCATAGGGAAAACATCAAACTTAACATCCTACATAACCAATATAGATTTGAGCTAAGCTAATCATTGAGCCCCAATATTGTTTCCACGCAGCTGAAATATTACAACCTATTATCAACCAGGTGAAGGGGAGCAGCAGCAACTAAGCATTACATGGACTATACTTTAACTGCTTTCCCCCCACCAATTTCTTTCAAATACTCCTGAGCGGCAATCTCGGAGGTAAAGCTACGTGTTTGTCCTTGGTAAATCACTTTCAGATGGGCAGGGTTTTGGAGATAGACTTCCGGTCCTAATTGGTGGAAAGGATTAAACAGCTGCCGCAGCCGCCATCGCCTCTCTACTGTGGCATGGGCAAAGTCTGGCCTTACAAAAACGAGATGCCCCCAAAGTCCTTCTTCGCATTAGGTCGTGTTTGATCGAAAATTTCTTAGCGCAACAAGAAGTTCCCAAAGTAGACCAGGATCGCCCTGGGCCTCACTGCTTCATTAGGTCGAGGTTTCTTTAGCGATAGTGGGAACCTGTGGGCACGTTGGATTTCTGCACTCCAATTCCAATTGGTTTTCTCTGGGAATGCGCCCTTGAAGAGTGAGATGATGTAAGCCCTTGTATCAGAGCCTTCAACTCCCTCGGATACTCCCAGGACTCTCAAGTTGTTGCACCTCTGCCTATTTTCGTAAGCTTCCAGTGGACATCGGCCATCATTGCTGCTTGCGATGACTCTTGCAGTTTTAAAGCCTTGACTTCAGATTCCAGATGTTCAGTCCGCTCCTCAACCATTGATATTCTGCCCACGATATCTGAGCCGGTTTTATTGATTTTTTTAACGGTCCCATGCAATTTTTTCGTGGCAAGGGTCGCCCGACGACTCGAACTTCTGACTTCTTCCTGGACCTGCTTTATCGTTTGAAGAATTGTCGCCAGAGATCCCTCCATGGTGGAAGGTTGCAGGTGTGAGCCAGAAGCTTCAGCAATGTGATCTTTTGAGGATCTTTCAAGTTCCTCTCCTGAGAAGACCAGCCGAGTTGCAGAGTAGTCCCAATAGAGATTACCCGTGGATCCATCCCCACTACTGCCTTTGGAGGCTTCAGCACCGGCTCCCCTTTTCTTGTTCCTCTTTTTCTTCCCTCGGGAGACTCTCCCAGACAATTTACGTTGGGTTGCACAGGTGGCATCTTCCGGGGCATCGCTGGAGGAAGAGTCTGAGACTGGCCCATCAATTAAAGAAGATGATGATTCGTCCATATTAGAGAGATCTGAGTCGTCCGTTAGTGAAAAAATTTTCTCTGGTTTCAGGAGACTTTACTGTAGCTGTTAGAGGCAACTCGTTTACCACCTTCCCCAGCTCTCGTACCTCTTCCAGAGCAGACCCGGCAGCCTCTTCTGTGAGAATCTCCTGGTGAGCTGCTGTTGCAGACTGAGAAGTGCGTCGAGCTTCCACATAACCCTCATTCAGTGGCATCTGTTTGCCCCAGTCATGTCCCTGGCCCACCTTGTTGCCCACCTTGTTGCTCTCTTCATTAGGGTCATCCCCAGTAGTGCCTTCTTGAGCATCCGGGATTAGAGCTGCGTCTATTACTGTCCCCTCGTTAGTCATGGAGGTGATTTGGGGATCATTGTTCCGAGATAATGTCTCGCTCTTAGGAGGGTTGGGGTTGTTCAGTGCCGCTGAGACATTCTGTTGCTCCAGAGAGGGGGCGTCTGCATTTCTCTCAGCCTGTATGCTGGCTGGATTCACCCCCTGCCCCTTACCCAGTCTTTGAACCGTAGGAGGGACTTTGCTATTACCAGAGAACAGCATAGAAATTTGGGGTTGTGCCCCTTTAACATCCCCAGCAGCACTAGATATCCCCAGCCGGGTCCTAGCTCTGCTTTCCACAGCACTGGGTTTGGGGTTTCCCTTTTCAAGAGCCCCCTCCTGGTTTCTGCTTCCCCTCGCCCCCTTACCACGGTCCATTGAGGAGGGAGGGAGTCTGCTTGTTGAGCCAGTAGTTGGGCCTGTCTTCCACATACCGCGGCCGGACATTCTGCAGGATTTGTCAGCTCCGAGACAGCCCCGGAGCAGAGAGAGCTGGAGCCGAGCACACAGGTACGAAACTTTAAAGGTGCCGCAGGACGGCACCCAACACCACCGCTGAGTCCGCCACGTCTGAGAAAAAGCTCCTGGTGTGCCGCATCTAAGCCATTCGAGAAAATAAAGACCGGACAACGTACTCCGGTAGGATTTTCCTTTTTACTCCGCCCTGGGGGATTGAAGGTCGGGAGCGACGTGAGCCAGCGTCTCACACAGGCGCCATCTTGCTCCAGTTACCCAGGCCAACCTCAATGATTCAATAAAAAAAAATTATCCATTGGAGCAAAATACCCTTTTTCAATTATGTGCTTGGTGGTGGATTCATAAGTGGCAATTACAGTGAATAGCATTTATGAATACAAAAATATAAGGCTGCAGAATCACGTAATTCCAGTGGCCTAGAAAACATGTAACATTATTTGAAGGACAATACAATGTGTGCTGTCAGTGGGCACTGCAATTCATATCTGGTTTTCTCTGAAGGGCCATCAGCCAGCAGTGGATAGTAAGGACATCTTGACATGCAGGCAGTAGTAACACATTTTTGTCTTACCTACAGCAGCCTATCCTCCTCCTCCCACCAGAGGTCCTCTTCAACAAAATCATGGAGCACTTGGACACCCTGGATAATGGCCAGGAGTAAATAAAAGAAAGATTAGCCCTTATGGATGGGCATCTTTATTAGAGATGGGGTGGGTCTGTTGTGGGTGGTGTGGATCAATAAGTTGAGGAAGGGATAGGAATAGGAATGTGTTATTTTTAGGATTTAGGGAGGGTGTGGGTATGTTCTGGGTAGTGAGGGTCAGATGACCTAGGAAAGGGATAGTAATAGGAGTGTATTTTATCTAGGTTCTAAGGAGAGGGTGGGTCTTATCCTGGGCCGTGTGGGTGGGAATGAGTTGGAGAAGGGGTAGGAATAGGATTGTGGTTTGTTTAGGGAGTGTTTGGGTCAGTTATGAGTGGTATGGGTGGGGCAAGTTAGGGAAGGGGTAAGAATAGCAGTGTATTTTGTTTAGGGTTTAAGGAGAGGTTGAGTCTGTTGCAAGTAGAGTGGTTGGCTTGTTTTTTTCTATAAATATTGTTTTCTTATACAGAATGGCCACTTTATTAGTGTAACTTTTTGTAAGCAGTGGCAGTCAGGGCTAATCAGGGAAGGTTCACCTACATAGTGACAGAGGCCCAAACCTGACCCATCATAGTGAATGAAAAATTTCCATAATCCTCCTTTTATCTGCCTCTACGTGAACGCCCTTGCCAAACCACCCGTAATGTGACCATCTGCCCTTTTGCATTAAGTGTCAGAAACTAACAATTTCCATTTCCTCCCCATGTGTATTGCTTTACCTTGAACCCCGTTCCATTAGTAATGGCTGTGGACCTTTCCTCTGAGATCACCACTAAGTAGTAGTCAAGTTAAGTCAAGTATATCTTTATTTGCCACAGTTCTGTAGCATAAAAGCAAAAAAAGTAGTAGTAAGCATGTAATAGATGTCACGTTACAACCATGCCCAAACCCACATGTCTCCCTCCACCCTGAGTATAGCTGGCAGTCAACTCAACTCCCCTGTGAGTGGTCGGTTTTGTCAACATAACTAACTGCTGAAAACTGTAACAGGCCCAAATGGGGAACCAGCCACAGAAGAAAAGGTTTCTTATTTTGAGTGGAGCAGGTAAACTAGAAAAAAGATTTGCAGCATAAAAGAAGAGAGTCAGTGGTAAAATCAAAACAGAGGCCAGTATAAATCATCATAGTAGACAGAGTCAGTATTACTAAACTGTGTCCTATTGTTTCATATACAAAAGTAGTCAATTACAAATAAAGTTTATAAGTTATAGACAAAGAATGAGTTATTCTGTTTCACACCCTCATGCAAGTCAGGAATTAGCTGGATCTTTCTTCAGCAACTAGTTGCGCAGATTATTATAAAGGTATATACTGCCTAAACTTAGCCCACCATTGAGGATTATATTCTGCACCAACATAACTCAAGTCATGGGCAAGATAGGGGGATGTTGAGACTGGCTTTGTCATTTTTTTACCCTCCTCTTGTAAACGTTTAGCATCGCTTACACCACATCCGCCTTGCCAAGTGTTAGGTCTGTTCTTTGTGAAAATAGACTATAGCACAATAGATCACACAACTCCAGGAAGAAGATTAGGAAATCAGTCAATGGGAGGGCAAGCGTAAATGGGAAAATTTGTGAGAGAGAAACACAAAAACAGCATTCAGCCACTCCATGGGCATGACGCATCTGTCATGGAAGGAAAATGACAGCTATGTTTACCAATCCAAACAGTCTTTAGCAGTCTACAGAATTTCAGTAAGCTACCTAGAATGGAATGCAAGAGCTGGAGAATAGTCACAGTTAACAAATATGTAGAATAATAAAAATTGATACAGCATATAAATGGTTCAACTGCATTCTAGCATTGTCTGTCTTGGGAACAGGGATGATTCACAGAGGAGGAGGGCTATGGAGGTTCATTGCAGAAGAGAAGATTGGTTGAATAAGAAAAGGAAAGGACAATATTAATTGAGAGTTGATGTAAGCATAATGTTCCACACTCAGCAGTATAAGATGACGTACAATCAGCTAAGGCCAATCAACCAGACACCAAACAACTAGCTGTATGTATCCTGAATGACTGATCACCCAACATTACAAAGTCAAGCCTAGCTATGCCCATCATGCAAGCAACATTAATCACTTAGATTTTGCCTCCCTAGCCACCAGTCAGAATTATTCTAAATAAGTCATCTCTTTCCAGTCCATGGGGTATGCCTGATCGAGTCTTCTTTTTCCAACGAAGTAGATAAAGAAAGGTCATTCTGTTAAATGTTATTGATGGTACATGCAGATTTTAAGTACTTCCCAAAAGAGACAGGCCTGTTGAACAAGAAAAGGAAAAGTAATTGAGACTTGGGGCCTCATTTAGAGTTTGGCAGAATGGTAATCCGTCAATATCCTTTCTGCCTTATTACAAATACATTAGCATTTAATGTGATTGCAATAAGGTGAGGGGGGGTGATATCCGTCACATTTGTAATAGTATACCATTCTGCCAAACTCTAAATCAGGCCCTTAGAGTCAAAACAAACTTTAAGGTTTCATAAGAACGAAGAGAAGCTTGCCTCCAGTTAACGAAAGGCCAGTCAAGTTACACCCATAAAAATACATTGAGGCATGCACCCAGAATGATCACTCGAATATTAAAAAACGAGTTTCTTTAAGCCAACCCCATCTGTTACATTGATCATTTTTGGCATTTAGCAATTAATGTAAGCCACCTGTTCCAATTCATTGAGGCCACATATAAGCGTCAGAGTCCTTTGAGTACTCACTGACAGCTGAGCATGGGAATCAATGGTTAGACATCGGAGGCACATTTTTCTTTCAGGAAATGTAAGCATTGATTGCTGACTTAGAGGCTGTTGTTCACTTCAAAGTGTATGGTTGACCATAAGGTTGAATTAGTTATCTTTGTCTCCACTCAGTCACCAGGTCAATATAGCTTTGTCCTCATTGATTGTTTGTCTGTGCTTTGCACACTGTTTCACTTAGTTTTCCTTACATTTTTTGATCACCAAATATAAAAAAACTGTTTTTGTTCTTAGCATTCACCTTTTTCTTTTTTTTTACAGTAGACATTTCTATTAGTTAGTATTGCAGTAGTTTCACTTTTTAGTCCAGAATGTAGAGTTCATCTTCATATTAAGAGACTTCATCTGAAAGATGATCATTTTCATCATCGTCTTTCTCTTCATGTTTCACAAAGAGAGACTTGTCCTTCTGATCATGAAAATTGCACTAGCTATACTGAAATCTCACTCAGAAGATACACTGGCCTCAGGACATGCTAGATATTTTATTGCCAGCCCGCTGAGTTCTACCCACTGTTCCTTTTTCCCATGGCAAAAGATCAATTGTTTTTGAGCCGTTTATAATTCTGTGTGGTCATCCAAGTAGTTTTGTTACACCTTCTTTATTAAAATTTGCTGTTTCCAAATTTTCTGGGCATGTGTGCTTGATTTAAGTTCTGTAACTGACAAAAACCAGCACATCACAGAGGTTAGTAAATGCTGTTGGTGTTGTTGCCTCAGGAGTAGGTTTGTCTTGGAATTGCAATTGTTTTGCCTCTGGTGGATGCTGCTGCTGCAGTTACAACATGATTCTGTACTCGAAACCAATGCTGTTCTCTTTGGACTTCAGTGAGGACAGCACTTTAGTTGTTCTTTGTCCTCAAAGTTGCTGTCTTTCATCGTCTTGTTCAGTGACCTTCTTGACAATCTAATTCTTATAAATAACGCCTTTGAAGCCCTGGTCCAGTTTATTCTTGCCTTGACTATGCAAACTCAATTTATCTTGGCCTACCTAAATGTCTTTCTCACAGACTCCAACTAGCACAAAACCAGGCAGCCAGACTTACATTCCAACAGCCCAGACACTGCCATATCACCCCCAGGATGAGGAAGCTTCATTGCTTATCGGTTGTACAACGCACCACCCTTAAGACAGGCTGTATCATTTTTTAATCCATCTATGGTAAAAAACCTGCCATAATTTCATCCAGAATTAAAAACTATATCCCCAACTGTAACTTAAGGTCTACCTATATGAATCACCTCTCTATTTCATCATTTAAAAAGAAGAGACTGGGAGGCTCCAGTTTCTCTGTCCCTGCCCCCCCACATTTGGAACTCCCTTCCTCGGGAGATCAGATCCTCCCCTTGCTATCGGAGATTCAGGCAACTATTGAAGACTTGGCTGTTTAAACAAGCCAATGACTAACTGTTCTGAGGAGGCTCTGCTTCTTTTACCAAGCACCAAGGAACCGATTGGTTTTCTGCGCTGAACAAATCCCTGCAACATAACATAACTAATGGAGTGCTGAAAAAAAAGGGATGAAAGTAGACAGCCCATGTTTGTACCATGGATCCAGCAAGGTGATACAAACATACTCTAGTTGCAACCTCAGGTTTGCATCCAGATGAAGGATTAAGCTGTTGACCAAACAAGCTTCTTCTTCATTGATTTTTGTATATGATTTTTTCATCTTACACAAATGAGCCTGCAACAAGTCCAAACATGGGGTGGCTTGGTTCCTGGTGCAATCCTCATTGTTTACTTCCCATAAAAAGGCACTAACATTTAGATCAGGCACTCTATTAGCCCCTGTGGACTACTCTCAATCTCAATCTTAGTCTCATCCACCTGCAGACAATAAAATATAAGATGGAAGACAATGAGTCAATGAGAGTTTCAGCTCTAGGCAATACAACACAAGCAGTCATCATAACAATTATATATATATATATATATATATATATATATATATATATATATATATATATATAGTGTGTGTGTGTATGTATGTGTATATATGTATATATATATATATCTTTCACCCAAAAAATATTACACAGCACTCTCCAAAGGTTCATTTTTCTCTGATTATTTATTTAGCCATCCTTACTCCACCTTCGCGTTTCGACCGACCTGGTCTTGATCACGGTACATGGCAGTAGTCCGTCATCACTTTCCCTTTTTATACCAAATTCCCATTTAGCTCATAATGGTGCTTTATGGGATCGGTAGTTTCAACAATTTGTATATACTATATACAAAGGAAAGACTTTACATATTTACAAATTCTATTTACACAACACTAATTTCTTGTTCCAACAGAATATACGAGTGGAGAGATTTTTTTAAAAGTACATATTTTTGCACATTACCAAACGGCAAGCATATTTTCAGAGTGTGGATATTTTTGATTTACAATATTAATGTATATTCATGACTGTTCCATGAATCCAAATACCCATGATTATATAATCCACTAAAGTTGTCATCCGGTTCTCTATTCTGACTCAGTGTCTTTTAGCTTGGATGTCAATCTATGTGGTTATAAAGGGCATAGTGCCCTCTTTTACACTCTATAGTCTCAGGTAAACTTACGCATTGGGCTGCGTGCCCTCGAGTCTACTGTTAATCAACAATCAGTTGTGCTGATTCTCCACTCTGATATGCTCGCATGTGTCCATTACATCTGCGGGGATGTAATTTTTCATATATCTCTATTAGTTATACATACTGTGATTGATGGATTCATCTGTTCAGTTGGTTTCACGGGGGAGTTAAAGTCATATCTTTTCACACATTGTTGTGACAAGTGTATGTACATCTCTTCATCCCCATTCAGGCCCGTCGGGATCTTTGTTTTGAACCTTATGATTAGCCGTGACTCCAAGCGTCTCAATTTTAGAGTTCTGTTTCCACCCCTTTCGTGAATGGGAATTGTAGCATTCCTGAATACGCCATGTTTTGCCATGATTTGCCCTCGTGCGTCAACATGTGTTTAGCTATTGCATATGTGGTGTCTTTGTTTTGGGTCACCCTGATGTGTTCCAATATCCGCTTTTTTAAGGGGCATATTGTGCTACCTATGTAACGTTTCCCACATAGGCACTCCAGTAGGTAGACCACCAACGAAGAGTCGCACGTAATGGTTTCATTAATGTTGAAGACCTTTCCTTGTGGGTCAGTGATGTTCTTTCTATTCTTCCCAATCTTACAGGCCTTACAACTACTGCATTTGCTAAATCCTTTCTGTAAATTTTGAAGCCACGTTTTTGATTGTTTCATTACAAAGTGACTGTTTATCAGTTTATCAGAGCGAGAAGGTGCCTTCCTAAAAGTTATTAACGGTCTCGCTCCCAGTTGGTGTCCAATGTCTGGATCTTTGAGTAACACGTTCCAGTATTTGGTCAATATATTTCATATCTTCACACTTTCTTTACTGTAGGTCATGACCATTCTGATTTTATCAACCTTTTGTTTTTCTTTGCTCTTCCCTTTATTGGGTATTAATGTTTGGGCTGGTGTTAGACATCTTGCTTTCTCTTCTCCTCGTCGGATGTCATTATATTTATACCCCCTTTGGAGATATCTCTGTTTTGTCTCTTTAAACATGGATTCCATTTCTATGGATTCGGAGCAATTTCTTTTCATCCGAATAAATTCTCCATAGGGTATATTTCTTTTTAAGGATTCTGGATAGAAACTCAAGCCGTGCAATAAACTGTTAGTGGCTGTACTTTTGCGAAACACCGTGGTCTCTATTCTGTTGTCTTTGACATAAACCTTGGTGTCCAAGAATTCTACTTCAGTGTGGCTCATAGTATAAGTAAATCTTAGGCCTACATCATTGATGTTCAAAATTGTGAAGTATTCCACTAATTCTTTCTCTGTTCCATTCCACAAAAGGAACAAGTGATCTATAAAGCGTAGCCAAATTACCACCTTGGCCATATGTTGATCATTTGTTTGTACATATATATATATATATGTATATTATCTACTGGCGGTCGCCAGTAGATAGTTATAGTTACAACCTATTATCCATAGGAAATCCGCAACATTCTATTTGAAATAACTCTCTTGCCGGTTGACGTATCTTCGCAAAATTTTCAAACTTTGTGGGGCGCTCCGGTCCGCTCCTACCCTGAAAGTCTCTGGGGGATTCGTCAAGCGGGGCCGAGAAAAAGGGGGTCCCAAAACGCGTTTTCCCCATGCAATTTTCCATAGGAAACTTTAGACACGGCTACAGCCCGAACTGCTGAACGGAATTACACCAAATTTGGCAAAGAGGTAGTTCTTGGTTCAGAAAGAACCCTTTTGTTAAATGGTGTAAATCCGTTCAGTAGTTGCTGAGAAAATCAAAAGTAAAAAGATAGATATATCTAGGGCCGCGGATCCTCCCGAGCACGAGCTTTATGTTAATTGGCTGTCAACACTCCAAATCAGGAAGTGTTGGCAGCCATTTTGTCCCTCGGTAGAACCGAGGGACAGAAACAAGTGCGCAAAGCGCACAAAGGGGGCAGGGTAGAAACACCCTGACCCCTAGGTCTGCTCAGGGGGTCCCACAAGGATCCCCTGGGCAAAAAATTTTTTTTTTTTTTTTAAATCGGCAAAAAACGATCGGGCCCGTAGGCCCCGCCCCCTTCCTTCACCACTCTGCAAACGCGCCCCTGGCGCGTTTGCAGAGGGGGACGAATCCCCTTGAATACTGGGGGTCCCTGGGGGCCAACTAGCCCACCAGGAACCTCCAGTATGCGCCAGGGAGCTGCCTTGCAGAGAGGTGTACAGAGGCCACGCCCCTTTTACACCTCTCTGCAACGCAGCTCTATGGCGCTTTTGGAGGTATATGGTGGGCTAGTTGCACCCCAGGGACCCTCAGGATTCAAGGGAGTTAATCCCCCGACTTAAAACGCGCCACGGGGCGCGTTTGCACAGTGGTGAAGGGAGGGCGGGGCTTCAGGTGACATGTGTGCAAACAGGCCCCGTGGCGCGTTTTAAGATGGGGAATTAAATCCTCTTCAATCCTGAGGGTCCCTGGGGGCCAACTAGCCCAACAGGTACGTCCAGAAAGCGCCACAGAGCTGCGTTGCAGAGAGGTGTAAAAGGGGTGTGGCCTCTGTACATGTCTCTGCAACGCAGCCCCTGGCGCATACTGGAGGTTCCTGGTGAGCTAGTTGGCCCGTAGGGACCCTCATGATTCAAGGGGACTTAATCCCCCAACTTAAAACGCGCCACGGGGCGCGTTTGCACAGATGTCACCTCAGGCCCCGCCCCTCCCTTCACCATTGTGCAAATATTCCTCTAAAATCAGCCGAAATACGAATTCTGATTTACTCACCTGTTATCAGGAGAGACCTCAGTGCTGCATCTTTCAGCCCAGTACTAATCCTGAAAAGTAATTTTAACCGTACTTACCAGTAACTTGAATTTCCTTCATAGGCTAACATTGACTGGTTTCACTTGGAAATTCTTCTAAGTGTGGAGTTTTGGAACTTTAAAATATTCCTCTAAAATCAGCCGAAATACGAATTCCGATTTACTCACCTGTTATCAGGAGAGACCTCAGTGCTGCATCTTTCAGCCCAGTACTGATCCTCAAAAGTAATTTTAACCGTACTTACCAGTAACTTGAATTTCCTTCCATAGGCTAACATTGACTGGTTTCACTTGGAAATTCTTCTAAGTGTGGAGTTTTGGAACTTTAAAATATTCCTCTAAAATCAGCCGAAATACGAATTCCGATTTACTCACCTGTTATCAGGAGAGACCTCAGTGCTGCATCTTTCAGCCCAGTACTGATCCTCAAAAGTAATTTTAACCGTACTTACCAGTAACTTGAATTTCCTTCCATAGGATATCATTGCCTGCTTTTTGCTGAAAAAGTTTCTAAGTGTTGATTTTTGAAACATACAAATATTCCTCTAAAATCAGCCGAAATACGAATTCCGATTTACTCACCTGTTATAAGGAGAGACCTCAGTGCTGCATCTTTCAGCCCAGTACTGGTCCTGAAAAGTAATTTTAACCGTACTTACTGGTAACTTGAATTTCCTTCATAGGCTAACATTGACTGGTTTCACTTGGAAATTCTTCTAAGTGTGGAGTTTTGGAACTTTAAAATATTCCTCTAAAATCAGCCGAAATACGAATTCCGATTTACTCACCTGTTATCAGGAGAGACCTCAGTGCTGCATCTTTCAGCCCAGTACTGATCCTCAAAAGTAATTTTAACCGTACTTACCAGTAACTTGAATTTCCTTCCATAGGATATCATTGCCTGCTTTTTGCTGAAAAAGTTTCTAACTGTTGATTTTTGAAACATACAAATATTCCTCTAAAATCAGCCGAAATCCAAATTCTGATTTACTCACCTGTTATCAGGAGAGACCTCAGTGCTGCATCTTTCAGCCCAGTACTGGTCCTGAAAAGTAATTTTAACCGTACTTACCAGTAACTTGAATTTCCTTCCATAGGATATCATTGCCTGCGTTTTGCTTGAAAAGTCTTCTAACTGTTGAGTTTTGAAACTATACAAATATTCCTCTAAAATCAGCCGAAATCCGAATTCTGATTTACTCACCTGTTATCAGGAGAGACCTCAGTGCTGCATCTTTCAGCCCAGTACTGGTCCTGAAAAGTAATTTTAACCGTACTTACCAGTAACTTGAATTTCCTTCCATAGGCTAACATTGACTGGTTTCACTTGGAAATTCTTCTAAGTGTGGAGTTTTGGAACTTTAAAATATTCCTCTAAAATCAGCCGAAATACGAATTCCGATTTACTCACCTGTTATCAGGAGAGACCTCAGTGCTGCATCTTTCAGCCCAGTACTGATCCTCAAAAGTAATTTTAACCGTACTTACCAGTAACTTGAATTTCCTTCCATAGGCTAACATTGACTGGTTTCACTTGGAAATGTCTTCTAAGTGTTGAGTTTTGGAACTTTACAAATATTCATCTAAAATCAGCCGAAATACGAATTCCGATTTACTCACCTGTTATCAGGAGAGACCTCAGTGCTGCATCTTTCAGCCCAGTACTGATCCTCAAAAGTAATTTTAACCGTACTTACCAGTAACTTGAATTTCCTTCAATAGGATATCATTGCCTGCGTTTTGCTTGAAAAGTCTTCTAAGTGTTGATTTTTGAAACATTACAAATATTCCTCTAAAATCAGCCGAAATACGAATTCCGATTTACTCACCTGTTATCAGGAGAGACCTCAGTGCTGCATCTTTCAGCCCAGTACTGGTCCTGAAAAGTAATTTTAACCGTACTTACCGGTAACTTGAATTTCCTTCATAGGCTAACATTGACTGGTTTCACTTGGAAATTCTTCTAAGTGTGGAGTTTTGGAACTTTAAAATATTCCTCTAAAATCAGCCGAAATACGAATTCCGATTTACTCACCTGTTATCAGGAGAGACCTCAGTGCTGCATCTTTCAGCCCAGTACTGATCCTCAAAAGTAATTTTAACCATACTTACCGGTAACTTGAATTTCCTTCATAGGCTAACATTGACTGGTTTCACTTGGAAATTCTTCTAAGTGTGGAGTTTTGGAACTTTAAAATATTCCTCTAAAATCAGCCGAAATACGAATTCCGATTTACTCTACTGTTATCAGGAGAGACCTCAGTGCTGCATCTTTCAGCCCAGTACTGGTCCTGAAAAGTAATTTTAACCGTACTTACCAGTAACTTGAATTTCCTTCCATAGGCTAACATTGACTGGTTTCACTTGGAAATTCTTCTAAGTGTGGAGTTTTGGAACTTTAAAATATTCCTCTAAAATCAGCCGAAATACGAATTCCGATTTACTCACCTGTTATCAGGAGAGACCTCAGTGCTGCATCTTTCAGCCCAGTACTGATCCTCAAAAGTAATTTTAACCGTACTTACCGGTAACTTAAATTTCCTTCATAGGCTAACATTGACTGGTTTCACTTGGAAATTCTTCTAAGTGTGGAGTTTTGGAACTTTAAAATATTCCTCTAAAATCAGCCGAAATACGAATTCCGATTTACCCACCTGTTATAAGGAGAGACCTCAGTGCTGTATCTTTCAGCCCAGTACTGGTCCTGAAAAGTAATTTTAACCGTACTTACCAGTAACTTATATTTTCTTCCATAGGAATCCATTGTCTGGTTTTCAGCAGAAAAGTTTCAGTGTCGATTTTCACAAACTACAAATATTCCTTAAAAATCGCCTGTATGACTTAAACGCATTCTTTCAACTGTTTACAGGAGATGCACCAGTGCTGGATCCAGGATCCAACACTGAGTAAGAAAAAGTAACGATAACAGTTTTTACCTGCTAAGTGAATTTCCTTCCATAGGATAACATTGGTGATTCTATGAGAAAAAGTTTCTAAGTGTCAACTTTTAAAATACAATAATATTCCTTAAAAATCACGACTGTAACCAAAACGCTTTTACTCAACTGTTTACAGGAGATGTACCAGGACTGAATCTAGGATCCAGTCCTGTGGTTAGAAAAGTAATCCATAAAGTAACTAATTGCATTTAACTAGAAATTCACATTGAGCTGAATGTTGCATTGTGTTTGAAAATGTGTTGCCCATTGCAACAACTGTAACTACTGTACTTAAAAGTCTATTGCCTATGTGCAAAGTATTTAAACTAAAGTAATTCATTCTGAGAAAGTATTTTTGTAATGTAATGTATAATGTAATTACAATGTAATTTAAAAAATAAAATATGTAAAAGAAATTGTTTCTAAAAATGTAGTAAATCAGTATGAAAAAAATTAATATAAAAATTAATACATTTAAAAATTGTCATTTAAAAAACCTTTGAAATTCACTGAAAAAACCGTAGGTTTCAGGCACGTTATAGAAATGGATCTTGCTACAGGACTCTCCAATAAGAGAAAGACTTGATATCCCTTTTACCCTAATTTAGATGTTCACATCTCAGTAGTATTTGATTGTACGAGACTCTACAACAAACGAAGACTTGATATCCTTTTTCTACCCTAGCCGGGGTGTTGACCCCTCAGATATGTCAAGCATTAACCATGACAGCTACTGTAATGTACTGAACAAAGATGAAAATCTGAGTCTGATTCTGCCATATTTACCTTCATACTTAGTGTTAAGACCAAATTTGTGGGGTCTTGTTGAGGTTACATTGGGACCACTAGGTTCCAGCACAGTGTTGAAACCACGTTATATATGTTCTTTAAAACCTTTACAGTAATAACCATACTGGGAAGGGCTTTAGCAGACAAGATAATTTGCAGCTTCACTTAATCACTCAAGTATTCAATATCCAAATTCCCTATCGGTCTGCCGACAGTCGGTTCTGTCGTCGCAGCCCATGCACTCGAATTGTTTGTTGAAGGGAGGGAGGGAGGGGAGGGAGGGGAGGGGGGTAGTAGAGGGGGATTTAGGAGGGGAAGTAGAAATTGAAATGATTGTTCTTAGCTTGTTTATCTTTCTTTTATGCTTATCATTATGCTTATGCTCATATTTATACTTATTACTTCAAGTATGTTCTTTTGCTACATTAGGCACACACCATGGCACACAAGAAACACACCAAGGCACAGATTTTCTTACAACTGGCACATTCTTAAGACCGAAGTCTGTAAATGTCGTCCGATACTATTACTCCCACATCATAGCTCTAGACAACACTGTCGCGATCCATGAGCCCATATGATGCCTCATAACAGAACTTTTACAGAGGATCTTAACATCGTATCACTGAATGTTAAGGGCCTAAATCACCCGATGAAACGTAGGAAAATATTCGATTATTTAGCAAAAACTAAGGGAGACGTTATTCTTCTCCAAGAAACAAAACTGTCCAAAGAGGACGTAAGTTTCATCAAATACAATTGGATATCCCATTTGACCTCCTCACCGGCGACCCACAAAAGGAAAGGAGTCATCACCCTCATCGCCAAAAAATCAAACATTTCACTTGTCTCTCATACACATGATGACGAAGGTAGATTGCTAGTCACACACCTACAAAGGGGAGAGGACCTTATTCATGTGGTCAATATATATGGTCCAAATTCTGATGAACCCCAATTCTGGGAAACAGTCTCGAATACCATAGAAAGTCTACCCCAGGACGACCTTCTGGTGATAGGTGGGGACTTTAACATGCCACTAGACCCCCTCCTGGATAGACAATCAAAATGCAAATTTCACCCGTCTCGATCGCACGACATACTGCGTAGAATTTATGCTAGATTCAACTTGAAAGACACCTGGCGCCTACAGCACCCTGATACAAGAGATTACACATTTTATTCAGCCCCTCACAACTCCTATTCTAGAATAGACTATATTTTAATATCCTCCACATTTACACACTATCTAGACCAAACAGATATAGCCCCGATTCTTATATCCGACCATTCATGTATACACACCACACTTGCAGGCACTCACCCCACATCGCCTCTGAAGAGATGGCGCTTTAACGAGAAAATATTGTCAGACCCTGAAAACAAAGCGAAAATCGACAATGCGATTAAAGAATATATAGAGATGAACGATCTCCCAGAGATCCCCACATCTACCTTCTGGGACGCTCTCAAAGCCACCATTAGGGGCGTTATCATTGGAATTAAGGCCCAAATAAATAAAAAATTAAATCTAGAACTTAAAAATCTGGAAAGAGAGATTAAGACTCTGGAAAAAAAGCACTCGGAGCGGGTGGAGGATCAGGCTACCCTTAACGCGCTAACCAAAAAGAAATACGAATATAACACGATTATAAGCAGAAGGGCTGGTGTCTGGATCAACAAATTCAAGGCGCTCCAACTCTGTGAGGGCAACAAAGCGGGGAAATTATTGGCCTCTTACCTCAAGCATAAACAGAGACAATTCACGATTTCCTCAATTAAAGATACCAAGAATATTACCCACACCAAACATAGCAAAATTCTGGATACCTTCCAAACGTTTTACAAGGACCTCTATAGTAACAATTTAATAATCAACTCAGATGCCTGCGAACAATACTTGCATTCATTAGACCTCCCAAAACTTTCAAGCACAGATAATTCAAAGCTGGGGGACCTATCTCGGATCTAGAGATATCATCGGCGATAAAAACACTTAAAAGTAACAAAGCTCCAGGGCCAGACGGCTTTTCTGCCTCCTTCTATAAAGAATTTGGCACTTCGCTCCAACCGACTCTAAATAGGCTTTTCAATTCTGTAGCCCACGAGGGCAGCATTACTAATTCAATGAGGGAAGCCAACATCATTGTCATACCCAAAGAAGGCAAAGATCCGCTCCTACCCAAAAACTATCGGCCAATTTCCTTAATAAATGTAGACTGTAAGATCTATGCCAAAATCCTAGCAAATAGATTAAATAAATGTCTTCCCTCTCTGATCAGCAACTCACAGGTGGGGTTTCTCAAACATCGTATGTCTAATGACAATACTAGACTTCTATGTCACATCTTAGAAAAGGCCAAGAGCGCTCCTGCACCCCTAATTGCTATCACGCTAGACGCGGAAAAGGCGTTCGATAGAGTATCATGGCAGTTTCTGAGACAATGTATGCAAACTTTCAACCTAGGTGAACCATTCATTTCCATGGTAATGGCCTTATATACTAACCCGACAGCCAGGATAGCCATTAATGGCACCCTATCGGAATCATTCCAGTTAGAACAAGGAACTAGACAGGGCTGCCCCCTCTCTCCGGCTCTCTTCCTCCTAGCATTAGAGCCGCTGATCCAAGACATTAAGCTCCGTAAGGACATCACCGGGGTTCTCTTTGGCGACACGCGAGTAAAACTAGCCGCATACGCGGACGACATATTGATCGTCACGGAAAAACCGGAAGATTCCATCATAGGCCTGATGAACACGATAGACACATACTCTAGACACTCTGGTTACAAACTCAATCGTGATAAATCTGAGGTCAAACCCCTTAATGTCCATAGTACGCGTGAAATGCTAGGCAACTCGGGCCTTACATGGCAACCGAACCACATCAAATACCTGGGGATCGAATTCTGCTCCACTATTCTAGAGACACTCCAACATAACGAGACCAAAACACTGGAGAAGATCAAAACATTATTGGATGCTTGGTCACCCAGGTTCATAACTTGGTGGGGCAGAGTTGAAACCATAAAAATGATGGTCTCCCCCTAGTAAATTATTTGGTAACAATGCTGCCCCTTGTTTTATCTGAAGATTTCCATCACAAACTAAACAAACTTCTCTCGAACTTCCTATGGAAAGGAAAGAAGGCAAGAATTAGCATGAAGAAACTCAGGCTTCCTAAAAGGCTAGGTGGGGTTAATCTAGCTGATTTTAAGCGCTACCAGTCGGCTTTCCTCGCAAGACAGGGCTCTCATTGGCTGACAGCTCCAGTAGGATACACACCTGTATGGCTTGACATTGAGAAACATATCCTTGATGGTATCCCCCGGCAACCCTCCTAACCATGAATATGAATCGAATTACATGCTCAAGCTCCATCCTCAAAAACACTAAATCTTCCCTCTTGAAAATAGACAAACTACTAGACATCAGTGTTAAGAAATCTAATTTAGAATCCATTTGGTATAATCGCAAAATTTTATATAAAGGATGCACCTTGTACAATGCCACATGGATCAGTAAGGGCATATATTTTCCCCACCAACTCTACGCAGGCACACAACCCCTATCCTTTAAGGACCTGAAGTCCACATATCAACTTGAGCCAATTGAATTCTATTACTTCTTAAAAATAAAAGCTGCCCTAGCTAAGGCAAATCTTTCAGCCCTAACACCATCCCTCCCGCAGTATCTCTCGAAAATAAACGCGTTGGGCCACCAGGTCTCCCGAATCTACAAACTACTAAGCCCCCAGCACTCTACACTTAATGAGAAGGCCATAGCCTTTTGGGAATCGAACTCCAAAACCCCGATCTCAGACTCAGATTGGTCCTGGACATGGAACTCAGTATTTAAAAATAAAATCAGTCCGGTGCTATCCCACACAAAGTTCTGGCTCCTACACAGGGCATACTGGACACCAGCCCGACTACATAAACACAAAATCCGTGAAGACGATATCTGTTGGAACTGCAATGGAGCAGTGGGAGACTTAGAACACCTACTGACTCTTTGCCCGTGTGTGAATACCTATTGGGATAAAGTCCTTAAATTCATATCTAAACTTTTCCCCCTCGATACAAGCAGGGACCTCCAGGCTCTACTATTTGCTCCTACTAGAGCAGACTCCTTGGGTGATAATGACAAGGCACTCCTTGACCTACTTCTCACAGCAGCTTTTAAGATAATACTTAACAACTGGAAGGATACTCGTAAATCATCTTTTAAACACTGGCTGAATTGGGTTACTAACCTGCGAGGAGCTGATAATATAGCGCTTCACAACTCCCCGTGGAAGTCCCCAAATAGAGGCATGTGGGAAACCCTTGATCTCTTCTTTGCATCATACAAACCACCATGAACTGTCTCTTACACTACCCTACGCTTCTACATAATACCAAACGGAGACCCTTCATGACCGACATCTTTACCATACCACTTAGAGGAGCACACATCAAGGATCTCTAACCTCTAATCGCCGTCCATATTTAGCGCGGGGTGATATATCTGTGCTGAGAAGTAGTCGAAAGTCTTGCAACCACTAGACATATGCCAAACGAAATAGCCTTCCCTGCTATCTGTTTCTGCCTTAAGATAAGTCCCTTGTGCCATCTATACTATCGTCACTCATGTCATTGTGTTGTCGCAGTGCTGATGGTTTACTCACTTACTCTGTCCCTATCTGTGATCTCTAAGATTCGAAATGTGCTGTATTTCCATTTGCAATCTGTATATTATTTATTTAATTATTATTATTATTTATCTAATTTTTATCTATTTGCTATATTATAAGTATTATATGTATTATATATTGTTTTGCTTCGAACAATCAATAAAAAAAATAAATAAAAAAAAAGTCTATTGCCTATGTGCAAAGTATTTAAACTAAAGTAATTCATTCTGAGAAAGTATTTTTGTAATGTAATGTATAATGTAATTACAATGTAATTTAAAAAATAAAATATGTAAAAGAAATTGTTTCTAAAAATGTAGTAAATCAGTATGAAAAAAATTAATATAAAAATTAATACATTTAAAAATTGTCATTTAAAAAACCTTTGAAATTCACTGAAAAAACCGTAGGTTTCAGGCACGTTATAGTTACAAATTAGCATTTTAAAAACCTTTGAAATTCACTGAAAAAACCATAGGTTTCAGACACGTTATAGTTAGAAATTAGCATTTAAAAACCTTTGAAATTCACTGAAAAAACCATAGGTTTTAGGGACAGTTATAGTTAGTTGGACATTGCACTCGTACAAAACCCGTGAAATTCCCCCGTTATAGTTAGTTCAGCTAACTATAACTCGCGCTCCGCAATGCACTGCTGATGACGTCACATATTACATCACTCATGACATGGTCAGTGACATCACTGATGACATCACTGATGACATCTCAAATGACATCACTGATGACATCATCCACGTGATAATCTGATGCAGCTCCTCACACCCTAATATAACCTTTGATACACCCAATCTAAATTACAGAGTGCCATTCGCAAAACCATAGACACTCCAACACCAATAACTACATACCCACTCACTGATTCTTAGGTCTACACACACACATCCACTCACTCACCCGTACAGTCACTCATACTTATGGTCACTCAGTACAGGACTATCATATGCACTCTTACTCCTATATAGACACTCAAACACCGCCACTCATCCATAGAGGTACTCACACACCTAGTCAGTCATGCAAATAATTAAACACACTGCCATTTACTCACCTATACAGTTATACACACACCAGCTCACTTAATCATACAAATACTAGCACATTGTTACGCTCTTATACAATCACTGATACAAGCACACACTCATCCATACAGCCACTATCACAATCACTCAATCTCGCTTATAGCTATTTATATACTCCAATACACATATATACTGCCTTTCACATATGTAGTTACTCACACATGTACCACTGGGACATACATTCACTCACTAACACACTCTTACACACACTTACCCACCCATACAGTCTATCACAGATGCACTCTTGAAACCATCCACCCCGTGAATCACCCACTCACACATCTATGCACAGTCGCACACACCCCATCCACACAAACACTCAGGCACCCATACAGATACTCATAGAACTAATCAATAACCCATATAGACACTCATGTAGCTATTCGCAAATCCATGCATCCACTTACACACCAACATACGGATACAGACATTCACACAGTTTAGTCACTAACCCATGCATTCAGTAAGATACGTTTAATCACTCACTTGTAGAGTCAGTCACGCACGTACTAAATCATCCATTCAGACACTTTTACACCCACTCATTCTTCAATACGCCTTTCCCTATATATATTAAACATATTTAAACTTTACAGAAACACACAGTCACTGGATGATGTCATCAGTGATGTCATTTGAGATGTCATCAGTGATGTCATCAGTGATGTCACTGACCATGTCATGAGTGATGTAATATGTGACGTCATCAGCAGTGCATTGCGGGGCGCGAGTTATAGTTAGCTGAACTAACTATAACGGGGAATTTCATGGGTTTTGTACGAGTGCAATGTCCAACTAACTATAACTGTCCCTAAAACCTATGGTTTTTTCAGTGAATATATATATATATATATATATCTCATATATACAGATAATATAACATTTAAAAAATAAACAAATAATACATATACATATATTTAAACAATAATAGAATTATAATAAACTCTGTAAAAAATAGACATACTATTTCCACTCCAGTCTGTGCTACAGTAGGTAAAGTGTTGAACTCCGAAGGGGTAAAATGTACTATTCCCACTCCAGTCTGTGCAACAGCAGGAAAAGCGTTGTACTCCGAGGGGATAAAATGTACTATTCCCACTCCAGTCTGTGCAACAGTAGGGAAAGCGTGGGGCACTGGAAGGGTACAATTTCCTATTTCTACTGCAGTCTGTGCAACAGTAGGGAAAGCATTGGATCCTGGAGGGGTAACATTTACTATTCCCACTCCAGTCTGTGCAACAGTAGGGAAAGTGTTAGACTCCGGAGGGGTACAATTTACTATTTCTGTTCCATTCCGTGCAACAGTTGGGAAAGCGTTGGACACCAGAGGGGTAAAATGTACTATTCCCACTCCAGTCTGTACAACAGTAGGGAAAGCGTAGAATGCCAGAGGGGTACAATTTACTATTTCCTCTCCAGTCTGTGGGACAGTAGAGAAAGCACTGGATGCCAGAGGGGTAAAGTTTACTATTACCACTCAAGTCTCTGCAACCGTAGGGAAAACATTGGACTCCGGAGGTGTAAAATGTACTATTCCCAGTCCAGTCTGTGCAACAGTAGAAAAAGTAGTTCACCTCAATCACATAACATTTTTTAATAACTTTATTAATTGACCAGAAATATAAAACTAACAATATTAAAATGATATATATACATTTAAAAACAATAAAAATTATTCAAATATTTATTAAATATGTTAATAATTAATTTCAAACTTTAAACGTTGTTATTAATTGAACAGTAATTAAAATCCCACATTATACTCCCACAAGCATAGCTACACACAATTGAAATAAAAAAATATAACATGATTAACATATTAAGTAATGTATAAAATAATTATTATTAAATGATTAATTATTTGTTAATTAATTATAATTGAATAACATCCCACCCTATTCCCCTACAAATACAACAGACACAAATATATTTATTAAACAATATACGTAATTATTTAATTGAATATGTAATTAAAATGATTAATTAATTGATAATTGATTATTAATTAACTTCCCGCCCCATACCCCTACAAACCAAACAACCTGCGCCTAAAAAATAACAGAAAAAATAATAATTGGAAAATGTATATAATGAATTATCAATTGCATAATTAATATTAAATTAATCAATCATTACTTCATGAACTTTACACACTATACCCCTACAAACACAAAACCACACACCCAAAATATCACTAAAAATATATAATAATTACACAATTTACATAATTAGTTATCAATTAACTAAATAAGATAAATATTTAATTAATAAGTATTCCATTATTAACTAATTATCTTCCCACCCTGTATCCCTACAAACTAAACACCCCACATGTAAAATATCACTTAAAAAAATATAATAATTACACAAATTACATAATTAATTAATAATTAATAGGTATGCTGATGAAACAGCAAGATACTGTGCTCTTTATGGGAATTACCACAAAGAAAAATCAGATGCCACAAATTGCTATCTGTTGTTGACTGTAGTTGATACTAGGGAGGAGGTTAGGAGGTTACAGGAAGAGGTGTCAGAAGCAGAACAGCAAGGCTGGATTAAAGCAGGTTGGGTAAAAAGAAATGAGGATGACATATGGGTCTCAGGAGGTGGAAGACCTGTTTTGCAAGATAGCCTGTTACCTGCTACGGTGGGACATTATCATGGACCTGCACATGTAGGGAGAAACATCATGGTGTGCTTGTTAAGGAAAACATGGTTTAACCCAAGGTTCAGACTGATGGCTTTAGGGGTGTGCCACATATGTGTTGTGTACCAACAGCAGAATATAGGCAAAAGAACAGCAGTAACGCTGAGTCACATAGGGAGATCTGGAGGTCCCTTCAACAGGATGTAACTGGACTTTATGGAGATGCCTGTGTGCAATTGATTGAGATATGTCCTAGTGACTTTGTGTATCATTTCATGCTGGGTTAAAGCTTACCCGACCAGGAGAAATGATAGTCTCACAGTGGCTAAGTTGTTGTTGAGGGAGTTAATACCAAGCTTTGGTTACCCGACTTCTCTGGAGTCAGACTGAGCAACTCATTTTAATAATGAGGTCCTGAAGATTTTGTGCACAGCACTGCTGGTCGAACAGAGGCTCCACTGCAGCTACCAACCGGAAGCTTCTGGAGTCGTTGAGCAAGACAATGGCACTTGAGAAATCCAGATTGTCTAAAGTGTGCGCTTCAATATCCCTGAAATGGCCTGATGCTGTGCCTCTTGTTTTTCTGAGTCTACGCAGTACCCCAGATAGGAGGGCAGGATTGTCACCCCTTGAGAGGATCATGGGAAGAGCTATGATATTGCCAGCTGTGTCTGCGTATGCACTTGTGAACATTAAAGATTACATAATTCTTGATTACTGCAAAGGACGTGCTGATGTGGTGCGTTCTGTGTCTCACGAGGTTGGAGAGGCTACAGCTCCGCTTCAATAAGAGCAGTGCCATGACCTCAGTCCTGGTAACTGGGTTGTGGTGAAGAAGCATGTGCACAAGTCATGCTTGGAGCCTCAGTGGGGTGGGCCATACCAAGTGATTATGGTCACTACAACAGCTGTGAAGTACAGAGATCTCCCTAACTGGGTACACACTGCTCATACTCTCATAGTCTCTTGTCTCCTTGATGATATAACAGAACCTGTTCCTGATGTGCCAGTCGTTACAGTGAGAGAGAGGGAGCAGGTTAGTCAAGCTGTTGGGGAACAGCAAGAAGCTGGGACAGCACTTGTTTGGCCTGAGGGGGGTCTGAGAGAGTCAACAGTTGAGGTCGGTACAGAAGGTTCCCTTCCTGTGGTGTTGACTGCACAAGATTCTGAACCTGGCGAAGTGCCTAGTGCAGTAATAACGCTAGTTGTACTTGGAGACCAGTGGCCACGAAGAAAGGAGAGAGGGAGACGCTGTTTGTCTGAAGTGCATATCCCAGAAGATACTGAAAGATTTGACCTGAGTGACAGATATGAAGAGGGGTCAGTCATAAGCAGATCAAAAAGAGCTAGAGTACCTTGTCGAAGGTATTCTTCACTTGAATGGACACATTTAGCTATCAATGACTGGGAGAGAGCATTTTGCACCTTTTGTTATAACAATTCGCATCCAATTGAGCCTCCTTGAAATGAACTTTGTGGCTGAATTGAGTTTTGAAATTACATTGCCATTGAACAGACCAAGCCAATTTATTCTGGAAGTGATCATTTACGGGTTGAACATTTATTAAAGAAACAACCTAATTGATTTGCCCAAACTACAAAGAAGAGTACCAAGGCCAGATTCTTCTGAAGGAGCGTAAGGTTGTCCTTTAGTAGAACACCGAGTAGGGCTAAGGAAGTCTCACGAACATCTTTGTACATATTTTGCTGAAAAAGACATTTGAACTTTGCTTTGCGATTTGCGCAAGTGGAAACTAACTGAAAGGATTATGCTGCAATATTCTAGTTAAAAGGTCTGACATCAGAAGAACTTATGGAGTCTAACCCAAACACTAAGAGATGTAGATGCTTATGTGTAGGAGTATTTGTAGGTGTCACATTAGTACTAGTTGCTTTACTTGTAATGTTGAATTTAAACCATTCTTCATATGTAGAGGAGCTTAGGTCTACAAGTGTCCCTCAACCATCACTTCCTACTGGCAGTAGTTTATCTGCAATAGAAGACTTACATGTAAATACTTCTAGAGGAGACTATTCATTGAATGTTTATTCTAAATTGCTTTATGAATATGCCGACACTGTGGATGCTAAGGATTGATACATTTGCATGCAATTACCTGTGTCAGTTGCTGAGGAGATTACATACTATCATCTACCATTGACATATGGAGTTACCTGTAGCTTATTGTTGAGGTTATTCGATGGAAAGGGTCATTTTCAAAACTATTACTCGATTTATGATTTGGATTTTTCAGATGTTTCTGTGCTGAAACACTTGAACCGACAGCCTGATGCTAAAAACTCTGAGATAGTGGGACATTTCTTTAGGCCCACCATGGCCTTGGACACAGCTTATGCACATAGACATAACTTGTTCCTTAACAGGTGTAGGAAAGAATTTCATAGATTCAGTAGAAGACAAACAAAGAGACATATTAGCTAAAGCAACAAATCATTAAAAATGGCCACAGTGGGCTAGAGTTGAAAGTGAGTATAGCTTAGTTGGAAATATGGCCGCATTAGCTTTAGATGGGCTACATAAAGGGCAATTATGCATATTCGTTAGGGAATCCACAACTGATACAAATGTTGTAGGTGATAGTGAATGTGACCATACCTTTGAAGTTCAAGGAACTTGGAGATTATACTTTGATGGAGTAGATCCTGTTTTTCCTGGAATCTATTACATTAGTGGGAAAAAATGCATTTTACAGGGTACCCAAGAAATGTTAAGTAACATGTTACATGGGGATAGTTTTTCCAAAGATTTACCATGTGGGACAACTCAAAGAACAAGGGAACAACATGTGAGTACCAAAAGAGGTGCTTGTGCTATTGAGATTGTAGGAGACATCTTTGGTGCTTTGATACCATCCATAGGAGTGATACTCAATTCAAACAAGATTAGAAAGCTTTCTACTGTAGTTGATAAGTTATCCACTAGTGCAGCTGGAGGATTTTTAGTTATAAATACTACAATGGTTAGAAACTGTAGTGCCAGCCGAAGCATGGGTTAAACATTTCTCTGATATTTTTTCACCAAAGTTAGGATTATCTAAGGTCCCACCTGCACTGCTAAGGCTCTAAGCGACTCAATAGAGGTGGGGGATGTTAAGTTGGCAATAGAGAATAGTCGCTCAGAGAAAGCTCCGGGCCCGGACAGAATCCCCGTTGATTTATATAAGTATCTACCAGACTTCTGGGCCACACTGATAACACATGTTCTCAAAGCAGCAATAGTGGGCCCATTAGATAAGACCTGGCAGGAAGCAATCATAGTTCCAATTTTTAAAAAGGGGGATAAATCCCAGCCTCGTTGTTACCGCCCAATTTCCCTGCTAGATAGTTCAGTCAAGATCTTGGGCAGGGTAATCTTGGCCAAATTGGAACTATGGGTGCTTGAACATCAAGCACTCTCGATATACTAGTTCGGATTTCGGCCCGGGCTGAGTACAGTGGAACAAACATTAAATCTGGCACTAATAGTACAGAAGTACACTAATGCCCAAAATGGTAGTATTCATTTAGCATTTATGGACCTAACCTGTGCTTTTGACACAGTAAACCACAGCAGATTAAGGTCCATTATGTCACAAATGGGGATTGACGGAGCTATAATCACTCTGCTAAGTAGGCTCCACGAACACACCTCAGCCTCAGTATGCTACAGTACCGGAGGTGATTTAACTGAAGAATTTCCCTCTGATAAAGGGGTAAGGCAGGGGTGTGTTCTGGCCCCTTTCCTCTTTTTATTGTATATAAACGGACTGGGAGATCAACTTTGTGCAATAGGGAAGGATATTCCAAGGTTTAATATGTGTCAAATCCCCGTACTTTTATGCGCTGACGATGCTGTCCTGATACCCAGGACAGCAAATGGCTTACAAATACTGCTAGATTGTTTTAATGTCTTTATGAACAATCTGGGACTAAAAGTTAATCGTACAAAATCTTTTATAATGAAGTGTGGCCCGAAAAACTCTAAAACGAGGACATTTTTACTGGGGGGTGAAGAAATTAAAAAAGTTCCGCATTTTACGTATCTGGGGGTACCTTTTGATATTGACCTTAATTGGAAACATGTTTTTAAACATTAGATTGATGCAATTCCAGAAACAATGCTATTTTTAGATTCGCCAAAAGATTGGGTCATAAACCGGCTAAGGAGATGTTATGTATTTGCAAGAGTGACTCAGTGGTAACCTTCGGGGCTGGGGGCTGGGGACATGTAAATTGCAAATTGCTACAAATAGCGGAAAATATGTTTGTTAGGATCTCCTATCAGTGCCCCAGAGCTCCTCTGTTGCCTTTTGTCATGACGAAGTAGGAATGAGTTACCTGAAAGATCACATTGCACTACAACTGCTGTAGCTCTGGTTAAAAATTTGGAAAGATCCTGAGGCTACCCTCTGCAGGACAATATTAGTTGACTGCATGGGAATGGATAAAAGCCTAGATATACCATGGCTAAGATATATCAAATGAATTTTACTAGAATGGGAGTCATAGAACACTATACAAACCCAGACACCCTAAAGAAGGTTTCACCTGCCTGTATTAAATCTCTTTTTTTCCAAAGTTTACAGTGGACAGATACTATCTGTAATATGCCTAATGATCTAGAGCCCTTCGTCCAGCAAAAAAGAGAACCCGCACTTTATTTACAAATTGATCTAAATGAAAGTGAAAAAAATTCATTACCTAGTCGCTTTTCCTATATGAGGTACATGGTTAGCATCACTTCCAGTTTGCCCCTTTGATAGCCGTTCATATCAAAGCACTATGCACTTTGTCTTATTCTGTAGTTTCTATACCCCCCCCCAGAGGAAGCAATTTATTTGCCCACTTTTACTTGCTGCTGGGATTGGAAACCATAAACTGGCAATGGAATATTTACTCTCATTACAATCAATTGAAATTATATACTGACTTTTAAATGATCTTTTTATCGCCTTTAAGATTCGTAGCAAATATTAACCACTGCTCAAAAATGTATATTCTCTGTGTATGTAGACCTGTTGGCATTTTCTTTTTTAACGTTTTAATTGTAAATATGTATGTGAAACATTTTATGGCTCTCTCTAAGAGTCAAATAAAGTATTTTCTGTCTACAATGGTTGCCATGAGATCTATGGTTTTTGCAGAATCGACTTGCATTAGATGTCCTTCTCGCAAATGAGGGCGGAGTATGCCAGATGTTGAAAGTTCACCAATGTTGTACTTACCTTCCAGACGAAAGTAAGGACTTGAAGAAATACATAAATAACATTACTGACTTAAAGATTTGAAAGGGTTAACAGCAACAGGTGCTTGAGAAGAAATAGGGAATGGATTTTCTGCTATAGGCAGATGGTTTGGAAACATAGGCAGTGGAATTGTTAGATGAATTCTGAACTCCTTAGTGATAATTGCTCTTTGTGGATTATTCTTGTTTGTAATCTATAAAGGATACAAACGTGCACAAGTGAAAAAGGGAGTGAAGAGGAAAATAGCAGATGTAGAAATAGAAGCTAGACAGAGCAAGTACTATGATGACATGAAGTTTCTGGAGGATTCCAAGAGTAAGATAATGAAAAAGAACAGATTGTGATTTGTCCATTAGATAAGACAATACAGTGATGGCTTGATTCACCATTTGAGGGGGGATTGGTGCAGCGCAATTTTGCCCACCCTTTACATGTCACAAATACATTACCAGTTTATCACAGTTACATAACATAAACGTGCACTTAACACATGATTCTTGTATGGTTTAATGATATTAAAATTAACCCCTTCCCTCCGGGGGTAATTCCCCCACGGGTGCGGGGGGCGGGGGTGTGAGCGCGGCACCGCGGTGCTCGTGAAGAGACCAGGTCATCATGAGTCACAGTGGAGCTGTGCTCATGACGAGCTGGTCTCATCACAACCCCGCCGACTCATTAATTCTCCCGCACAGGCGGGGAATTAATCCTGCATGGGCGGCGGGCAGCTGTTAAGGCGAGACCAGCTCATCATGAGCACAGCTCCACTGTGACTCATGACGAGCTGGTCTCGTCATGAGCACCGAAGCAGTTAAGTATTGCATTTGATATAACTAATGTGCATTTACTGTAGGACTAGTGAATCTACCTAAACTATGTATTTAACTGTATTCATTATAAAGATGAAATTTGATTATCCTAATGTGTGCCTTAACACATTGAATAACATTTATGGTTCAGATAAGTGAATAGAAACCATTGTCATATATGGAGAAAGTGGTTACTTTAGAAATGATGAAGGGGCCGATTCACATAGGCAATCTGAGGCAAAAGTCTATCTTTATGACTTTTGGTATTCACAGAAGACATTTACGACTTCTGGTATTCACAAAACTCATTTAAGAGTCGTATATTCACGTCCGCACTCAGGCCAGAATCACCACACTCAGAGCGGAATCTCCGCACTCGGGCCGGAATCTCCTCACTCAGTGCAGAATCTCCACACCCGGGCCGGAGTCTCTGCACTAGGACCAGAATTTCCGCACCCGGGCCTGAATCTTCGCACCCGGGCCGCAACCTCTGCACTCGGGCCAGATGGTCATTGTCTTCAATATTGAACACCTGTGTAAGAGCTTACCATCCCCCCTGCTCCAGCTGAAACACTGCAGCCCAACAGCCAATCCCAGCCCTGCATCAAACATAAAAGCAGAGCTAACACATACAACCCTCCCAACATGTCGCTGAGTGTCTTTGTTACTCTACCCCTTGCCATGTGTCAGGAAGAGTTGAGGAGGAGGAGAGTAGACAGGATTTTCAGACAAAGGATTAACCTATTTGGGATACCCACCCAAAATGTCAGGGCCAGATACCATTTCCCCCAGATGTCATCTTGGAGATGCTTTGTGCGTGGGAGCAGGAACTTGACCCTGTGACCTGTCACTCCCATGCCATCCCAGCCTATCTCAAGATCCTTGCTGCTCTCCATTTTTTTGCTACAGGGTCGTTCCAAAGGGTCTCCAGTGACCTTATGGGCATCTCTCAGGCAACCCAGTCCCGGTGCTTGCTTCAGGTACTGAGCTGCAGCAATACAAGAGCCCACCTCCACATACGAATGCCCCATGCACTGGACAGGAGACACAGGGTAGCTAGGGATTTCTACCTCATTTCCCGCTTCCCACGTGTGCTGGGTGCAATTGATTGTACCCATGCAGCTCTTCAGCCACCCCACCGCATTGCACTCATCTTCTGCAGCAGACACCAATGGCATTCCATCAATGTGCAGGGTGTCTGTGATGCCAGTGGTAGATTCATTGATGTGCATGCAGTGTTTCCAGGCAGTACCCATGACAGCTTTGTATTCCGCATGTCACCTCTTGCTCAGCAGATGGCTGCGGGAGAATTTGGCAGCATGTGGCTACTGGGTAAGTAGCAAGCACAAAACATGTGTGATATGTATAACTGTAATGTATAAATGCCATATCACATAAACAACCATTTTACAATAATATTCATAATGCCACATACATGGCCTCAACAGACACTGCATGTACCAAAGTATAGATCATGTTCTGCACAGATGCAAGGGGGACATGTAATAAGGTTCCCTATGTTCCCTACTCCGGTGATGCTGGGTATGAACTCTCCCCTCAACTCCTCACACCATACACATGTGCAGCCACTGTACCTCAGCGTAGGTTCAATAGGGCACACATACGAACTCGAGCCATCATAGAGCGCACTTTTGGTCACCTGAAGCCGCGATTCAGATATCTTGACCGTACAGGGGGGGTGCTGATGTACTCCCCTGCAGTGGTGTGCAAGATCATATTAGCCTGTTGTGTCTTGCATAACATAGATTTAAGTCATGGCTAACACATACCTCTCTACCCTCAGCTAGGTCTGAATCTGGGCAACCGGGCCATTGCACACAACAGAGAGCAGGGTATGCAAGTCCGTGATCACTGGTTGGTACTTTTGTCACCTGAGCAACCTGTTGTGTTACGGACAAAATGTGGTTTACAGTCTGTTGTCAATGATGAAAGCTGGATATTTAAGACTCAATCCAAAAAATTCCATCCTGAGACTACTTTGCAAGCCACACTGAATGTATGTAAAGCACAGCTGTTGACAGGAGTCAAAAGATTGGCCATGCAATATGTCATGTGCAGATGTCAGCAATCAGTGTTGTGAATGTCTCTAAGGAATCCATTGACTCAGAGAATTAAATGTATGTGCATGTGTGAGATCTCCCAGGACCTTTTGACAATGGGTGCCTGATTCACAAAGGGATCTAACTATTGCATTGTGGAGTATTTGCCCCCAACTGAAATGACTCTCCCACAACTGAGGGGCCCCCACCGTGAGTGACGATGAGCTTTGTGAATCAGGTCCTATGTGTCTGGGATACACAGCACTGCTTCCCCCGAATTTATCATAACACTACAGTCAACTCTTGAGCTGAGTGCAGAATTTGGACTACATGTACCATAATACAAAGGAGAAAACCCTTCTGGGATGTGATGTTGTGCCTAGCCACACCCTTTTCCCTTTCCAAACATAACTTAATGGTCTGTTCTACCTTTTGTCTCACGTTTCTAATGTTCCTTGTATGTGTAAAACTGTTACGGCTCATTTTTGGAAACTCTGCTACAAAGTAGCAGGAGGGCAGAGGATCTGATCTGTGGCAGAGGATGACTCAGAATGAACAGAAAATGGCTGCCAGCAACTTCCTGTGATGTATTTCCCGTATGAATAGATTGGGTTCCGTCCCGTTTCCAAAATCTCCAGCCGAGTGCGTACTCTCCGTATGTGGAGCGGAGGTGTCGTATTAAGAGCGCAGGCACATAGAATGCACTGAGCAGACTGCATTCCGGGAGCAGTCGTTTTGTATGCCACCGGGGGAATAAAACCACACACATGCATTTGTATATAAAATTGCACTGGCAGCACCATTACCAGTGAACCAAGGGCCTTATAACTGATGTGCGCATTGGGTGAGGAATGGTACAGACACTGTCTAGTGTGTGGATGAGAGGCCTTTGGGCGTTGGATGCTATGACTTGCATGCCTTTGGTGTGTGTCTCAGGTCTCCATTTACCTAATCTGTGCAAATGCAGCAGTCATTATAAGGCCAAAGGCTCATTGTAGCACATAGACTGCACTTAGGAGAGTGCATTCTGAGAGCGGTAATTTTTGTATGCCACCGGGGGAATAGAGCCACACATGTGTATTTGTATATAAAATTGCATTGGCAGCACCATTACCAGTGAACCAAAGGACTTATAACTGATCTGTGCATTTGGTGAATAATGGAACAGACACTGTCCAGTGTGTGGATGAGAGGCATTTGGGTGTTGGATGCTGTGAATTGCATTGCCTTTTGTAAGATTGGGTTCTGATTAAGACAGATCATCATGTGCCATGGAGTTATGACAGACTTTGAGATCCTTGCCTCACTCTTAAGTGATACCAACTTCTCTAAGGGGGTCTACATACACACCTCTTCCCAACAGTGGCTCGTTTGTCATTTGTCTAGTCAAGGTAGCTGTAACAACTAGCCACAACTGTTCACCAAGGTACGGCACTACCTGAGCAGTCTTTGAAGTCAAAATGTGGCACTAGACTGTCTGCTGTTATGTGGGAATATCAAATTGTTAGACTCACCACTTAGCAAAGCTAATATCCCAGCCCCTATTTGGATATAAACACTCAAATCTGCATTTGTGTTGTCTCATACAATGCTTCACAGCAGATGGCATTTGTTAGAAAGTGTAATTGTAGAGACTCCATATCACAGGATCATTCCAATACTATCCGGACTGTCTCGGATCTCCTTTTGTAGACTGGCATTGGAGGATGCCTATGTAGCAATGACAGGAAACACAGATTTCTAGAATGCAGAAGGTGAGTGTTGGTCAGTACAGAAGTGTAAGACATCAAAATTCAAGTAAGATGTCAATGTGTGAGTCACATCAGGACATCACAGTGAACATACAGGTACTTTAGGCTCCAAGTCACTTATATTTGTATAGTGTGATCAGAGGAGAACAAAGTCTACACTTGCTTCATGTAGTTATGTGTGTCATTCTGATGTGTACAACCACTACATGATTTGTCTTTCATTTCAGTGGGCCCAGCTGGCCAAGCGGCCCAGGGCCCGGGTCAGAGCAGGACATTGTTGGGGCACTGGCAGCCACGACCTCTCTCCACAACTGAAGAGGAAGAGGAGGAGGCGGATGGACCTTCAACATCAGAAGGCAGGGGAATTGTGCCCACCCGGCCAGAGCAAGACAACACCTCAAGTGCTACAGACCGGGTGGAGGCTGAGGACATTGTAGGGGGGTGAAGAAATGGACTCCTTTGGCCAGGGTGGGGATCGACTCTCCCCCTGACAATTCACAACTTTCATTTAGCGAGGTGTTCCCGGGGTAGGTCACACCACAACCTGACTCTAGAGGCCTCCATTCCATCGGGGTCTCCAGCTTCAACCTCTGCCACTGGTCCCCCTCCAAGTAGCTGCCAGGAAGAGCCTAACATAGGTTCTGACCCTGAGACACCACACCCCTCATGTTCAGCCCAAACCCCTCCCTGTATTGTGACTCCTGTGGCTGCATCCCAGGAAGTGATGGGGGCATGTGAGGGTGAGCCAGACATGTCCTCTCACATCATGCTGCAGCTCTGTGATGAGGTGCGTATGCTGTGAGAGGAACTTGCAAGATCTATGGCCACCCTCACTGCCAATGTCACTTCCTTGGGTGCAGCCATGTTGTCTGTCCTTGCCCAACGTCCCTCCCAAACCACCTTCAATGTTTCCCCCATACAATGCCACACACTGTTTCCCCCATACTCCTCGTGTGTTCCAACCCCATGTGTTGCCTGGTCCTGCACCGGCTAGCCAGGAGCCTGCTTCTAATTGTGAGTATCTGAACATTGTTGAGATTGAGGATGACCAGAAGGACAGTTGACTTGTTGGACTATGACTTTCTTTTGGACATTTACTTTGCCCCTTGTATATAGACTGGTTCCCCAGATGCTTCCTGACGTGTTTTATTTATATTGCTCAACCCCCTCCAAGTCCCCTAATCCATTCTGTTCCAAGAACATTATTTGCTTTCCTTTCTCCCTTCCAAATGGACTTTCTCTATCTTGTCAACTTTATTGTAAATGTTGTGTTCGAAGTATGGATGTATACCTTGGGAGTAGTTATTTGCTCTGCACATGATAGCTTGTTGCACTGATGGGGTTGCACTTTTACATGTGTCACTCATACACATTCAGTTTCACATCTCTAAGCCACCACAAGGGTAAACATTTGGCCATCAGTACATAATATGCAACTTAGTCTTGACTTGTGAGGATATTTACTTTTTATTTACACATATTCAGGATGAACATTTTTCCTGGGATCAAGAGGGATCGTGCTTGCGTCTTTGCACATTTGGTGGTGATGATCGCTGTGAGTAAGTGCGCTTGTGTTGTTGCCGAGGTGCAGGTTGGTGTGGTGCATCTGCCTGTACAGGGGGAAGTTCCTGGACAGGGGCTGATGGTGTCTGTACAGTTGTGGGGAGTGCCTGGACAGGGGGTGGTGGTGGATGTGCAGGTGGGGGAATGCCTGGATGGGGTGGTGGTGGATGTGCAGGTGTGGGAGTGCCTGGACAGGGGGTGGTGGTAGATTTGCAGGTGGGGGAGTGCCTGGACAGGGGGTGGTGGTGGATGTGAACACTTGTAGCGAGCCTGTGTAGTTTGTGGTACCGGTGTGTAGGTGTGATGTGCTGCATGTAGATGTGATGGCTCCCCTTCCGGTGTTGACCTTGAAGGGAGACTTTGGGTAAGTTTCAGCATGCCCTCTATCATCTTCATGGCCAAGGCCTGGTGTCTTGCACTGTGTTCCCTATGGATGGATATAATGTCATTTATCTTCTTGGACATGTCTTGCCAAGTTCTATCCATCCTGTCCAACACCTGGGTCAGTCTGTCCACCACCTGAGGGATTTGGTGCATGTCCTGCAGTGCCTCAGACATGTCTGACAGGGTAACCCCTACGGCACAAATGTCCTGCCTCACATCAGACTGCTGTTGGAAGAACTCCTCCTCTAAATGGCCACCACGGCCATCTGCTAGCCCCCTCCACATGGGACGGCCATGGATAAGACCTTCAGGTCCAACAGCATGAGGGAGGTTGGCAGGTGGTAGTCTGTGGGCAAGAGATTGGTGGCCAGGGGATACCTGCACAGCACCAGGGGTGGTACCTCCCTCAGATGTTGGAGAGAATGCCTGGGATGCACTATTTAGGGGGGAGTGTGTTTGCTTAATTTTGGTCCACCTCAATTTCTTCCAGAGGTTGGGCCTTCCTGTTGTTATTCTGTACCTTAATGGTATGGTGTTGAGAGTTATGTATCTTTTTTTTTGTTTTTTTCTTAGGAGTTTTTTATAGCACAAACTAGACCTGAAGGTATCAGAGTGCTTTGCATGAGCACCAGTTGCGCTACAGACGGACATATTCATTTTTGTTAGGCACAGGGAGATTAATTGATTTGCCCAGAATCACAGGATGTTAAGCATTCCTGCCGAGACTCGAACCTTGTTCCCCAGCTTCGAGGTTGGCCGCTGTAGCTGTTAGGCCACATCCTCTCCCCTATCTTAGTTTGAGTCTTAATTTGTAATAAACCTTCTCAACCGTAGCTACCGATTCCTGGTCCTCACTGTGTGGCCAAATGGGTTACACTGTAAATTGAATTTGATTTATGTAAATGTTAACTCCCATCACCTCTCAGGTGGAAAATAAAAGGTCCATCGGAGGACCAATGGTAAGCGAGTGGGCCCAGAAAATGCTGGATCAGTAATGTTAAATTCAACTTTACCACTAAAGAGGATTTATCAATACAATTCCAAATATATAAAATATGATGCAACTACTCCTTTCTAATCAGGAATCACAGCTTAAAGTGTATTAAGAAAATCCCGCTTTTAACCTATGAGAGGAGTAGGCCTCACAGTTGTGCAAACCAAGGGCCATATGTAGGTAAAAGTGAAATTCCGAATCCTTAATACCGAATTTTACCGATTCGGTATTAAGAATTCGGAATTTCAGATATAGGTAAAAATTCGGTATTTGTTACCGAATCGGTAAAAATCGGAAAAAAACAATACCGATTCCTTAATACCGATCGGTATTACCGAATCTGTATTACCGAATCGGTAAATACCGATTCGGTATTTCAAAATCACAGCAATTGAGGAAACAGCCAATCCTGTGCATCCACCCCACCTCCCAACCAGGAAGAGGCCACACCCATGCAGGTGCACTGAATCAGAACCTACTGGAGAGGCAGGGAGTGCAGAGGAGAACACAGGAGCAACTGTGAGAACCTTCCCTGAAAAAACTGCATAATGGCCAACAAGGAGACAGAAAAAGAAGCTGCTGAAAGGAAAAGAAAGCTAAAATTCAGCGAAAGGGAGCTGCAGGTCCTGATTGAGGAGGTGGTCAAACAACACACAAAGCTGTTTGGGAAACAGTCCTTGCAAGTGCCAGAATCAGAGAAATGGAAAATATGGCTTGGAATACAGGCACATGTGAATGCGATTGGAGTGACCCCACGAGAAATAGAGGTACTAAAAAAAAAGGTGGTACGATGTCAGGAGCCTCACAAAGAAGAAGATGGCTGAGAGGAAAAAACAAGCCAGCCTGACAGGAGGAGGAACAAACAGGGCACCTGCACTGACTGCACTGGAACAGCTGGTGGAGTCCACCATAGAGCCTGACAGCGTCAGCGGGGAATCGGGGATGCAGACAGCTCAGCCAGAGCTGCCAACAAACAAGGTAAGAAGCATGCACACCAATCTGCGCCCCCCACTCCCTAACCCCATTCCCCAATGAGGCAGTGTGAATCCCACTCCAGTACAGCTTTTACTAAACACCAGCAATGCATTATGGGAGATGTAGTCAGTGTAACACCTATCATGACAGTCATCTCACTGAACACAAAGGCATGTGACACACATCAGTGATAAGCATGCAGAGGACAGAAAGATAGATTGGCAGAAATGAAAATTTATTATTGGAACGTAGTGCTGCCAGACTAGTGAGCTAATGTACAATTTGTGTCCACAGGCGAGACATCGCGCAGGTCTGCACATGACAAGGCAGGAAGGGCACCCCGGAAGGAGAGATCGGAGGAGGCCATTGCAAGTGCAGGGGACACTACACCACCACCACCGGCATCACCACCACTGCCAGCATCACCACCACTGCCAGCATCACCACCACTGCCAGCATCACCACCACTGCCAGCATCACCACCACTGCCAGCATCACCAGCAGCGTCACCACAGGCAGTGACAAGACCCAGGAGGCAAGCAGTTGCCAGACTCCAAGAGATGGAGTTGTCCTTGGAAGACAGCAGGGGTGGAGAAATGTCGACAGTGCCAGTGGATGGCAATAATGCAGGACCGCTGTCCACCACAGAGAGATCAGACACAGGTGCCAGACGCCGCAGGGCTAGGGAACCCAGTCCACCCTTGCAGGGTGAGGAGCATGGTGTGTTTGCAGGCCTGGAGGCGAACATGGTAAAGGTTCAGCGCCTGCAAGGGAAAGCAATACAATCTGTACATCGGCAGATGAGACACCTGAATGCAAACATGCAGAACATTGAGAAGGGCATCAGCTCAATGACCACGACGCTGGCTGAGGGCATGAAGGAAATGGCTGAGGGCATGAGGGACATGTCCCAGTCAGTGATGCTGCTGTGCAGCAAGCTTGATTAGGACAGGATGGCACTGCGCAGGGAGAGGCAGAAGATGGAGAATCATACAAAGGCGGTGAACCACCTCTCCACTGCCACTTCTCTGCTCTGCAGGCGCTCCGTGGCCATGCAGGAAGGGATGGCACACTGCAGCTGTGATGTTTCAAGGGGGCTTGTTAAAGTTACTACTGCACTTGAAGTGCTCCTAACTACTCAGGCTGCCAATACTGGTGCAGGTGATGTGGGGGACAGTGAGGAGACGACAAGTCGCAGCAGTATAACGCCCCCTGCAACTGAGACCAGGAGGAGCAGCAGACGTCATGGGGCTGGCACTGGATTGATTGCCAGTGACGACAGTCTGCTAAGGGAATCCAGCAGTGTTGTGCGTGACCGCAGGCGTTAATGCAAGCCACACTTTGTGTACTTAACTGGGTGACTTAACCCATTACATCCTTGTAGGGTGGTTACAAATAGGATTGGCAAGTTGAGCCCTTCGTGTAGTGGCGTGGTGCCAAAATATTAAACTACGTCATTCAAATGCAACAACTGGCTGTGTCTCCTTACTTACTCAAAAATAGTTGCGTGTGATCTCAGCCCGTCTTTGTCTCCCATCTGGGGCTGGCGCCCTCCTGCTGCGTTGGGCTCTGGCTGTGCAAATTCATCATCATCGTCCTCAGAGTCCGTTAACTCAACTTCTGTACCTTTCTTAGTGGCAAGGTTGTGCAGCATAGCACAAGTTGCGATGATTTTGCAGCAGATGATGGGTGTGTACTGACGTGCGCCTCCGCTTTTGTGGAGGCAGCGGAACCTGCTTTTCAATAGTCCAAACGTGCGCTCCACAACGTTCCGTGTTGATTTGTGTGCCACATTGTATCGTCTCTCACTTGGGGTTGATGGGTTTAGGTAAGGAGTGAGGATGAATGACCGCACAGCATAAGCGCTATCACCTAGGTGAGAAAGAGAGTGCCATTAATTACAAACACCAATACATTCATCTGCAGTATACATCAGGGTGTGTCACAGTGATTTACCTAGCAGGTATCCTTCTCCAAATTCTCCCGCAGCCAGGCGTGTGTAGATCCCACTGTTCTGGAAAATGTATGAGTTGTGGGTGCCCCCTGGAAATTTGGCCACAATGTCCGTGATTAAGTTGGCTGCATCGCAGATTACCTGCACATTTATGGAGTGGGTGGATTTTCGGTTTCTGTAGATATACTCAGTGGCTGCAGGTGGGCAGATTGGAATGTGTGTCCCATCAATGCACCCTATGACATGCGGGAACTGTGCCATTTGGTAAAAGTCTGTCTTGGTTTTCAGCAGTCCCGCCTGTGTGTTTGGGAAGCTTATGTAGTGATGCATTCTCTGCATCATGGCATCCAGGAACTTCTTAAAGAAACGGGACAGGCAACTCTGTGACACCCCACCAACCGCAGCTATCACCCCCTGGTAACTGCCAGATGCAAGTAGGTGTAGGCTACATAGCACCTGCACATGTGGTGGTATAGCGTGCGCCCTTGGTGTTGGATGCTCCAGGAGTGGGTGCAGGTCCCTTATCAGGTCCAGGATGGTGTGGAGGTGTAGCCTGTACCTTTCATTGATCTCTGCCTCAGTCAGTTGGAAGAGTGTGATGCGCTGTCTGTAAACGCGCTCCTCCCGTCTCCAGAGCCTCACTCCTGCTGCCTGTAGCCGTAGCCGCCTTGCAATTACATAGAGGGCCGCCATAGTGATCACACTGTTGCATTTTGGGACTGCTTATATACACTGCACCTGATTACCACCTGCTTTCCGTCAGTGTTAATTACCGACTCCTAAATACCGATTTTTAGGAAATTCGGTATTACCGAATTTTTCTACATCTCGTTTTTACCGTTTCTTATTTACCGATTCGGTATTCGGGTGTTCGGTAAATCCGATTCGGTAAATTAGGAATCGGTAATAAAGAATCGGTATTTCCGATTCCTTATTACCGATTCCTTCCCTACATCACGCATGCCTAAATACCGGTCGGTAACGGTGAAATTTACCGATTTTCACCGTTACCGACCGGTATTTGGGCCACCTACATCGGGCCCCAAATGTGGGTGTTTGTCACTACCAAGACATGTAAAACCTAAAAGTACATGTCCTACTTTTTACTAACACAGCACCCTGCCACCAGAAGTGGTCGGTGCAGGTAAGAGCGGTGGGGCGGGGTGAGGGGGGACTCAACAGCTGATGAAGAGGGAAAAATAATTATTTATTTAATTTCCCCTCGTTGTCATTTGTTGAGTACCAACCACACCGTGCCCCACCGCTCTTACCTGCACCCGCCGCTTGCCCTATGGGCTACTCGGGCCTACCTTAGAGGTGACCTATGTGTGATAAAAGGGGTGATAAAAAACCAATTCTACCATGTTTAGAGGAGAGAGCACATGCACTTTAGCACTGGTCTGCAGTGGTAAAGTGCTCAGAGTCCTAATGCCAACAAAAACAATTCAGCAAAAAGAGGAGGAAGGCAAAAAAGTTTGAGATGACCCTTCAGAGAGGGCCATTTTCCAAAAATTGTAGTTTAGCCACTTGGAGGAGAGAGTACTGGGTCAGAGTTTCTAGAAGTCCTAAATAGTTGTGTATTTTTATGTTTCTACACTTGTGGGTTGCAGTTATATTTACTTATGTTTCATATTTAGGTGAGCACCTTTCTGTAAAGAGTTGCTCAGTCTAAACCCCTTTGTTGCAGTGCTATACGGTTTATATGGCAGACTCCAGAAGTTTTCTTAGCAGAAATGTTTAGCCCAAAAACATTTTGCTGCAAGATGGTTTTTTGGCCTTTAAAACCTTTTCTGTGCTGGATGCTAAGTTCTGCCTTTAAATCCATTTTGTACTTAGTTTGAAAGGTCTTCAAGGCTTCTAAGTATTGTATCATGCCTATCATACATGACTACCTTGGCAGATGTTTGTGATAAAAGCAAGACAATGGCATTACTTACATAGTTAAATGCAACATGCCATTTTTATAGGCCCGTGTAAGCCTGTCCGTAGTTTTTATTATCTATGGTCAGGTCTGGCATTTCATTTCACCCTGGTGATGCAAACCTTTCTGTGTTAAGCCATAAGACCATTCTGCGTAATGCAGTCGATTGTTTGCCTATTGAACAGCGGTAGCAATTTTCTCTTCTTGTTCTGAAGATTCCTCCTTGTTCTTTGTTAACTTAGATTTGGATTTGAATACTGCAGGAAAACCATCACTCATCCTTCCTCTGCAGTTTCTGCTGTATTGTCCATCCCTTACGCTTTTGGGTAAAATCAAGTAAGTTTAGTTCAGTTCTTAGCAAATGTGTCTGTATTTATTTCTTTTTGTTTCTTTTTATTCCTAAACTGTTTTTTTTTACTATTCAGAAAGAAGAAGGGGTACCTGAGAATCCCTCCCTGTTTGTGAATGAATTACCACTACCGGATTTCAGTCATAAAACATTTAACACATACCATAAGGAATCGGTATTTGAAATGGGTACCTCACTCTGCTGCTTTCAAATACCGATTAGATGTAGTTTACTAAACAATTTAGGGGCATATTCTCAGGGAGCCATCACCGATTTATCGGCACTTTAGCGCCGCAAAAGTGGCGATAGACTTATTGCCCCATTCACAAGCTGGTGCAAACTGCCGACATCGCCACCTTTCCCGCGATAGCTGCCGCAAAACACATTGCCACGGATGAGAGCGACAACTAACGCTAATGATATGCAGAGTAGGCATTCCCGCGCAAAAACACACAAAATCACCACTTTGCGATATTCCCAACGAGCAGCCAGATCAGCGATGCGAACCGAAAACAGGCGATATTGCGCGCTAGCAGCAGGGATACAACACCTGCCTCTTACTGGTGTTAAGCAGGACGACAACCTGCAGTATGAAAGGGAGCCCAGCCTAGAGCCACATCTGAAGACCAACAGATGCCATGGAGACAATGATCATGCAGCCTGGAGTCCCAAGAGGGCCACAACACCCACCGCAACCACCCCGGGGACCCCCAGGTCATGAAGTCCAGTAGTCAACGGTAGTGGAAAAACAGAACTTTAATACAAATACATAAACAACAAGATGAAAAGCACAGCCAACGTGTTCCATTCCCAACGGGGAACTTCACCAGAGCAACTTGTGGATCCAATAAACTGCAAATGCTGCGGGAACTCCCCAATACAAATTCCATATCCCGAAATCAGAAGTCAGAAACCTGTTGGAGAGATGGTGACAATGGTCAAGCGACCTCATAGTCACAAACGTAAACTGGTACACAGTGGTGTAACGATAATTGAGGGGGCCCCCCCTGCAAGGTACGTGGAGGGGCCCCCTCCGGACTCTATCAGGAGCTCTCCGGCTGAAGTGCTGTGCTGAGGGGGCCCCTTGGAGCTTGGGGGCCCGCCCGCACTGAGGGGGCTGCGGGGGCCTGTGTTACGCCCCTGCTGGTACAGTGTATTGCACTTGGACAAACCGGAATGCATACAGGTATGATGAATCCAGTCCAAATATACTGTAACAGAAGTCCGTGTGCTCGTAACCTCCGCAGGAAAGAAAAGCAAGGTTACGACCACACAAACATCTGTTACGGTCTCATCATGTAGGATTCATCATACCTGTAAACATCACGGTATGTATCATCTTGATACCCCTGCACCTTCACTTCCCCACGTTGTGCATGAACAGCTGGAGACCATGCAAGGGAATCACGCCATAGCTGCCTTACCGCACGTGTCGAGGGCAATTGACTGTACAAATGTACCACTTGTGCCCCCTGCCGACCCTGCACACAATTACCGCTACAGAAAGCACACGCATTCCATTAATGTGCAGGCGATAGTGGACCACCGGGGACAGTTTACCAATGTCGTTGCCAACTTCACAGGCATTGTGCATGATACATACATCTTCCGACAGTCCATCATCAACCAGCGCTTCCAGGATGGCACCCATGGCAATGCACTGCTCATTGGTAAGTACTAACTGAACACACCACACACCTCAACTCCACAATCACACAACTCACAACTGTGGGAGAGCACACATAACAAAATCACATACAACTTGCCAAACAACATGCCCAACTACCGGACACGACAACACAAGTAACCGTGGTAACAGGGGCCAGACATGTAGACAAACCATCCACAAAGGCAGAGCCCCTCTGCCACACATTTGCAGAATGTGGGGAGAGGTGGGAACCAAGAATGTGCGAAGGAGGCAAGTGACCCAGCACAAAGAAAGGACACAATGCCAAGTGTTGCAGAGATGTGCTGGACAGACTGCAGTATGCAGAGCACAGACATGTTCATGTGGACATCTACTGCTGGTGTTTGCAGTGTAGTGGACAGTGGACGCAAACAGGGTACCCCAGGCAGTGTGGAAGCCCTTGGACATGTAGCCATGTGGTCCCCCCCTGTAAGCCTGAGCGGAGCGGCCTTGGCCGGCGTATGTCGCAAATGAATACCCCGGGGCCCTGGGCATGGTCCACTTCCGGGATGGCCACCACAGTAACTACTGCGTGTGTCTCTATGTCCGCCATATCGTGACCATAGGCCTACACACACATGCCCGACCACAATCAACGGCCGCATTCACACTGGAGACGAGGTGACTACGTCCCAAGCCAACCCGTGCACACCTCGTCAGCGCATGCAGGGCCGTGTCTGCGAGGGCGGTGCTCCCTACCCGGCCACGAGGCCGCCGCCGTGACCGGTGGTGCCTGCGCGATCCTGTGCGCCTGCTGCACCCCAGCCCTGGTCCCCAGACCAGTCCACCGCCCAGCGATGACTGCTCGCCCCTGTGCACCCAGGCCTCAATGCTCACCTGCCGCCACCAGCGTGTCTCCAAGTGGGCCCTCCACATGCCGGTGCAACCTCCTCAGCCGATGGCTGGATCCAGCGCCACAGGTCCCAAGCGCACCCTGTGGCACCGCACCGCAGACTCATGTGTGTGCTGACTGCTGCCTGCGCGTACACTGCGGTCCAGCAGGGCTCACAAATCAAATCGAGTCCTGATATGCTGGATGCCGTATCGGGGCCAACGCATCATCGCAGGCTGCACACCCGCTCAGCTCTTCAGGTGGGCCCAATTCAGTGCAACGCAAGTCATCGCCACATGGCGGTAGGCCCGTGCCGGACCCAGGCCATCGGGTGCCACCAACTCAGTGCAATGCAAGTCATCGCCACGTGGCGGTAGGCCTGTGCCGGACCCAGGCCATCGGGTGCCACCAACTCAGGGCAACGCAAGTCACGGACCCTTTATGATTGTGTTCCGTGGATGCGGATGCCATCGTGTCACCTCCGGCAGTGGGGGATGTGCTGTGGTGGGCCCCTTTTATTGGCAGGGTCACATGTCCAGTGACGCCTGTGCTAGATGGGTGTGGTGTGGGTGTAAACCAGCCCTCAGGGAGTGGCTGTGGCATGCTGACGACTAGACCAGTGACCAGCAGATCACTACAGAGAAGACCTGGGACATGTAGCTGTGTCGTCACCCCCTGTGAGCGTAAGCGGAGTGGGGTGGGCTGGCGTATGCCAGTCCAGCGTAGGGGTGTGAACAATGAGCCCAGGGCCCTGGGCGTGGTTCAGTTCTGGCCTGGACAAGGAATTAACCAATGCGTGTGTCTCCATTGTAGTGTCTGCACCACCCGGACCGCAATCGGCAATGTTGCACCCTGGGACCCAAGCCCCAGAACATGTGCAAAATGGACGTGAGGGGGAATCAGTGACCCTACATTCATCAATACTGTCATACTTGAAGGATCATAGACATGACACATCTGTGTGAATTTGAATGTTTTATTCACATCCAGTGGAGTGTTGCAGCTGGAGCAGTACAGGGCCATGCACACCCCACTTGACATTGTTGCCCCGTGGAGGGCCAGCCAGAGTCCATTAGGGAAGGACAAGTTCATCGGAAGAGGAAGAGTTCAGTCCGCAGTCTGATTGCTGTGTCATTGGTAACCAAACAGAATATGGCAGTCCATGTCGAGGTCCAAGGTGAGCGCCGCAGAGTGTATCGGGGGACAGTGGAAGGTGATGATGCAAATGGCCGAACCAAGCTGAAACGGGCCATATGGCGAAGATGAATGCTACCGCTTCCTCATTACCACAACAGCAGTCTCTTCCACATCATCGTCCTCTGATTTGTGATGTGCCTCACCTGCGGGTGTTGGTGTTTCAGCTGCAGCATTGTGTGGCAGTGACACATCAGGGGCTGGAGGTGGAATGTCTGCCGCACTGTGGGGCACTGACACATCAGGGGGAGGGGATGTGGATGGTGTAGGAGCAGCAGCATTCATCTGCGCCAGGCCATGTGGCAGCAATGCCATGATGAGGATCTGCAGGGCATGGTAGATCCCAGCCACATCTCGCTGATGTGCAACCGTGGCAGCCATCCTTTCCACCTCCATCCGCACCGAGTCCTCCATGAGCCTCTGCATGTGTCCCAACTCATGGCTGAGATCGCTGGAGCCACTCTGACTAGACAGGTGGTCTTGTCTCCGAGTCATGACTCCAGCGATGTCAGCCATGGCTCGTTGGAGACCATGGAGCAGAATGTGGGTATCGGTTAGGGACTGTAAGTGGTCCCTGATGGGACGTAGACACCCATGGATGGCATCAAGTTTAGCTGCCATGAGGTCGAACCCCACCTGCACCTGCTCAGCCATCTCCTTCTGGCCCTCCAACACATAGCGTTGAAATGCCATGTGTTGGTCGTGGGGATCCTGGGAGACGCCTGGGTGGTGGGTGCTTCCTGCTGTGTGGTCTGTGCATGGGGTGGGGTCTCCTCGATGCAGCTGGGCTGCCCTGCTCCTGGAGGTGGGGTGCCGAAGCTTTCTATGAGCTCTTGGAGGGCGTCAGTGTCGAAGGTGTGGAGGTCCTCCTCGTCATCAGTGAGGAGGTGCTCGGTCTGCTCTGCAGGAGGTGATGATTCTCCCTCTGCAATGTAAAGGGGAGATGCAGTTTAACAGTGTGTTCCATGTATGTTCACGCATTGGCCAAGTTTCCAAACAGACTGCATGACAATGTAAATTGTGACTGTTTAGGAGGAGCTGCCTATTTGGAGCGGGACAGTGGACATTTGTGCACAATCAGGGATGTGGGGTTGTACTTGTCCATTTTCATGTCACAGTTTCCTGCTATGCCAAATGTGATTGGCCAGTTTCTACACACTAGCGGCAGCAGTTGTGTCCTCTGTTCTGTTGTGAAAGTGTTGCAGTTTGTACCACATTGTTGTCAATGTTGATGTGCTCTGATTCTTGTGTGTGTGCTGCATTGTGGGAGAGTCGCCCCTGCAGCTCAGACTTTGCTTGGCCTTCTCCCTTTCAGGCGGTGTGCCTTTGACTTCTGTGCTTATGCAGTGCTGAGATGTTGCATACTTGGGTGAATTGGGCTCTGGGACTCTTGGGCATGGTTTGTCCGCAGATGTCTTGTTGCTGTCAGGGGTTGTTTGTGTACGTGGATGTGTCAGTGTGTGACCTGCTCCTTTCCGGATGTGGACCACACTCAGCCACCTCGGTGTCGTGGCATGCAACATGTCATGATGAGTGGCCTGCAGACATGCTCATCGTCATGCAGTGTCACTTACATTGTCAGTGTGGCTCACGGATCCGCAGCTTTGCTGGGTTCAGCACATGTGCATGTGTTTGTTGTGAGATTGGTGATGTGTGGGGAGGGCCCCCTCTGGGCACATTGTGGACGGGGGACTACTTGCTGTTTCTATGTGTGCTGCAGTATGGCAAGGAGATCAGGGACATGATCCTGAGTCATTGTGGTTGTGCAGTGTGCCATACTTCATTGTGCATGTGTACCATTGTGCCCATCTCCCCCGTCCCCCCAGTCCCTGGTGGTTACTCACCCTGTTGTTGTTGTGTCAGGTCATGTTGAGCAGTGTCCGGTCCCCCAACTCCTGCCACCGTCTCCACACTGATGACTGTGGACACCATTTCCTCCATCTCATCCAGCTCCTCCTGTGGCGCTGGGCTCCCACCCCCAGTCTGCATTGCTGCTTTGCGGTTGTTTGCGAGTTTCAGCTTGGTTTTGCGCTTCACATCATTCCAGCGCCTCTTGACCTCGTCCATTGTCCTCCTCAGCACTCCGACTGAATTCACCTTGTCCACGATGGGCTGCCATGTTTCATTTTTTGTTGCCAAGGACACAGTGGAGGTGACGAACAGTTGTTGATGGTGTTCGACCACCTCCGTGATCAGGATCCTGTTTTCCTGCGGACTGAACCGCAGCTTCCTCTTCTTCTTCTCCTTGCCCTTCCCTGACCCCGAGGTCCCAAGCTGGTCCTCCGTGGGGCTTGTGGGGTTCGGGTTGTCCTTTGTACTTGCTCCGTCTGCCTCCATTGTGCTTCGCAGCTGTTATGTGTTTTTCTGAAAAAAATAATTGCTGCTTTTATGGTGATTTTTCCCGCCTGACGTGGGAATTGCAAGCCTGGTGCTGCTTGTCACTGATTTTTCTATCGCGGTTGGGCCCATCGCAACTTTTTCCGCGTTCGGGTTTCCTTTTTTATCGCCATTGCGGTAGTTGTATCGCGGACATTTGAGGCGATATTGGGAAACTATTGCATGTTACCGCCGTGTTGTGAATACGACGTTGACACAGGGTTATTTCCCCGCGATAGACGGCGATATGAAAAATTGCGTTAGCCTATTTTGCCGATGTTTATAGCACGTTCTTGTGAATAGCCCCCTTAGTGATTCCGTGACCTGCTACCTAATCGCATAGGGCCGGATTACGACTTTGGCGGTGCTGCGCTGGGTCTGCCCTGCTGCCTCACCACCAAAGCTGTGATCAGACAGCCCGCCAGGTGGGCTGGTTTTTGGCCTTCTCACGGTGGTGCCTCAGAAAATGGGCACCGCAATAGGAACGCCAAAAACTGTTTCTGCATGGCATGGACTGAAATGTCAATGCAGTGCAGGAACTGGAGTGCATGCACACAGGGGGGCATACATTGTGCCCCCCTGTGTGCATCACCATGAGCAGGTGGCACAGGGTGCCCTGCAGGGCCCCTTTTGTTTCCACTCTGCCACAGTGTTTATGGAGGAGGAACCTCCATGACATCGCTGGCAGAGAGGAAACTTGTAAAATGCTTGGTGGGACTGCTGTGGTACCTGACTGCTGCAGCAGCGCCAGGGAACTGCACTTCCCTGGCGGCTGAGGCGGGGCTGTGGCAGTCCGACCACCCAAATCGTAATAGAGCAGTCAGGAGACCGCCGCGCCCACATAAGTCTGACTGTCCGAAAGGCCCCCAGACTTGTAATCGGGCCCTAAATGGGCTTAGTACATTTGAAAAACACATTTACTGGTTGCACACCCAGGGGCTTATTTCCAAGTCCACTGTGCTGCCTATGCATCACTTTCTTGACACACAGGTGGTGCAGTGGGCCCGCCCATATTTACAAAGCCACATAAAGCCACCCTGTGCATTACTCTGTGTGAAAGGGGCAGTCCATGAGTGTTGCTGTGGGTGTTCCCGTGCAACATCCATGGAATCTGACGCATTCCCAGATTTACAAGGTTTTGTAAACTTGGGAATGCCTCAGATTCCTACGGCTCCCTAGGGGAGGTGTAAGGGAGGCACAACAAGGAGAAAAACCTGTGTTTCTACTCATTTACGATGTAAGAGGAAAAACTAAAGAGGATTAAGGGAATAAAGAAGAAAGAAGTAAAGAATAGCAGATTGCAATGTGGACAAAGAAACAAAAGAACAAAGAGCAAGAGAAATAATAAGCAATAAAGACAGACACTTAATACATAGAGAAAACAGCTGCAAAAATATAGGAAAAATATTTCGCAATTTTTTTTTTAAAGATGTATGACAACATCCTGGCTAAGCAGTAACTAAGGACCAAGGAACATTTCTTGTTGTTGCGCCTGCCTTTAAGAGGCATAAGATCTTGGCACAAATTCCTGTCTGCAGTTTTTTGTAGATAAGGATTTGTGTCAAAGCCAATGGATGGAATGACCCCTTGAAGTAACACAAGACAGTGCATTGCACAACTTTGAGTTACTTTGGATTAGTATGCAAAGAAAATCGTGATTTGCTTTTGATAGTTAATCCCACCTGAACACGTTCCGTCAGGTTGCATTAGAAAACAAATGCAAACCCAACACAAAGCATTTGTAAATCTAAGTCTATATGTTTAGAATTGATTGCACCAGAACCTAGACCCAGATTTATAAAAAATGTATGCATTGCAGTTCAGAAATTAAAGTTGCTGTGCGGCATTGAGTGAAAGGAAGATAGCAGAACAGCACCATATCTGCTAGGATATGACACAGTTCTCCTTTCTCTTTGCGCTTGCACACTTTAGGTTGCCATGCCCCAATGCACGCAGCCTTGCACCATAGTCTAATGGTGTACGCGTTCTGTAAAGAATAGTTTTTGTACTAGAACAGACCCTTTATTGTTTAACACGTTTATGGCTTTGCATGTGTGCTGTAGAATGCAGCATTCATGCAAAATTGGAAAAATTAGGAGAAATTAAAACTTTTCTCCTTGTTATGCCTCCCTTGAGTAACATTTTGGACAAATCCCTGTTTACAAATGTTTGGGATAGGGATCTGTGTTAAAACCATGGGATAGTTTCAAGAGCACCTCCATGTACTACCCAGCGGATGCCCCCGTAATGCAAGGCAGCAGATAATACTTTGCTGTACTTTGGTAAAAAGAAACATTTTTTTGCAGTTTTATATATTTCAAACTTGGCTCAAGGGCATTGGAGTACCGAACATTAGCACAAGTTACATTAAACATGGTCAGATTCTTTTTTTTTTTTGTGGCACGGGAAGATTACGTGATTTAACCAGAATCACAGATTGTTTAGCTGATGCCAGGACTCAAACCTGATGCCCCAGTTCCAAAGTAAGCAGCTCTGGCCATAATGCGATTTCACCTATCCAAAGCGAATCATGAACTATGTTGGATTGAATAATCCAGAATAACACTTTTGTAAGACCTGTCAGCCTCTGAGTGGTCTTCCCTCAAACCTTTAGCCTTTACCCTTCCTATCTTTGCTGATCCCGTTTCTGCTGGTCTTAGAGCTCTGTGCACTTTGTCACTGCTATCAGTGCTAAAGTGCTTGTGCTCTCCCCTTTAAACATAGTAGAACTGCCTTATACCCAATTGACATATTTTATTTACTTATAAGTCCCCACTAAAGTGGTACAACATGTACCTTGGGCCTGTAAATTAAATGCTACTAGTGGGCCTGCAGCACTTATTTTGGCACCCACTTAAGTAAACCTGCAAACATGTCTCAGGCCTGTGTTTTAAACTGCCATTTTGAGCTGGAAAAATGAACCTTTTACCAGTCCCAAACCTTCCTTTTTAATACATATTAGTCACCCTTAGGGTAAGCCCTGAACAGCTCAGAGGGCAGGGTGCAGTGAATTAAAAAGGTTGGACACATACTTTAAAATTTTACATGTCCTAGTAGTAGAAAACTCCTAAATGCGTTGTTCACTACTAAAAGGGGTACCTCCATCATAGGAAAACATTTGGTTACCTTATTACATTTAATAAGTGAGAACTTTCAATTGCGAGCAGGTAGACATTTCAGGTTTGGTATCTGAAGAATTGTGATTAAAAGCCTGTATTAATGGTATAGTCAGATTTTTAGTCACAATTCTGAAAATGCCACTATTAGAAAGCTAGCATTTTCTTGTCCCAACCATTTGGTGTCTGCTGCCTGTATCCTGGGTCACATGGCTAGGTGTAGTTATCAATTAGTCTTTTTGTATTGCTCCCAGACAGTGAGACAAACAGATGCTAGGTGTTGACAAGATGGGCCACTCTAAGTTAACGAACTAGAGGAGCTGTCACCTACCACACTTACCCCTCGCAAAGGCCCTGTTTGGGCACTCTCACAAAGGGTTTGACACTAGTGTATTGTAACCCCAGACAATCTAGAGCCAGCACAGGCAGGCACGAAATTCCAAGCATCTCTAGGGGGTGGAAGCCTCTAGACGCCTCTCCTATTTCAAAGTGGGTGCCAGGTGTCAACATTGGATCTCAGACCCCAACTCTTCAGTACACTCCTGGACCTGTGGATGATACAGAAGAAGGACTGCTGTGCTGCTTTGCTGCCAGAAGGGCTGCCGCTCTACTGCCCTGCTACTTTGCCACTCTGCTGCCTGCTGCCCTACTTGCTAAGGAGGAAGACTGGACCTGCAGCCATCATCCTACACCGAAATGACTCAGCTGACCTCCTGTTCTGAGCTACAGGGGCAAAGCAGGCTCCAGAGGCTCCCTGTAACTGCTCAACTGACCTGCTGCTGGAAGTGCAACTGGACCTTCCTAGGCCCCTGCTTTCCTCTGCTAGTGTGAGTTCCTGACCCCCAAGTTGTGTCCCTCAGGGCTTGGACCATTAGTGTGTCCTCAGTATGCTCCCCTGAAGATTTGGGCTCCTCACAAATGTGAACGGGCCTGTTCTCACCAAGATCTTGCTGCCCATCAACATAAAGTTCCGAACCCGACTATTTGCAGTACAGCGACCGCCAATGACAGCCGGCAGCGCAAGAGCGGAACTTTGCACTACAGCATCGACAGCTCACAGGGACCACAAACCTGAAATTCCAGCCACAGCCGTCCACAACGCCTGACAGGATCTTCATGTTACAGTAACAACCGTGCACAACTCCCTGCTTCATCTTTGTGCTACTTTGACAGCCATCCTCAATGCTCTACCTGCTCCTCATGGCCCCTTCTACCGCAAACCGAAATCTTTCTGCTGGACTGTGAAGGTAACTCTTTTAGCAGTACTAGCCTTGTATACGGCCCCCGCTCCATCGCGGTCGGCTTGAACATGAGACTTAACCTGGTCTTGCACGACGAGATAGCCGCTAGTGGCACTTTGTGCTATTTGATTCTATTTTCACTTAAATGTTTTAAATTGCATATCTCTGGTTCTACTGATTGGATTATTGTTGTTTTTGTCTTAAATTGTTTAATAAACTTTGCTCTGTGTTTCTAAATTGGTGTGGGATTTTTTTAGCTTTGTTTTTCACTTTATTACTGATTGAAGTGCTGCATAAATACTTTACACACTGCCTCTATGTTAAGCCTGGCTCCTTTTGTGAGCTTTTGAGAATGCCGAAATATATCTATGCCAACGGGGTTTCCACATTCATAACTGTATACAGTGCAATGTGCAAAGGTAAATGCCATTGAATTTGTAAAACAGATGTTTTTATCTCCATTGTGAAAATATTTTTTCCTGTAGAAAAACACCTTCTCCTACATACACAAATTTAAAGATAATTGCAAGCACTAATAGTAAATAAAATACATTAAAGCATGTAAGTGAGAGTAAGATTTCATTTAACCTACGGCACATTCATTTATATGATAGCATATCTTATGATGTATGTAATTCAACATGAAATCAGGAGAATTGACATCACCAGAGCTGAAGAAATTAGGAATGAATTGGCTAGAAGGTGGGACATTTCAATTTACTCCCCCAAAACCTTGAATGATATCTCAAATAACCATCAATTTTACCATCCTTCAAGTTAGAAGGAGGCCGAAGACTCATCTCTTCAAAACTTCCTACCCAAAGATTAAGACATTTTGATCAGTGTTAGAAATTGGGTTCCTGGTATAATCCCTGGCCAAGCAGTAACCACAATACTAGTCAGGGTAAGGCACCATCACACCCTAAATTAAACTGTGCTCCCCCTCTGGTAGCTTAGCACAGAGCAGTCAGGCTTAACTTTAGGGGCAATGTGTAAAGTATTTGTGCAACACTTCAAACAGTAAAATAGTGAAAAACCCCATGCAAAAAGACTCCACACAAAGTTAGAAAATAGAGCTTAATTGTATGAGTAAAAAAAGACCAAAACAACAAAAATCCAGAGATCTGTCTTTTTAAAAAATAAACCAGAAAATAGAGCTTAAAAGACTTAAAGTGCCAACCGGAGATATCTGGTTACCCTGCACCGGGTCAAATCCAAAGGTTCAGGATGACCGCGATGGAATGCGGGTCGGATACAGTCCAAAATTAGCACAGCTGAAGTTTTACCTTCTCAAGGGTTGTGCCAAGAGTCCTTTTCACGTGGAAGCAGAGCATCGCTGGCAATGGTCGGCATGACGGGAAGATCAGACCGGGCGTTGTGGAGGGATGGGCTGAAGCCTCTCAGTCACAAGTGGTGATACTTGCTGTGTGTGGAGACAAACCTATGGCTGCTCGCGCTGGACTTCCGGGCGAGCGTCAAGGTTCCAGGGTGCATGGGACTGTTCGCATTTATGAAGAGCCCAAAAGCTTGTCTTAAAGAGCAAAAAGACCACTTCCAAGGGTCCAGGACCTGAGAGGCACCTTTTGGGGGTCAGGAGCTCATTGAAGACGTATCCAGGATCTGTGGGGAATCTGTTATGTCCCTGAGGCTCAGATCAGGAGGACAGCAGCATAGCCCTTTAAGTCACTCTGGGGCCCTGGTTCAAGATGGGTTTCAGGTCCAGTTCTTCTTCCCTAGGCAAGAGGGCAGCAGTTCCTTCAGAGTCGCAAAACAGCAGAGTGGCCGTCCGTTCAGTAGCAAATCTGGCTTTTTAGTGCAAATCTGGCTAAGTCCATGATGAAGTTTGTGGGAACCTGATGTGGTCAAGGTCTAGTGTCCAAAAAATATTCTATTGCCGCCAATCCATCTTCTTGTGGTATCTGAGTATACAATGAGACCACGTTAAATGTGACAAGTCTCTGGTTTTTGGTACAGAACTCTAGGCCATCCACCTTGTAGATGAAATCCATGGTGTCTGTTAAATATGAAATATGAAGGGACTTCTTCTAAAAATGGTTTAGGAAACATGTCTACATACTTGTCTATTAGTTCAATCACAGAATCACATCCAGAAACTATTGGGCGGCCTGGGGGAGCTGTTTGGTTTGTGTGAAGTAAATATGGTAATGGTAGACGTGGATTTATTTTTTCAAAAACGCATGCTCCTTTGGTCCAATGAGGCCTAGATCAAAACCTTGTTTAAGTATTTCTGCAATTTCTCCCCTGGGGTCTCCTTGAATTTTTCTGTAAAATTCCTCATTTGATACTTGTCTTTCCCCTTCTATTTTGTAATCTTCAATTAACCAAACAAGGTAAGGTAACTAGGGGTTCAACGGCCATACGGTTCTAACGGTCATAAAATCTTGCATCAATGAACACGTTCGGGTGTTTGATTAAGAGAGAAGCCTTTTTGACTGTGCACATTTTTTCGATTGGTAGATTTATATTTGGGAATAGTTTCAAAAAGGATAAAGGTTGTTTTTGGACTATTGCAGGTGCATTACAAAGATCATTTTAGATTGGTTCTCGCTCCCCCTGTGGATGCTTCTTTGGAACAAAAGATCCCAGTGATAAAAGTGAGTTGTTTTGCAGTTGATAGAGGATGTTTTTACCAAGTGATTTTCAGTTTATCTTATAATTTGGTACCATTTACATTGTTGCAGGATGAACCCTAGCTGGTCAATGGGTTTAGGATAACCTTGAGTAACGTTTTTGCCCTGCAGTGCAAGTTGGCATGCGAATTAGACACATCAAAAGAGGTAATATGATGTGTGGTTGGATGCATAGTGTGTGTTGTTTCGCATATTGGTGTGTGCAGAGAAAGTTAATAAAAGTGTTTTTATTTATTATTTCACAGTGCTCAAATGTTCTGAGCCCTGCCAAAAACCCCAAAAAAGGAAAGAGTTTGAAACTTGTCAACAGTTGTTCCACCAAACAAGTGCATTTCAAAATAAGTACTACTGGATCTTAGAGCCACTAGAATTTTCAGTTACATAGGAGTGATCAATTCTCCTTGAGTTACGTAGAGGCACTGTTTGGTCATGGCCCACTCAGTTAGAAGCTAAAAATTGAGGAAAAAACTGCGAGCTCCTTAAAGGCATGCAAAAAGTCAGAAGTTGAGCTTAAGAATTTTTTTTTATTTATTTTGTTCTGAATCACAAAGTTTTTGTGTGATATGGCCTAATTATATTGTTTTGTTGAATATGCATTGTTTTGTATTGATTATGAGCATCACAAAAATTGCTTTATATGTTCTTTGATTGTGTTTGTTCTGTAAATGCAAAAACAGTAAAATTGCTTGTAATTTCGTCAATGAGATTTTTCTAAAAAGTACTTTCAAAATTGATGAAATGAATGGTGATTACAATAATTAAGGTATGTGATCACAAATTGAAGTGAATGTGTGAAAATGTATCAGTGCTGGCATTTGTGAGGTTTGTTCAGTTTTAAGTGAGCCTAGCCTTACTGAGTATGAGCCCAACACTGTATAGTTTATACAACTTTCTAAAAGTGGCAGTTTCAGAACTGTAATTTAAAATTCGACTTCACCATAAGTTAGGATTTTAAATTAGGATTCCAGAGACACCAGACTTGAGGGTCCTATCTCTTCTCAATTGGAAATTACACTTAAAAAATGTAATTAAGTAATCCCAATGTTATCCTAAGGGAGAGGCAGGCTTTGCAGTAGTGAATACAGACTTTGGGAGTTTTTCACAACCAGAACATGTAAAACAGTACACAGTAAAAAAGTACATGTCCTACCTTTTAAATACATTGCACCCTTCCCTCGTTGTCTATGGCCTAACTTAAGGGTGATTTATATGTATAAAAAGGGAAGATTTGGGCCTGGCAAAAAGTTTATTTTGTCAGGTCAACATGGCAGTGTAAAACTGCATACACAGGCTCTGCGGTGGCTGGCCTGAGACATGGTAAGAGGGCTACATAAGTGGGTGGCACAAGCAATGCTGCAGGCCCACTAGTAGCACTTAATCTATAGGCCCTTGGCACATGTAGTGCATTTTAATTGGGACTTATAAGTAAATTAAATATGGTAATTGGGGGAGACCTAATATTACCACATTTAGGGAAGAGAGCACAAGCATGTTAACACTAGTTAGCAGTGGTAAAGTCATAGAGTCCTAATACCATCAAAAATGAGGTCAGAAAAGTGGAGGAGGTAGGCAAAAGGTTGTGGGGAAGGACACCCTAAGGCTATCATGTCTAACGGTCAGCCTGTAAACATTGATCTGCTAGGTTTGCACAAAATGATATGTTAATTAATTATATAAAGGGTGCTGCTACCCAAATAAATGTTCCTGAAACTGTGGCGAAAGGAAGAGGAGAGGAACAGAACAAACAACCTCAGACATGCTGTGAGAAGCAATATTTTTGTTTTATTTTAAATACAAGAATCTTATTTTCTTGTCTTAGATTAGTGGTTAGCTTGTTCAATCTTTTCGGTACAAGAAAAAAGAAGGCCGACCACCACACCAAGCATGGTGGATTCATGGGATAGTGAGCTGACTGGTCTTAGATGATGAAAGAGATTGATTGGGTACGTTCCTTCAGGTGGAGGTCTGGAATTTCTTAGGTCTTATTCCATAGAGGGATTCATGGGTCAGACATACAGAGTCAAAGATGGTCCTTTTCCTAATTGGAAGCCTGTGTAAATCCTGAAGGTAAAGGGGTGTATAGATGTGGTGAGACAGGTTGAGTATGGCTCTTGCTGCAGTGTTTTGAGTTATTTTTAGTTGAGGAATAAGTCTGAAGACATGCCCAGATGAAATGCATTGCTATAATTCAATCTAGTGACAATTAAAGCTTAGACAATAGTTTTGAAAAAATCTTCCGGCAACTATTTGAAGATTTTTCTCTACATTTTCAGTCTGATAAAACAAGAGGAGACAATATCATTCACTTGGGTTCCTTAACAAGTATGATGCCTAAATCTTTCACTGAAGTGACTAGGGATGGGGTTCCTTTGAGACTGAAAGGCCATTATTTCTTAGACCAAGGGTCAGGGTGATGACATAATAGAAATACCTCAGTCTTGTCAAATTTCAGTTTAAGAAAATTGGCATGCATTCAACATGAGACCACCTGCAAGCATTGATGGAAATTGGTTTTTAAAGCCCACAGGATCTTTGGGAATGGAAATTGTAACCTGAATGTCATGAGCATATAAGTGGACTTCAAATCCCAAAAACTTCACCAGAGCCACAAAGGGAACCATATATATATTCAATAGAGTCAATTAAAATGTAGAATCCTGAGGAACTCCATACTTAATGGGGTAGATGTCAAGCAAAAAGAAGGAAAACAGTCTGATTGTGTGCGACCTGTAAGAAAGGATTTGATCCATTTTAAAGCCTCTTGACTAATGCCTAAGCTCCAAAGTTTCTCAACCAGGTAGGCTAAGCCTCAGAGTCAAATGCCACTGACCAATCCAGGAAGACCAGGACTGCAGGATTTCCCCGGTCTATCATTCAACTTTGGTTGTCAGTGGTGGCTACCAAAGTGGATTCCATGCCATGATGAGTACAAGCGACAGACTGAGCAATGTTCAAAAGCACATTGATTTCTAAATAAGAGGTCAGTTTTTTAATAATGATTTCTTCAGTGATCTTTGTGATGACAGGGAGTAGATAATAGAGAATTCACAGAAGTCTTTTTTAATATAAAGATATTCTGTACATGTTTCCAGCACTCTGGAACAATTCCTGCTGAATCTGTGAATTGAGGAATGTTGTAAGAAGTGAAACAAATAGATCCACCATCTGAATGGGACTCCTAGGGGAACAGGGATCTAGTTTTAGTTAGACGTGATGGTAAGGAAAGCAGCTTTCACCTCTACCTGGAGAATTCCTGGAAAGTAAGGAGGGCTGCTATATTGTTGGGTGTTAGTGTGGAAGCACAGTCTGGATCTATAGGAGTGGGTGAATTGATGAGGAAAGAATCAAATATGTGTTTTAATTTTTAAAGAAATGTAAGAATATAGGGTTTCACAAAATAAATTGACTGGCATCCGCAAGTTAAATGCAGGCTTCAGGGTTTGCAAGAGATTTTACTATTTTAACCATTTTTCTCGATGATTTACTAGCATTATTGATTTTATTCAAAAAAGATTTGGGACCCACTGCCCTGGTAAGTCTATGATAGTCTTAAATAGCTGTTTTGTATTTGTATTTATCCACAGTTAAAAAGTTAGTGTGCCATATACATTCTAGATGATTTGCAGAAGGATTTATCTTTTCAAAGCTCATCCGTGAACCAGGAAGCTACAGGGGAATCACATTTGTTTTTAGGGGCACTAAGGGGAGCATTATTATCCAGGATTTTCAGTATCCAAATATTTAAATTACATACTGCCTAGTTAGGAACAGTATTGATGTGGAGGGAGTGCACTGACCGTAAAAAGGCTTCTGGCATGACCCAGGTCCAGGCCCAAACGCTTACAGCTGGTGACTAAAAGTGATGACTACGCAGGTCACTTTACCAGATAATGGGAAAAGAATAGGGGTGGGCTGTACTCGTGGATTTTAACTCTGCAGAATTCTGTGGGATTACATGAAACTTCAGCGAAATTCTACGGAGTTTCACGAATGGACGGGAATTGGCACGTCACACTGCTCGTGCTGATTTTCAGCATTTAGCGCCAGGAGCTTGTTTTGTGCTGCACAATCAGCACAAACCGCACCATGTGGGACGCCAGAGGGTGCTGCTTCTTTTCTGCCACTCGAGTAGATTTTCTATTCGAGCAGCAGCATTCTCACTGTGAGCGGTCGCGAGCATCCGCATTGAGAAAATCTCGCAGGGTGCCCTCTTGGCACCCAATAATCATGCTAAGAATGCCAATTCTCACTCTTTCTTGCCAACGTACCGTTGGTGAGCCGCGCATGAGAAAAAACTCTACCACGCAGCAATTGGTGGAGTTTGGCCAGAGCTTGGCGTTACAAGCGTAACGCGGAATGGCCAAAAATTCGCAAACTCCACCAGCGGAGCAGAATTTATCACCCACCCCTGGTAGAGAACAGCAAAATGATCTGACAAGATGAGAGGTTGGGGGTAAAGTGTATGGGAATTTCCCGCAATGGGAACGCAAAAATGTTTTCCTCCACCGCATGGACTGTAAAGTCTATGCTGTGCAGGAACTGGGGTACATGCAGACAAGGGAGCACATAATGTGCCCCCCTCCATGCATCCCCATGTAAATGGGCAACAGGGGGGCTTCTAGGGCCCCCTTTGTTTCAGGACTGCCAGCATTTTCATGGAGTAAAGACCTCCATGGCACTGTTGGCGGTCCTGAAACTGGGAATATGCATGGCGGTGCCGCAGATGCACCACCAGCATATTACTGACACCCTGGCAGCTGCGGCAGTGAAATGGTGGTCCGACCGCCCAACTCATAATAGGGCGGTCGGACCACCAGTGTGGTGGTGGATGGACCGCCGCTGCCCCGCAAGTCTGGTGGTCGTCGGACTGCAAGGCTTGTAATTTGGCTCTAAGTGGTTGCAAATTGTGACTCAGTGCAATTGGTCCAAATCGCAGAGTTTTACCAGTCACAAACCCACGAGTTTAGTGACTTGCAGGGTTTGAGACAGCTGAAAAGTTTAGAACATTTGGCCCTATAGGCTGGAATCTTGCCCTTAGTTCACTTCATTTTCAAACCATTGTGGTCGTTTACTATATGATTTTTCATACTAATAAGAGGAGAGGAAGGCAAAGCTTGCAAAATATAAAAATATCTAAGAAGGGTGAAGTGTACCCTAATTATTTGGATCTAGCCTCAGTCGGTCCCTGTGTTTGCCGCTCCAAGGCAGCCGCATTGAAGAAGGGGGGGCTGGTGAGTTTTCTCCATTTGCTGCCCCGCGGGTAGTGAGGAGCGGGGGGCTTGCAGTTGCTGCCCACAGACAGCAGGTAAGAGCATGGGGGTGCTGCCCCAAAAATTAGTGCCACCCGGGGAGGACTGCCCGCCGCCCCTTCCTTCCTACGCCACTGTCCAGCCTATCCTGAATGGAATTCTGCTGCTTGATATGGACCTCTATGTGCAAATTACAACATTTTGCTGCTTTCTGACATGTGTTTCTCGGCTGTTGGTTTTTTACAGCTGCAAAAAACAATTTTGATATGTGTTCAAAGTGGGTAAACTACAAATAATTGATATTTGCTGAAACGAAGCAGAACTTGGAATTTCACTTTTTTACAATATGTAACATTGAATTTAAATAGCGCATCGTGCAAATTAGCAACATCAGGGCAAATTATTAAATCCGTTCCCTGGTATATTAAAGGTAAAAGTAACAGTAGTCATCATATGAAGTTAGTTTTGCAGTGGTTCTTGAAAGAGGTGATATTAATACTGTTGACACATAGCAGTGTTTTATCTGCTGAATCTCTAAATAGGTCTGAGTGGTAAAACTTTTAATAGGCAAATGCAATGTCAGAATACTAAATGTCTTTAGTATAATGATCAAAATGTTTATCAATGTATAATCAGGTGCGCCTTAATGAACATTATCAATTCATCCCAACCTGTAAGAACAATGAAGATTTAAGGAACGTAATGATCCAGGTTCTGTGAAAAATGGGTCTGCGTTCCAATTGCAGACAGTTTCCATTAGGAAACAGGTGATTTTGCATGCTACATTTGGTGCCCCTGAACGTGTAAAATATGTGTAATTGTATCAAGACCTGCTTGCTTCCCAAAATAGTATGCGGGAAAGAAAGGAGGTAGTTTTGATCATGGTGGAACTTCCATAATGAAGACAAAACACATATATCCATATGGCATGGGAATGCTCCAAGCCTAATTACTCTTAGAAAGAAATGATTACTGCTCTGAAGGGTATCATTAACAGCAATATCCCCCTAACCTTAGTGCATTAATTTCAGTTTATAAAATGTATATGGGCATTTACAGATCTTTTGGGAAAGGATTGAACTCACGTTTAATGCTATCTAGGGATTTGCTCATCTCAACTTAAAATGTACTGTTTTTAATTTGGCAACTCCTTCCTTTTTGATGTAATTGATAGGAAGCTGCAGTTACTGTCAAGGGTCTAATCCATGCAGCCCAAGGTATGTCTCTGGAATGCCCTGGATTTTAGATTTGAGCTGCACAAGCATAATATACTTTATTTTTCTGAATGTTTGTAATGCTCTCCGGAGTAAACCTTTTTGGAGGGAAAATAATCAAAAAAGGCCAATTAGCTCAGTGCCAAAGACCTTAATGTTAGGATATATTATCTCAGGGCTGGGATTTGGTAGGGGAGCCAGGAGACTGAGGACCAGATCACAAAACGTTTTCGACTGGTATATTCCACGTCCTTGGAGGTAAGATAAGGCAGTGCTTGTTCCTAACACCTTGCAGCACAATATTTTGAAATCAGAATTCTGGATGTGGTAATGTGTACACAAATGATCGTGCAGATTTGTTGTGTGGCATTTTGTTGTGGTGGTGATGTGTTCTATTGTATTTTGTGCAGCTATGGTTTTGTGCTCCATTATTGCAGTGTGACTTAGCTGTGTTGTCCTGTGGTTATTGTGCTGCATTGTGTTTTGCCTGTTTTGCTGTGATGTAGATGGGGAGGAGCTACTATATAGAGCACACTGCAACACCAGCGACACTCTGAATCTGCTCACCTCAAATGTCTGTTCTTCTAGCAAGGTTTTTATGCATAGGCTTGGCACAGTGCCATCCATGCCAAGCTAGAAAGGGACAAATCATTTTGCCATTTATACAGCAAAGTATACCTATAGATATGAACTTACCTTTTTCGTGGTAAAAGCGTGCGTGGTAAAGGCATACATGGTAAAGGCATATGCCTGGTAAAGACGTGTGTGCTTTTGTTGTAATTGCATGCATGGTTCAGACCGTGTTGTAATTGCTGTTTCCCTACTTGTGAACCTGCACCACTGATTTAAGAAGCACTTTAAACTGTGTCAGGCCTGCCACTGCAGGACCTACATGTGCAGCATTAAACTGCCAAAGCGACCTGGCAAGTTAACCTACTTGTGAGGCCCAAACCTTCCTCTTTATTACATATAGGTTACCCCTAAGGTAGGCCTAGGGCAGCCCGTGGGCAGGGTGCAGTGTATTTAAAAAGTAGGGCATGTACTTATAGGTTTTACATGTCCTGGGAGTCTGTTAGTGAAATGCTCTTAAATTCATTTTTCACTAATGCAAGGCTTATCTCTCCCATAGGATACCATTGTGATTACCTTATTACATTTTTGTTTTCAAACTTTGTTTATTGGCATTTCCAAAGTGATTCAGCATACAGTATAGTATATAAGTATCACATTTTCAATTTCTCCAATTTGCTTCTTACATTTCAGTTTTCGATCTAGTATTTGTACCTGGGATTCAACATTATGCTTCAATTTAACTCAGCTTCTAATATTTGATACATTCTTAAATATATCTGCTCCGTTTCCCAGGAGTTGTTATATCTATTATTAACCAACATTGTGCTTTTCAAATTTCGCACTCATTTTGCACCTGCATTTACAAATACCCAATTTTCATCTATGCCTGTGGTAACCTTAACTAAAAAACTTTGTGCCGTGCAACTTGTACCTATCCCACTACTGCATGTGGACTTCCTACTACTGATCAATGCTGTGGAGGCTCTGGGTGCATGTGTGTGGTCTGTGCTCGACATGCCGTTTCAACAGTTCCGGTCTCCACAGCAGTCGCTCAGGGTCTTAGATATGTCTCCTCTGCTATAGTGTATCCTCTCCTGCTTAAGCATGATTGCCCGATTCAGCCACTACTCCCCTCACTGTGCAAGGTTGGGCAATCTATCTGGGAGCTGAGCCTCCCCCTCATCATCTATCCCATCGTTTTCAAGGTCTAGGGTCTCCCAGGCCCTCACCAATTCCTTTCATTGATCTGCTATTGGCTTCTTCGGTATCCCCCTTGCTTCCTCCCTGAGAATCGCCCTCGTCTGTGCTTCCGCCCAATTCATGAGGTCTCTCTTCCAGCTTTCTATCTGTGGCCCTCTGTCAGTCTTCCATGCCATTGCTATTCGTCTCTTCGCCAAGGCCAGAGCCAGGTCAACAAATTTGTTTCCTACCTTCCATTTCGGCAGGCGGGGAAAAAGCCCCAAAAGGCACGCCTACCCAGTGTTGCTCGAATCCCTCCCCAGTGTCGCTCCTGTTTGTCGAACTACTTCGGCCCAGAAGGGAGTCAGTACTGTGCAGTTCCAGACCATGTGGAAGAAGTCTACGTCTAGCTGGGCGCACCCTGGGCACACCCGTATTTCCCCCCCATGCATCATTCTGATTCTGTGTGGGGTCAGGTTTGTCATGTGTACATAGTTAAACTGGGTGTATTTTAGTCTCGTATTGCGCGATATGGATTTAGGAAAGGAAAAGACCTTATCCCATTCCTGATCTGCAAATTGTTTGTTCAGTGCTTGTTCCCAAGCGTTCCCTGAGTTTGGGCAGTTTCAGCTATGATGCCTCTACCAGCGCCATGTAAAACCATTTCACTTGGTGTCCAGCCCCTCCCAAGGTGAATACTGCATGGAGTAGGGGATGCTTTTCCAGCTCCGCTCCTCCTCCTCCCCATATTTCTCTGAAGGTGCGAACTAGGGCCTCATACTGCAAGAACTGGCCCACCGGCAGCCTATATTGCTCCACTAGCTCCACGAAGGGGATCAGCGCCTTGTCCCGGTACCAGTCGCCCACTATCTCGAGACCCACTCAATCCCATTCTATAAATTGCTCTGAGGTGAAGATTTGGCGTGGGGTTCTGTGTGGTAAGCCCACCAAGGGGAGCTGGGTTGAGTACTTGGGGGTCACAGGAAGTCTAGTCAGACTTTTATTCCAGCATTTTAGGGCCGTGATATGTAGGGTCATCTTGTAGGGGGCGACTAATCTATGGTCCAGCATCGTGGCCAATACTTGGGTGGGATGGGTGTCCAGATCTCCCATGAACGTTCCCTCCGCATTAGCTCCTTCCAGCCACTGGGCCAGCCACTGCAGCTGGGAAGCCAGGTAGTACAGTTCAAAATTGGGTACTCCCAGCCCCCCATTGTGCACTGGACGCCGCAACATCGCCAGTGAAACCCTCTTCCGTCCTTCTCCCCATATTAGGTCCTGCACTAGTGAATCCAGGGGACAAACCAATTCTGGGTAACACTAGCGGAAGGTTCAGAAAATAATAGAGTAGCCTGGGCAACATGACCATCTTGGTTAATGATATTACTGGCAGCTTCAAAGAGATCCAAAACGCTACACAGGATCTCAGCGAGTGGAGCACCCTATCTAGGTTGCCTTTACGCAGGTCAGTCAGAGAAAGATAGACATGTATGCCCAGGTATTTAATCGTGGTCGTAGCCCAATTAAGGTCCGCTGGGAGCGCTTGGAGCCTCAGGATAGGTCCCACCACCAGGAAAAGATAGGTCTTTGTCTTATTTACTCGTAGTCCTGTTAGAACAGCAAATCTATCTATTAATCGCAAGGCCCTGTCTGATCCAGCCACTGCCTCTCGTAGATAAATCAACAGGTCATCCGCATATAGGGAGATGATGTGCTGTCTCCCATCTAGAGTTAGCTCTAGACCTGTCCCGCCTTGGCGGAGGAGTGCCGCTAATGGCTCCATTGCCAGCACGAGCAGCACTGGAGACAAAGGGCAGCCCCTGTCTCGTGCCGCGAGAGATCCTGTACTGGGCCGAGAGTGTTCCCCTTGTTCGAACTCTAGCCGTCAGGCAGTCATACAGTATTTTAATCCAGTGCATCCACTCTTCCCCCAGTCCCATCCGCTCCGTACATGCGAAGAGGTATTCCCAACTAACTGTATCGAAAGCCTTCTTGAGGTCTATCGACAAAATTGCTGCGTGGTTGAGAGTCCTGGCCTCTGGATGGTACAGAATGGAATATAGTCTTCTGAGAATATAAGAAGTAGTTTGTGAGGGGATAAATCTATTTTGGTCGGCATGGATCAATGCTGCCATGTGCGGGAGAAGCCTCATCGCTAGCACCTTGCTCAGAATTTTAAAATTTAGATTGAGTATGGATAACGGCCGGTAATATCCTACTCGGGTCCTAGGCGGGTGGTCTTGGAAAGAGAGATCACAATGGCACTCTGTGTGGAGTCTGGAAGTCACCCTAGTTCCAGCGATGTAGCATACAACGTTTCCAGGCGAGGCGCCAGTTTAGAGGCAAATGTGGAATAGAATTCAGCTGGCAGACCATCAGGGCCGGGTGTCTTCCCTGTGGCCATTGATGTTATCGCGTGTCTTATTTCTACCTGTGTCACCGGGCCTCCCAGTGATTCTCTATGCTGTTCGTCTAGCCTTGATTACTACAGGGACGCCAAGAACTCTCTAATTTCGTCCATTGGGGGTGGAGGCGGGGCCGCATATAGCGTTTCGTAGTATTCCCTAAAAAGGATATTTACGTCCTCTGTGATCCACGTGTTTCCAGCTTGATCAACCTCACTAATAATCGGCCTGATTTGCCCTCCTCATCATGCGTTCTAGCCAGATACCCTTTGTAATCAAATATCCGGAATATTTTTAGTACCTCACTATACTGAGCCCTAGCATCTGAGAGGTCCAACTGGGCTGTCGCGTCCATCCCCTGCCTATTATCTAGTGCATGAAGGTGTCCTTCTAGCTTGTCCAGCTCCCCACACAAGGTTCTCCACACTCCCACCGACTGGCTCAAACAGTGGCCATGAACCACCACTTTGAAAGACTCCTGTTCCACTAGCTCAGAAGAAGCGGAACGTGCATTTGTGTCAAAGTAAGTGTCTATGCAAGAGCTCAGAGATTCCCTGAAGGGGCCATCTTCCATCATCTCCGGTCTGAACCGCCACAGCGGAATTGGAGGTCTATTTCTCAGGGGACGATGACAAAGCAGCAGTGGGCTATGATCTGAACAAGTGCGCCCTAAGTATTCGGTATGTGTGGCAGTCTCGTGGATGTCTGCGGAACAAAGAAATATGTCTAGCCTGGTGTGTAGCTGATGTAGAGGAGAAAAAACGGAATATCCCCTTTCTGTTTTTTTGTTTTTTTTAACAAACTTTATTGGGTTTTACGAAAGGTTCCAGGTATCGGCAATACATCATAATTATCATTGATCAGGATTTTAGTTGACAAGGCATTTATACAGATAATTCATTAAAAGGAAAAAATACAGGTCATTACAATGGACATAGTCTCTCTGCCCTCCCCCAGGAAACTAATGGCCATGGACAGTTCTGTATTCAATTATTGTGCAACTATTAATGTCGTTAATCTCCAACTCATACTCCCGACCCACAACTATCCCCCGACCTCCCCTCCCCCAGACGTGTCACTTGCGTTCAAATTACTAATTTGCGTACACGGCTGCTCCAAGCTGTGTATCGCACTCGTCCGAGGTAGCACATTGGGATCCGTCACTCAGTAATGGCAGCGGTGCATTATGTCTACTGTCGAACTCCACGGGCCTATGGTTTGCTCAGAGGAATATAGTCTAGCCTACTCCTGTCAGGGGTTCCCCTATTGATTCCTCATCCCCACTATCTTCTGGGATCCGAAGTAGTACCACCAATGTTTCCCATGCTCTTGCTGCCTCCAGCGCCCTCTCACTCCCCGTTCTTTTTGCTATTTGCATCCTGATTATTCCTTCACATTCTGCCCACTTAATGAGTTCTGTCTTCTATCTGGCTACACTTGGGCCCTGTTTTGCTTTCCAATACGTGGTGATGTCTCTTTTAGCGAGGAGTAAACCCAAATCTAAGAATTTACTCGTGATTTTATTTTTGGTTGTGTGAGGTAACCAGTGTAACAGGCAGTATCTCTGAGTCGTCTCAACCTCCCTGTCGGTAATGTCAGCCAGCAGCGTAGTTACCTCTTCCCAAAAATTACCCAGTTTTGGGCAGTCCCAGAACATATGTCTGAAGTCTGCTCCCTCCCTATTACAGCACGGGCAGGTCGCTGTTTGGGTCGCGAAATACTTATTAATCTTCTCCGGGGTGAGGTATGCTCTATGTAAGATATAAAAATGTACCAATTGGAATCTGGCATTCCTGGTGCTCTTCCATGCCCTCTCCACTAGCTCTCCCCAGGTTTTTTCTGGAATAACCTCTCCAAGGTCTGCTTCCCACTTTAATCGCAACTCCGATAAGGGCATTAGTGTTTCCTGTGTTATGCACCTGTATAAACACGTAACTGCCTCGAAGGTACCTGCCGCCATCACCACATACTGACACCCCAATGACGTCTGGGGCTCCGTGAGTCCCTCTCCCCAGTGTTTTCGTATGGCCACGGTGAGGGCAGAGTGCAACAAGAAGTCCCCTCCGGGTAAGTTATATCGGTCTTGCAGGTCATTGAATGGGATCATGGCGCCCTCCTCATACAAGTCACCCATTGTAGACAATTCCTGCTCCGTCCAAGCCGTCAATCCTTGCCAACTTCCCCCATGCGGTAAGGCCTCACACATAAGTAACGGGATTTCTGGGGCATAAGGGCATCTAATTTTGCCCCGTCTTAAGCTCCTATTCCAGCACTTCCGTACTGTGCTTAGTTCCGAGGGAAGGACCTGGGATCGAACAGGAAGTTTTAATGTAATTTGAGATAACAATCTTAGGGTCACAGAGTCTTCTCTCAGCTCTTCTGTCCCTCGAAGTCGGCTCGCCACCCACTTCGTGAGCCATTGTAACTGTGCCGAGAGGTAGTAGGACTCAAAATCTGGCACCGCTAACCCCCCCCCGCCCTCGGTCGCATGAGAACGCCAAGTGCTACCCTTCGCCTGCCGTTTCCCCACAGAAATCCCGAGGTCACTGTCTTGAGTTGCGTAAAGTATCTTGCTGGTATCCAAAGTAATACAATAACCTCGGTAGGGTCACCATTTTAAGTAAGGCTACACGGACGGCCACTGATAGTGGCAAAGCGCCCCAGAATTCAAAGTTGCTCTTTGCCCCTCTAATGGCTCTCCCTATATTACCCTCCAATATGTCTCCCTGAGTGTGGTATATTTGCGTACCTAGGTACATCAAGCACCTGTCCTCCTATCTCACTCCTTCAATCTCTTGTGGTCCAAGCCTAACCTCCTGTGTTGGGAATAGGCAAGATTTTGCCCAATTTACCTTGAGCCCCGCTACCCTACTTAGGACCTGCAGTAACTCTTTCGCCCCACAAAGCGCTTCTCCTGTGTCGGCCAAGAACATCAGTAGGTCATCTGTGTAGAGCGCACTGTGGTGGACCTGTCCATGTACATTAAGGCCCTGGTAGTATTGCCCCGTTCTAGCTCTACCTGCAAGCGGCTCCATCGCCAGGGCGAACAAGAGGGGGGAGAGGGGACATCCCTGTCTCGTTCCTCGGCCTACATTACAGGTGTCAGATATTAGCCCACCCGTTTTAACCCTAGCAGTGGAATCGGAATATAGAATGGCTGTCCAGCCCACAAATTTGTCTCCCATCCCAAATTTCCGCATCACGTGGAACAAATAAGGCCATTCAAGGCTATTAAATGCCTTTTCTATGTCCACTGCAAAAGCTGCCACCATATCTTTCCTATAGGAGTCTGCCTCCAGCACTCGCAGGAGGCGCCAGACGTTAAGGGCCGTGTTTCTGGTGGGAATAAACGCTGACTGGTTCTTGTGTATTAGAGATGTCATGTGGGGAAGCAGGCGAATGGCCAGTATACAACTTAGGATTTTGTAGTCTAGGTTAAGCATGGAGAGCGGATGGTAAATCGCTCTATCCCAAGGGTGTTTCCCTGATTTGAGCAATGGGATAATAATCACCTCCCTGGTCGATACAGGCAGGTGCCCCACTTGTCTTGCATCATTATATAGCTTTACAAGCCTGGGGGCCAGTAAATCAATGTATGCTAGATAGAATTCAATTGGTAGGCCATCTGTTCCCGGTGTTTTGTTTCTTGCCATATTTTTAATAGCCCCTCTTACTTCCTGAATTTCCACGTCCCGGCCCAGGGTGTCCGCGATTCCCTCGCCCAGTACTGGTAGTTCTACTTCCCTTATGAGCCTGTCCATACCTTCTTCGGCTGGGGTCAATCTGCTCTTGTATAGATCTGTATAAAATTCTAGAAACAAGTCATTGATACATTGTTGGTCGTAGCTCACTTCCCCACTCTTTCCTCTAAGCTCCAATATTACCATTCCTCTCCTGGCTGGATTAGCCAACCAAGCCAATAGGGCGCCAGACTTATCCCTCTCCTTGTGGGCTTGGGTTATGTACTTTTTGTAATCAAACCAGCGAAGACGTTCCACCTGTACCGCCACTGCTTCCCAAGCCTCTAAGAGTTCCCCCTGCTTGTCAGCTTTCTCGGGCCGTTCCTGTTCTAGCTCTCGTAGGCGCTGGTCCGCCCTCTGTATGTCCTGCAACAGCACCTGCCACGTTCCCACCATCTCTGAGATACAGCGCCCCCTGATAACTGTTTAAAAGCATCCCATTCTACTAATGAGTTCGTTGCTGTGTTAACATTATCTTGAAAATAATGTTCAATAGCAGTGCCTATCACTTCATGGAACACCTGGTCATCTAGGGCATCAGGCTGCAAAAGCCAGGTGGGTATTTTGGGCATCGCGTGGGACCACTGCAATCTTACCAACTCTGGATTGTGGTCGGATATCGTCCGAGCGAGGTATTCGCTGCTTCGCACCCCCACGTGTACATCAGGGGAGCACAGTACGGCAACTAATCGAACATGTAGTTTGTGCAGTGCAAAGAAAAAGGAGTAATCCCGGACCCCAGGGTGTTGGGCTCTCCACTAATCCACCAATCTCCACCTCTGTTGCCAGTTACGCTGTGCTTCCGCTATTTTATGTATGGGTGCATCAGGGAGTGGAGGATGTGAACGATCTAGGTTAACATCTGGTATACAATTGAAGTCACCTCCTAATAGTACTGATCCCGTGAGTATGGAGGCCACTTTCCCAGAAAGCTGTAGTAAAAAGGGTTGGCTGGTTCGTATTAGGTGCATATATACTCCCCAGTGTTATGTCCCTGCCATCTAGTCTCCCAGAAATTACCACATATCTGCCTTCTGGATCTATAATTTGTTTTGTGCACTGAAAGGGTACTCCCGCCCGCACCCAGATTAGGACACCTCTTGCAAAGGCCGAGTAATTGGTATAAAACACTTGGCCTCTCCATCGACGCTGCAGCGCCGCCCCTCTTTTGCCATTATGTGGGTCTCCTGCAGTAGTGCAATCTGAATCCCCCTACGGACTAAATGTGCATGTATTTTATGATGCCGTACCATTGAGTGCATCCCCCGTACATTCCAAGAAATACATTTGAAATCTAGTGCGGGTCCCATTGCATTGGGTAAAAATCGCCCCTACTAAATTCTGCTATTGTGACATGCCTGTCTCCAAAGACATACCATTAACCAAATAGAACCCCCCTCCCCAGGACAGGTACCGAAGAACTAGTTCCCATCCAAACTTTATCTGAACTCGCAAAAGTCCACTAGTGGTTACAGGGGTGATCGACTTACAGTTCTGGGCCCAGACGCCAGTCACGCCGCCCCCAATACCTGCAGAAGTCAATCCGCCCCGGAGCAGTCCTCTGAGGTCTCCCAGTGCTCCGGTTCAAACAGCAGGTTCCATTGCTCACCCATCTACATCATACCACAGTAGTCTGCAGCTTAGAATACCAGACCAAAGTCATCAAACAATATTGTCTGCCGTCTAAGGTGTGATCTCTGGTACCTCCGTCTCCGAGGTATCGTTCTCGCTAGGTGCTGGCGAACCCTCCGATCGTTCCGCGTCCATTCCACTTTTACTAGAGGTGGGGCTGGGAACATTGTGGCTATGCTTTGCAACTGCCTGTAGGACTCTGCGATGTTCTAGACTGAGCTCCCTAGGAGACGGAGCTCTGGACCCTGTTTTATTGCTGCGAGGGCTCTGTTGGGGCAAGTCCAATGAGGAATTGCAACGCTCTGGAGGCCGCCGAGTGCCCAGCCACTCCCAAGCCTCTTGAGGTGTAGTGAAGAATCGAGTTCCCGTCGGGTCCGCCACTCGGAGCCGCGCAGGTATCAGCATTGCATACGGCAATTGTAGTTAGCGAAGTTTCTTTTTGACAGCCAAGAAAGAAGCTCTGTTCCCTTGGACTTCCCTGGTGAAGTCCGGAAAGATCAGTACTGCTTTATTATCAATCTGCAAACCTTGTTTTTGGCGGGCTTGTTGTAAAATATAATCTCTGTCCCTGAAATGCGGAAGGCGCGCCACTATCGGTCTAGGAGGGGCCCCAGGCCTAGGCAGTCTTGCCGGAACTCTATGGGCCCTTTCCAGTGCATAAAAGGATGACAGCCCCTCTGGAGCTACTTCTGTTCAGAGCCAATCTTCCAAAAAGTGCACCATATTCGCGCCCTCTGCTTTTTCTGGCACCCCGATGGCTCGAATATTATTCCTGCGGGATCTTACCTCGCTATCTTTGGCCCTCACTTCCAGCACTTTGACTTTAGTCTCCAGTTCTGTGAGTGTCTTCTGCAGCATGGTCACCATCTCTGGGAGGCCATCCAGTACTTTCTCATTGGTTAAGACCCGTTCTTTGAGTTTCCGATGGTCATCCTTTAATAGGCTTAAATCTGTGCCTATCGCATCAATTTTCGCCTCCAGAACCTCTCTGGAGGCCGTGATCGCCTGCATGATATATGTCAGCGTAGGCTTCATGGGAGTCAAGTCTTTTCCTACCTCCAACACTTCTTCGTCGTCATCGGTCTGGTTATCAGGGGCCTCTGTACTGAGGACGGCATATCCTCTATTCTTTTGAACTCTCCCCATCTTTCTGGCCAATTTCTGACTTCCTTACTTTGTCTCCAGGCAATCTTTTCGATGCAGAAGACAATTCCGCTGTATTGCAGTTGCTTGCCGTGTCTTGCATGCCACAGGGGCTCCTCAAGTCGCCACCTACGATGAAGCCTCAGTAGTCACTCCGGGGACCAACCTTCTCGCTTTTGCCCACAGTGAATTCCGCAGTGAGCACATATATCAGGTTCCGCTGTATGTGCTTAGGATTGCTTCTGTCTGGGTGTCTCTGCAGCTTTGCTTTAGAACAGTGAGCCTTCTGGGTTCTAAGAGGGTGCCCCCCTCCGCGCCGCTACCGCCCAGAGTACTAGTGTTCCACCAGGTACTCATGGTCTCCCCTATGCTGCTGCCATTCCCCTCCCAAGTGGGCCTCACCACGCTTCATGTTCCATGACTTTCGCTCTCAGCTCAGGGCTCGCATTTTTTTCCCTGGTCATTTCTCGTTCTGATGGCCTGTCCCCTTGTCTTAAGGCCAGTACACTGTTGTTAGACACTTCAGCGGTCCCCAGGGTCAGCTTTTGCCGGTCTCCCCCCCACCTGGGTAAGCCGCTGGGACGCCTATCTTCGGCACGAGGGCATTCACTTTCTGTGGGGCCTCCGCACTCACCCCAGGGATGCTTCTCTGCCACTGACCGTTACAGTGGTCCCCGGTTTCAGGATCTCTCCACCCTGGCGATGACCTGGGCCTGCATGGTACTCAAAGCGCTCCCTTCAGCTGGCTCTCATCTCACTCACCGCAGTCGGTGGCGTCTGTGCACACCTCATTATGGTGCAGGCGCCATCTTGCTGCCTTCTCTGTCGCGCTGCCTGGTTCCAAATTCGGAGACTAAGGGCCATTCCTTGAGGCAGCAACGCTCGCCGCTTTTTTCCCCGTGCTCCTGGAGCCCCTCCACTCACTTGCGATGCTCAGGTCCCTTCTACAGGGTGAGGCGCTCTTCTTCACCGGATCCCGTCTCTCTCATGGCGGTCTGCAACGGCTAAGCTCGTCACCCTAAGGCGTGGGCGCCATCTTGCTGCCGCCTCCGCTGTGCTGCTCAGCTCCGATTCCGGAGAATTGGGACCTGCTCTTGGCAAAGATGGAGCTCGTCGCTCCGTGTTCCTGGGGTCCTCCGATTTGCAGACCTACATCCGTATCTGCATCTGGGGCTCAGGATATATCGTAATGGGTAAAACAGCGGACGGAGCCCCGCAGCCCGCTTCAGTTCACATCGGCAGTAAGCCACCAAAAACGATATCCCCTTTCTGTTGTATGTTGAACCCTCCAAGTGTCCACCAGGCTCCAGCGTTCCCCCCAATCCTGAAACCCTGTTGCTGTGCGGTACGGTTGTGTCCCCAGGAGGGGAGGGTGTTACCGGTCCAACCCCACATCCTGCACACAGTTAAAATCACCTCCTATGATTGTGGCTTCCAGTGGAAGATCTGTCATTTGGGCCGAGAGCTTCTGTAGGAAAGCCAATTGGTCGTGGCTTGGGGCATATATATTCCCAATGGTTATATTCTTACCATTTAGTCTCCCATGCAACAGCACATATCTCCCGTCTTTCTCTATCTTGGTGTCAGTGACTTCGAGAGGAACCCCAGCCCTTATCTACACCAGCACCCCCCTAGCGAATACCGAGTAACTTGTGGCATAAATCTGCCCCCTCTGCCGTTTACGCAGCTTTGTAGTTTCATTCTGCGTCAGGTGTGTTTCTTGGAGTAAGGCAATCTGGACCCCCCTCCTCCTCAAGTAGCTGTGCACTGCACACCATTTATTCATTGAGCCCAGTCCCCTCACATTCCAAGTGAGGAATTTAACAGTTCCTGAGTCTACTACCATAGCCGCTGATATCTAGCCAACATCCATCTCCCCACTACCCTCCCCAGAAGTCTGCCACTTCTTTTTAACCACTTACGTTGTGTAGGAAGGACATTGGCACATAAAACTAAGAAAAAACAAAACTTCTCCCCATAACAAACAACTCCCTTCTCCCAGAACAGTTTGACAACCGTCAGCTGCCCAAACATTGTCTCAAGCACTAACCACCATTGTAGGGAGGGAACCAGTGTGGCGCCCTCGCGTCGGGGGGGCTCAGCCAGTGAGTAAGTTCAACTACTCGCCCTGATTTCCGCACCAGCCCGATTCAGGTCGTCTGGGCCCACTCAGAAGTACATCTGTGTGCGATACTCCTTCTCAGCTGGTCCTGTATGGAAGCTCTACAATTTGTTGATAAATAATGTCGTCTGCTGTCCCGGGGGTGACCACTGGCAATATTACACTACTACGTTCAGAGGTCTCCGACTTCAACCCCCGTCCCCTTAGTTGAGACCGATCTCCCTACAGGCAAAGCCTCTGTACCGTTCATGATGTCCGCCACTGCCCGCAGCACTGCTGCTCTCCCTTTTTAAGTCTGTGAGGAGCTCGGCTTTTTCGATCTCTCCCTGCGGGCCTTCACTTGGGCCTTTTCTGTTGGTTTCCTTCTGGTTGCCTCCCTCCGTGCCTGGTTACCATCCCCCTTCGGATTCCCAGTTCTATATGTTTCTAACCAGTTCCAGGCCATTTTGGGATCATCACAGAAATGGGATTGCCCATCACGTATTATGCGTAGGCGGGCGGGGAACATCAGTGAGTAATGAAGTCCTTCGTCACGTAGGGCTTTCTTTATCTCCAGGTAGGATGCCCTTCGTCTTTGCACTTCGAGGGTGTAGTCCGGAAATATAGAGACCCTGCTGTTTTGGACCATGAATGGGCCATCTGATCTCGCCTTCCGTAAGAGCAGGTCTCTGTCTTTATAGTGTAGCAGCCTGGCCACCACTGGGCGTGGGGGTCGGCCTGGTGCCAGTGCGCTCTCTCCAGGGTATAGAAAGTAGACAGTCCCTGAGGCACAACAACTGCATGGAGCCAACTTTCGAGGTAACCCACCACGTCTTCGGCTTCTGTTTTCTCTGGCAGGCCTACTACACGTATATTATTTCATCTGTTGCAGCCTTCTGCATCTTCCGCTCACCGTTCAAGCATGTCCACTATGGTCGTGAGGTCTAGGATTTGGTGCGACGTCGCCACCTGGGCCGGTGTCAGGTCCGCTATTGTTGCTTCTGCAGTTTTTACTCGTTCTGACAACTTTTGATGCTCGGCACGAAGGAGCCCCAGCTCACTGAGACCGTACTGATGTCCTGATGTAGGTGGCCTTAGTGTCCGCTATGGCCTCCAGGATCTTGGTCAATTGCTGTTGCACTGGGTGTACAGGCTGCTGGAGTTGGGCATCAGGTTGTCGCGAATCCTGTGGGTCCTCCTCTTGAGCCGGAGGTGCGCCCACCGATTTAGTCTGGGGTTTACCCATGATGTCGCACACCGTCTCACTGGCCAGCGGGGAGCTAGCTATCTCTGCAGATCGGTGCGTATGTGGGGGGTGCTGGGCTGTGGTCCCTACTGCAAACAGTGTTTGTCGGTACCTTTTAGCTCAGACGCTGCCGTCTGGCATGTATCACGCTCTGCCGCAGCGCTCGCACCAGGCCGCGCTATTCTTGTCTGGGTGAGGCCAGTGCCACCAGCTAGGCCTTTCCCACCAGTCTCTCTACGGTTTCACGTAGCTCTCTTCGTCTCTGAGCTGCGTTCCCAATTTCGCCTATGCGATATCTGTTAGGCCTACCATGCCATTCTCACTCCTGCTCTCAATAGCTTAGGCCAGTACCTCCACTGTAGTCTCCCTGGCACCACTCCTGCAGCAAGTCCTCCGTGCATCAGGCCCATACTGTTTATCCTCTCTGTTCCCGGCCCTTCTGTGTCAGCTGGCCCATAGCCTCCCAGCAGGTGTTCTGTATTTTACCCTCCTCTAGGCGGCCTCCCTCGCGTCTCCCCGCTGCCCGGCGGCATCCCTGATTGCTTTAGTCGACACCCTTGCCTCACCGACGCCTGCAGTCACCACCTCTAGACTCAGCCACATTCGCACTTTTCCTGTGCTTGCCAGGTCTGCCAGTTCAGATCTGCACGCCTAGCACGCCAGGTCTGCCGTGGTCCATGCCGGGGTGCCGCCGGGGCGCGGCTCCCTCTCGGTGCACCTATGTCACCATTAGCATGTCAGGCAGGCCGTCACCACTTCCTCCGGGCTCACTCCTCAGGTCCCAGCCAGTCACCAACCATCCAGTCCAATGTCAGGCCGCTTTTTCCCCTATCTGCGCTGGGTCCTCTCTCGCGACTCCCGCTGTTCAGCGCTTTTCTCCCCAGTCACGGGAGGCAGGCTGCAACTAGGCGACGTCACCACTCCTCTCGGCCTCCAACACACAGGCCCTGGGAGCGCGTCCGCGGCCTCCGCTTGCAGCTTTCGTGTTGAGCTGCTGCAGTTTCGCCCTGCCGTTTCACAGTGCGGACCAGCCTCCGAGATTTACAGGATAGTTAGTGGGCTGGTGCGGAGCTCCGAGCTCATGCGTCTGCCATGATCCGCAGTCAGGCCACACCCCCCATGATTACATTATTACATTTTAAAAGTGTAGTTTCCAATTGGGTAGAGATGGGAAACCCAAATTTGGTGTTTCTGGACTCACAATTTAAAAACACAAACAATGGTATAGTTGTTTTTTAATTTGCAGGTCTGAAAAACTGACACTAATAGAAAGTTGACATTTTGTTACTGAAAACCATTTGGTGCCTTCTGCCTGTCTCTGAAATAGACATCTGGGGTGGGTGAGAGCTAGCTGCCTGGATTAACTCTAAACAGCCACACAGAAAGGAAGGGTCGGTGTGACTGAGTAGTCAGCTGCATGTTAATGAGTCATCCTGAGCAGGATGGGAGGAGCTGGCACTTTACACCTGAAAGGGCAGTGTCCTGTTCCCACACAAAGGATTGCATACCCTCCTGGAGTGCTCTGGAGCCATGGCAGAAAAGGCAGGGTCTTGTTCACTTCAAAGCATCTCTTGAAGTCTCCCTACTTCAAAAGCCCAATTGGGTATAAGTACTGGGACTCTGACTCCACCAAATCAGAACACTTTTAGAATTGAGGACATTCCAGGAAGAAAGACTGCTGTGCTGCAAGTGGGGACTGCCACTTTGCTGAACTGCTTTTCTGTGTTGGCCTGCTGCCTGCAGCTTCTTGCCTGGAGTGAGAAGAACTGGACCAGCAACTGTACATCCTGGAACCAAAGTATCTCCAAGGGGATGTTGGCCTGCCTCCTGTTTCTGAAGTCTGAGGGATATCAAAGACTTGACTTCATTCTGCAAACAGTAGCTGGACTTTGCTTGCTGCAAGTCTTGCTCTGCTAAGTGGTGCCAATCCAGTCCAGGGCCCTTGGAAGTGACTATAAAGTGTGCATCTGCCAGAACCTGCGCATCGACACCTTCAGGCAAACGGAATTGAAGAATCTTTTGCTGCAAGATCGGGATTGACGCAGCATCACTGTTTTAGGGACCAGATTGGCGCATCGTACTCAGAACCACCACATCGCCTCCGGAACTACTGCATCAGAACCACTCCGCATCTCATGCTTGCGACAAAGATTAAGGTATTTTTGCGCTCAGCGTGCCCTGCGTGAATCATGTAGCCGACCTGCGCTCCATCACGGTCGGCCTGAACTCTTGTCTTTGTCCCAGAACAGCACAAAGGTTTAACTCTTTGAGTGATATTGGCTTCTAAGTGCAACAATTGTATTTAATCTATCAAAATTAATATCTCAACTTCCACTGATTAGAGTTTTGTTATTTTGGTCTTGTTTTATTTATAAAAATATTCTCTATTATTCTAAACTGGTGTGAAGTCTTTGTGTGGTGTTTTCACAGTGTGACTGTGTGTTGTGTGCACAAATACTTTACAAGTTGATTCTTAGTTAAGCCTGACTGCTCTGTGCACAGGTTAAGCACAGGTTAATTTAAGGTTTGTTACTGACTTACCCTGATTAGGATTGTGGTTCCTGATTGGACTTGGTGCATACCTCTGCCAACCAGAAACTCAGTTTCTAACAATAAGTGATAACTTTCAATTGGGATCAGGTAATGATGCTGAGTTTGGTCTCTAAAGAACTGCAATTCAAAATCCATCTTTAATGGCTCCAGCCACCTTAAACCTTGCAATTTGACTCTGCCTGCTGTGAGTCTTGCCCCTGAAGTGGTGACATCCGAGAGCTGGACACTTAGAAGTGGGCCTGAAGGTGATCTGCCACCCCTGCTGTTGTTTTTTGGGTAGAACCGATGCAGCGTAATGCATTTACTCGCAGCTCTGCATAGGAACTACTGCTGCACGACACATCGCCAACACAGGACCGTACAGTTCTTCATAACTGCCACTGCATGATGCCTCCTCAAGGCAGGACCTCGCATTGCAGCCCTGCATGTCCAAAAAACAGTAACACAGCCTAACAGTTCCACGATTCCAGAGAGGAACATAAACTTTACACATTAGTCAGTCTGCACAGTTTGAAAATTGCACTACTCTTTCATAATATTTGCCTTAAAGAAACTAGCAGTGCCATTCTTGCTACTTACAATTAATTTTCTCAACACTGCTACTTTCCTGCCTTTAAACTAACTCGTTTAGATTTGATGACTATATATGCTGTCTTATCTTCTCTTACAAGCCAATTCTGCCAAAACGATACTGAGGGCTGAATGGTGCTGGGCAAAACTACTTTGTAATTAGGGTGTAGTCTTAAAAATGAAAGATCACATTATAAAATACAAAAATCTTACACTATAAATATAATATTGTGTTTCATTTTCATGATTGTAATCATACCTTGTTCATGGATATTGAGTAATGACTTTACCATGATATTAGTGTTTTCTTCTCCCTACATATTAGTTCCTAGACTAATTTTTCACTAAGCCAGTACTAAATGGCATTTTAATGTAAAACAATATATTGTGGCAAACAACTGCTTTTAAATGTTTTCAACTGCATCTCCATAAAACCATTTTACTGTAGCTCAGGTGAATAGAATATTTTGGAAAAGTTATGAAACATCCAAATCCACTTGCACTACTCTCTTAGGTTAATTCTGTAACAAAATCACCTCAGTTGTTGCTTTTTATTATTATGTGTTCACTGTAGACAAGCAAGCGATCATGTTATTTTGTTGTATCCTTCCATTACAGACACTGTGTTCCCTGATTCCCTCTGTGGGATGCCGGCAGCACTGAAATCATTTGTTTGCTTTTCATATTACAAAAGCTGGCTATGAATCAATTAGATGTGTATACTTTTAACATGGGCAGCTTTATGTGGCTACGGTCTTGAGTGGACAAACCGAATATTATCGAGAAATGTATTATTGTTATGGTAGTAATAGTAGTAGTAGTATTGTTTTTGTTCTTTTTGATGTTGTTACTGCTGCTGCTACTGCTACTACTACTACTAATACTTATTCTACTACTACTACTAATAATAATAATAAGAATAATGTTTCAGTAATTGAATTGTTTCGACAAGGTGCCTTAGATATCATATGGTTGTGCTTCAATAATATGGTTCTTATTTTAAACTGGCCTAAGAACCAGAAGAAGACATCTTCATGAAGAATCTTTATCCAGAGGAGAAGAATGTCAGTGCTGAAGGCCTGGTAGTGATAATACCAAGAGGCATGACTATCCTTGGCAAGGTTTGGTTTGCAGCAGCCCTCACCGTTACAGCTTCCAGATCCCAAACATATAGTTTTCCCTTGAAACATGGACTGCCCATTCAAAGGGCCGCAAATGAACCCCCTCATCTCACTCCTCCCATGATAACCGAATCTCCATCTTAAAATAATCCTGAGTATCTGTGGATGATACAGTGGAAAACGTAGAGCCAGGCTTGCGCTGTCTTGCGTTACACTAGATTTACCGAGCCAGGCAAAGCCATGCAGGGTGGCCTTGTGTGGCTTGATAAATCTCATTTAGGTTTTGCGCCGCCATGCGCCACTTTGCATGGTGCAAAGCGATGCAAAACCTATAATAACTATTCCCCCAGGTTTCTCTTGTGGGGAGATCAGCAAAAAACCATTTAGTGACATTGTCAGTGTGCCCGTCGGTGGTGAGGAGCAATACAGAGCGCTCTCAGTTTTTGCAATTGTGCTTCTTCAGGTGTACGTGACTCAGCGCGGTTGAGCCTAGGAATTGCACGAAATCGTTGATTTTTTTTTTTTAGCAAACGCCCTGTACAATTCATCCATGTGCCTGAATCAGCTCATCGGTGCACTGATCCGTTTTCAAGCCTCATATTCAAGACTTGTTTTTGCTTGAATCAGCACAGGCACACAAGGATCCATTCTCAAGCCTCATTTTAACAAGGGATATTGAATGGAAAGTGAATTTGGACTGAAAAGTGAATGGTATCAATATTGCGTAACATTGTGTTGAGTGCCATTTCGTACCTGACCCCAAGTAAGTGTAAAAAGCAGTTTTAACATTGATTGTATAATCTTTTACGGTCAACATTTATAGTCCATTAACACTCTGTCACACCCATTTTAACTTTATGGAGCTAGTCAGTTTTATACAACATTGCACAGTATAGTGACATAACGGTGGCACACACACACCTCTAAGATTCTCATTTCAGTTTACCTCGAAATGGTGACAAGCACATCGTATCAACTGCAGGAAACAACAGCGGACCTGTGTGTCAATGGACCAATCAAAACAGTGATATAGGCACAATTTCACTTCAAGAACTCGTTTGGCTTGAGTTTGAGAAAATATAGACTGATATACTAAAAGCCAATGGCAATTTTATAAGAATTTATTTGTTAACTATTTTCAACTTCCATGCTATCTATATATTGTAGTTTATTTAGTATAAAACATGCAAAACCCTGCCAATTTAGTATAAAAAAGAACATTTAAGTCTTTACCCTGCGGTCTATGAATACTCCTCAACCATTCTTAGAAACACGTGGTCTACACCTATACAGTGGAAACAATGGTATGATGCATTTTAATTGTATTTGAGAGCTATTAGTGGGTCATGATTCAGACCAGAAATTAAAAAAAAAAACAATTTTACATTCTTTACTGTTTGAAGATAGATAAATATTCAAACATCTCCCATTCCCAGTTGTAGTAAAGGGAAAGGAATTGGATGACTACAAAGAGGTAGTAAAAAACTAGAACAAGGGTTTAATGTTCAACCAAACTTAATAGTTTAAAGACACACATTTTGTAAAAGGTGACAAACTCAAGGTGAAAATGTTCACATGAATGCAAGTGTACTACTCAGATTGAGTTTTGAATGTCAATTTGTGAATCTTACTGATCAGTTAATTAGCAATCAGTTTATTGGGCTGTGCAATTACAAGAACACTCAACAGAAATTACTCACAATGGGTAATCCTTCATTAGATGAGGACATTAAAGTTCTTAAAAGCATTCAGCTTTCACTAATCTTGGTAAAATAATTCAGTGAATCACAGAATTAAGCTATAATAGCAATACAAAGTAATAACCAGATCAGTAGAAAGGAAATACAACTGAATGAGAAGAGTTTCTTTAAGGTATGTAATATCTACTTAAAATGAGGCAATGCACCACATGTGAAAGGTGGAAAACCATATCCAGCCCAGAATATGACATGCAGAGTTTGTTCTCAGAAAGGACATTTTGTGAAAGTGTGTCTGAGTTGATATAACTCGACTTCAAAGGTTTCGCATATTGTTGAGGATTCAGACGCAATTCATTTAAGTCAGCATCTTATTATTGAATCAGTTCCAAGAAATGGTTATGGTGATCTCAAAGGAATGAGTGACAAAAGGGAATCCCTTATAATGCTTTGATCCCTTAAATTTATGTTGATATAGGAAGTAAGAGTTTACATTTGTTAGTTGACTTTAATTCAACGATAACTATGATTACTCAAGATTTATTTTAAGAAAAGTGAGGTGAGAGAAAGTGATTTTCTCTTGACAGATACACAGTCTCCTATGAAGGCAGAAAAATCTACTTGTAGGGCTAAATTGCAGAGGTACTTCAATTTGAGGGACGTAAGATCTAGGGAAAGATTTATGTCACCATCAAAGGACTTAATATATTTTGTCGGTTCCATCTGTAGAGTGCCATTGGGCCTCTACATGATACTCTAGTACACACTACGTTCCAGGAGGCCGGGCTTGGCCAAAGGTGATAAATAAAGAGGTAGTGCATTGCTGATACAGATGTTTTCAAGTGTATTGTCAGAAACTCCGGGCACGATAAGAGGGTTTAAACATAAAATCAAGGTGAAAAAAATTGCTATAATTGTGAAGCACAAGTTGTGGATGGCTTCATTTAGTTTAAGAAATGATTTAGAAAAAGAGTTGGTGCTATTGAAGAAGAAAGGGGTGATAGAACCAGTAGAATCTTCGTTATAGTTATCCCCTTTAGTGGTAGCCTGCAAGCACAATGTTCAGATGAGAATTTATGCAAATCTAAACAACCTGAACAAAGAGATCTATGTGGACTCTCATCCCCTTCCCAAAATCAATGAACTATTGAAGAAGCTAAGGGTGCAGAATGTTTTTCGGACATTGCTCTAGTGTCCACATATCATGAGGTAGAATAAGAGGGCTCGTCCAGGAATTTTATTGCCGAGCTCCACAATAGGCACTTTTCAATATGGTTGCATGACATTTGGACTTGCGTATCCAGCGTCATTCTTCCAAAAAATTATGTTTTAACTTCTAGGGTGTTTACAAGGGTTTATCATCTTCCACGTTTGCTGAAACAGGCATAGTATTGAAAAGACAAAGATGCAAATTTTGAAAAAAACACATTGAATTCTTAGGTCATGATATTTGTGGTGAAGGAATAATTCCCAGGCGATGGTTTGTGAAACAAGTGGAAGGATGTTGCTCTCCAAAATACAAACATGTGATGTGCCCTTTAATTGATCTTTGTGTGTTTTTCTCAATTGCATTCCTGATTATGCAGTTAAAATGAAGAGTTTATGTAACATGTTAAGGAATTCTGTTCTTTTTGATTGGGATGAGGATTGTCAAAAAACATTTGTTTTAGTAAAGCAGGAGATGACCAAAGCTAGAGCGCTCAAAACCTCTGATCCCAATCTACACTTTATCATCAATTTAGATGCAAGTAAATGCAATTTGGGTGCCATTCTCACTTAAAAGACCAATGTAGAGAAAGCCATCATAAGCTTGCATCATAATTTCTGAGACGCTCAGAATTGCAGTATTTGGTGATTCAAAAGGAGCTCCTGACATGTTTTTGGCCTCTGGAAAAGTGTTTTTGCTATATGTGAGGGAACTACAGGCTACAGCATGGAGTCAAGACAGAGACACTGGCACTGTCTATCGGGCGTTCGAGGAGTGGATTGAGCCATCTTTGGAGGAGTTCATTCCAAGAAAACTTCAGTAGACCTCCTGTACCAGCATTACTGTTACATAGTTTACTTCAGGGTTCAGGGAGTTAAAGAAGTAATGCAAGAGAGAGGAAAGAAAATAGAGGGCACATTATGACGAAGAGAGAAAGGGCATTGATAAAAAGGCCCGGAAAGATTATCAGCGTGCCATCAGGAAAGCTAGGTCAGCGGACTTTGCTAACAGGATTTCCCAGTACTCACAAACCTCCAAAGAAATCTATGCGATAGTAAACTCCTTCTTGAAACCCAAAGTGTAAGGAGCAGGGTCCCCCTCCTCCAAGGAATGCTGTAAGGAGCTGGCTAATTTTTTCCTCAATAAGGTCAGCGTAATTTATGACTCCCTAGTGGGGGACGCAGTCCTGCTTTTTGCTCCTAATGAGGGCCTATCTGACAATAAAGACCTTCCAGCTCTCGTGGCTTTCCCTCAACTAAACTGCAATACCATCAGGGAAGCAGCAAACACAGTTTAATCGGAATTTCCTTTGGATCCAGCCCCTATCAACATTATTTTGAAAGGAAAACAAACTATACTATTAGCTCTAACTAACCTGTATAATCTATCGCTGGAAAATTGACAAGTCCCTAATCCTTGGAAGCACCCAGTTGTCAGTCCTTTATTGAAAAACCTTCCCTAGATCTTACCAAGACAGAAAATTATAGACCACTATCTCTGCTCCCAGGTGTTAGCAAGATCTGGTCAATGGTTATCTGACCAGTTTTCTGGAAACTCACAACTTCCTGCATCAGACGCAAACCGGCTTTAGACCCAGATACAGCACTGAGATGGCTCTTTTGCTGGCCAAGGAAAACCTTTAGAAAACCTTAGATCAAGGAGGGTCAGCTGCGCTCATTATTCTTGGTTTGAGCAGAGCTTTTGATACCATCTCTCACTCCATTCTTTAACACAGGATGGAGGGGCTGGGCATATAGATAAGAGCATTAAAATAGTTGTCCTCTTTTCTGGACAACAGAAGCTTACAGGTCAGGTCAGGGAAGGTTCCTGTTTGTCCGAGGCACATCAGCTTAAGTAAGGAGTGCCTTCTTAATGTATATGTTCATCCTTTATCTGATGTTATCTGTACATTTGGTTTCACAATGGTGTCATATGCTGACGACACCCAGGTTGTCATCAGTCAAACAGTGGTGAGCTTGTCTACCTGTTTAGAACAAGTGAACAAATGAATGGCAGCAAGCTGCCTTATATTGAATGGAGATAAATCGGAAGTGATGGTAGTCAGGAACAATCCATCCCTCTGGGACCATTTTATCTGGCCCTCCGGCCTAGGTGACCGCCCTTCCCCTACATCGGAAGTAAAGAGCCTGGGAGTTTTTCTGGATAGAGTCCTCACAATGGCCTCCCAGGTTAAGAAAGCGGCAGGGACAAGTTTTGGTCTACTGAGAGCCCTGGGGAAGATGCTCAAATTGCTCCCTGCAGAAACCCATAGAACAATGATTAAGGATGTCCTACTTTCGCATTCAGATTATTGTAATTCGCTCTACCTATGCAGCCCTGTTACAAAGAGGTTGCTGATCACCCAAAATGCCACAACTCGTACTCTGTTGAGCCTTCCAAACTCAAAGTCTGTACACCCGGCCCTATCCAGACTCCGCTGGCAAGGAAAAGAATTGAATTTAGAGTTCTCTGCATTGCACACAAGGTAAAACCTACTTGTGGCCCACATATCCTGAGGCATCTCATTGTTCTGTATAACAATGCACAGGATCAACCATTTTCTCTCTGCTACTCCTAGAATTTAGAGGTCCACAAGTGGAGGGTGGTCATTTGCAGATTAGGTATCCAAACTTTGGAACTCCTTCCCTATCCACATAAGAGCCAATGAAAATCTGATCAGCTTTAGAAAGCAATTGAAAACTCATTTGTTTATATAATCAGTGCATTATCCCTGTTACAATTTCTGCTAGTACTGGGAAGGCCGTGTTTGGGTAGCCATGCGCTCTATAAGAAAACGATAACATAACATATGGGAGAGAAAATGTACACTCCAAACTGATCACAAGCCACTTGTGGTTGTGTGACAGAACCATGCATGCCTAAACCGCACGTGGCTTAACAATGCAGTCACTACTATGACTGCGGTGTTACCATGTGTTCCTTTAGCACGCATTATTACAAAAACATGCTTTAGGGAAGTGCTGGACTTAGGAATAGTACAAATTACTATTTCAACTCCATTGGGTGTTTGACTTAAAATACAACACGAGTCCAACACTGCGTTCCCTAAAGCAAGTAATTGCAGTGACTTGCATGCTACGGATCGCATGGTAACGTCGCAGTCGTGTTAGTGACAGCATTGCAAAAGGCATTGTGTGGTTTTCACTGTGTGGTAATGGATGTTTACCGCCACTTGTCCATATTTTGAATGGTGATAATGTAAGGAATGCCGTCCCATGCATAGCAGGGTAACCACAAAAATGCTATAGTACACTTTTAAGTTGAAATACATTCCTGAAAGTGGTAATCTCAGAGCAGACTTCCTTTCCAAGATGGACCTCTATGTGAAGATGATGATTCTCAAAGTTACTTTATGCAGAAAGTGACATTGTCCAGACTACTGCATTCTCTGAAGAAGCATGGATGAAGGCAAGTAAGAAGGATGAAGTTCTCAAAAACATAAAAAATTGTTCAAAAGGTTTAGCCCAAAGAGAAAAGTGTTCATGTCGGACTTCAACCTTTTGTTTAGCCAGCAGATGAGTGTTTTATTGAGAGGTGACAGGTTAATACCTCCTTTCGATATTCCAAGAGTATTAATTCAGAATGTGCACGTAGGTGACCTAGGGCTACCAGGGCTAAGAAAAGAGTTACAGCAGTATGTTGGTGGCCCGCCATGGATATTGGTTAAGGAGTGTGTCTTTTAGAATCTATGGAATAAGGTGTGAATAGGTATGGACCACCCATTTCACTTCTTGCTGCACAGTATTGGTTTGTTTTTGGCCTGATGGATTTTTATAACAATAAAAATGGTGCGTTTTGTGCAGGATCATTCTTCAAACAAAGCAGTGGATTTTTTCAGAGAGTATTCAGAAATGAGAGTTTATCTCACAGATTCAAGGGTTAAAAATTTGAAAAGTTATCTGTAGCACCCACAAACACATGGACTGGTTGAGAGAATGGACAGGTTATTATCAACCTGTGTTAAATGGGCCAAGAACAAAGGGTATGTCATTGAGGATGCTGTTATATCCATGTTATGGTTTTACCACACCATACCTCATTCAGTCCCTAAGATGTTGTCTTCTGAATTGATAAGAGGATGCTGTTGGAAAGTGGTTTATTAGTAGTGTTAAATAGGGACCTACCACTAGTAATAAGGCCACAAACACAATAGAAGGGCCAGTCAAGGTCTCAATAAATTATTCCCTTGCCCAACCCTTGATAGCTGGTAACAAGCAGGTAGTGTCAAGTCTCCACTCACCTGAAATCCAGGACGTTTGATTTGAGAGATGAGATGCTTGTTCTCTACGCCCCCAAAAATCTACGCCTGTCAAACCGTATGTATAACACAGCTTAACAAGAACAGATCTTCAGGGAAGGGGAAAATGGGACAAAATAAAAAGAACAGAAAGAAAACACTCTGCTGGATTCGGATCTTGGCACGACTGTGGCGCTGATCGCGATACCTTAACCACTCTGTAAACACAGCAATTCTTCTGGGAAAATATCTATGTACAAACAATAAAGATCAATAAACATTCATTAATCTACTTAGTTGAATACATCCACTAGTATCCTGATTACAGTGTACATAAAGATTATACCTTTCACTTTAATTTGCTGCTCAACATATATCAGAGAGAATGTCTCCCTTTTATCATCAGATGCATCACGTGCTTAAAGTGACGTTCTTAAACACATGTGTATAATGCTGCTCTCTGTAGTGAAATAAAAGAACACCTTGTCACCTTTTCAGCATAACACACCAATAACTGAAATTTAAATGTTCCATGAAACACTTACTAACAAAAACACCTTTTTCTTGTCTTCAAGAATATCATAAAATAAAAGCAATACAACACAAAATAAGTTTCAGCAGAAAATGTCCACTTATTCCTGAGTAAGAAATGAGTCTGTCTCTCTTTAATTTGAAAAGTCTTATCTGTCTCACTCTTGAAACACGAAGAAACTATAATTTAAGGAACCTTGGAGCATTTCCTCTGAGAGCGCAAAAGTCGTAAATTATCAGCTTGACTGAGCGCTGCTTTTTCTTTCTTTGTTGCAGGCCGGAGGTACTTCCTAGACGGAACGGAGGAGGAAATTGTGGAGTTATCCTGGAAACCACCAAGGACTGACTAGAACCGAAGAGGAGGAATACTGCCTGCGGCGCGGGAACTCAAAGGAAATCAGGTAAGTGGGGAATCATGAAGACGAGCGCAAGCACGTCTCATTCTGCTGTCAAGCCTTTTATAGGCTTCAGGTGGGTGGGGTGGTTTAACAGAAATGCAAATTGCCAACTGTAAAGCGGGTGTGGCAGGCACATGTTAACTGTCATTAGTCCTGTTGATCCATGGTTTGCTATGCAAATTGCCAACTGTAAAGCGGGTGTGGCAGGCACATGTTAACTGTCATTAGTTCTGCTGAATAAAATTGTTTCAAGCTAAATGGATTCAGATACCAAGAACTACTTAATGTTTATAACAGTATTACAGCATACCATACAAGTTTATACAAGAAAAATAAAAGCATGAAAGTTCACACTTGTGCAATTCCATAATGCAAACCAAAATATAGCAAACCAGAAATAAAGACTGAGCATGCTACATATATTGGGTCAATTCTAATACACAGTATGAGGATTAGCCATGTTTATGGCGCAAATCCTAACAGGTAGGCTTAACTTAGGAGACAGGTGTGTAAAACATTTAAGAACATCAATACAATAAATAAATGAGACATAAAACGCAATACAAATCCAACACCAATTTATAGTAATAGGGCATATCTTTATGAGCAAATAGACACCAAAGCAACAAAAATCCAATGTAGGCAACCAGAGATATGAATTTTTAAAGAATAAACTCTTTTTAGTGCCTAAAAAACAAAAGTGCAAACTTGGGACATCTGATCGCATTTGACTGGGACAAAGTCAGAGTTTGAGCCTGAGTGCGGGTCGTATACACTAAGCGAGAGGCCTTGGTCAAAATTGTCCTGTTGCACTTAGAAACTTTTTCAGAGCGTTTTCTCTCATAGACCAGGCCAGATCCGTGTCAACCTTGTTGGCTTGGTTCAGTGCGATTCCCCAGTCAACTCCAGGAAGTCTCGTCGACGGCTGAAGCTCTGGAGCTTTCAGTGGGACAAACTTGAAATCCAGACCAGATTGTGGTTCAACGTCGGCGGCTTGACTCTTGAAGACGGGTCTGTCAACTTATGGAGCTTTTTACAAAAATTGCTCCAAACTTCTTCAAACTTCTGGAACTTTTTCCTGCAGTTCCTCTTGTGGGTTAATAGTGTCCAAAACACTAATCCAAGGGTCTAGAAGCTCTGAGAAGGTCCTTGGGATGTTGGGACTACGTTTCTCACAATGTAACTGGCCAAATCCTTAAAAGTCCACTGGACGCACTCCAGATGGGTCCTTCTTGGTGGAGATGATGCAGGTGGAGCTCTGTTAACCTGCTACTTTTAGGGAATCTACTTCTTAACCCTTGTGAAGCCAGGCAAAGTCCTTAGGGCTGCAGCTCCACATTGTGCAGCAGGTGCAGTCCTTCAAAGTGCAATCCTTTGGGTTCCGATCAAGGTTTCAGCAGACCATCCATCTTCTCCTTGTTGTTTCAGACAGGAATCCAAGTTGCTGGGCAATGCTACCATATTTATTCACGCATCCTGGGTGGCAAGCAGGGAGGCTCCCCTGAACAATGGGGTGCATGGTGCCACCCTCAAGTAGGACCACTTCCTCCAAAGTGTGGCATATTCTTGACCTGAAAGCACTATTATTTCAAAATCTAAAATGGAGAAACTCTCTCCTGGAGGTTAAGATCTGACTAAGCCATCCCATTGGCATGGCTAAGTTTCCCTAACACTCCCCTTTAAGCTCCTCTGCAAATCTAATTATAGGGGAGTTAATATTGAAAAAGTCAATGTCTATATGAATAACAACACATTCTGCATCTAAATGTTTTGTCTTGGTGCTAGAGCCTGACCAGAACAGAATAACAAGGGGCATTGTTGTTCAACCTTGTTCACTAATGTTCAGACTAAACACCAGGAACGAGCAAAGTGTAAAAACAACAGTAAGTTCTATGTGAAAGTTTCAGTGTGGCACAAGCAAAATAAACTTGTGTAGTAGCATGTGCAAAGCAGTGGACAGTCAGCAACGTGCTCCTGCTAACATAAGGAAGACGACAATGCCCATCTGGGCCACGTGACAACCTCTCAACCAGAGACGTCCGTGGTGTTAGGGGATAAATTCTCCTCAGCTGAGTAGGTAAACACTAAGGGCCCGATTCTGATGCGGATTGGAAAAGCTTCCCGACCGAGGACCTGATTCTGATGCGGTTAGGAAGGCCTCCTAACGGCATTTGCTCCTTCCAAATCGGATCGGGAACGTGTCTTCCCGACCGAGGGCCCAATTCTGATGCGGTTAGGAACAAATGTTCCCATTGACGTCAATGGGAGTTCAACCAAATCGTATCTGGAAGCATCCGGATGCATCCTACTCCGCCGGTCGGACTTTCCCGATCCGAGTGAGTCGGACACCATTTCCCAACCGATTCGGTCGGGAAGCTTTTCCAACTCGCATCAGAATCGGCCCCTATGTATTGACTGTAGTTTGTTCAATCATGAACCCTTTCAAACGATCACCCAGTGTCCATTCATTCCTTTGCTGTTTAAAAAAAAGAGTGCATTTCACACTAAAAAAATTGTTTGGGTAAATATCAACTCAAAAATGCATCTCAAGTTGATTTTCCAGCTGCTTGAGTTATAAATCTACCCAAAATGATGACCGGCGATGGCCCGCATTAAAGAACTGCCATCCCCATTTAAAATGACCAGTGAACATTCTGATTGAGTTGGTTCAGTGCTTTTCATGGTCTGATTTTACCCAAATGGGAGAATTGGTTGCACAAAGTGGCGCTTTGGCTGTAAAATTGGTACTTACATGTCACAAACGCAATGCAGAATTACCAAATTGCTCCAGTTATGCTGGAGTAATCAAAAGGCACCAAAAGTATCTGGCCTGTGGGAGGACATCCTTGGACATGAAATTTGTGTTGCTCCTGCTTTGAGTTTTTCCCACCAAAACCAACAGCTTTACCGGGACCTCTGCAGACGACTATCTGATGTCTTGGAGCCCTCTTCAGATATAGCCTGCTGCATTTCCTTGCCCTTCCTTGCCCTGCTGAAGGATGATAACTTCTAGAATAAAAGTCACAAGGTAAAACCTTTGCCTGGGTCAAACCTGTTTGGTGTATCTGACCCGAGCTCCATCGCAGTCATAGTAAAATCAAGTCTAGGTACCGGTCTACCGCAACCATTGACTACCACTGGTGCCTTGCTCTTTTTGGCACTCTCTGTACTTAAAAATTTAAAAATCCATGTCACTGGTTACCATTATTGGATTTTTGTCACCATTTTGACCATTAAATTATTCTCTAATTGTTTGTATAAATTGGAGTGAGATTTTGTTTTATGTTGTGTTTTCGTCTTAATAACTCTGTTGGTACTTGTAAGTGCTTTACACATTTTCTTATGTGAAGCCAGTTCGCTCTGTGCCATATCTACCAAGGGTTGAGCTCAGATTTAAATTATTGAAACCTTTAACGGGACCTAGCAAAATAGTGACCATCTTACTTGTGGTGGACTACCGTCCACACCCAATTAATTAACTTTCTCACAATAGCCACATTAAGTTGCTTTCTTGGCTAATATAACTAGAAGGGGGAGTTACTTTAAACCATTGGTCAATGTCACATGGATATCTAAAGAAGATATATGTCGAGCCCATCTGTGTCATATAGGCCATCTGGAAATGCAAAAGTACTGAATTAACAACATGTTGATAAAAACTGCTATTACTACTCAGCCATAAGCAGATGATACAATTTTTCTAACTTGCAATATTACCATGGCATCTTTGCTGCACACAATTTGGAAGGCTTCACAGTTTAACAACCACTGATGAGGCTTGTGTGGCTGGTAATAGCATTTGTGACAGGAACACATCAAACCATGGGCCATTGCTAAGTAACAGAAATGTGTGGAATTGTTTTTTTATTTTATCCAAGGTTTTGATGTCTGCGGGTAATTTTAGGTAGGGAAATTGAAGTGGGATTCACACATCTCACATCACCCTGCACTCTCCATAAATGTCTAGGCTTACAATGCATGAATAGTGCCAGTCAGCATGGCAAGTGAGAGGAAATTAGGGTTCACCACCACTGTGCCAACCCACATGTCAAAACTACACCCACATTTCTTCTAACTAGCAATGGGGATGCTCTGTTCTCCAGGAGGACAGAAAAACAGTTGTGGCTCTAAGGGTGGGTTGCATCCTGATGTCATTATGGGCTGACTTCACACCATTATTATCCATTACTCCCCATGAGGACATGCCCTAAGCAGAGATCTACTAGTAAGAGACAGCCCTGGAAAGGGGACATTGCCCTCTTTCCAGCGCTATCTCTCTCACAGAGCTCTGTGGTCTGGGGGCAGAATTATGCCCCACAGCATGAATCAAAAGTAAAAGTAGAATGCGCCATGAAAGTCGGGACATGAGACTTCTCCTTCACATCTATACTTTGATTTTAGAAAAAGTTTCTTCTGGTAATTTCACTAGACGCATTTCCTTTTCTAGTACAGCCATCATCTCGTTATCAATTGCTCTACTTTAAAGGTAGTGTGGCCGTTGGAAGCATGTTGACGGATGCACTGAAGTCATTCAAATTGAAGTAAATATGTCATTTATTAAAAATGTTTTCAATAAACCTTAATTGAAACAAAACGATCTACTTTTACTAATATTATATATGAATTTTAAAGGTAAAAATATTGATATTATTTTCAACTTTGAAATATATTGAACTGCTGCTTTACTAAGATAACTCCTGTCCTACAAACATTAGGGAGATGCATTATTAGAGTGGGGAGAAAATTACTGTTAGATATGTCATCCTTAGGGAGGTCTTACTCCAAACCTTTTCCCTGTTTCCCTCCATTTTTGCTGAAATTCCATTTTGTTGGCCTGAGGATGCTGTGCACTTTACCACTGCTAACCAGTGCTAAAGTGCTTGTGCTCATTCACCTAAACATGGTAGGATTGGTTTACACCTGATTGGCATATTTAATGTATGTGTAAGTCCCTTGTAGAGTGATATATCATATACCCAGGGCTGTAAATTAAATGCTATTAGTGGGCCTGGCACATGTAGTGTGTCACCCACTTAAGTAGCACTTAAATCATGTCCTGGCCTGCCATTGCAGCCTGAATACAGTTTTAAGCTGCCAATTTGACGTGGCCCCCTTGCTAAGCCTTAAACTCCCCTTTTATTATATATGTCACCCCTAAGGTAGGCCCTAAGCAGCCCATAAGGCAATGTGCATTGCAATTAAAAGGATTTAAGTTTTACATGTCCTGGTAGGGAAAAACTCCTAATTTTTTTTTTTACTACTGTGAGGCCTACCTGTCCCATAGACTAACATTGGGTTGCCTTATTATATTTAATAAGTGCTAACCGTTGACAGATAAGCATTTCACGTTTGGTATCCATGAAATTGTCATTAAAATTCCTGTTTAATGGTAAAGTCAGATTTTAAATCACAATTTTGAAACTGCCACTTTTAGAAAGTTGTAATTTTCCGCTCTTTGCCATTTGGTGCCGCAGCCTGTCCTAGGTCACATACCTGGGTGTTGTTGGTAGTTACACTTTGTGAATTCCTCTCAGAAAGTCACATAATAGTGGGATTATGGGTGCCTGAAGGGGCCATCTGCTGGCTGGATGGGGGAGGGGTGAGGGCGGAACTGGGCACAGCCCCACTTGCGGCGCAATAGGCTGTATTCTGCCTTCACACAAAGGGCTTGTCATCACTGCCTTGTCCCTGCATCTAGCCTGGAGCCAGGGAATGGGAGTCAGAAAACTCCAAACACTTCAAAGAGAAACCCCTATAACCTTCTCCTACTTCAAGAAGGCACCAAGTATAAAAATAGGGCTCTCAGACCAACTCTTCAGTTCATTTTCTGGACATGCAGAAGGACTTTGCTGGCCGTCTTTTGAGAGCCACAGAGACATAAAAGGTTCCCACCATCTTGAGCTTGCACCTGAAGCCAGCATGAGTGAGTCCTAACCCCCAAGCGATGCCCCATCAATCCTAGACTCTTGATGGTGGTTCTAAAAGTGGCCAGATAGCCCACAAATATGAGACTTGGAAACTTTTCGGATAAAAACTGCTTTGAGAACTGAGAGAAGAAAGGGACCAACCTGATCATCTATTGTCATCCTGACTATGTTCTTCTTCACAGCAGTAAATGCTGTTCAGCTGTTCTTTGCCAAAAAGGGTATCCAATAAAGTGACTAGGCCGAACGTAGAAATCTTCACCTTGACTTCGTCCAGCAGCTCCTCAATGATGATGCTCCCTCCTCAGACACCATCTGCAGCCTTGACCCGCTGAGCTTTACCTTGTCATAACGTTTTCTTCTAAATTCTGAGTCCGAAGCGCTGACAGGGCTTAATCCACTCCATCGCAGTCAGCCATATTTTTCGACTTTAACCCAGGCTTGCGCGACTAGATGCTCGCTCGATCTTTTAGGCGCTAGTTTTTCTCTGTACCTGAAAAAATTCATAACTCTGGTTCTACTGACTGGATTTTTATTATTTTGGTGTCAAGTTTGTGTGCTACCTAAATACTTTACACATCGCCTCTAAGTTAAGCCTGACTGCTTTTTGTACCAAGCTACCCAGGGTTAAGCATAGGTTAATTTAGTGAAATCTACACCCAATGGAAGAATATTTTTTCAATCCTATTTAGGACATGCTATTTCTCTTAGATGACATTTTTACAAATGACAGTCTGAAAAAATGGCAGATGTCCTTTCTGTTAGAATACAGTCTATCTGTATTCTAAATTATGTGGAAGGGTCATCTGATTTTAAGTCAGTTTTCCAGATCCAAAAAGCTCTAAATATGGCCCAAAGGCAATAAGCATCAGTAATGTAGAGAGTGAACTCCTTGTGGCCTGCTGTGCCTCCTTTGCCATTCATGCAGTGACACAAGTTCTTGGAAGTGACCAAGTGTGCTTGTGACTCCAACTGGGCCTTGTTCTGGTTCCTTCACTGTTCCTCCACTGTGCATCATATGTTGTAATTACCTTTGTTGACTTTGAGCTTGGATAGTTGTGGCATGATCTTGCAATTGAAATGACCCAATCAAATTAGTTAAATACAGATAAAAAATTAGCACAAATTATCATGGTGCGCATGCTCCCAACAACTAATACAGAAAGGTTCAAATTTTCCAGCATGTTCAAATATCTTTCTGCAACAAATATCTAACAGCTTTTTTGTGTTTAATTTTCCATTAGAAATTCTATTTTTAGTCATGTTTGCAAACATGCTCTCTCTTTCATATGAAAGAGCTACACAATAAGGTTTCAAGTGGTCTGTGGGAAAGGTGATGGTGTGACCATGTATTATAAGGAATTAAAAAAAACCTGCCCGACATGATAAGGATATTGCAAGTCACCTGGTTGTATCTTGACTGGATGCAACCATAGGTGCACAGACTTTATGCATAAAGTTGAGACTCCCGATCCTCCGAACCGAAGCTTTTTTGGCAAATGGAGTTGGCCATCTAGTAATGACCTCTGTGGTGATGAATTCGAGGGCTGGGATGCGATGATGCTATTCAGATTCTTATACACAACAAACGTTGGTTGACCGCTGTAAATAGCTTGCTCCTCTATTCGGATCTTTCTCAATGATAACTTTTGTTGAAGCCTTAATATTTTCTTTTAGAACAGATGATCCCATGGTATATTTTTTTTGTAGCTGATTATATATGAACTGCCTGGATTACTTTGAATAGGAACTAGCAGGGATTTTATTATTGAGATTCCCACAGGCCTTCAGGAGATGAATTCTAGAAACAAAATACTATTTAATTGTGTTTTACGATCAATTACTTGCTGCATATTTTAGACTTTTATGGTGTTCCTTTTTATCCTAAATGTCATGTTCTACATATATTGTAGTAGCATGGGATTGATGTTTTATTATATTGAGTGCTTTGCTATTTTAAATATCTGTTGTTATGGATTATGCTGAAAATAATAAAATAATTCTTCACCTCTGATATGCGTCAGTAACCATCAATAGAGATTTTTTACTCCTTCAACCTTAGACCCTTCAGATGGCCGAGGGAAAGACATCAAACACTTGTATAAGTGGGAACGCACCCTTACAAAGACACTAACCCTTATCTCCCATCTCACATCTTTCTGAGTTCTAATCTGCAGATTTCATTACAGACATGTCATTACTCATAGGAATAAAGAGCAGCAGGCAATATTCAGTTTTTTTCAAGAAGCCACAGAGCTATAATGCAATCATCACTCACATGTATATTTATCATTATTATCGACCTTCCACTAGTCAGATAAAGTAAACAATCAACAATATGTCAGTGGTCCTCAGTGTTTAAGCATTATCATAAAATAGCCCCACAATTTGTCACTCTTAAATTGGCTCCTCTTTTCCTTGATTGCACTAAACTGCCACCTCCAAGTGGGAGATGGCTACTTAGCACACAGGTCTTCAGCATGCAATGGAAGAGAATGCAAAAATTGCTAGGCATGATTTGTTGGAAGCACTTTGGGCGTGATTCACAATGGGCCTTCGCTCTCGTGGCGGAGGCCCCACAGTCGTGGGAGAGTCTCTGCACTCCTGGCGGAGGCTCCGCAGTCGTGGGAGAGTCTCTGCACTCCTGGCGGAGGCCCCGCAGTCGTGGGAGAGTCTCTGCACTCGTGCCGGAGGCCCCGCAGTCGTGGGGGAGTCTCTTCACTCAGGGCAGAATCTCCACAATAAAATTCTCATTTTGGAGATTCCGCCCCAAGTGCAGAGACTCCCCCATGACTGCGGGACCTCTGCCATGAGTGCAGAGGCTCTTTGTGAATCAGGCCTGGAGTTCACAAATATTAGGTCGCCTTGGATCATCGATTCATTGTCCTTTGTACCGAAATTCCTTATTTCTGCTTTTATGTTCTTTCCTGTTGTTACAGTCTACTGTATTTGTTAATTTTCCCTTTTTCTTATCACACTTTTTAAAAGTAGTGCAAGGTCTTTTATGTGTTGCTGTGGTTTTTTCACTTCTAGGTCCTTGGCCTTATTTCTAGAGGTCTGGTTCTCGATCTTTGCACTTTATTCCATGCTGATCTGCGGTGTTTTAAGCTATTCTAAAGGTAGCAAGCTGGAATGAGGGAGAAGTCACCCATTTGATCTCTGAAGCAGGTAAAGGCGCAAGGGGAAGGTTGAAGTAGGTCTAGCCCATAATTATATGTAAATGAATGTGGTGAGCATGGTGTTGTGTCTAAAACTAGTGAATTTGGAAAATAAGATGTGCACACTATACCACTGGCACATTTCAGATCTTTTTCTTCACTTGGTTTCATAAACCTACTCCAACAATTGGTGGGTGACAGCTGCTTCAGTGGGAGTAGTAATATATGTAGTTACATGTTGCACCGATGAGCCAATTCCAATATATGTTGTAGGAGCATTGTAACACCACAGGACATCCTTGAAACCAAATGCAGTAGAGCAGTGGTGGGATATGCTTGGCAAGGTCTTCCAAGTGCTGGACCAGTCCCATTGTGACCAGTATTATATAGTCTACATGTACTGAATTTTTGGTACAGATCTGGATCACCTTTTAGTACCTGTAGGCTTTTTAGAAATCATTGAAGAGAATACGCTAGTAGTTGCATGGACCTTTTATTATCGACTGCAAGTGTATGCAAGAATCTAGCATCAGCACTGAAATTCAATTGCAGTGTAACAGATTTCACTCCACAAGAATGACAGAGAGGATGGTGTCCAAACGACAAAGCTTAATTAGTAGATAAATAATCTTATGTACCAATTTGGTCTTTCAATATGAATGTGTATATTATATAAAAGAGAATGCAAAACATAGCCAAGCACAGAATGCAGAACAGAAAATATATTGGTTCCATAAATGAACTTCCCTAAGCTAAGGCATGAGAGTGACAAGGGGAAATCCTAAGCGGAATGCGTCAGCATCAGTTGAACTAAATTAAATGTTAAGGGCAATGTTAATTGAATATGAATTTACCTTGAAAAAGACAAGAGGTGTTTGACAAAACAGGAACAGTTGGTTTAATTAAACACTGCGGCTGGGAGTACAGCATACAGAAACAGGTTTGAGGACTGACTCAAATTACAATCGTTTTGAGCGCCTTTATATACATTTCTTGGAGCATATCAAACAATTCACAGATCCTGTTTAGGGAGAGGTATGTGGGCCTAGTCATGGTGCCATAATTGACTCCTACCTGATGACAAATGCAGGTGGGTCTCGACCTTGCGTGGACACAATGAGGTCCAGTGGGTAACGTGTTCAGATGTCCGGCATGGGGAGCGTGTGATCACTGTATGTGCTGTGTGTGCTGTGTCCTGATTGGTTAAGTGTTCCTAACTTCATGTGGCATCTAACTTTATGATATTTTGGGAACGCGCACCCCTACAGCCATGTGCTTTATTGGGGCCAATCTTCCAGGACCATTGTGATGTCGCTGCCTATCTGTGGGATTAATCAGGGTTTTTCCTGTGCACACGTTTGTTCTGCTGGTAACGTGCCACCCCACCTGTGATCTGTCAATCAGTTGCCTCAGGCCTAGGTTGCAGGGTCTGCCTGACCACATAATGCTGGCTCGGTGTTGTCAAAGAGGTCATCTTGGGTGACTTCACCAACAATGATTCGATTTTGTTTTTAGGCACACATGTATCATTGCATACAACAACATCAATATTAACACTAACAGGTATGGATGTTCATGATAGAAGCTCAAGAACCAGAGGTAAGGAAAACCAGCAGGGTTGGGGAATGTTCCTCCCTCAGCGAAGTCAGGACAGGATCTGTTAAAATATTTTAAGAAGCCACTGGTATTTACGCGGGGCGCATCCCAATCCATCTTTATTTTGCACACCATGCCACCTCAATTTGGACCCAGCTGTATGCAAATCAGTCTTGATCCTACTCCGATCGGAACAGTATGAACAAGAATGCAAGCACCCCAGGACCAGATTCACCCTTTTTATGTGCTCATCAGCCGGGTATAGCTTGGTTCCATTTACACGGTGTGCACATGACCCACATCTGGACATACCTGTCCCACTTAGGGCGACATACTAAAGTATACAAAAATTGAAGGATGAAATGCTTCAATTAATCGCCGCCACTGGTTTATACTCTGCAAAAACAACAGTTGATGGACAAAATGCAGAACAATGTCATGCATTCACCCCAGTACATAGATCTGGGCCTAAATCCATCGTTTTTTTGCTCACCATGCCATTCCAGTTTGAACCCAGCCATATGCAAATCAGTCTTGACCCAGTGCCTCATGGGAACAGTCCTGACCGAACTGCCGAGCCAGGTCCTCCCTGGACTGGAAACAAGCATCCTAGGACCGGTTTCGGGGTTTCACCCCTCTTCAGCCAGGATAGCTTGATTCCAGTGGCATGGAGAGCACGGGACCCACGTCTGGGCATACCCGTCCCACTCGGGGTGACAAATGCAAAAACAACTGTTGATGGACAAAATGCATAACAATGTCATACATTCACCCCAGTACAGAGATCTGGGCCTAAATCCATCGTTTTGTTGCTCACCATGCCATTCCAGTTTGAACCCACCCATATGCAAATCAGTCTTGACCCTGTGCCTCATGGGAACAGTCCATCCCGAACTGGTTTATACTCTGGTCACATTTTTTATATACGTTAGTAAAATTAAGGAGCAAGACATTTTGCTGCTCCAGTACTCATCCATCTGAGCTATTGAAAATCTGACAACAAACCTCCTTCCGGATGTTGTACACCCCTTGTATGTGAGATTCCTAAAAATTCCACCATTTACTTCGTAACATCTAGGCTTGGATTGCTGTGCCTCTGTCCAAGCCAGACATGTTGAATGTCCTAATGGCCTGATCAATGCCAGATTTTCAGGAGAACCGCTGGCTATGCAGATATTGTCCATTTATATTCACAACATGTACATCTATTTAATACAGCTATGATAAAAATCTGCCATGGACCCAGCACTCATGGACCTACCTTGGACACCCCAGATCAGTGCAATTTTAAGAAACCTTCCTTTCACGACTTACATTATAAATAGGGCATAGTTTGAATGGGCATAAGGAACAGAGCAGTGATTTTCAGTACTCCTGCTACACCACTCTTTGTACACTAAGCAAGAAGATCATTTTTGCATTTTTCAGTTAATTGATGTTACCACTTCACCTTGAGAAACTGCTGTTACGCCAAATATGCTATATGCGGTGCTTCCACTTGGTGGAACCACGTGACACCGAAAAAACACAAAAAAGGGGTTTTATCTTAATAGCTGGGGAGCAGTCCATTGGCAAAATTGTACTTGGCCTGGAGCATTGAAAATTCTTACTAATGGATATCAGGATATCTATGAAATGAATGAGTTGAGTGGGTGAACAATGTACTACCCTTGTTATAAATTCCCATAAATTGGATTTGTGTGAGAATCTCACGTCCCATAAATGTTCTTTATTTGTGTGTGTGAATCTCAGGCAAAGCATATGGAATGCTAATTTCTAATAATTGTAGGGCAGGCGACTTTTCTCAATTTAAACATCAAATGAATGAAAGGTGATTAGAAGAACCTTAAGACAAAGCAATGTTCCTTACATTGATGGATGTAGAGCCACTGAAGCGGAACTGATCACTGTGTTTCCGGGATTAATGTTTGAATGTAAAGGTGTCTGGAACATACTTTTCTTGCATAATCCACTCTCCATCACTAAGTGCTGCAGTGAAGATCAGGTGCTCTTGACACCGATTGAAAAAGGTAAAATATCTCTATTGCGAGGCGAGAATTAAACACTGGGAGGGATATTACCAAGGAATTGCGATATTTATCGCAAAGCGCGCTTAGCGCTGTTTTTTTTATCGCCGGCTATTGCTGGATTTCATCACGGAGATAACGCGTTATTATCAACGCTTATCTCCAAGGCGATAAAAAATCCAGCGATAGCGGTAAAACCCAGCAATAGCGCGAGAAATCCAGCGATAAATTCAACACGCTAATGAAAAGCTTGCTAACAGGCAGGTGAGGACTTAACCTTACAGTCCACCTCCCATTGACTAGAATGGTTAAGTCAGGTTTTTAGCAGGTGTTAGATTCTAGCGATAATCGCGGTTAGCGCGAGTTTTTATCGCTTCCGCGGGCATTGCTAATAGGGGAAGTTGTGTGTGCGACTGTTTTCAGTCGCTTTTAGTTGGGAACGCCTACTTTGCATGTCATTAGCGATATATATCGCTGACATGCAAAGCGGCACCAAAACGGTCGCTCGCCATAAAGCTGTCGCTAACAGCTGTTAGCGACAGCTTGCTAATAGGGCGATAGAAATATCACCGCTTTAGCGGCAAAAAGTGCTGCTAAAGCGGCGATAAGGCCCTTGCTAATATGCCCCTAGGGGGCATATCAGCAAGAATGGCGTTAAAATTATCGCCGCTTTAGCGGCAGGAAACTGCCGCTAAAGCGGCGATAATGGGCTTCATAATACGCCCTTGAGAATTCCAATAGAAGCCCAGGATCACAGCAGAACATGGGCTTCTATTGGTATTCTCAAGGGCATATTATCAAGCCCATTATCGCCGCTTTAGCGGCAGTTTCCTGCCATTAAGCAGCGATAATTTTAACGCCGTTCTTGCTAATATGCCCCTGGGTTTCAAGTCTCCTTGCATGGGCATTTGGAAGCAAAGTGCTGTAGGGCGAAGAGGTGCTAATGACGTATAACCGAGGAGAGGGTCTGTGCGGAAGGTGCTCCCGGCAAAGGTGAGCGCTCAGATTATTAGGATAAAATTGAAAGGGATATTTGTGTGGCAAAGGACAAAGGAAGCTTCCATTTACATTGAGCTGTCATTGTTCTGTCATTCAGAGCGAACTAATGAATAGTCATTTGGATTTCGGCTTCCCTGATGAGTTTTAGCCGGCGCAGTACTTTGTCCTAAAAGCACTGTGGTGCCCGCATCCAGAGGTCACAGAGGTCTGTGCTCGTGACAGCCAAATGGGAGGCAGCCAACCAGGGGCGATTAGCATATTTAACAGCTGCAAATATGTCTCATACCCCTCAGTTCCCCAGTGTGCTGTACATGTAACCAACTATTTCCTCAAATATTCAGCTAATACAGTGCCACGCTGTTGGCACTTGACTGGAAGCCAGGTTAATAGATATAGCGTTAATATAGATGAGGCAATGATTGGTGCTAGCATTAAATATAGGATAGAGGTTTAGAATATAAATACACATTATTTTCTGATCTTATGATATGTAGGGCATCACACACCTGTAAAATCTAATGAGGAGGTTATAGAAAGAGGTCCTATCCAATATGGCTTAGGGTTCTTCTGAGCTCTTCTTAGATCTCAAATAGATTTTCGTTTGCGGGCAATTTTAGCATTCTAAGGGGCACATGCATCAACGAAAATACCAATCGCAAACGGCCCTTTGCCACCGGTATTTTTGCATTTGGAATGCATCAACCCAAATGCAAATTTGCAATTTAAGTAATCGCAAAATTTGCGATTACTTAAATTGCGAATGCATTTAGGGAATCGCAAATTGTGATTCCCTAAATGCAATGCATGATACAATTCCAAATTGCAAATTCGCAATTACGGATCGCAAATTACCATCAATTTGAACTTGATGGTAATTTGCAAAAACTTTGAAAAATGCACTAAAGTGCATTTTTCAAAGTTTCAGGTTACACATGATGGAGCAAGGACTCGGACACAAGACTTGCTTGGAAGCAATCCTCTCGATTTAACTTACTAACGAATTACTAATAACGTGTTCTGTGATTAATACTATACATTTTCATTATACGCGGGAAAAGAATGAAGCTTGCCTATGTGTTTACTAACTGCAAATAACACGGACGTAGGACTAGAACGCATTTAACATGGGATCTTTACTGCGCATGCGTCTACTGCATCTACGTAGTATGACGTGCTTTCGCTTGGAGGGAAATTCTGGCGCTTGCGCAAAGAGCTATAAAATGGCCGCTTGAAAGCTCACATGCATGACACCTGCTTTGCTGAAATTAGAAATGGGTTTATGACTAACGCAAAAGCAGAGAGAGAAATAACAAATGGTATGGGTTAGAGTAGAGGTTGGTGGTATACAGTGAAATCATTTATTTTTGAGAATAATACTTTTCTTTTTCGACTTTATTATTAGTGCGTATTTGGGCCTGTTAAAGTTGTCCGAGTCGAGCAGACCAATATGGCGCGACGCATGCGCCCTGATACAGAAGCTTGGAAGATGACTAAGGATTTGACACGAGTCCAAGGTCGGCGGAGATGTGCCCTGGGAACATGAGGGTGAAGAGTTCATATGAAGGAACTTATTAAAGAAATCAGTTACAAATGTATTAATAAAGTTTAAAGGTGTATGGGAAAGGAAGGGCGGAATAAAAGTTTGAGGGGAGGAGTTTGGAAATAATGGTTAAAAGAGAATAAATGAAGTATAAGTGTGGTGTGATGATCATCCCCCCCTCACCTGTCCAATCAGAAGTTAGTATTCTGTGCAAATGAAACATTAATGGGTGGTACATGTCTATGAGAAGGTATAATTGAGGTAGTTTAGTTAGAAGAAGAGCGAGCGAGTTTTGGGGAAGTTACGAAGAACATTTGATGCGCGTTGAAGAAGCTTGACAACGGGGTGTGCCGGGGTGGTGCTCTGAAATACTGATGAAGAAACCGAATGCAGAATGATCTACTTAATTTGGGTGGGTTTAGAAAGAAGATTGCGGAAGAACCACGAGGAGGAAGAGAGTGTCAGAGAGGGGTGCGACGTAGTCGTCGGTAACTAGAGAGGTGAAGTATCCTGTCCTGATTCTTGTCCTGAAGCCTTTGTCTCCTGATCTGTCCTGGGAGGCCCTTACCAGCCCTTTGGCCAGGGGGTTGGTCTTCACACCTTACTTTGGTAACTATGAAATTCATCGTTTGATAAATGCTCTTCTGTCTCTATCCTCTTCTTTCTGAGCATGGTTATTGTGTGGATCTGAACTGATAAGTGTTATTTGAGATATTTTTGAATTGGCACTCCCGCGAATGAGGGTGTTTGTACTGAAACGCTTTGAGATGGTTCAAAACCCCAATTTAGATAAAGATTAAAAAACTTATTGAGTCTGTCATTATTTTATACTTATTAAGAAATGCATAAGTAATGTCAATTATCGCCATCAACTAGTTCCACCTAACTGGTCCATTGACCAGAGGAAAGAACTGTTTGATCAGCAAAAAAGGTTTAGTTAAAGAAGTAATAACTAGGGGGGATATTACCAAGAAATTGCGATAATTATCGCAAAGCGCGCTTAGCGCTGTTTTTTTTATCGCTGGCTATCGCTGGATTTCATTGCGGAGATAACGGGTTATTATCAACGCTTATCTCCAAGGCAATAGAAAATCCAGCGATAGTGGCGAAACCCAGCAATAGCGCGAGAAATCCAGCGATAAATTCAACGCGCTAATGATAAGCTTGCTAATAGGCAGGTGAGGACTTAACCTTACAATCCACCTCCCATTGACCAGAATGGTTAAGTCAGGTTTTTAGCAGGTGTTAGATTCCAGCGATAATCGCGTTTAGCGCGAATGTTTTTATCGCTTTGCGGGCATTGCTAAGAGGGGGAAGTTGTGTTTGCGACTGTTTGCAGTCGCTTTAAGTTGGGAACGCCTTCTTTGCATGTCATTAGCGATTTATATCGCTGACATGCAAAGCGGCACCAAAACGGTCGCTTTCGCCATAAAGCTGTCGCTAACAGCTGTTAGCGACAGCTTGCTAATAGGGCGATAGAAATATTGCCGCTTTAGCGGCAAAAAGTGCAGCTAAAGCGGCGATTAGGCCCTTGCTAATATGCCCCTAGATCTTGAGGTATGAGTAACATATAAAACTAATAGACTCCAGTGGTTTACTTAGAGCGCAGCGGAAGCAAGTTGTATGGGCCCAAGTGAGTATATGGTAGTAGAGTATCTGTTGTTAGTAGACCGCTGGATCACACACACACATGCCCTTGAGGCATGTATGTGCGCAACATGTGATAACATCTCAATTTCAGGGGTGCAACAAGGTGTCCTTTTGGCATCCTTGCACCCTTGAAATTGCATGCGCAATTTGCGAGTACCTATTTGGTACTCGCAAATTGCGCATGCAATTCCCATTCATTCCTATGGGCTTCTACGCCCATAGGAATGAATGGGTAGCTATTCCTTATTTGCGACTCGCAATTTGCAAGTCGCAATTAAGGAATATGTAGGAATTGCAATTTTTTATGCGATTCCTACATGCATAGGCATTTGCGTGTCCTAAATAGCGATTTCTTAAAATTTGCTATTTAGGATTCGCAAATCCTGACTTTGATGCATGTGGCCCTAAGATACTAACACACTTTCATCAAAGGAGTTGCTGCTTTCATTCTCTCAATCTCCTCCATTGCTCTCACATGCACTCATGTTTGCGTCGTTGCTCGTTTTTTCTTTCTTCTTCCCTTTTTTTTTCTTTCTCCGTTACATATTACTTATTCCTTCCTTCCCTTCTCCCTTACTTCCGCCTTTTCTTCTTACTCATTTCATCCACTCCTCCCTTCCTTCATGCTTCCCCCTTTCCTTCTTTCCTTTACTTCAGGAGATGCCTACTCATGCTCTAATATAACTTTTCAATGAAGGGACTGAGTACAGATTTTAGGTTTTTTATATAAAGAAGGAGCAACTTAATCAATAATGGCCTGTAGAGTGCTGTAGGTGGAAAAATTGAAGCCAATATTGGAGGAGAAATTGAAAAATCAAAGCAGGATTAATAGTTTGAGAATTCTGGTTGGGAAGATGCACATGTTCTTGATGCCTTAGGAGAGGTTTTCAACTATTAAATTTTTGGGAGCGGATGGAAGACGAGCTCAGGATGTATAAGGCATGTCGTAATGATCTGACCATGAACTAATGATGCTATTTGAACAGTGGAGTAGATTTTGACATGAAGGGATGATGTTGAGTGAGTTTCTGTGGTGTCAGAATGGTATGTACTGAGTAACACTATTTATAGCATTTATGCAAAAATCGCAGTTTTTTCAACTCTGTACACTGAGGCACTTTCAACCAATTACTGGGTTATGTGCTCTGACCCCCTAAACATAGTAAAATTGGCAAAGCCCCAATTATCATAGCTAACTTTCCAATAAGGCAACAATATTTTGTCCTGGAAGTGCACCATTGGCAGGGAGGTTAAATGTAACCTGTGGACTGTTCATATTTTGTGCCATACACTAGGCTAGCAAAGAAAAAATGATTTCATGCCTACGTGTGTAGCCTGACGGCTGCAGCTTTTAGACTTGCAGCCAGACCTGTCAAAATATACCTTTTAGAGAGTAAGGAACTATATTTTAAAACAATAAGTTTGTCACTCCTAAGTAAGCCATGTAGCCTACAAGGTAGGGTGCCTAGAATTTAAAAGTGAAACATGTAAGAAATTAGGGTTGGCTTATTCCTGCAGTGACTAACTATCAAAAGCTATTTCCACTGTATAGAACGGTAACTGTTTCTACTGTTTCCATGAGAAACACTAAACCACAATTAAAATATTAATTTAGTAACTTTGGGTTGGAATAAGCTGCACAGTCCATTTGAGTCCATTTCAATGGTTATGTTGGATGTTTGATAAACTTACAGGAAATGTAACTTTTAAAATTTAAGACTTTGACTACCCAAAGCTCCAACAGGATATTTAGCATTAGCCAGCCTGCATCTGCCCTCCGTGACAGTGATTTCCCATTGATGAGATTTGGAAAGTGCTCCCAGAGCAGAAAGAGTGTCTTGTTCATATTGGAGAAAGACCTGGGTGTGACGTATATGACTTATCCTGTATCAGGAAAAGAACGTCATTAACTTGAAAGAAGAAACCTGACCATTCAAAGTTAATTGTAAATTGAGACCTAGGGAGGAGGGGTTCTTCATCTCTGGGACAACTGTAGCCAGCCTGGCTCCATTCCAGTGGGAGAGGGAGCTGGTCCCCGAACTGCTCCTTTCTCCAAACTCCTCCAGGGGCAGGTGATTATGCCTTCTTGATTTTGCCTCTCTGAATGCTTCACTGTGGTATAGGTTTCAGTAAGGCAAAAAGGGTGTGGTGAAAAAGGGAGAAGGTTTAGCCTTGGGAACCTTTAGCCTACTGGTTATGGAGTGTCCAGATCACACCCAATCCACTGACTAGTGAAGTGCTACCTCACTCCAATCTCCTCAGAACACATCTTGACCTAAGTAAGAGTACCTGTGTGGAGACCTCAAGAGTTGCACCTCCTCCCAATTGTACCAAGCAATAAGGAGTAGACTTAAAGGTTCAGTTGGCCTGTGCGGTTACTGGGACACCAATAACTGCAGATGGCCTTTTCCTGAAGTGTCCATCTGAACAGTGACAAGTGAACCTGTACTGGACTGTACTGGTTGTATCTGCTGGGTGGGTCCTGGGCTCTAAATGTTGTCTCTGAGGCCCTGGGAGCCTTAGAGGTGACCAAGAGGAACTACTTCAGAAAGTTGAAAAAATTGGCACATAGAATCATTCTCATATTTCATATTTCGGAAAGACTAGCAAGGAAATCAGGTTGGTCCCACTCTGAGATTTTTGCCACCTCATAAGCAGACTTCAGCAGACTGTCATAGATACGGTACCCTGCTTCAGTGTATTAATCTCCAAAAGTGAGAGACCAAGATACCAATTATGAGTTGCAAAGGACTCAGACGGATTTACAATATGGTAAATCTTCATGCAAATTTACCTTTACAGTTTAGAAAATCTATCCAGTAGATATATGAGTTAAACCCCATGCAATTGGGAATTACCTCATGGAGAAATTGTTTACAGCTGCAAAACCACACAAAGTACCCAATTCTTTTGGATTTAATGCATACATTTACCACCCACTCTGAGCAGGTGATAAATGTATGCTGAAGCCTCTGTTTAGGGTGGGGTATTAGGGATGGAGGTGGGGGACCTGGGAGGTAGAGGAGGCCTGACCTTGTATACACATATCCTGATGCTCATGGAAAGTGCTCCAATGCCCAAGGGAGCACTTTCCGATTTCTTACTATAACAAGCATTTGCAATGCAATAGGTCTCGCATTGACATTAGTTTGAGTTATTGACATTGTAAATGACAATGTTTTTTTTTTTTTTTAAACATAAATAAAAGGCATTGTTATTTACAATGGCAATAGAAACTTCAAACACATACCCTTGTTGTTTTTTAAGTTGCAAAGAGGAAACGGCTGGAGTCCTTGTTCTTGGACGGTGGAGCAAACGCTGTGAGGGGCAATAAACCAGGTTGGACCAACCTCCAGTTCACATGCAGAGCCACCCGTGCGCCATGGAGAAGGAAACAACAGCGGGCGGCAGCTATGCTAAATTGAAGTGTGCCCTTGCATAAACAACGTACGTATTGCTCCTGCCCTTCCATTCCGAAAATGCACAGCACCACATTGATCTACTTCCTGGACTGTTCCTCCGGCGTGCGAGGGAACAGCCCTGCTCTGCCAGTCGCTACCACGCCCTTAGTGAAACACCAGCCTCAAACACTCCCTGACATACAGAGACCCATTGGCTATAAATAATTGATTACACTCAAATCATGGCACACAACCCGGGGTATGTGCTCGGTATTTTATAGCATGGGAGAGAGAGTAGCTAAGAAATTGTACCCCTGGTGTACGGGCGAAATTACTTGCAAACGGGCTCTGCACCAAGGGAAAAAAAGTGATTATAGTTTAGAGTTGTTCCAAAAAGGTACTTTTAAAAGTTTCTCTTGATGGCTGGTTTACAGTGCACTTCTCATTAATTCCGTTTTTGAAATTTCGTAGTTTTAGGTCTTAACATCCTTATAAGTAATCACCTTGCTAGCTGTATACTACAGTGCACTTGCAGCACCAACACAAATAAGCGTACAGGCAGGCACACGTTATGTTTGTATTAAGTTACCTGGGCTTTGGAGTTTCCATTAAAAGATATTTAAGTTGCTTACTACTGTTTTTTTAAAGATACAACCCAGCGGGATGCTAGCTACTATAGGTACCAGACCCAGAAGGGGGGGGAAACTATGTTCAACTCATTCAGGAAAAGCCTTGTGATCACAGCACATCTTACGGCCTGCGTCCTCTTCTATAAACAACCAGCATAGTGATTAATTATGAGGGTCTCAGCGGTAGAACTGTAGAGACCCATCACTGACTGCCAAATACACATTTTAAATAAAAACAGAGCCGATTTACCTGCTCTCTGTGGCTCAACACAAGCTCCTGCGCGGGCGACGACTCCTTGAATAAAACAAGCATTTGCAATGCAAAAGCTTAAACCAGGTTGGACCAGCCTCCAGTTCACCTCCCCACTAGCCCTGCTCTTGCCCCCCTGCCCTTGACCTTGGGATAAACTGAGGGTGTTGGTCCCTCACCTCCCCCTTTTCCCTGTCTTTGCCCGCCCTGCCCATGTCCTTGGGATAAACAGAGGATGCTGGCTCCTCGCCACCCCTTGCCTGCACGCTCCCCTTCCTGGGATAAACAGAGGATGCCGGCCCTTTGCCTATCCCTAGACCTGTCCCTCCCGCTGGGATAAACATGGTTGTTAGTCCCTCACCTCCCCCTCGGTCTGCTCCTGCCTGTCCTGTCCCTGTGCTTGGGATGCAGAGAGTTTTCGTTCCCTCACCGCCCTTAACCCCGCTCTTCTCTACATTGTCTCTGCTGTGTGATAACAGGACAGTCGATCCTATTGGCCTGTCAGACACCCACCCCAGCGCTGCTCCTATCTGCATTAATCTTTCTTCCTGTACAGTGGGGGTTTCAAAGTTGTCAGTCACTGACTTGCCCTTTGACCTGCCTTAGCTGTGCATTTTCTGCGTCAATCAGACAGAGGGTTTCAGTCTAGAGTGATGTCAGTCTCCCACCCCTTCCACCACCCAGCACTGCACCTGTGCTCTCTGCCCATTCACTGTATCACTTAGAAGGCTTCAGTCCAGAAGGACGTCAGTCCCTCACCCCTCCCACCAGCACTGCTACTGGGCTCACCACCTATGCACTGCATCCCTTCCAAGGCTTGGGTTCAAAGTGACGTCAGTCCCTCAGCCCTCCCACCAGCACTGTTTCTGTGCTCACCGCCTTTGCAGTGCATCAATTGCAAGGCTTATGTCCAAAGTGACATCAGTCCCTCATCCTTCCCACCAGCACTGCCTCTGTGCTTAGTGCCTATGCATTGCATCACTTAGAAGACCTATGTCCAAAGTGACATCAGTCCCTCATCCTTCCCACCAGCACTGCCTCTGTGCTTAGTGCCTATGCATTGCATCACTTAGAAGACCTGGGTCCAAAGTGACGTCAGTACCTCAGCCCTCCCACCAGCACTGCTTCACTTACAAGGCTTCGGACCAGAGTGACGTCAGTCCCTCAGCCCTCCCACCAGCACTGCTTCTGTGCTTACCGCCTATGCAGGGCATCACTTAGAAGACCTAGGTCCAAAGTGACGTCAGTCCCTCAGCCCTCTCACCAGCACTGCTTCACTTTCAAGGCTTCAGACCAAAGTGACGTCAGTACATCAGCCCTCTCACCAGCACTGCTTCACTTACAAGGCTTCGGACCAGAGTGACGTCAGTCCTTTAGCCCTCCCACCACCACTGCTTCTGTGCTTACCGCCTATGCAGGGCATCACTTAGAAGACCTAGGTCCAAAGTGACGTCAGTCCCTCAGCCCTCCCACCAGCACTGCTTCACTTACAAGGCATCAGGCATCAAGGCATCAGTCAAGAGTGCCATCAGTCCCCCAGCCCTGCCACCAGTGTTCTTATCTTGTGATAATGGAGGGCTATACTGGGGTCAGGGCCTCGCCGCTGGCCTCTCAGACTTCCCGCTCTCCCCCCAGGGTGGCTGTGCTTTAGATCTATAAAGTACAAGCCCAGCGCCGCTCCACTCCGTGCTAATCCATATGATCCCCGCTCCCTCAGATGAAGTAAAGCATTTCCCAGCTCAGCATCGCCATAAATTATCCAAAACAGCAGCGGGGTGATCATCCAGGAACACACAAAATAAACGACTCGTGGGCGATGCTGGCAGAGGTAAATTACCCGTTGATTTGGAGCGCGAAACATATGTCCCAGACACCTGCTCCGCACGGGCCCTCTGCCTAACGTGTAAACGCTTCCATCCATCTCTGTCCTCTCGCGCTCCCGCCGCACCCCTCTCTTAGGTCCTACCTGTGTGCGCTGTGTTGGCAGCTGCTAGTGGGGGTTCTGTTGTCCCGGCAGCTCCGCAGGCAGTGTTTGTTATGTTTGTTGTCTGTGGGGCATTAGTACGAAGAGTTTGATGCTGGGGTGATGGTCTGGTGAACAAATCATGGCTGAAGTCTCACTGACCCACATCATTAGAAGCCCACTCTTGAGCACGCCCCTGACAATGGACCATCAATGTCCCGAAGAGCCCAGGGATGCTCTTTGGTACCCAATTCATGCCCGCACTGCCTAATTTGTAAAAACAAATAAATAAATAAAAGAAGTGACGGGTCCCAAGTGTTTCCTAAGGAGCCCTTCACTGCCCCCGCCAAATGCCGGGGTTGCTTATTGACAAGGCTGCCAGTCCCATCTCACGTCTCTCTACGTAGTTCTTACCGCATCCTAGAGTTATTGGTTAGAGGAAGGGCTTCAGGCGTCTGCTGCTCCCTTCCAAAGCTTGGATCGCCGCCAAGCCGTTTATCACCAAGTGCCACATAGAACGAGCTAAACAAACGACCGTGCGAGTAGGAATGCCGTGATCGCGCGCAGATGAGCAACATTTCTCCTAAACAACTTTCCTGTCTTACTAGCAGCAATTCCCCACCTCACGCGTGTTCACAAGTGAGAGTTAGTGAACAAAACGACCGCCACCCGCCTTGAGGGGCCCCCCTCCCGAAGGCGACAGTCCGCTCTGCCCACACCCATGCAAACCACATCCGACCTCCTTCGCATCTCTCACCGCACAAACACCCCTCGTACCGCCCCCGCCCCCGTGGCAGGTGTGTCAAGTGACACCGCAGGCCCCACTGTTATTTACAGGAATTATAGTAATTCCTGTGACTGGCCTGGTGGAGAATGCGGGGACAGCGTCTAGCGAGTGCTGTGTGCGGCGCCGGCCGCCATTGTCAAACTAAAAGCACACTTGGCACACTGAATAACGAGGCTTGGCCCGAGGGAGATGGCAACAGGAGCACGCTGCCCCGCCTGGGGTCCCAGGACGAGGTAAGAGAGCCCGCCCGAGGCGCATTTTAAACAAGCTGTCGGCGTTGTGAGAAAAATATAGTGCGTCCCGGCTAATGAAGGAGACCGTGTAACGCCGCAAGTGAAAGATCCAGTCCGGGTGGGCCGTCCTAAAAGGAGACAGGGCGGTGACAAGGAGGGACTAAGAAGCCTCCTTTTCAATCAGAAGCCAGCGTTTAGCATGGAGGGTGACGCCACCCAATCAAAAAGATGGGCGGGGCTTCAAGTCCCCTTCGGAAAGCGTACTGATGACAATAAGCCTCGCAGAGCGAGGAGCGCATGCGAGCTCCAGCGCTAGGTCTGCAAGACCTAAAAAAAGATGAAAGGGGAGTGAAGGAAGGGGAAACATTTTTCTAGTGGGGGAAGCATTGTATACTTCCTCCTGTTAGAAAAAAACAGAAGCAAGAATGGACTTGACTACTGCTGCAGCTGAAGTCTGATGGGATTTTACCAACTGTTTTTTCCAGTATAATCAGGCTCTCTCATAACTGGAAAAGCCATGTGTCAAAAAACCTAACAAGTAATAATCAGGCAGTACAAAATTAGAGCCTGAAATCGGGCATTCATTTTGTTCTGCCACACTCATAATAGGACATGAGGCCCAATATAGAAATCTAGCTAGAGCAAAGGTGCGTTACCCTCAATGACTTGTTTTCCTGAGATCTTCATCTGGGCATTCCTCTGGGAATAAAGAGATGTTGTGGTGGTCCTTTGAGTTCCCATATATCGTTGTCTATTCCCTGATGACTCATCTCTGCTATGTGGTCACTGTTTACATCACTTCAGCCTTTGTGCTCCCACTTGAAAGTTGTGTTTTTCTCCAGGAGTCCAGTCTTTCGCACCTAACCTGTGATGTTAATTACAGCCACTGGAGTGGGGCTAAATGGCAAGCTTGTTTCAATTTAGTCATGTCAGACATCACAAAATGCACATTTGAAGATTTGCCTTTCCAGTAAATATATGAACAATCTTTTTAGACCATTGAATTGTTCTCTATATTAACAAGCGAAAATTTACTTTGAAATATTTTGCTATCCTTTTTTAGACTGAGTTTTGAAAATCGATTATACTTTAGAATCAGACCCACTGATGTATAAGGTATTTTGGTCTGCATAGTCTCAAACAGCTTTGGGCAACTATTCATGGTGAAGCCTTACTTGTCTTTATTATTTACATTATGTGCCCCACATTGCAGACTTACAAGGTAAGAGTGGCTAATGTATAAAGTTGGGCCCAGATTTACTAAGGGCTTACGCTGCCCTTGGTGACGCAAGGCGACGCAAACCCTTAAGTCAGATTTACTATGCCACACAGAGCGACCTTGTGTGGCTCTGCACGGCATAAGCAGTTCAAGTTGTTGCCTTCTGTTACTCTGTGCCGGGAAGGAGTTCCATGAGTCGTGCACAGATGTTTCCAGGTTTCCACCCATGATTTTTGGTGCATTCCCAGATTTACTAAAACTAGTAAACCTGGCGGTGTGTCAAAATTCTACGCCTTCACAGGTGTGGCGTAGCCATAAGAAATATGTTTATTTCTCCTCGTTTTTTCCACTTTTTACGTGTGCTACATTCGGCAGCACACATAGAAAGACGAACATTTCTCTGAAAATTGTTTTTGTGCAGAAACATGCCCCTTCCTGCACATAAACATTCCTGACTGTAAAGCAGGCATCCTTGCACCATAGCGCAAGGGTACCTTCGTTGCTGCTAGCATGCACACAGTGCACCAGCGCATAGAGAGAGCAGGAGTGAGCTATGTGTAAGTGAATATACTGCAATGCTGCAGTCTCCATTTGATGCAATGCAGCAAGTTGTCTTGCTGTTTTGCGACAAATGTTAGTAAATCTGGCCCATTATGTTCTTCATGGCAAAGCACTTTTTCTTGCCATGTATCACTTAAGTGGTTTAACATGGCAGCACAGCCAAAACACACTGGTACTCTAGGGGGTCATACACTTCAGTCATAAATGTGGGTGGTGTAAATATACACTCTAGCTCAACTTGTGGGCATGTACAAACTTCTCTCTAACATTTGCCCATGCTTGAATAGGTCAGAGAGATGTCTCCTGCCTAGTCCTAGATTAAATTCTCTAATAGAATGTATAGGGGAATGGAACACCGTGCAAATGGTATGGGAATGAAGAAGACATTGTTCTTCTACATGAAAAACTATTATTTATGTGGGAAAAGAAGAGGAGCAAAAATAACTACTTTATAAAGTCGCAGCTTTTTGACTATGTACCGCTGTGCTCCATGCTTGTAGTGTACCCAGTGCACATTCCATATTGTTGAAATGCAAGTGCCCAAACAGTAGGCACAACTTTCTAGGCAAGGTCTCTAAATAGACAAAATATATTATAATATTTGCACTGGTGCTTATATTTCTTTATACGGATTAAATTCAAAAATATTTTTTAAACAGACCTACAGTCGTTTTTATATAGGTTAGGTACTAAAACGCTATTGCGATTGTTGTTGCATGTTCATTTTATTTAACAAGGTAATGTGAGACTAATAAACTTGAGAATGGACTGGGAAGTCAATGATGACGAGTCTTTTACGGAATGGGATCACATGTAAAACTTATTTATGTGGTGGACAGTGGTAAAATATTTTTGTGGAAATTTTTGTAAGCTTTGGACCAGTTGACGAGTGGCTTACATAGGCTTGTAACTTTTAACGTCCAAGTAGTCTATCCCTTCTTTACACATAACTACAATGGTTTATAGCAATATACCACAGGCAAGTGCATTAAAAGCAGTACTATGGTTTATAGAACATTTCCAAATAGACTGCTGCCCTGTATTTATTAATTTTGATTGTTCAAGTGGTACTAGAGGAGAATACCTTTGAATTTAACGGCAACCTCTACAGACAAGTGAAAGGAGTCAGCATGGGAGCCTCTTGTGTTCCCACTGTAGCAAATATATACATGGCACATTTTGAAAGCATCTTTATATATAACGAAATAGCCCCTTTTTTTTAATCCATCCAGAATTGGGCACGTTATATTGACGATATTTTCTTCATTTGGAATGGAGAACCCAATATACTGACTGAATTTTTATTATGGATCAACTTATGTGACCCCAATCTGAGATTCACGGCTAATACCAGTAACAGCAGTAGCGAATTTCTCGATATAGAAATTAAGGAACAGAATCTTACTCTGGAAGTTGATCTCCATGTTAAGCCGACAGCAAGAAATACGTTATTACATTTCAACAGTTACCACCCAAATAAACAGAAGGAAAGCATCCCATTTGGGCAGTTTCTCCGACGTAGGCGAAACTGCACAAATCTAGCTGACTATGACAACAGATCCACAATGATGAAATCTAAATTCATCACTAGAGGAAACCCAAGAAGGCTAGAACGTGAGGCGTACAAACGCGCACGTTATTTTGACAGAAACCATCTACTGGGTAACCATCCTTCTAAAGCTGTACCGAAATTAGTCTGTGTTACAAGACATTCCACACTCAATGAGATAGTGCGACAAATAATATGTTCAAACTGGCACATTTTAAATGTTAACTCAGGTGAGAACAATATGTTGCCAAGCCCGATGTTCGCACATAGGCGAAATAAAAACCTAAAAGATCAAATAGTTCATTCACGTATGAACAACAAGAAATCTTTCATTCAGACAACCCTCGATGACACAAACCCATTACTAGGCAACAACAAATGTTCACACTGCAAGGCATGTGACAATGCCATCATAACAAAGACATTTGAACATAACGCTCAAAAGATAACCATGAAATCGTTTACGAACTGTAAGACAAAGAATATTGTCTATCTCCTATTGTGCCCATGTAGGCTGGGATATGTAGGGGAAACATCTAGATCACTAGCAACACGACTAACTGAACACCGTTAGGCAATTCACACAAAAAAAACATTGGCACCTCTGGTCAAACATTATTTGGAAGCAGGACATAGTCACGAAGAGATTGATTGGTTGATTCTAGAAAAAATCAACCCCAAAATTGGTATAGACTCAGAAGCGATTAGGAAAAGCAGAGAAGTGTATTGGATTTTCACCTTAGATACAGTTGTACGAGGTTTAAATTAAGAGATTCCTTGGGCGCAAGCAATACGCTACAATGCAAGCTGAACCACATGACTGCCCTGTTTTTCTTAACGGTTTTATTCCAGACCTTGTTTTTTCTAAATACTATCCTTAGGTTTCCTAAAAAGACATTTTATCTTGCAGCATGGTTATTTTCTCTCCCCTTTCTTTGCATAGGGCTCTGTGCATTTTTCACATTTGAAATTGAATTATACACATTACTAGTCTTAGTCATTCGTTTTTCTTATTATAATGTTTTAAAATTGGGTATAGTTGTGATATTATCAGTGCCCTGATACAATAGATCCATTTGTTGTTTGACAGATACTGATGAATCTTGGTATGTCAATTTAAGACACACCATGAATCATTTTATTCAGTATCCAGGTAGGTTTTTCCTTATTCTGTCTGCCCTCAAGTAGTGTGATTTTACCTTAAAACTATATTTGGCATCAAGTTCTTACATATAGGACAGTAGGCGGTTGAACAATGTCAAAGTTGGTTAATTACAACCATAAGTATATAGATATTCTCCAAATCTGCTCTTAAAGATCGCTTTATTTCACCTCATTGATCTTATTTACCCGCTACTTTTAAGAAACTGTGAGATACCTTGTATCACATAAGGATGCAAAGATACTGTAGTAGCAAGTGTCCACTTTGTTAGGGTTTCATTCTCAATAAAGTTCAATAGCTTTCAGTCTGCCACCTGATTGGGCACACAGCACCATGTGATCGCTACACATGGGTTAAAAACCGGAAATAAACGAACGTCTGTTTAACTTCGATCCAGACGCTTTGGTGGAAGGAGGAACCCATTATCCTGAGGCTCCGCATTAACTCAAATGTAAGTACACAGCCCCTTATCGTGAACTAGCGTTTTCATTTCACTAGTACCGCCTTCTTCTGTTTTCATACATGACGGTAGCTCTATAAATACAAGCGCATGTCACCAGTGGCGAGTGTAACGTTACCTAGCAAACGTGTCGTTTTCTGTTTTTTTGGTTTTCAGACAGGCTAATCGATTCACTAAAAACCAGCTCAACATCTTGACTAGTTCGCTAAGCACTATTTGAGTAGTATATATTATAACTACGTTCTTTACAATACAGGCAATATCTTCACGATCTATGCGATAGCGCAGGCACTTTATGTAAGTCATCTATATGAAGCCGTCTGTAGAATTAAACATCAGCACATATTTATGTGTCGAGTTATTGCATCTAGTTTGATCGTGCGGAGGCAGTTAGCAGTTCTGTGTGTCTCTTGAAGCATTTTGGGTTATTTAAATCGGCCCAACATGTTGATATTTGAATTCTCACTATAGATACTAATATTCAATCAGTTGAGGTCAGCTACTCTAGAGGTTTGAAAATAAACTACTGAGTATTGGTTGTCTGTAATCAATACGTTCTTCTTCATTTACTATTTCTGACTTGACCAACTCTAGTAGTTTTAGAACAACCGATAGGTAGACTCTCTACGCATGATTCCCAGATATCATTTTTATGAATCTAGTACAGTATGCTTATATCTTGTCCACGTCCTAACTAATGGACATTTCCTTTCCTTGTTTCAGTATCCCTACATGGAAGCAACCATTTAGGCTTCTGGTCATACCAATGTGATGGTGCTCATATTGCCATAGTAATTTGCTGCACCTGCTTTTGATTTATCGGATCCTCTATAATCAAGGTATATAACTTATTTAAACCTTTATTAGTATCATCAAACCATATGATTAGCTGCCATTTAAAAATAAAAAAAAACACAGACACACTCTGCTTCAGGTGTTGACACAAGCATACGATACATAGACATCGCTATTTCTTGATTGCCATTCAACATAGGGTAATTCCATACTTTTTTATTAATACTTGACCCATCTCTGGTATGGGAGCACATATCATCCACAATTAGGTTTGAATTCTCTCTATGTAATTATTCTTCTTGGTTTTCGGCTTTTCTGTGTTCACATATCGGTTGTGGCATGTTCACCCAGCACTGTTTGTATGTCTGTTTGTCTGTAATAGACAGCATGAAATCTGAGACATGCATGTCCTGTGTTTTTAGACCTGCAGTGGATTTTCCATTCTTTAATGCGAACAAATGGAAACAAGTTTATATAATTTACTTTATCGATGTATCAATAAACACAATTATCCTGTTGGAAAGACCCACCCTTATTGGTTTTTATCATTTACAGATACCAACGTGGTAAAGCTGTGGCCTTTGCTGACGAAGGCACTCTGAGACCTGAACTTTCACCTTGAGAACAACAACGACAGCAACTCCACCACCCTAACCGATAACCTCGCCAACCTCGGACTGAGGCAACTCGTCACAACGCCTACCCACTCCGCCAGCCACACGCTCGAGCCCGTCTTCTCCTCAAGCTCCCACGTCTCCTTCAGCCACACCACCGAACTCCTCTGGACCGACCACCGCTGCATCCACTTCACCTTACAGAAACCCACCACACCCAACAGATCCCCCGCCGCTGCTGGAGCAAAATCACCGAAGACCAACTACACGCAAACCTCGCTCTCAGCCCACCCACCGAACCCTCCAACAACGACGACGCTGCCCACAGCCTCAGACGCTGGATCGACGACTGCGCCAACACCCTCGCCCCGCTGAAGAAACCCTCCTACAGAGACACCAGCAAGAGGGCCAGCTGGTTCACCCCAGAACTCCTAGCCTCCAAGCGAGCCTGCCGGAAACTAAAGAAGAAATGGCACAGTGAGCAGACTCCGGACAGCCACGCAGCCCACAAGGACGCCATCCGCAACCACCATCACCTCATCAGGACTGCCAAGAGGACCTCCTTCAAAGACCGCCTCGACAACAACGCACACAATAGCAAGGAGCTCTTCAACATCGTGAAGGAACTCTCCAACCCCAGCTCCAACACCAACGACATCCCGCCGTCGCAAGCCCTGTGCGACTCCCTCGCCACTTTTTTTCACCGCAAGATAGCAGACATCCACGACAGCTTCAACACCCAGACAGCCCCAACAGACATCAACACAACAGACTCTCCGCACACCATCGACCACGACCCCCTGCTAGTCTGGGCCAACGTGAGCATCGATTACACCATCAAGACCATGAGCACAATCCACTCCGGCTCCCCGTCAGACCCATTCCCGCACCACATCTTCAACAAAGCCAGCAGCTCCATCGCACCCCATCTGCGCAACGTCATCAATCTCTCCCTCGAGACCGCGACCTTCCCAGAGAGCTGGAAACACGCCAAGATCAACGCCCTACTCAAAAAACCCAAGGCGGACCCAAGAGACCTCAAGAACTTCCGGCCCATCTCTCTGCTTCCGTTCCCGGCCAAGGTCATCGAGAAGATCGTCAACAGACAGCTAACCCGATACCTCAAAGAAAACAGAATCCTGGACCCTTCCCAGTCAGGGTTCCACAGCAAACACAACAAGGAGACTGCCCTCATCGCCGCCACCGATGACATCAGGACCCTGCTGGACAACGGTGAGACCGCGGCCCTCATCCTCCTGGACCTCTCCGCCGCCTTAGGCACCGTCTGCCACCACACACTACGCGCACGCCTCCACGCCGTAGGGATCCGAGACAAGGCTCTGGAATGGACCACCTCCTTCCTCTCCGGCAGAACCCAGAGCGTCCGCCTCCCCCCATTCCAATCCGAAGCCTCCGAGATCATCTGCGGCATACCCCAGGGATCTTCCCTCAGCCCAACACTGTTCAACATCTACATGGCCCCGCTCGCACACGTCACCCGGCAGCACGACCTCGACATAATCTCCTATGCCGATGACACTCAACTGATCCTCTCCCTCACCAAGGACCCCATCACCGCCAAATCCAACCTCCACGAAGGAATGAAGGCCGTCGCCGACTGGATGAAGATCAGCCAACTGAAGCTGAACTCAGACAAGACGGAGGTCCTCATCCTCGGCTCCAACCCCTCAGCCTGGGACGACTCCTGGTGGCCGACGGCACTGGGGGCACCCCCGACACCCACCGACCACGCACGCAACCTGGGAATCATCCTCGACTCAACGCTCTCCATGACCAAGCAAGTCAACGCCGTCTCCCCCTCGTGCTTCAACACCCTCCGCATGCTCCGCAAGATCTACAGGTGGATCCCGACAGATACAAGAAGAACAGTCACCCAGGCCCTCGTTAGCAGCAGACTCGACTACGGAAACGCCCTTTACGCGGGAGCCCCGACCAAGCTCATCAAACGACTGCAACGCATCCAAAACGCCTCTGCACGACTGATCCTCGACGTACCATGCCACAGCCACATCACCCCCCACCTGAGAAACCTGCACTGGCTCCCCGTCAACAAGAGGATATCCTTCAAGCTCCTCATCCACGCACACAAGGCACTCCACAAGACCGGCCCAGCCTACCTCAACAGATGACTTTCCTTCTACATCCCCAACCGCCAGCTCCGCTCCGCCGGCCTCGCACTCGCCACCGTCCCTCGCATCCGAAGAACAACCACCGGCGGGAGATCCTTCTCCCACCTCACCGCCAAGACCTGGAACACCCTCCCACTGAGCCTACGACATACCCAAGACCTGCTGACCTTCAGGAGGCTACTCAAGACCTGGCTGTTTGACCAGTAGCGGCCCCCCCCTCCCTCCAGCGCCTTGAGACCCTCGCGGGTATGTAGTGCGCTCTACAAATGTCTGATTGATTGATTGATTGATTGTGGTGCCGAAGCGCGCATAGAATACAGCGATTGTCAACTGAATTTGTGCCACATTGTTTTGTCCTTAATTCATTATTTTTGGAATTTTTAACTCACATGTGAATCTATATAAAAAAACACAAAATAATTGTGTATATGAAGAAGTACAATTCTGGTTAACAAGTATATCAATTTATTGTTTTTTTATCACTATTGACAATGTTTCTAATTGAGTGATCTGAGGTGAGGTGTGCATGAGGATATGAGTGAGAAAGCATGAGTGGGTTATGCATTTGTATTGAATATTATTAATAAAATGATGCTTTGTACTTTTGGATAAAAAAGTAGCTGACTTGGTTCTTCCTCACATCATTATCAATGTATGGTTATAGTATTAGTTTGTTGCCTTAAGTCTCTAAATTGCTTTATTAATCCCTGCCTTAAGGAACTCCTACCATATTAGCAGGGGGCCTCTCTCTCTTTACACTACATTGACTGAATACTGCCACAAGTGGGGTTACCAATTTGTCTGAGAACACTTTGTAAAATTTCCCTGAGTATCTGTCTGGGCTGGGAGCCTTTCCCATTTTAAGACTGTACATAGCTTTCCTAATTTCAATTTGGCTAATTGGTGCATTGGGAATGTTTAACTCGTTCTTATAGATGGATGGAATGCTAATCTTGGAAAAATATGCTCCACAATCAACTAGGTTAACAATCCCATTGGAATTGCGTAGTGTGGAGTAAAATTCCTTAAGGGATCGAAGAATGTCAGAGGTCGTGGTAACAGTTTCCCATTTACTGTTTCTAGTAGCATGTATTGCAGCTAGTGTATTTTAGATAACTTGCTAGTGATTTCCCTGCATGATTTCTACCGCAGATTTTTTGGCCTCAGAGATTTCTACCCATTTCTGTGCTTTCATACTCAGAATTTTGTTAAACTCTTATTGGAGATTCCATAGCCATGATAAGGCAGCCGTGTCCTTAGCACTCCTGAGGGCCTTCTCTCAAATGTCACTTCTAACCTGGTCACTTGTTTGTGTAGGACTATCATAGTCCCTCCCAGCGTTGCTTTCAGGTCATCCCATCTAGTAGTCTGTGAGGTATCAGAAGTGTTGTTATCTACCAAAAATACTTCAATGGCTACAGAAATGGTCTTGTTTGGCGTTTGTGTCATTCAGTAAGATTTGTATTATGTCTCTATTGTCTGGGCCGAACTGAAGTCTCCCCAGGGTGATATCTTTGGATATGCATGCATGATCGGATATTGTAATTGGTAAAACTTTCGGGTTAGAGGATAATTGGAGTAATTGTTTCCTGAACAACAAGTAGTCTATTGTAGACAAGGAATTATGGGGGTTAGAATAAAATGTAGATTTCTCATGCATTCGTGAGATTTACTGCCTTGGAATTTAGTATTTGCGATCCTATGAAATATCCCATCCATTGGTTAGTTGAAGTATCCACTCACTATTTTATTGAGTTACCCTGTAAAATCGGTATTAGTCTTCTTCAGGTCTCTCTAAAATTCAATTGAGTTGTCTGTAAGGTCATACCAGTTTATGATAAAAAGGGCTTCATCATTTTTCTTAACATTAGAAATAAACCATCTGCTTTGAGTGTCATGTGAGTGAGCCTCCATAGACTCAAGCATGGTTCCTTGTAACAAAATGATATCTCCTTTCAGTCTAAGACAATAGTCCGCTATCTTTCTACTTTTGGAAGTGTGATTCGGTCTTTTGGCACTGAGAGAATGGATTTTTAAAGCACCATCAGACATATTTGTCACATATGACACAATGAGGCAGTTTATAGGACATAGGTCGAGAGCCTGTGTATGTAGACTGGATATGTTGGTACAGATCAAAGGGGAGAAGGATGTGATCCAATGCCAGAGAATGCAGGGGCACAGTGTTCCATGAATTGCAAAAGGTAATACATGGAGAGCAATTGATGGAAAGGGTACCACACAGAGCCAGAGAAAAATTGTGTTTAGAGTAAAATGTAATTGTTGACTGTTATCAAATCAGATATTGCAAGAACGGTGGCGGATCAAAAATGAATGCCAGCTCTCTCTGTCACATCTTTCGATAGTCACGAATGCAGTAATACCTATCCACTACCAACAAATAGAAACGCAACCCAGAGCAAGTTATCCCTTAAGATGGGCGGCCAATAATGGTATTGACGCAGGATAATAGTATAATGTCGCAGGTTTTAATCCTGTGTTATGATAGTGTCAGTATAATTATTGTAGGCATTGTGTCACTAGTGGTGATAGTTGGTACTAATTGGGAGGTTTACAGCGTTAGACCTTTAACAATGTGGAAGATCAGAGCCAATCCCCCCCAGGGCCCGATATGTGTTTGAGCTATGTTCCCTCCTTCCTCACCTCATATATTCCAGGGGATCACTGGGCCTTGATGAAACTGCTTTTCCCTAATCGAGTGGGAGGAGACTGTTGGATCAACATCACACTCTCACACATGTACCGCGATTCAAGCGGTTTGGCATCTGGCCGTAACAGCCCATGGCCATTTTGACTTGGTATGACAGCGAGCGGGTGAAGCAGCCCGCAGAAGGGATGAGCTCCAATGATTCACCGCGGTAATCAGGCAGGTCCTCATAATGAGCACCAGAGCCTCCTCATATGTTGAGCAGTTCTTGAAAATCACATTGGTGGGCAGAGGCACTGCAAGGCTCCAGGACAGGCAGCTTCCGAGCTCCCGTCTCAAGCAGCAGTCACGCTTAGGCAGAAACCATGCCCCCACATATGTCATTATCTTAATATAATTATTAAATAAGCATATTTGTGCATCTGAAAGACATAATGCCCCGGGAGTATTACATTAGTGTAATTGCTCAACACTGAGGGCTCTGATATTTGGGTACTGTTAGTTTTTTCAACATTAAGAGTGGGAATAAATCTTCCAGTTATTTAAGCGATTGAGCAAGACTTTTACAAGAAAAATTTTAAAAATTGACATTATGACTCTTTGATTGCTTTCTTGCCTTTAAATTGCTTTCTGGTGGCCTGGAACATAATTTTGACATAGGGGAGCATCTAAGCCAGACAAAGGGCCTGATTTACAAAGGTAGGTTTACATATAAATCTATTAACGCTTCTTGGCGCAAATTAAAATTTTCCTGAAATTTGCCATTTTAAAGTAAAGATTTATATCTAGATGTAGACTTACATGTCTCTCCCCCCAACAATCAGGGGATGCAGCCTCCAACAACAGGATTTCCAAGTGTAAGGCTACTACTAGTGCATTTGAAAAAGCTGGTGGAGCTCTCCACCACTGTGGCACAGATTTCAATACGATAAAATAATAACAGTTGCTCTTCATCAAAAACTATTAAAAATATCTTAATATAAATGTAAGATAATTTTAAATATTTATTAGAAACCTAGTACAATTCATATGAAATGTTTCAGCAGGTTAACATATTAAAGGAAATGTGGATTTATGAATTGTTTACGAAAATATATTTATTTTATGCATAAATATTTTTTCTGAAATAAACATTTAAAAAAATGACCAGTAGTACATTTTCGTAAATATTTTAAGAACTTAAATAATTTTTCATTTTTTACAAAACTGGAGATATGTACTTTAATGTTATATTTAAATTAAGTTTATTTTTATACTTTAAAATAATTTTTGTCACATTTTGGTCTTTTGGTCTATGACTAGCAAGGGCGCTTACTCTTTTGTGGGACAGTATTTGTTATAGACAGTCTCACCCTAAACCCCTCCTTAGTTTTTACTATCTCCTCTCATTTTGTAGTAGGTATTCCCCTTTTTCCAGCCACTCCCCCTTGTACCTCCCACGATAATTATTAAGACATAGGCTTAGGTGTGCAAGATCTCCGCTGCTTTGGGAGACATCTCGGTTCACAAAAGATATGAGATGCGGAAGTGGTGGTCTCCGTATGTAGGCTAATAAATAGCATTGTGTAGTACATGAGTAGTACAAATTTTTTTGTACAAAATGCTTATGTCAAAAAAGCCCGAAAAGTATTTTCACAGTGTCTCCCCAGTACTCATACAATTTGCCTCAGGGAGCACTGGTTTGTGAATTGTTTCCTCCTGGACTTTATGATTCTAAGCATGAAGTAAAAAGGCTGGAGAAAAAATGAAGGTGGCGCATGGGTTGGTGAGGTGCTGATTGGTGAGCAAAGAGTTGGCTACGAACATTGGGTCAATGTTTACTGACTGCCGAAACCAATAAATTCTAAAACAGTTTAATTGTAATCTTTAAACAACTGAAAAATCCATTATACAAGATTGAACAGACTAGTATCAAAAATGTGAGAAAAAGTGCACTTGTGTCACTATGTTGCACCAAAGCACTGGTGGGCGGCATGGCTCACGGGTGGCGTGCGGGCGTGGGGGAGAAGGGTGCACGGGGGGGTGGTTGTGTACAATGTAAAAAAAAAAACACTAACCTTGCTGCCTGGTCCCGCGTCTCTGCTCCTGCTCTCCTTGTCTTGACTCGAGGAACAGGAACAGGAAGCACAGCCAGGCTCCTCTGACCAATCACAGCGCTGCAATGCAGCATTGTGATTGGTAAGCACCCAGGCTTCCCTGACCAATCACAACTCTGCAATGCAGGGTTGTGATTGGTCTGAGCGTTCTGGTTCGACGCTCAGCCAGGGAATGGGGGCTTGGGCATGTTCTCCACACAGGCTGTAGTGCAGCCTGCATGGAGAACAGGGAAAGTAGCATGACTGTTTTGGGCAGCCCGAGAGTGCCAGCCAAACAGTCATGTGCACTTAGGAGTGGGCAAACCACTCCTCTCCTGCCCTGCTCCGAGAGAAGAGCAGCCCCGCCCACCCGGACGCCCGCAAAGGAGCACAGAAACATAAAATGATAATAACTCACAGTTATTATCATTTTATGTTTCCTTTACGTTGCACTGCTTAAAAGCAGCGGGGCGACACTCCTCCGCCATAGCGGAGGAGCAGCCAGTGCACCAAAGGCACCTGTAAAATGTGTGAAAGAGATTAGCAAATTGGTGCCATTTCAAAGAAACTGTTCTAAGCATGACAACTGCAAAAATAATAGCATTATGAGAGTTCTACGCATAATTTAAAAGGACATCTCCAAAATAAAATAAGATACAATAAATCTGGCACAAAGTCGAATATAGACAGCTATTAATCTCTGCGGATCTTGAAATATTAGGCTAAAAGATTACTTAAAATGCCTGCAGTAAAGCGTGTTAAAATGAAACATATTTTTTATTATTGCCCTTTTCTCTTCGTATTACATTCATTCTACAGAGGAAATTGAAGTATTACAAAAAGGTTGCACATTTCGTGACATTTCTGAGGTGATTATTCTTTCCAGCGATTCATGTATTCTGTTTCTCAATAGCAAACTGCAATTTACAAGTGTATTTTGCATAATCTAGATTTTCCAGCAACATTTCCTAGGTTCTGCAGCTCTCGTAAGGAAGGATTGGGTGGGTCAAACCTATGCGTTATTAGCATCCTTTGCTTGTAAGCTCTTAAATAATATAACATCGTGCAATACTGTTCTAACACTATTTGGTTATTATAAACAGCATTGCAGTGGCAAAGGCTTGGTAAATATAGTACCAATTACTGAGGACATGGAAATTTAACCCATTTTACACTCTATATTGCTGAATTCTGTTGCAGAAAATGCCCATCCAAAACATATCCAAAACAATATAAAACACAATGTCATGTTTTTTTTAAACCTAGAACTAGCTACTCATTAAATCCAAAATGTATCTATTTAGTGTATCATTCTGAGTTCCTTGGCATTATGCATGGTAATAGAGGACCAGGAGAGAAGGGAAGGGGAGGGAAGGGGAGAGGAGGGCAGACATAATGGTGCATTGCAGGGTCGGACTGGGGCAAAAAGTATACCTGGGGCCACATTACACAATATGTGCATTTTCATTGTTTGCGCTGGGCGCACCTTTAAAAAGGTGTGGCCGGCGTAAACAATGAAAGTGCGCCCTAGTACGATGAATGTGCTGCTACCAGGGCAGCCGCGAACTCGCGCTGCCCTGGGGGCAGTGCATTCGGGTCCAAAACGGAACAGCTGCTTTACAGCCGGTCCGTGTTTTCGCAGTGCGGGCGGCAACCCGCCTGCACTTTTGAAGGGAGTTAGAAATCCCATTGCAGGCAGGTGCAGTCAGTGACTGCACCCGCCTGCAAGGGGATGTCTGGGGGGTTCCATGGGACCTTTTTCACAAGCCAGAGGACTGCCATCAGGGGCACACTGACAGTGCGTCACCATTTAGGTGGCGTACTTTGAGTGTGCCTCCTGAGGTCTTCATTGCCTCTGCGCCTGTAATATGGCACGGGTGTAGAGGCAAAGGGATCCCTCATTTTCATGGGCACACCCCCATGCAAATGAGGGAACGTCCCCTGCAGATAGCGCTGGTGCTTTATGTGCGCCAGCGCTATCGGTATTACAGAAGGTGCTGCACAAGTGTCTGCGGCCCTTTCTGTAATACCAAAGTGCACTGGGGCCACGCAAATCAGACTTAAACGCCCGTTGCGCCCCCGGGGCACTTTCTGCAATACGGCCCCTGGACTCCAAATCAAAAATGGCCCAAATTAGCGAATCAGATACCTAAAACTTGGCCCAAATTTGCAAATCGGGCAGTTTGAACTTGTAAAGACACACTTTATAGGTGTTTAGCAATGTATGGGAGACTTCATGCAGTTATGGTGCTTGTTGCAGGCAAAGCTTGACAAAGAAATAAACAGTAAAAACTGACCCAGCAGGCCATAAAACAAGCCACTCTAATGTCAAAAAAGGTTGATAACAGTCCCACCCGCCGATCACTCCGCAACAAGTTCTTGGGCAGCTCTCCCTCCCACTGAGGTTGTGCTTGTCTGGCTAGAAGGACAAACACAGAGGCAAGCCTAGGTGTAAGCTATATCTTCCTGTGACACAGGAGACACCTTTGAAGTGCACCAATGGTCTGGCATAGCCACTGAAATGCATTTGGGATACTATGCACTGTTTGCCCAAAATTAATGGTGAATGATACTTGCATATGAATAAAAGGATGAATGATTTAAAAAAGCAATGAAGAGCATAAGTGGATCATGATTAACTCTATCTAGCAGAAGGATTAACAAAAAGAAGAATTAGTGCAAGGGAAGAAGCCATTTGCCTGCAATTCAAAAGGCAGTGCTACATGGGGTAAACATCCGCAAAAAATGGACATTAGTGCAATTTTTCTGAATTCAATATGCAGGATCAAAAGGTATACCTTCCCAGCATGCCTTTCAAACTAAAAATTATTTTTTAAAGAAATTAAATATGATGAAAAACTTGAGTGCTAAGGTTTGATAGTCATCATATATTGAGTATATCTGTGTAAAAGGTGGAAATCTCATTTAAAAGTTCAATCCATCTTCCATGTTTAATTTTGTCTTATTCAAATGATCTCCCCTTACTATGTTAATCAGTGTGTGCATTTAACAAAGTTGACATTAAAACAATCAGTTGTATTTCCTGCCACTGGAATCAAGCTATCCTGGCTGAAGAGGGGTGAAACCCCGAAACCGGTCCTAGGATGCTTGTTTCCAGTCCAGGGAGGACCTGGCTTGGCAGTTCGGGCTGGACTGTTCCCATGAGGCACAGGGTCAAGACTGATTTGCATATGGCTGGGTTCAAACTGGAATTGCATGGTGAGCAAAATAACGATGGATTTAGGCCCAGTTCACTGTACTGGAGTGAATGTATGACATTGTTCTGCATTCTGTCCATCAACTGTTGTTTTTGCATTTGTCACCCCGAGTGGGACGGGTATGCCCAGACGTGGGTCCCGTGCTCTCCATGCCACTGGAATCAAGCTATCCTTGCTGAAGAGGGGTGAAACCCCGAAACCGGTCCTAGGATGCTTGTTTCCAGTCCAGGGAGGACCTGGCTTGGCAGTTCGGGCTGGACTGTTCCCATGAGGCACAGGGTCAAGACTGATTTGCATATGGCTGGGTTCAAACTGGAATGGCATGGTGAGCAAAAACGATGGATTTAGGCCCAGATCTCTGTACTGGGGTGAATGTATGACATTGTTATGCATTCTGTCTATCAACTGTTGTTTTTGCATTTGTCACCCCGAGTGGGACGGGTATGCCCAGACGTGGGTCCCGTGCTCTCCATGCCACTGTAATCAAGCTATCCTGGCTGAAGAGGGGTGAAACCCTGAAACCGGTCCTAGGATGCTTGTTTCCAGTCCAGGGAGGACCTGGCTTGGCAGTTCGGGCTGGACTGTTCCCATGAGGCACAGGGTCAAGACTGATTTGCATATGGCTGGGTTCAAACTGGAATGGCATGGTGAGCAAAAAACGATGGATTTAGGCCCAGATCTCTGTACTGGGGTGAATGTATGACATTGTTCTGCATTCTGTCCATCAACTGTTGTTTTTGCATTTGTCACCCCGAGTGGGACGGGTATGCCCAGACGTGGGTCCCGTGCTCTCCATGCCACTGGAATCAAGCTATCCTGGCTGAAGAGGGGTGAAACCCCGAAACCGGTCCTAGGATGCTTGTTTCCAGTCCAGGGAGGACCTGGCTTGGCAATTCGGGCTGGACTGTTCCCATGAGGCACAGGGTCAAGACTGATTTGCATATGGCTGGGTTCAAACTGGAATGGCATGGTGAGTAAAAAACGATGGATTTAGGCCCAGATCTCTGTACTGGGGTGAATGTATGACATTGTTCTGCATTCTGTCCATCAACTGTTGTTTTTGCATTTGTCACCCCGAGTGAGACGGGTATGCCCAGACGTGGGTCCCGTGCTCTCCATGCCACTGGAATCAAGCTATCCTGGCTGAAGAGAGGTGAAACCCCGAAACCGGTCCTAGGATGCTTGTTTCCAGTCCAGGGAGGACCTGGCTTGGCAGTTCGGGCTGGACTGTTCCCATGAGGCACAGGGTCAAGACTGTTTTGCATATGGCTGGGTTCAAACTGGAATGGCATGGTGAGCAAAAAAACGATGGATTTAGGCCCAGATCTCTGTACTGGGGTGAATGTATGACATTGTTCTGCATTCTGTCCATCAACTGTTGTTTTTGCATTTGTCACCCCGAGTGGGACGGGTATGCCCAGGCGTGGGTCCCGTGTTCTCCATGCCACTGGAATCAAGCTATCCTGGCTGAAGAGGGGTGAAACCCCGAAACCGGTCCTAGGATGCTTGTTTCCAGTCCAGGGAGGACCTGGCTTGGCAGTTCGGGCTGGACTGTTCCCATGAGGCACAGGGTCAAGACATATTTGCATATGGCTGGGTTCAAACTGGAATGGCATGGTGAGCAAAAAACGATGGATTTAGGCCCAGATCTCTGTACTGGGGTGAATGTATGACATTGTTCTGCATTCTGTTCATCAACTGTTGTTTTTGCATTTGTCACCCCGAGTGGGACGGGTATGTCCAGACGTGGGTCCCGTGCTCTCCATGCCACTGGAATCAAGCTATCCTGGCTGAAGAGGGGTGAAACCCCGAAACCGGTCCTAGGATGCTTGTTTCCAGTCCAGGGAGAACCTGGCTTGGCAGTTCGGGCTGGACTGTTCCCATGAGGCACAGGGTCAAGACTGATTTGCATATGGCTGGGTTCAAACTGGAATGGCATGGTGAGCAAAAAAACGATGGATTTAGGCCCAGATCTCTGTACTGGGGTGAATGTATGACATTGTTCTGCATTCCTTCCATCAACTCTTGTTTTTGCATTTGTCACCCCGAGTGGGACGGGTATGCCCAGACGTGAGTCCCGTGCTCTCCATGCCACTGGAATCAAGCTATCCTGGCTGAAGAGGGGTGAAACCCCGAAACCGGTCCTAGGATGCTTGTTTCCAGTCCAGGGAGGACCTGGCTTGGCAGTTCGGGCTGGACTGTTCCCATGAGGCACAGGGTCAAGACTGATTTGCATATGGCTGGGTTCAAACTGGAATGGCATGGTGAGCAAAAACGATGGATTTAGGCCCAGATCTCTGTACTGGGGTGAATGTATGACATTGTTCTGCATTCTGTTCATCAACTGTTGTTTTTGCATTTGTCACCCCGAGTGGGACGGGTATGTCCAGACGTGGGTCCCGTGCTCTCCATGCCACTGGAATCAAACTATCCTGGCTGAAGAGGGGTGAAACCCCGAAACCGGTCCTAGGATGCTTGTTTCCAGTCCAGGGAGAACCTGGCTTGACAGTTCGGGCTGGACTGTTCCCATGAGGCACAGGGTCAAGACTGATTTGCATATGGCTGGGTTCAAACTGGAATGGCATGGTGAGCAAAAAACGATGGATTTAGGCCCAGATCTCTGTACTGGGGTGAATGTATGACATTGTTCTGCATTCTGTCCATCAACTGTTGTTTTTGCATTTGTCACCCCGAGTGGGACGGGTATGCCCAGACGTGGGTCCCGTGCTCTCCATGCCACTGGAATCAAGCTATCCTGGCTGAAGAGGGTGAAACCCCGAAACCGGTCCTAGGATGCTTGTTTCCAGTCCAGGGAGGACCTGGCTTGGCAGTTCGGGCTGGACTGTTCCCATGAGGCACAGGGTCAAGACTGATTTGCATATGGCTGGGTTCAAACTGGAATGGCATGGTGAGCAAAAAACAATGGATTTAGGCCCAGATCTCTGTACTGGGGTGAATGTATGACATTGTTCTGCATTCTGTCCATCAACTGTTGTTTTTGCAAAGGAAAATAAGTACTTCACAATTTACTCAGAAACATTGCTAGAAATCAAACAATTGCTAGAGATAAATAATGGAAGGACTAATCTGGACCCTACGATCAGCCCAGCTCTCCTACGCCATGGTCCCCCACGCCAGAAAGACCAGATCAGGAGGCCGCTCCTTCTCCTTCCTCGCGGCCAGAGCCTGGAACGCCCTACTACTCCACCTCAGACAGACAACATCACTCTCCATCTTCATGAGAAACCTCAAAACTTGGCTCTTCGACAGACCCCCTCCTTGATGGACTGGAACCTGCACCTCCCCTCCTCCCCAGCGCCTTGAGACCCTTACGGGTGAGTAGTCGCGCTTAACAAACACATGATTGATTGAAATCAAAAGTGTGGATTTATTACAGAAAATTTAATAAGGCTCTCAAAATAATAACCAAGCCAAATTGCAGTCCATAAAGTGAAACATTCTGTACTGTTGTGCAGTGGCACAAAGCTTGCCTCCTAATTCACTGCCAAGAGGAACCTCCTCAGGAAGGGGCATCTAGTGAGCAGAGCAGGAATCACAAAGATCTTAAATTGGAGGGGGTGTTTGGGAGGGGTCCCCTTGTGTTTGGGATGGAGGATGTGGTTTTGGGAGGGGTGCTCTTGCATTTGGTAGGGGTGAGTTGTAATGCAGAAAGGGTGGATTTGCATTTGATAGGGTTGGGTTGGGGTGTGGAAGGGGTTAAGGCAAGTGTAAAAAGGACATCTTCTAAGGGAAAATGGGCATGGAGTTTGGCAGGGAGTAGGATTTTGGAGGTAGAGGGAGTGGCAGTGTCTGTTGAGGGTGCAGGGTCTGGTGTATGTCATGCGAGTTTGGGTGTGTCTTGCATCATAGGTGTCTGTTGTTTCAATTAGTGTGGGCGTTTGAGTTTTGTGGGTGTGAATTCTAATGTGTGTGTGTGTGGATGGGGATGCTGTGGAGGTGATGGGTGTGGTTGGGGTGCATGTGGGTGTGGTGCTGGCTGCAGTGTCTATGAAGGTGCTGTGTGTGGTTGTGGTACAAGTGGGTGTGGTGGTGACTGTGGTGTCTGTGGGTGAGCTGGTGGTGGGTGTGGTGCATGTGGGGGTGGCGATGGCTGCAGTGTCTGTGGTTGTGCTGATGGTGGGGTGGTGCATGTGGGTTTGGTGGTGGCTGCAGTTTCTGTGTATGTGCTAGTGGTGTGGGTGTTGCATGTTGGTATGGTGGTGGCTGAGATGTCTGTTGATGTGCTGTAGTGGTGCATGTAGGTGTGGTGGTGGCTATGGTGTCTGTATGTTTGGTTGTCCACCTGTGTTTTTTGTGGTCTCTGTGTTTATGTGTGTGTGCTGCTTTTGTGTGTTGGAATGGGTGTGTGCAAAGGTGTGAGTGTGCTTGGAACAGTGCTGGGAATAGTTAATTGGGATGGGGAAGGGGTGGGAGGTAGGGCAGAAGGTTGGGTTGGTTGGAAGGCTGCAGTCAGTGAGGAGGCCAGACCTTGAAAGACCGCTGTAGGCCTGACATCCCACTATGAATGCCTTCCAGGTAAGCTGCTATTTGTTGCATATGGCAGCTAAGCCCCTGGATGTCATTCAAGAGTGTAGTCTGGCCTACAGTGATGCAGCGGAGAAGGTCAATAACCTCCTCACTCAGCACAGCCGGGGGTACTGTGGTAGGGGGTGAGGTGCTTGGAGCGAAAGAGACGCCACCCCTTTTAGGGGGTGAGATTGGCCAACTGGGGGGAGCAAGAGGGAGGATGGAGATGGTATTCTGGGTGGCAGACAAGGATGCAGGTGTAACAAGAGCAGTAGGGTCTGCCACCACTAGGGACTCATTGCTTGGGGAGGTCTCCAAAGGAGATGGTGAGCTGCAGTCCTCCATGCCAGTCCCCTCACTCTCTGTGGCACTGTGTCCCTCGGTGTTGGTGGTCTCACCAGGCGGGACACAGTGTCCAGCTGCTATTCCACCTTTGTGGCGAACGTCTCCTTATCCTGCTCCGGATGAAGCTGAAAAGACATATACAATAGTTTTATTGTAGCTGTGTGAATGGAACTGATCAACAACTTAGCGCAAAAGGACATTTTCCTAGTTTCCATATTGCACCTGCTACAAGTTTGACAAACTTTGGTTCTTTACATCATCATCTCATACATTTAGGGAACATCTTCAGACACCATTTGCTCACAGATCTGTAATTCCCCATGAAAGCTCCTACATCAAATATGATCTTGTCTCTTAACCATAATCATTTTTCTTAAGAAACTGTTGTACACCTCTGAATGGTTGACCTTTGTTCTCCAGAATAGTGAACTTGTGTCACCAATTAGGATATACACCAAGTATACCTTTAAGCACTGTGTGTGCTAGGTCAAAAAATCTGCATTATTGACATACACTAAAAGTAAAATATGAATCAATGTGGGCCAACAAATACTGCAATGTTGTAACAATATTGGCAGAATTGGAAAGCCTGTCTCCTTTGTTTGGCCATTTCACAATGGTAACACTTACCACAGGTAATTCAAGTATTGTAGAAATATATAACATATTAAATGCTTTCAGTATTGAAGTGGTTTATCAATGTAAGACACAATATGTATTTACCTATGCTGTTGAATACATTGTAGCAAAAAGAACAGATAATGGACAGAATGGTGAACAAATCAAACATTCACCCGAGTCACAGTTCTGGGTTCAATCCCTCATTTTTTTGCCCACCATGCCATCCCAGTTTGGACCCAGCCATATACATATCAGCCTTGAACCTGCTCCCCATGGGAACAGTCCACCCCGAGCACCCTGGGACTGGTTTTGGGGCACCCCCCCTTATCAACCAGGCTAGCGTCAATCCAGTGGCACAGTGAGAACAGGACCCAAGATTGGGCATACCTTTCCCACTTAAGGCGACAAAAGCAAAAAGAACAGATGATGGACTGAATGCTGTACAAATCAAACATTCACCCCCAGTCACATATCTGGGTTTAGATCCTTGTTTTTTTGCTCACCATGCCACCCAGTTTGGACCCAGCCATATGCAAATCAGTCTTGACCCTGCTCCCTATGGGAACAGTTCAGCCCAAACTGCCAGGCCAGGTCCTCCCTGGACTGGAAACAAGCATCTTGGCACAGGTTTCGGGTTTCACCACATATCAGCCAGGCTAGCTTGAATCCAGTGACACAGTGAGCATGGGACCCAAGTCTAGGCATGACATTCCCATGTAGGGCGACAAAAGCATAAAGAACAGATAATTAACAGAATGGAGAATAAATCAAACATTCACCCCCAGTCACAGATCTGGGTTCAATCCATTGTTTTTTTGCCCACCATGCCACCCCAGTTTGGACCCAGCCATATACATATCAGTCTTGAACCTGCTCCCCAAGGGAACAGTCCTGCCTGAACTGATGGCCAGGTCCTCCCTGGATCGAAAACAAGCATCCTGGGACTGGTATCGGGGTATCACCCCTCATCAGCCAGGCTAGCTTGACTCCAGTGGCACAGTGAGCACGAGACCCATGTCTGGGCATACCCTTCCCAATTTGGATTGTGGATTGACAAATGACTTTAATAGCGTACGTAAATACATAGGGCTTGATATATTTCTAATCCTACATTTCTAATCCACTTTAGTACAGAGCAACTACTTTATCATATTTGACTCCAAAATATCTCAAATTAGTATATTGTGAGTTTGGGAACATCCACTGTATCATAACTGCATAGTATGCAATGTCACATGTAATTGGCCAGTACATCATCCACAATAGTGAAGGAGTATCATACATTTAGCAAAAAGAACAGATGATGGACAGAATGGTGAACAAATCAAACATTCACCCCCAGTCATAGATCTGGGTTCAATCCATTGTTTTATTTGCCCACCATGCCACCCCAATTTGCACCCAGCCATGTGCATATCAGTCTTGAGCCTGCTCCCCATGGGAACAGTCCACCCTGAGCTGCCAGGCCAGGTCCTCCCAGGACCAGAAACAAGCACTCTGGACCTGACACAACAAGGACTATTGGCCTGTTTGGTACAACTGTACCTCATGACATCATAGAGCCTGATGTATATGTGGAGTTTAGGTAGCCATGTGTCTGCTCAGAACAGTTGAGATCCTTTCCAATAAATTAATAGAAAAAGCACATCATCATACAAATTGTGCAAAACTTACACCTTCAAGAACTCTTCTTGTGCGTTGGACGTGGGTCACCCTTAATGTGAAAAATCTTTTCTGTAACAAAAAATTAATCATGTAATGTGAAACTCTGATAAGAACTTACCCCCCTGTTCATGCTGTTGGGCCCTCAACTGCCCATCAAGCTCAGGATAGGCCACCACAAGAATGTGGGCCATTACGGGGGCCTGGCTACTGCGCATGCGTTTACCATGTTGGGAGGACTGCTGGCGCTGACTTCAGCTGACTTTCTGGGTCAGGGTCATAGGTACTCCCACCTCTTGCGACTGTGGACGCTGCACCTCTTGTTATACCCCCAGGGTCCGCACCTTTCAGGTGAAGGCCTTCCAAATGTCCCACTTTTGATGGGCGTTGATCTGTATGAATATAGGAAATGAAAGAAAGAACAATGGTTTTGTGATGTTATGTTTGTCCGTGTAACACAATTATTCTACATCTATCACAAGCATAACTCACAAGTTACTATACAACATGTGCATTTTCACATGAAGACCAAAATAAATATCTTAATGCACACTTTTGTAGTGCCTGTTGACTAGACTCATCCCATGTCATGGTCTAAACTCACTAATCCAGGCCTGTGACATCATCTAACCCAGGGCGCTCCTACATAATCTGTGATGTGACCTACCTCTGATCAGTAGAAAACATTGTGAATTACTGAAGTCTAAACATAATTACATGTGGTACAGTGAATACTGGCCACTGGGAGTGAGAGGTCTGCAGTTTGGACATGACACACTTTGAAATGGGAGTAAAATTAAATGAAGTGTTAGCTAAAGACGTTAGGTGACTCACCATTTCAATTGTCGTCCATTTAAAAGCTTTCTGGGGCATATTTTTAAGTACACCTCAAATTTCAACCTGGTAAGGATATATGTTTATGACAGATATACCTCAGTGTTTCAGTTGTTTGGCCTCGTCACTGAGCCCCAGCCTGGCCCATTATTCTAGCTGAGCTCTGCTCATTGTCAGGCCCTTCTATCTGCAGCCTGATGATCATGATGTCACATGATCTCAGCCTTTCCTTACTTAACATTTACATGAAAAAATGACCTTGTGCCCATCTAATATGTGACCTCAAGGCTATGTGATACTCTGAAGGTGACTCGGAGCTACTGGTAGCTCCCAAACAACTGTTTGGAGAGTCCTGACCTAGGGTGAGTGATTTGTGGGTCGATACACACAGCTAACATCATTTTCATTTGGTTTGTACAGAATACATATTTATGTACAGTTGTGAAGAGTATATAATGTTTTTTCTAATTTCTAAGATGTGAGTTTTCAATGTATCACATGTAAATAAAACATATACATACATATATCTCTACATGCACACCAAATAGAATCTAGGGCTTTAAACACTCAACACATATATATATATATATATGTATATATTTTTTTTAACGTTGTAAGGTGCTTACAATTCCGAAACATCATTGTCCTCTGTAAGGACCAAAATATATGACACTAACATCAATCACTAGACTTCACTCAGGAACTCAAACGGACGTTGTAGCCTGTGTTAATGAAAAGAAAACGGACAGACTCACATACGCATTTCAAACATATACCTATTCCTCTGGTGAGCCATAGAGCTAGTCATGCATGGAAAGGGCCTCCTTTGCCAGCAACTCCAGCTCCTCTGGCATGAAGGCAGGTGCCCTCTGACCTGCTCGATCGGGCATCGTTGCTCCCAGAAGTGACAAACAGCAACAAATGTGGCAGAGGTCTTGATGGCAGCACTGTTAGGAGTCTAAGTGAGCTCTTTTTCCAATCACCGTGTACATGTATGCGATGTACCCGATCGTCAGGTAGAGGAACACAGCCGTTGGCCTTCATATATTACTTTCACCAATATTAGCCTATGGCTGTGTCCGTCATGGAGTTTACCACCCATTACGCAGTCAATTTCTACAGCGCCAGTCTTATTCCAAATGTTCTATCAGCGAGGTCAGGCACCCGCCATTTTAGAAGTTCAAAATAGTGAGTTTGTAACAGTTAAGTGCGTCACCACCACTCAAAATGGGGGCTAGTTTGTTTAGGTATTCAAACTTTGATGGACACTCGTTCCTTAAAAAATATACATTTATATGTAGTGCGTTACTGTGCTGAAATGCAATATTAGCGCGGTGTTGTGTAGACCCCATTGACGGTATTTTGGGAGGAAAATATTTTTTTAAAAGAATGTGTAAATAATACGTCTGAAATGTATTATTTACACTTTTTTATTTTAAATTTATTTCAGGCTAAAAATGTTATTTGTGAAGAATTAAGGTCAGACAGCAAATGTTTAATTAACCCCTTCGATGCTCATGACGAGCTCAGCTCGTCATGCTGCGCGGTCGCGCTGTGCGCATGACGAGCTGAGCTCGTCACGACCAAACCCGCGATCGGAATGTCCAGCACCTGGGCGGAATTCCGATCGCGGCGAAGCGGTTAAAATATGTTGTAAAACCATATATATGTGGTACAACTGCATGGCTTTAGTGTTAAATATCAAATATGTTGCTGAGGAAAATGTGAAAAATGTTAAAATATTTTACCATTGCAGACCTATGAACCCTGGTAGAGTGAGGAGACGACTGCCTTAGGTGTATCGCCCATTTACAGACCTTGCCACCATGAAAGAAAGGGATATAATCAAGTTCAGTTTGAATAGGCAAACTGTACTGCATTTATGTCATCAGCTCGAGCCAGATCATCAGCCTCACAACAGAAATCCATCATCTATTACACAAGTTGTCAAACTCATGGCAGTGCTTCATTTTGTGGCCAGTATCTGGTGTCATGTCACAACCAACTTTCAGTGGTGTGCTAAAAGAAGTTATATCTTCAATGATGAGACACATCAACAGCGTCCTCTATTTTCCACAGCAGCAGGATTTAGCTAATGTGAAAGGGGACTTTTACGGATTGAGTCGCCTACCATATCTGGTTGGAGCAATTGATGGCACACATATTGCCTTAGTGCCACCACACGCCAGAGAACAAGTCTACAATTCAATCAATATGCAAGTTGTCTGCTTACCGGATATGTACATCACAATCGTCTCTGCCCATCATTCCTTTGTACTACGGAAATGCTCCATACCCGTACAAATGTCACAACTTGGACCTGAGAATGCCTGGCTTGTTGGTCAGTACAATCTTTCATAATATTGTTTGGGGAATTTCTAGTAGAATATTCTGAAATTGTGTTACAATTTTTTGCACTTTTTTTGTCTTTCATCCAGGAGACTCCGCTTATCCGAACTAACCATGGTTGTTGGCACCACTGAGGAATCCAATAATGCCAGGGAAAGTCTGCTTCAATGAGGCTCATGGAAGAAAACGGCAGCCAGTGGAGCCAACTTTCAGGCTACTATAGGACAGATTTCGTTGTCTGGACAAAACTGGTGGAGCCCACCTCTACTCACCCGATAAGGCCTACAAAATCACCGTGGCCTGCTGCATGCTCCACAACATTGCCCTGGGATGAAACATCCCTTACATCGCAGAGGGTCGAGACCATGAAGAGCCACCGGATGAGGATCCTGAAATGCCAAATGAAGATGTTAGTGGTGAAGAGGAAGTAGTTGACATACATCAAGATGTCATTGACAACTTCATCTCATGAGGTTAAGCATATCTTTACATGTTATCACTTTCACCGTTACACCAACTATTGATGTGATGATGAAAGAAGTATGTGGTGGTAATTGTTTAAGAAGGGCAAGTTCAGGGAAATTCAGGCCAAAGGTGTTTGTTGATCAAAGTTTTGACACATTGACTACCGTGTTCAGTTAGATTGCTTATCTCTGATTGTTTTGTGAAACTGTGCCCAACAAAAGTTGACTTGGAATATGTCTATTATGTTATGTTTGATTGGTAATCTTTTTGTTTCGATCTGTTTTAGGTTCCTTCACAATGTCATCTTTATTTGAACATTTCAGAGTTGTGCCATTTGCAGGTATATGGTGCTGTTTGGATCCATATATAAGGGAACTTGGGTTGATCCTGGGAAAGAAAGACACAGACTTTGGGTGTACAAATCTTGTACCAAAGCAACTTGAATGGAATGGAATTGAATGTCAAATTTGAAGATTACATTGGACTGGTTCTCTATCACATGTTGGCACTAAGGCAATATGTATGCCATCATTAGCTCAAACCACATGTGGTAATGGAGCCAATTCATGCAAATCTATTTTCACATTGACACAATCCTCATTGTGTGTAAAATATATGTAGCTGTTGATGTGCCTCATCATTGTAGGACATATGTTTTGTGGCACACCACTGAAACATGGTTGTGACATTCCACCAGATTCTGGAACAGTGGATTGGAATGATCTGGTGTCTACAAAATGTAGTACTGCCATGTTTTTGTCTATTGGTATTATTGATATCAGATTCCTTATGTGAGCCAGAAGTACTGGCTTCAGCTGATAACATTTTCAATGATAATTTGTCTATTCAATCTGATTTTTTTCCCCATATCCCCTTCTTTAATGTTGGCAAGGCCTGGAACTGGAAATGTGAAAACTGGCACTGAGTATTTAGTGTCATTCATGGATTTCTATGATAGTGAAAATGTTGACAGACAATTATTGGTCAAATAGAATAAACATAGTAGCAGATTAATTAATTGTATATTTTTTGGGAGTCATGGTTGGGAACTTGAGAAAAACATTGCCTACTTGCAAATTATCTATGTTCACACAATCATTTGATTTTTGTACTTGTAAAGTTAGGATGGAAGGAAACAAACACATTGATAGAGTTGTTATATACAACACCAGTCTTCGAGTTTTTGAGTTGTGAATTTATTGAACTAATCATGCAGAAATTAAACAGGGTGAAAATGAAAAAGCAAACTAAAAAGTGAAGATGTCAGTCATGGTGAATGAAACCATAGTTGGAGAGCCAAAATTGTTTGAAGTCCAATGTCCAAAATACGACTGGCATTAGAAAGGTAAAGTGTCCAGAAATATTCCACAGAGTAAATGGTAGTCAAACACTGGGGGCCTGATTCACAGAACTAACTTACGTCAAAAACGTAAAGTTAGTACTTTTTGGTATTCACAGAATACACTTACTCATTTTGGTATTCACAGAATGAACTTACTCATTTCGGTATTCACAGAAGTTAGTAGTCCTAACTTTAGGACTCCTAAATGCCTTCTGTGAATACGAAAGTCTTAAAGTTAGGATTTTTCTCAGTTTAGGAGTAGTAAAGTTAGGACTCCTAACTTTAGGACTCCTAAATGCCTTCTGTGAATACCGAAAGTCTTAAAGTTAGGATTTTTCTCAGTTTAGGAGTAGTAAAGTTAGACTTTACTTACTCATTTCGGTATTCACAGAAGTTAGTAGTCCTAACTTTAGGACTCCTAAATGCCTTCTGTGAATACCGAAAGTCTTAAAGTTAGGATTCTTCTCAGTTTAGGAGTAGTAAAGTTAGGACTCCTAACTTTAGGACTCCTAAATGCCTTCTGTGAATACCGAAAGTCTTAAAGTTAGGATTTTTCTCAGTTTAGGAGTAGTAAAGTTAGACTTTATTACTCCTAAACTGAGAAAAATCCTAACTTTAAGACTTTCGGTATTCACAGAAGGCATTTAGGAGTCCTAAAGTTAGGACTACTAACTTCTGTGAATACCGAAATGAGTAAGTTCATTCTGTGAATACCAAAATGAGTAAGTGTATTCTGTGAATACCAAAAAGTACTAACTTTACGTTTTTGACGTAAGTTAGTTCTGTGAATCAGGCCCTGGGGGAAATTAGCGTAGTTGTTTTGTTTTTGCTGGTGGTGGTAGAGGTCTTGCCATCCTCACCTCCTGATAATCTGGGTGGGTGTCCCCTCCTGCTGGTGAGGGGGGATCCACAGTTGCAGGGCCTGGGTGGCTGCCAGTGGTTCGACCTGTGGCAGGGATTCCCTTAGTGTGGCAGTTATAGATGGACCAGATGTTGTAGGACCACAGGAAAGGGTAGATGGTGCTTAGAAAGCCCTGCACATTTTGGTGTAAATGTCTTGCATTACCCCAGTCAGGGAGCCCATATTGGAGTTGTGAGCCTCCATTGGATAATTGAGATCCCTCTGCAACTGCTTCATCTCCCGGAGCTCAGTGAGTACCTTTTCCATCATGTCTTGGGACTTCTGATAAGCTCCCAAGAGTCAGTTAATGGTGGTCTGTGTGAGAGTGAACCCAGTGGCCTCACTATGCTGGCCCACAGAATCCCTCTCACGACTCTTACCCCCACTACCCTGTGCCCTTGGCCTTGAGTGCCCCGTCCAACTGGGTTCTGGATGAGCTGGAGGTACTGTGGTCTCAATATTACCCAGGACAGGGGGGCACGATCGGGGTTACATTGATAGGAACACAGGAAGTCAAGGCTTCGGTCAGCGGAGATGTTACAGCTGGGGTGGGAGGTGTCAGTGTGGGCCCAGTGAGACTCACTGGAGCTGTCAGCCCAGACTGAGCAGATGGACAAGATTCCTCATCATCATCCAGATTACCAGGAGTGCTGTCCTCACTGCAGGCTTGATCCTGGGCTGGAGTGGAGGTCTCATCAGTGGCAGATGCCTGGCCTCATGGTCTGGCAGTTGGACCTACTGAGAAATTGAGAACATTTTTATTATTAAAAGTGTGTATTATACATCCAAATCTTTTGAGCCAAACAATGTAGAGAAACAAAGGTAGAGATTATTGTGAAGATAGCTTTCAGTGGTATTGAACATATTACCTTAACGTTTTGCAATTTGAAGCAGTACAACTTCAAATAAGCAAGTAATAAGATGCTCTGAAATGCTTTTGAAGTGATTAGGAAGTATAGCTAACATCTCCCAATCATTCAACCCAACATAGTGGAGAGGTGAAATGTGTTATAGACAATTCCAAGGCCTAGCTGACTTCAAAACAAAAATTTACCTAACATTGGTGTTTGGCATACGTCATCATGTGAACAGTGCAGAGTCAATTTTTGCAATTACCACTTATTTTCAGTACAGTACTTTTCCTACTTTACAATTTTTGGGTCAACAGAGTTTGATTTGTCAAAGTCATGGCATCAATTCAAAAGGTTGAGAAGAACAGGACAACATTCAGAAACCATTTTCAGAAGACAGCATTGAATAGGGATTGATCACTAATAACACTTCACCATATGTGGAAATATGTTAGACAAGAGAGATAAAGCAATATGACATAACAATATTCTTCTGACAACCCATAAACAGGGCATCATGGTAGTTGTAGTAATTTCAAAGAAAACTTCCCAACACTTGAAAAATGGTGAGTAGAACATACCTGTGGAAAATATGCAGACACTTAAAATATGATACACATATGGGTAATGTGTTATTTGGTGTTCTAACACTTAAAGGCACCAAACCATCATGTGACATGCAATGGAGATTGACACCTGCAATCTTAGATGCAACATATTACATTCACACAAACAATCGAAATTACCTGATACTAATACGTTGAGGTTTCTATGTTAAGAAAATAAGTGCATAATACATTGGCAACTGCTGAGTTGAGAACAAACAGGACATTGAGGGTTAGTAAGACTTTGTGAAGTGTAACTTATCAGACTCAACTCCACCAGGTATTCCTATCAAGCCTTCAGGATATAGGTGCTGTAAGACTTTCTCCTCCCTGGGCATGAGTTGCAAGTGGGGCATGGGAGAGCCACCACCAGTCCTCTGGCCTCCAGACGGTCCTTGGAGGAGAGGGAATGCACCCTCCCCACAGGTCATTCCACCTCTTCCTAATTTCCTGCTGTGTGCACAGGTTGTTTGCCACAGCATTCACTCTGTTGACTATTCTGGCCTACATTTGCCTTTTCAGAGACTAGGGGTGTATTTTTGGACTAATGTGGCCCTACTCTTATGATTTCATCCACCATGACTCTCCCTCAGTAAAACAGGGATTTTTGGGTCCTGGCATTGTGCAAGGAAATATGATGAAATCAAATTATTTAACCACAAGGAAATAACTTAAAGGAGATAAAGGGACAAGAAACAAGGAAAAACAAAACAATAACCACACTTTACTGGCAAAGGTTGTGGTTCAGTGGAATGGCAAATGATCATAGTCTGAAATGGAGTGTGTTTCATAGAGTGGTATGCAGGTGTTTCCATTTGGCCAATGGACATCAGGTGTATTATACTAGCATCCATCCAATGGTCACAATGATGGTGCATTGTTGAGCGTGTACCGCAACAGACTCCATCAGAGAACCACTGCTAAGAGACCACCAGCACAACTGTGAATTCTGAATCTGCTTGGTGGGAACCTTGGGTATTGGCTGGGTATTGTTCTCCTAAGTAGGATGTCCTGGGGAGTTGTGCTCGTCCCTTCCTGATGTGCAATGGGTAGCCTCATGGCTTGCACACTCCGTTCCTGACTTATAAGGCTGCCTGCCCTGCCTCTAACAAATGCAGCTCACACCTAGGACTACCTGCCCTTTGTTATCCTAAACAGTTTGGAGTCTAACCCAGGACAGTGGGAAGGTTAAACCAAGAGGGCATTCCCCTTCCCAAAGGTTGGCACTTGAGATAAAAGTGGCAAATTCAAAACCTCTCATCAGAACTCTGCTGAACCTGTGGAAGATTCAGAACATGGACTACACTGTTGTTTGAAGAGGACCTGCGTGCCTTGAATCTAGGCTTCCTAGAAGTGACTCCAAGGGTCAGTTGGCTGACCACCTGTTTGAGCTACAGGGACACAATAACCTTCCAGGTGCGTTCCCTGCAATTGCTCAGCTGACACCCCTACCTCCTTTGACCTGAATGAGCCCTGCTGCTGGCCTCTGCTGGAGTGAATCCTGATCCACAAGCGGTGCCCCCCTGGTCATAAACCCTCAGCTGACACCAGAAGGCACCCCTCTTGCCTCAAAATCACATTTCCTGAGCTTGAGGTGATGGGCTATTCACGACTGCAAATGTACTTCTTTCATGGCTCAATAACCATGTGCGACACCAGCCAAAGTAAATCTCCTGCGACGACCACTCTTCGCGTCAGACCCGAGATCCAGTGCCAAAGGTGACAGAATTCAGCGACCACCAACACGAAACTCCAGTGGTGACTGACACTTTGTGCCAAATAGTGACCATCCATGAGGGCGGACCTGCTCCTCGCACAGACATCAGTCACCTTGCCTCAACTGCAATGCAAATCTCCGCTGCAGCCCTTCGCATAGACTTGGACTCAGACAAGGTGAAATCTTCAGTGGGATGAACCTGGCTCTGGATCTGACCTGTACTCTATTGCAGTCAACCTGAACATTCGATTTTAACGCGATCAGATAACCACACTTGGCACCTTGTTCTTTTTGGCTCTATTTTCACTAGAAACTTTTAAAACTCATAACTGCAAATCTACTGATATGAATTTGCTGTCATTTTATTTATTTAAATGTACTCTTTTGTTCAAAGTTTGTTTAGGATTGTATTAGTGTTGTGTTTTCACTTTATTACCATTTAAGTGCTGCATAAATACCTTACACAATGCCTGTAAGGTAAGCTTGACTGCTTTTGTGCCAAGCTACCAGAGTGACGTTTGTTGTTCTCACTGACAAGGACTGTGTTCATTATTTGAGTGGGGCTTCCACCCCTCTCAAATAATAACCTAATTTCAACAAGTAACAAGTGTTCATAGTGAGCCAATGAGACAGTAAAATCTCTTCTCTAATGTTGCCCCCGATCCATGAACACTAGCATCTATAGCTATAACTTTCGAAGGGTCTGAATTCGGTTTGAATATGTTTATTGATATTTTCACAGATGAGCATTCAATGTACATGAAAAGTTTCAGTGTATTCTACCTAAGTGGAGGGAAGATTCCCAGCATAAAAAATATTACCATAGTTCCATCAACTTGTTAACATAAGGAGAACTGGGGGGCATATTACCAAGGGCAGTATCGCCACTTTAGCGGCACTTTTTGTCGATAAAGCGGTGATATTTTTATCGCCCTATTAGCAAGCTGTCGCTAACAGCTGTTAGCGACAGCTTAATGGCGATAGCGGCCGTTTTGTTACCGCTTTGCATGTCAGCGATAATTATCGCTAATGACATGCAAAGAAGGCGTTCCCAACTAAAGCGACTGCAAACAGTCGCAAACACAACTTCCCCTATTACCAATGCCCACGAAGCGATAAAATAAGTCACGCTAACCGCGATTATCGCTTGAATTTAACACCTGATAAAAATTTGACTTAACCTATTCTGTCAATGGGAGGTGGATTGTACGGTTAAGTCCTCACCTGCCTATTAGCGAGCTTTTCCTTAGCGCAGTGAATTTATCGCTGGATTTCTCGCGCTATTGCTGGGTTTCGCCGCTATCGCTGGATTTTCTATTGCCTTGGAGATAAACGTTGATGATAACGCGTTATCTCTGCGATGAAATCCAGCGATAGCCGGCGATAAAAAAAACAGCGCGCTTTGCGATAATTATCGCAAATCCTTGGTAATATGCCCCTGGGTTCCATCCAAAAAACGTTGAAACAGCAACATCACTCATTTACTGTAACAGTAATGAGACATTCAGTAACTGGTACAATACTGAAAAGCTACTAGAAAACATTTTAAATTATAAGCAGTTTGTCACTACAAATCTATAATATTTGGATGACTTAGTCATTCATTCTCTAAATCTTCTGTCCATACGCTGCCATCGTGGACATAGTGTCCATCCAGTCTGTGTGAGTTAGAAGAGAGGTCTTTTACAATTGATGCAGAAGACAGAGTTTCGCTGTTGCCAGTACCGAGTCAATCCATCTTTTCATGTGGTTATTCAAAGTGGCCATAATGCCTCTGAGGGGACAAATGATAGACCACTCATGTCCCTGTTGGTTTTCTAGCCAAATATGCTTGAGTTCAGAGACAGGACCAGAGGATGATCAAGATGTCTCGTTCTGGAGGTGTCATCTCTAGCCCTCATTTGTAATGCCCATCTGTGCTCAATAGAGCTTGTTTTGGGTTCAATGCCAGTCATGTAAAATTTTAAAAAATCTGAATTTAATATGTATTTCACGAATGCCTCTGTCATGTGATTGCAGTAAGTAGAAGTGGAACCAATCTACGTCAGAATATGTAGTCAATCTTATCATCTGAGGCTTAGTGATTGTTCCACTGGGGAAGGTGTGGTATTAGTTGGTCATACAGACCAGTGATCAGTTTCTTGTAGTGACCCCATTTTACTAGGTATTTGTGGATCGGCGGAAGTACCTTTGGGCCAGGGTTGTATTACAGGTTGTGTTTGAAGACAGTGTCTCGATTGTAGATTGAAATGCACATGCTAAATCAGCAAATTATTTAAGGGCATGATATTTTGATACATGATCTAAGGTCTTTGGGCCTGTGGATTCCCATTCTTTCCATCTGAAGGATGACGTGTTTATTTGGAGCATCATATTGAGCCATAGAGGAGCTTTGGAGTTTAGAAAACCATGTTCTCTTCGAGGTTTATGTGTTGAAAGCCAGACGCTATGCATTTTGACCAGGATCGGGTTTTAAGGATCTGATAATATTTTGTAGCTATTGTAATGAGATTCAGATCCTGTGGCACATTTGCATTTGTTCCGCTCCAGGCCCAGAATGGTGTCTCTTTTTGTGGGTTTAGATGATGGGCCATTTGCGACAGGTGAAGTGCCCAAGAGTATGTTTACATGTGTGGTAGGTGAAGACCTGTCAGTGTGGAGGTGTCTTATACCTTTTATTCAGCTAGTCTTGGTGGCGTTTGGCCCCACACAAATTTCCATATGGCGGTGTCTATCAGTCTGAGAGCATTAGTGGGGATTTTGAATGATGGCATGCTGAAGACACAGTTAAATCTTATGGTTACTATAATTTTGACTGTTTGTGTTCTTCCCCACATAAAGATCTGTAGGAACTTGAATTTATCAAAGTCTTTCCTGGTTTTCTCCAATAGTGTCAGTACATTGTTTAGGATCATAGAAGAAAAATCACTGCTGACTAGCATTCCTAAGGATTTTCCCTCCAGATGGGATCCACTTTGCCTTGAGGTATCCTAAGGCTTGCTGTTGCATGTAGGGGCTCATTGACATGGCTTCTGTTTAGACCCAGTTTATTCTATATCCTTAGAAGATTGAACATTTGTATATAAATTTGATTAGTGAAGGTACTGTAGTTTGAGGTTTACCAAGCGTCAGAAGGATGTCATCAGCGTATAGCATAATTTTAGCTTAACCTGCCCTGTGTTGATTCAGGTCACACTAGTGGAGGAGTGAATAAATATCATTATCCGTGGTGCATATAAATTCTGGATGTGTGCAGCCCGCACCATATGTTCAGAGTTTTCCTGACTTAGTACCGACTGAATATTTAGCTTAACCAACCCTCCTTCCCTCCAAACCTCTCCAACACTAGTGCCCAAGCAAACAATTAGAACAATGCCATCCCATAGCAACAGTGCTATTGAAATTAAACTGTGCATTATGGCTTCATGCCTGAAGGGCCAGTAGCCCAGAGCCTGAACACTGCCTGAGAGAGCAGTGTCGGCTAGAGCTGTGCATATTATTTATATTCTTTCAGGTGCTGCCAGTTTTAACACTCAACCTCCTCCTCATGATATTAGCTTGTCATTTATATAATATATCACAGTAGAATAGCAATTAGGTAAATTGCAATGAACATTTCTGCAGGTGCCCACTCACTCACAGGCATATCGATCTACTCCAATGTGCCCCTTATTAGAAATTGTGTTAATTGACAAGGGTGTAAATCCAAGTCAAACAGCAAATAAAATCCTAGTCAGGGTAATTGTCAATGTGTCGGTGCTGATCCATGCTGTAGTGGCAATGCACTGGTTTCGATCCATGCAGTTGCGGTGATACGTTGGCAGAGGATGCATTGGTTCAGCTGGAGCAAACACCTTAGGCCCACTTCCAAAGTTCCAGGACAGGGGTAGCACCACTTGTCAGGTAAGACACACAGATGGCAGAGTCTTTGTGCAGAAGCAGGGTGGTTAGAAGTCTTTCATGTCCCTGAGAATTCAGATCAAGAGGCCAGCAAAGCAGCAGTCCACCAGAGTGACAGTCCTTTCAGCAGCACAGCAGTCCTTCTTCATGGCAGAGTAATCACAAGTCCAGAAGGGTACTGAAGTGGTGGTGTCAGAGGTCCAATACCTATACCCAGTTTGGCCTTGGAAGTAGGAGAGACTTCAAAGACAGGCCTTTGAAGTGCAGAGAGGTCCTGCCCTTCATGCCCTGGCTCCAGATTCACAACAGGTGGGTATGCAGCCCTTTGTGTGGGGACTTGACAAAGCCTATTCAAGTGTAACTGAGGCTGGGTCCAGCTCCTCCATCCCATCCTCCCATCAAAGCATACCTAAGCTCCCATTGTGTGTAGCTGTCTAGGGAGGATACACAAAGCCCAGCTGTCACCAACCCCAGACAGGTGATCAGAGACATGTAGCAGGCACCAAACCACTAAAGTAAGAAAATGCCAACTTTCTAAAAGTGGCATTTTCAGAATTGTAATTTGAAATCTGTCTTCACCACAAGTTAAGATTTTAAATTAGGATTCCAGAGACTTCAGACTTGGAGGAGGTTTTAGCTCTTCTCAACTGGAATTTACACATATAAAATATAATAAGGTCATCCCAATGTTACCCTATGGGAGAGATAGGCCTTGCAGTAGTGTCAAATGACTTTGGGGTTTTTCCACTACCAGGACATGTAAAACTTAAAAGCACATGTCCTGTATTTTAAATACATTGCACCCTGCCTTATGGGTTGTCTAGGGCCTACTATAGGGATGATTTATATGTAAAATACAAGAAGGTTTGGGCCCGGCAAAAGGTTTATTTTGCCAGTTCGACATGGCAGTGTAAACTGCACACAGAGGCTCTGAAGTGGCAGGCCTAAGACATGGTTAGAGGGCTACTTAAGTGGGTGGCACAATCAGTGCTGCCGGCCCTCTAGCAGCATTTAATTTACAGGCACTGGGCACATGTAGTGCACTGTACTAGGGATCTATAGGCAAATTAAATATGTTAATTGGGTATGAGCCAATATTACCATAGAGGAGGGAGCTCATGCACTTTAGCACTGGTGAGCAGTGGTAAAGCGTTCAGAGTCCTAGGGTCAACAAAAAATAAGTCGGAAAAAGTGGTGGTGGAAGGCAAAACGTTTGGGGGCGACCTTGCAGAAAAGGCCATCTTCCAACACCCCTTATGTGCGATCATACCACTTTCAGCAGTTCATATGTGTAGGGTGTGGGTTTATCTATTCATCATCAAGTCTGAGGGGTGATTCGGGTTCAATCTCAGAGTATCAGAATGGCTGGTCATAGGTTTCTTCTTTATAACTTTTGCAGCCCCAGATGCGCCAATAAAGACTTGGTGTTTGCCATCTGTGGGGAACTTCTGACACTCTGGATACAGGTTTGCAGATGCTATATTGGCTTGTTCAAGAATTTTTATTAGGTTCCAAGATTTATCTGGCCTCCTGAACCGCAAAGGTAAAATCAGGAAACAGGGATACAGCAGAGCCTTGGTATTGTATGTTCTGGTTTTTCCTGTGCTGTTATATTGGTGAGGTGAGTGTGTTGTTTTAGTGTAATTATGGTTCAAGGGTTAAAAGACTGCAGTGAGGTGTTAGTTATCCTAAGATAGCAGTCTGCACCATGCAGATGAAATCACAGGACCTTCCTTTGCCTTCAAAGACCTTCAGGGTTATGAGCGTAGGCCATCCCCTGCATGCAGTGTGTTTGACCATGGTCGTACTAACATTTAAACCTTGTAGGAATATTGAAGATGTTTCAGACTGCAGTACTCTACCGGATATGATAATGAAACAACCCTGTGTCTTCCTGGGCAAATGTCACATCAATCTTTGTTCTCACTGGGTTTAAATCTTGCTGGCTTCCACGTCTGACATCCATCAAGTGCCAGAAATCAGTTCTTCATGTGCTGCGTTTCATAGAACGTGTGCATCCTTTGATTAGCCACCCTTTCAAGCACTGCTCGGATGATACAGGCAAGTTGGGCCTTTCTTCACTGTGATTCTTCTCCAGTGACACCAGGTCTAGCGGCAGGACTCCGACAGACACCTCTGGTAACAGAGGTGGCTCTTCTCAGCTCTCCGCCTTGCTGAATCCACTTGAGAGTTGCGCCTTTGCTGCTTGCTAGGCCTCCTGGTGCATGCATTGGCAATAACGTTTAATTTCCAGGTAGATTTGCACTGTTGGGTAAAGCTTGACAGAGTGATCTTCATTCTGTCACAGATGAGCATTGATAGTTGGAAAAAGCACTGCTTTCTAGTTCTGGTTCTAAAATGATAGGCAGGTCATCCTTTCAAAATCTTTTCCCCTTTGATCACCAAAATCACCACTCCCTGAATTGGAGATATATTATCCAGTCCAGGGCTTTGCTAGTTCTGCAACTCATGCAAAGTCTCCACAATAATCCTTTTAATTCTGACCTTCTTGAAGTATTTGAAAGATGATCTACTCCTCTTAGAAGGAGGATAAAGAGCCTTGACCTGGAAAGATTCCTGAAAGGGCTGGTAGAAAAAGAGGTCAACACATGATGTTACTATTTTTGTGATGCTTGCCCATGCTGCTTAGTCAGGATCAGTGGAAAAAAAAAACTTAACTTAATGACATAGGTCCTTATTGAAGGAAGCTTCCTCTTCCTCTTTCCCTTTTACTACCTGGTTCTGAAATAAATGTCCACCAGTGGCACGGATGCAGTTCATTTCTTCATGCATGGTTGATCATTGCTCCTTCTAACGTTCCTTCCTCTCAGGAACCTGAGCGCGCTAACGTGAAGCACTAAACCTCCAACTGAAGACTGGGGTAACTTTTCTAAAACATAATACACCATTTAAACCCATACAAAATAGAGCTAAAATAGTTCAAAGCCCGGCCATAGTTGTTCCTGGATAACTAATTAGTGCAAACTGGAATTCATGGTCCACGCCTAATTGGGCTAATACAATAAATTAAAAATGTACTATTCAGTGGTGTTCACCGCAAACAAAAAATGGTGGGGCGGGTAGAGGGGGGCGCGGAGGGAGCGCGGAGGTAGAGTGCGGGGAGGTTAATAATAATTTTAAAAAAGGAAAACTTACCTGAAGCTGCCGGCTGCCTCCCGTGTCATGCCTCGATGTTCTTCTTCGTACTTCCTTGTCCCAGCAGACACTGGGACAGCATCACTGACTCCCTGTGTAATCCCTGCGCTGCTCTCATGCTATGAGAGCAGCGTGGGGATTGGCCTGAGCGGGCTTGTTTGAGGCTCCGCTCAGGCACAGGAGTCTGTGATGTTTCCCCAATCCAGCTGTTCAATACAGCCTGGTTGTAGAAACCTAAGTGCGCATGTGGGTTTTGCTGGCCGAAGACGGATGGCCAATCCCTCATACGCACTTAAAAGGACACCAACTAGTCCTCCTCCACCCTCCCATGGCCCTGCCACACCCCTCCCTGCACATGCTGGCTCAGAGCCACCAGGTGAAATATAAAACTATAATAGTATATGGTTGTATTTTTCAGGTGCTGGCCCTGAGCCAGTGGTGCAACGCTCCTCCGCCATTGCAGAGGAGCCACCCCTGGTACTAGTCCCCTCCCAAGCCTAACAGGGAAGGAAAACAGGTGACAAAGACACAGGACAAACCCAGCAGAGACTTCGGGAACATTCCTGCAGTCCTAGTTTCAGTCAGAGACAGGTAAAACAGGAGGATGCTGGGATTGCTGGCCTTTTTATGCTGGACACTTTCTGGGCAGGATTTCATTTCAGTATAATCTTGTTGCTCCTGTCTCCTGGGGGTGGAATCACCCCATCAGTAATGAGAAGGACGAGGGACATAACGGTAATGTGAGACAAAAATGTTTGTGCATATTTCCTGTGTCACATTTTGTTGTGATGTTGATTTTTGAGTTGCCATACATTTGTGCTGCTGTACTGGAGTGTGATTTTGTTCTTTTGTACTGCGTTCTCTTTGTGTTTGTTGTGTGTGCCCGGTGGTGTTTTATTTGTGCTAAGTTGCTTCGTGAATGCAATTCTGCTATATTCTGTTGTTTACTTGGGTACGTTGATGGAGCAAGGACTCACAAATGAGACTTGATCGGAGGCAATCTCCTCACAGTATTAATTTATTAAACTTAGTATTGTTCAAACTAACTATTGCATACACGAACATAAATAGAGAGGAAGCTTGCTTATGTGTTTAAACTAACAAATAACGCATGTCTGTTCTAAAATGGCCGCTAAAGCGTGGGAATCTTTATTGCGCATGTGTCAACCATATCACGTGGTATGACGTCTTTCTTTGCTTGGTGGGAAACTCTTGCTTCTGCGCAGTGTGTATTAAAATGGCTGCCTAATGTTTTCACATGCTACAGCTTGCTCTCATGTTGCAATTAAAACTGTGGAATTCTAACGCTATTAATGCGGGATAGAATTTATAAGTAAATGGGAATAGAGTAGAAAGAGTGGGTATACAGTGAAACTATTTATTTGTGATTTTAATATTTTCCTCTTTGACTTTTTATTAGTTCGTAAATTGGGCCTGGGGTTGGTGAATTGAAACTCGTGTGACAATGATTCTGCGCATGCGTCCTGCATGGCTGCCCAGAGAGAAAAGGATGAAGTCAACCTGGACGTCGTCCAAGGCCGTGACCTGATGGCCAACACTGCTGTACCCATGCTGTCCCTACTGAAAAAGCAACAATTTATATGAACAATGTATAAACTTTGTCGTGAGACGGGTGGGAAATAAAGCAAATGTATTAACTGTGATGGGCGGTATTTTAAAACAATGGGCTTTAGGAAATTGAACTAATCAATATGGTGTGAGGATCAACCCCCTGTCCCTGTCCAATCAGAAGTAGTGGGCCCATATTTTTGTAACAATAATGGGAGGTACATGGGCATAGAAGGGTATAATAGATATAGAATTAGCTAATTAGATAGCCATTAGTTCCAGACCGACAAGCTGATCGATTGCAGACTGAATCGCTGTCCAGAGAGGTCCTGAGGAGGGGGGGCAGCGGAGTCCATTAGAAGGAAGGCACAGGAGAATCGAGGAGAAGCGGAGTATCAGAGAGGGGAACGACGCAGGCGTCGTTGGTAGAGAGGTCACCGGTCCTGTCCTGAACCTGGAGGAGGTCTTTGCTCTTCATCCTTCCTGGGTCCTATCTTTTCCAACTCCTTGGCCAAGGGGTTTGGTTCTTGCACTTTAGGTAAATATACATGCAACCTTTAGTTGTGCAGCTGTCTCTATCTTCTCCTTTCTGAGGGACCGTCATAGATCAATAATTGATTTACTATTCTTCATCCTTGATATACGATGAAGTATCATGTGGCTCTGTACTTTACTCTGCTAAATCTTTAGATAAACATTTTAAAACTTCTTGACTCAGTGATTATTTCAAGATTATGAATTGTAATGAATGTCACTCATTTTAAACTTCCCAATTAGCAAAGGATCCATTGGTAAGTCATTACTCTTCAATCAGAAAAGTAAATTGGTAGCAGGGAGTTTGATAAAGAGTACAACTGACCCACCAGCGGAAATTGCTAGCGTAGTATGAATGTATGGGCCCAAGTGAGTATTTGGTGTATGAATGCTCGTTGCTAGTAACCTGCTGGATCAGTTTTCTGGTTATCCGAGGATGGTTGTGCTTTGTTAATTGGGTAATGAGAGTTTTATTTTTATGAATTAACATCCGTGTGTTTAAAGTTTGTTTTATGTTGTCCAGAATTCCCGGGGAAAAATTGAATAGCGGATGGTAAGTAGAAGCCATACTGCGGTGAGGTTATCTGTCAAGCAGAAATAGTACTGAAAAGTTAGGCAGGGCTATCAGTACTTGTTAGGGACTATATGCGTATGAGTAATAGCAAAGGAATATGCTGGTGAAAATTTGATGTTATATCACCTAGAAAGGGTAACATTGAAGAAGTAACAGGTATTTTGATGCTCGAGTGAAGAGTAAACGGAAGGGTTTTACTCGCAGTGTATGTTTAGTAAACGGAAAGGGCTTTACTAAGTGTGAACGGAACTATCTTTTCAAATTTAGAGAAACTGGCACGATAGTGAATGTTTTATGTTGTTACTGAATTTAATTAGAGTTGTAAATAAAATAAAGTTTTGCGTACGATTTTTGTAAAGGGAGGGTCAGTTACCGGAGAGGGAACTGACGTCACAAAGCGCCGCGCTGGGATTGGTTAAAACAGCGGGCGTGGAAAGACTCTTGTAAAGGAGGGGTCAGTAGTCAGGAGAAGTACTGACGTCACAGGTGCCGCGCTGGGATTGGTCAAAACAGCAAGGGACAGAAAAGAGCAGATTGTAAAGGAGGGGTTGGCAGACAAACGTCACAGAAAGGCCGCACTACGATTGGTTCAGAGACAAAAGTTAGCTGGCATTTGATTGGTTGTTACCATAGAAGCTGAAATACTAGTGGATAGTGGAGATTGTATGTTGAAACGTGATCCAACTTTAATAGGACTTCGTCCGGATAGGAGATTCCTAGGCTTTGCAGAATATAATTTCATACATCGAGATTTACCCAAAATGTATGGAGAGAAGAGAAAAATGTCATTTCTACAAAAGATTAAGAATTATTTTAAAAAGGATAAACCAATCAAAACTAGGGAAGGAATTATCATTCCACCGGCTAAAACGCCCGCTTCATTTATGATGATGGAGAGAGGTTATCATTCTTGCGTATGGATAGAAAATTGGATAGAATATACTAAAAATGACGGAATATTAGCGTTTCCTGAAAATGGTACTTTTAATGGGAGAATTCTTCAAAATTTGAGATTAAGAATGAATGACTTAGAACCCAGACCTAGATTAACTCAATACGAAGCCTTAGAGGAATGGGAAACCGAGGCATTTGAACGTGACCGATCCAGGAGTAATAGGGGTTATCGGGGATTTTTCCCTAGGTATCAAAATGAGTCAAGGGATGGTCAGATTGTTGTAATTTGGCAGCATTTAAGTTAAGCATTAACTGAAGACAGCCTGTATTTAGAGGCTAAATTGTCCGCTTTGTGGAATCCATTTTGTATTTCTGGCAGCCATTTTGGCTGCCATGTGCTACCATGTGCTCGCCATGTGCTCTGTCCTACCTTCCTGTCAACTGCTCTTGAAATCTGCCTAGAGACAAGTTATATTTAGTTCCTCTTGCTTTGCACATGCTCAGTTGAGCTTGCAGCTGTTCCGAGTTTATAAATGTCAGGATGTGTCTACTAAAAGTAGAAACTGTTAGCTCCACCCACTTGTCGACTGTGCATTCTCTGTATGACCTTATATGTGCCTAAAACCAGCATTTGTGTTAGTACCGCCTTCATTTGAGCCCCTGTGTGGGTATAAAAGGACCAGGATCCTTCCATTCAGTGTGCTACTTCATGCATTACTGAAGGGTGATGTGCGAATGTTAGCTCCACCTCATGAGGTTTAATAAACTCTGTCTTTTCTATTTCCAGTTTCTGTGCCAACTTCTTCCTAAGTGTCTGAGGACTCTGTGCAGAGAAGGGAGAACCCCTAAGCACTGGTAGGCCTTGCTGAGGCTCACTACAACAAATTGGCGCTTCCAACGTGGGACTCATCAGCGACTCGGATGCCCGAAGGACTGGTCGCGACGAAGGATTGGAATCTCGCTTTTGGACGCGATCGCTGCCTGAGGAGACCAGAGTCTTGGCACCCACGGCGTTTTTCCTTTCTTTCTGATCTGACCATCCCGGCGGCGCCGGTCCTTGACTGAGATCTCTTCTGTTGATTCGCCGTGCAGTGACCATTTGGTCGATTTGAGAACTTGGCAGTTGGAACCTGGACACCATTTGATTGGTAAGAGCCGTTTTGCGGCACTTGCTGTTGGTTTGATGCCTTTGATTGGTAAGGTAGTTTTAGTAACACTTACTGTGGCTTTGTTTGTATGATTGGCCAATTTTGGAATCTGTTTTGTAATTATATATGTATTGCAATACATATAGGCAGGTAATGAGGAGAATTTTCTCTATTTAAAATTGTTTGAACAGCGCAACGTACGAAAAGTACCTTAAGCGCTACTTTGATTATAATACTGCATATTTTGCACTATTTTTTGGCATGCCTGTTTTCAGCACACTTCGTAGGATGTGTTGCTTTTGTAGTGGTACCAATTTGAGACTTGACGAAGCACAACCAGCCCCCCCGGAGGGGACGCCTAATAGGGATATGTATATTAAGTATGGTATTTCTTCTATAATGTACTGCACGTTATGGAACAAATATACTAGTAAAGATCCTGAGTTGCGTTGGCCTATGTATGGGTCATTTGATTTGCGAAAAATTCAGTATGTGGAACAATGTATGTTTAAACGAAAGACTAGGCAAGATATGTTTGATTGTGTGCGAATGTGGGAGAAAGAAGTGCGTGAGCGAATGAAGCGTGAGCAAGCCTTGATTGACAAAGAACAGCGAAAGACCATTTATGCGAAAGCATTAGAGTTAAAAAACAAGGAGATGAGAGAAATTAAAGAGAGGGAAGATAGGGAACGCCATTTACAGGTAACTGGCCAATATGCTGTTAGGCAGCCCCTTTATCCTATCCTTAATAAACCGCAAGATGATTTCCTGTTATTAGATCGTTCTCCACCTCCGTATATTTTTTCTTCTGCTCCTCATGAGTCAGATGAGGACTCTTTTTCAGACCAGGACAAAGCTCGAGAAACTCGTTCCATGTTATCTGCTGAGCGTGCATCTGACATCAGATCTACTGCGCGTAAAGCCGTTCGTAGTACTACCAGTGCTTCTGAACTTTTAGATAGTATAAAAGGATGGCAGGAAAGGGAGCAAATATATTTTACCGATACATTTGCTGCAGAGGTTATTGAACGATTTAGGAAGTATTCGGTAGAAGTGGAGCCCGATGATGTAGCAACTAACTGTAAACAATTACGTGACGGTCTTTTTGTCTTCTCCCAGGTGGCTGACACAATCAGACGCTTGGTTAAACTGCGTGTTGAAGCAGCCCGTTTGCAAGAGGAGAAAAAGGCAGCAGAAGCAGCTGCACTAGCATCTCAGATCAGCATGGCACGAACTTCTACTCCTGAAACAGATAAGAATGCTGTAATTCATGTGAAACCCATGCGGGAAGCCGCGCCTTTATATGTTCCTCCTAAAGGAACGGGTACAGAGGATGATAAGACTTCTCTTAATGCGAAAGGGTACTTTATTTATAATTGGGTTTACACTCCTTGGAATAGAGCAGATGTTATGGCCCTTAAAAATGCATTGCCTGACCCGCGAAAGAATCCAGCAGCCTTTTATGAGGAAGTTGAGGGTGCAATCAGCTCTTGTACTATGACTCTGTCTGATATTGATTTGTTTTTTGGATTAATATTACCACCTGATATGTGGAGAACTGTGCGCAAAATAGATGATAATGCGACATTTGGAGCATTGTGGAAAGATTTAGAGCGGTTAGATGAAGATAGAGAACCTGCACAGAAACCGTGTCAGTTAATTTTAAATCTTCCGGCAGCTATATTAGTTAAGTTAAAGACGATCATTCCCCCTAAAAAGATAGATTGGACAGTGCTAGCGTCTTGCAAGCAAAAGGTAGATGAATCAGTTTCTGACTTCTTCACACGCTTTGAAGAAGCATTTCACGATTTTAGTGGCCAGTCATTGACAGATGACACAGGTAGGCATCTGTTTGTCGATAAATATGTCGCAAACCTTTTGCCAGGAATAGCTAGTCGCTTAAAGGCCAGTGAGAGTTCATGGACTACATCTTCTCCGGTTTCTCTTTTAACTATGGCCCAGTATTATGAGCGGCAAGAATTAGAAGCCAAAGGTAATGAGGACAAAAAGTCTAAAGAGTTGAAAACAAAGGTTATGTTGGCTCAAGCTTATGGTCCGCCTTCTAGAGATAATGATAGAGGTGGACGTGGATCTTATGGTTCGTCCTTTCCTTCCTCTGCCCGTTCGAATTTGTCTGTTGATCAGTGTGCGTACTGCAAAAAATTTGGACATTGGCTTTCTGATTGTCCAGTGCTGCGTGCTCAGCAGAATCTACGTGGTCGGGGACAAATGAGAAATCGTTCAGGATATCAAGGGCCTAGAGGAAGCGCGAATGATCGTGCTCGGTTTGATGCTAATACACGTGGGCAGAATGGGTTTAACACTTTTGATAGAAGGAACCAATATCAAATGTCTGACTATGTGCCCTCTGATTTTCAAGATTCTGCTTATGCATAGGATTGCCTAGGATGGGGTAAGGAATCAGTTGAAGTTCCAGTAGATCAGAGGGGTCCCTATGTTACAGCACATGTTTTGGGTTCTACTGATCAGTTTCTGGTTGATACAGGAGCTACTCGTAGCGCCTTGTCTAAACAATTGGTTCCAAGGGCTCCCCTGTCTGGCTTAACCATTACATCGATAGGTTTCGATGGAACACCTTCCCTTAGCCCATTGTCACAACCACTTGCATTTGATATTGATAAGTTTACTGCTCCATGTCCGTTTTTGCTTTCTCCAAACACACCAGACAATATTGTGGGTCTTGATATGCTTAAATATTTTAGGGCTACGATACGGTGTTCTCCGGAAGGAGTACGGGTTATTTTGAATGACAACTACCCTATGATTGAGAGATCTTGTATTGTTAAAGAGGACATTGCACTAGCCTCACTCCCTAGTACTTTGTGGGCTACTTCGGATACTGATGTAGGGCAAATGGTTATTCCACCAGTACATATTAGTGTCAAGGAGGGCGCTTTATTGCCAAGACTGCCTCAGTATAAAATTTCTCGAGAAGGAGAAGAAGCACTCACACGTATTGTACATGATTTAATTAAGGTGGGGGTTGTGGAAGAAGTTCCTTACAATATTTGCAATAGTCCGATTCTTCCCATTTTGAAAAAAGATACTGACACTAGGATTTATAGATTTATTATCGATTTGAGAGAAGTCAACAAGATTGTAGTACCACAGTACCCTGTAGTCTCTGACATAACGACATTGCTTACCCTGGTCCCTCCAACAGCAACTACATTTTCTGTAATTGATCTGAAGAACGCTTTCTTCTCGATTCCTATTCATCCTGATAGCCGATATTTGTTCGGTTTCACTTTGAATAATAGATCATACAGATTTTGTAGAGTTCCTCAAGGCTATACTGAGAGTCCTAGTATTTACAGTCAAGCATTGAAGAGACAGCTTGATTCCTTTACCTTGCCTAAAGGAGTGGCTCTCATACAATATGTCGATGACATCTTGTTGGCAGCCGATACACCTGAGCAGTGTGAGAAATGCACTTTGTCTTTGCTTTCTTTTCTTGCTACACACCACCATAAAGTATCACGAAAGAAATTGCAATATTGTAGACCGAAGGTGACCTATTTAGGACACCTTCTGTCTAAGGAGGGCCGTGCACTGACACCAGATCGCATTCAAGCAATTTTAGACACCCCAGTACCTTCCACGCAGAAAGATGTCCGTGCATTCATTGGTCTGACTTCGTTTTGCAGGCAATGGATATTGGGTTTTTCACACATTGTTAAACCCTTGCTAGCACTTTTGACTAAAAACACACCGATCCCCCTTCCATGGACAGATGAATGTCAAAATGCTTTTTGTCAGTTGAGACAAGCTCTTTGCTCTGCACCAGTGTTAGGCACACCAGATTACACGAAGGCTTTTACACTCTATGTACATGAGAAAGAAGGATGTGCATTGTCAGTTTTAGTACAGACACACGGGGACAAACAGCGTCCTTGTGCATACCTTTCTGCAGTTCTTGACCCTGTTGCTCGTGCATTGCCTGGGTGTTTCCGTTCAGTTGCAGCGACGGCTGTGTCCATACGTCAGAGTGAAGGGATAGTTTTGTCACACAAACTGTTGGTGCTAGTACCCCATGCAGTAGATGCCCTTTTGAATCAGACTAAGACTCAGCACTTAACTAGTGCTCGTTTGACAGGATACGAATTGACACTGCTAGCACCTCATATTACCTTGAAAAGATGTGCGACACTGAACCCAGCCACTTTGTTGCCATATCCTGCGACTCAGTCTCAGTCAAAGGAGCCTCACGATTGTATATTCCTTACTGAGGAACAGACAAAGGGTCGCATCGATTTGCAAGATACGCCCCTCCCAGATGTAGATGGGGAACTGTGGGTTGATGGGTCCTGTTTGAAGTTACCAGATGGCACGACTTCAGCTGCTTATGCAATTACCACGCTTGAGACAGTAGTGGAAACAGCTCGCATACCTCAGAAGTCAGCTCAAGCAGCTGAACTAATAGCTTTGACACGAGCGTGTGAGCTTAGCACTGACTTGTGTGTGAACATTTACACGGATAGTCGCTATGCTTTTGGAGTGGTTCATGATTTTGGCCTACTCTGGAAGGAAAGAGGCTTTCTTACATCCCATGGGATGCAGATAATGCACGGAGAGTTAGTGCATAATCTCTTGACTGCACTTACATACCCAAAGAAAGTTGCTATTATGAAGTGTAGCGCACACAAGAAAGTGACTGACAAAATAGGACAAGGCAATGCCTTTGCAGACCGCGTAGCCCGTGAGACTGCGATGCAGCGAAGCACTACACCCATGTACGTAGTGAAATCACAAGCTGAGCGTTGGCATGATGCTAGAGAGGAAGTATTGGATATACAGAGATCTGCTTCTGTGGAAGAGCTTGAGCAATGGTCTAAAGAAGGAATATTAGATGATGAGGGTTGTTGGCGTAACAAAGACATGAATAAATGGAAATTGCCTGCGGCCTATTTACAACCTATGGTTCAAATGGCACATGGGCTGGCACATGTTGGAGCTCTAGCAATAACTAAATTGCTTACACAAGTTTGGGAGCATCCTGAAATTGCTAGCACAGCCAAAAGGGTAGTACAGTCCTGTTTGATCTGTTGGCAGTATAATCCTGGAAAAGGGACACGAACTCCTACAGGAGGGTTTGCTACACCAACTGCACCTTTTGAAGTTTTGCAGATGGATTACATCCAACTCGAACGCTGCAATAATCTGAAATATGTCCTAGTGGTGGTGTGTGCCTTTAGCAAATGGATAGAGGCATACCCTACGAAGGATAATACTGCTCTCACCACAGCAAAGGTGCTTCTAAAGGAGTTTTTCCCTAGATACGGTGTTTGTAAACTTTTGTGGAGTGACAATGGACCTCATTTTATTGGGCAAGTTGTTGAGCATGTCCTGAAAGGATTAGGGATCAAACAGAAATTCCATACAGTTTTCCACCCGCAATCAGCAGGATTGGTGGAAAGGTATAACGCTACTCTAAAAACAAAGTTGGCGAAAATACTGGCTTCCACGTCTCTAAAGTGGCCAGATGCCCTACCTTTGGCATTGTTGTCCATAAGATCGGTGCCACATTCACGATCAGGTCTTACCCCCTATGAGGTGGTGTTTGGGAGACCAATGAACATTTGGGGAATTCCTAAGCCACGCCCCATACATGATGTTCCTTGTGTTCTGATGAATGATTATTTGGCACAGTTAACTGACAGTTTGATTTCTATTCATCAACAGGTTCGAGAAGCTCTTCCTGACAGATCTACAGGTGAGGCCCACGAACTCCGTCCTGGTGACCATGTAATGGTCAAGGTCTTTGACAGATCGAACAGCTTGGAGCCAAGGTGGCGAGGACCAGAGCAGGTGCTCCTTGCGACAAGGACAGCAGTTCGAGTGACAAACAGAAAGAATTGGATCCACAGCACACACTGCAAACGCGTGTCGCCTGCCTTGGTGGAACCTGCTGTGTTGACCGACCATCGAGAGATTCTGGAGACGGAGAAAGGCCAAGCTATCTCACCTGACGAATCTGCGGAAGTCTTCCCGGACCACACGATCACTGGAGTATCCAGATATCAATTAAGACCGAGGAAAGGATCTGCAGTTTTGAAAAAGACTGGTTGAGCTACCACCCTGGGTTAGTGAAACGGAGAGCCATTGTGGCAAGGGGAGGGGGATCAGCCCTGTATTAGTGTAGTGACACCCGCTTTGGCCCATGGTGAAGAAATCAGCGGCTGCCCAGGGAGAAGAGCTCCAACGACTGTTTTCAACAAGTTTTCAGAAAGATCAATCATTACTGCTGCTAAAATGAAAAAACAAATCATTTGTGCTGTAGGGTTTGTTGTTGCTATGGTGGCTATGGCAGCAATTACGTGGTACATCGAGAAGGTGGCTCCTGTTCGACAGCTTTTTGTTGCCACTACAACAGTACCCGTGGAACACCACTACTTTACTCTTCCTTACCATGAGCAAAAGCATCGACAATCTTACCTGAACAATACTTTTATCCAGATGTTGCACCATACTCACAATGCTACGAATACTACCAACTGTTGGGTGTGTGGGATGATACCTGCACATCAAAAGAAAGGAGGAACACCTTTTATTCCTCTTCCATTTTCTCACAATGGTTCTTGTCAAGCTTGGTATGCGCTTTTGTTTGCATATGGAAAGCCTTCAGTAGGTGGGATTATTTTTCAACTTAATAAAGTATGTTATCAAAATAAAGAAGGTTATCCACAAGCCAAAGGGACTAAATGGGAATGGGAAGAGTATCAACCGGACAATATTTCAACACCATATGTTTTCACAAATGTGAGAATAATAAAGAACATTGGACCTTTTGTGATTTCTGTGACAAAAGCTAAAGCAGACTTGTGTATTTGTAGTGTTGGAAGAATTCCAGTGGGGAGGAGCGAGTGTACTGTAATCCTGACCATTGAAGGTGCCAATAAGAGCACTTTCACAGCCTCGCATAACACGTATTTTGTGTGTGGAAATAACGGATATTATCAATTACCTGTTGGGTGGTCAGGAATCTGCTATGTATCTTTTCTGTTGCCCCCTGTGTTTCTGGCACCTGCATTGTATCACCGTGATTTTAAACTGTACAATGACATTTCCAAAAACAGAAATAAGAGGACAATAAGTATGGATGAAGTTGACCAAACCGACACTACCCTACAACAATATGTTGATTTCAACTTGGGCTTATTTTTCTTTGTGGGTGCTGCATTAAACAGCAGGAAAATCCGACGACTGACTCGTGTTGTGGAAGCTGTTACTAATCAGACAGCTATGGCACTTGGGAACATTACAGAGGAACTACAGATTGCAAGGATTGTAGCACTCCAGAATAGGATGGTGCTAGACGTGATTTTGGCTGATCGAGGTGGTGCATGTCGCATCATCGGTAGCAGCTGTTGTGTATTCATACCAGATCACTCACCTTCAGTATATGACGCAATATCAAAATTGCATAAGATTGCTGCAGAAATTCATCCAGAGACTGGAACTTGGACTTTTGCTGGATGGTTTTGGACTCTTGTTTCTGCTTGGGGCTGGAAGCTACTGACTATCCTGTGTGTAATAATTATAATATTTTTTACATGCTGTGTATGTATCCAATGTGGTCCAATGCTTTGCTCCATTTGCATTTCTGCTTGTATACCTGCCAGAGGGAACATTGCTGAAACAAAGGCCCAACAAATGTTGAATAAAGAGGTGGCCGAAATAATGTTAATAGATGTACGGGATGAATATCTAGATTACCCCAGATAAACGAATGTCTTCAGCCAATGCTGAAAGGGTCGTCTGTTGTAATTTGGCAGCATTTAAGTTAAGCATTAACTGAAGACAGCCTGTATTTAGAGGCTAAATTGTCCGCTTTGTGGAATCCATTTTGTATTTCTGGCAGCCATTTTGGCTGCCATGTGCTACCATGTGCTCGCCATGTGCTCTGTCCTACCTTCCTGTCAACTGCTCTTGAAATCTGCCTAGAGACAAGTTATATTTAGTTCCTCTTGCTTTGCACATGCTCAGTTGAGCTTGCAGCTGTTCCGAGTTTATAAATGTCAGGATGTGTCTACTAAAAGTAGAAACTGTTAGCTCCACCCACTTGTCGACTGTGCATTCTCTGTATGACCTTATATGTGCCTAAAACCAGCATTTGTGTTAGTACCGCCTTCATTTGAGCCCCTGTGTGGGTATAAAAGGACCAGGATCCTTCCATTCAGTGTGCTACTTCATGCATTACTGAAGGGTGATGTGCGAATGTTAGCTCCACCTCATGAGGTTTAATAAACTCTGTCTTTTCTATTTCCAGTTTCTGTGCCAACTTCTTCCTAAGTGTCTGAGGACTCTGTGCAGAGAAGGGAGAACCCCTAAGCACTGGTAGGCCTTGCTGAGGCTCACTACAACAAGATGAAACAGTGGAGAAGAGCAATGCTTACAGAAGGTCTGTATCCAATATTAATGGCAGAAGAACCGTTAGGGAGCAAATGCACAGAAAAGACAAAACACTTGACTAGATTTGGAGATTCCGAAGATGAATTTATGGAAGAGATATTAAAGAACCCGCCACCATATCAGGAAGGGACAAGTGGATGCACCCCAAGTGCACCACTGTTAAGGACACCATTGGTATCACAAGTATTGCATGATTCCCCAGCTAGTAGGGTACTTCACGATAAAGAAAAGGAAGCCATAGATAAAAACAGAGCAGAATTAATACAGAAAATAACACAGTTAAATGTACATCCTGATTCCTTGACCATACCTGTAACAATTGGTCCAGTAGTTCCCTTATATGGTGACAAGGTAAATTATCCCAAACCTCTAGTTTGTGAATGTTCCTAAACCTGAAGCAGTAGTAATGGTTGAGGATCACTTTAGTGATTGTGAATCTATGATTTCATTAATGGACTTGCCCATTCGAGAATCTGCAAATAGTACCCCCAGAAGAGCTACACCTGGTTGCTCTAAAGATGCAAACATAATAACCTCATCAGGAACCAAAAGGGCCACAGTAGTTACTCCAAAAGACTTAGAAAGGTGGGCACAAGGATCAGACAGACAGAGTTCACCCCCAAAGATCATGGACATTTATAAACTAAAGGTCGAATTAGAAGAAATAATAGCAGGAAATGTAGGGGTAGATCGCCTAAATACTTACGATGAAGAAGAACTATTGTTCGTGTGCAGAAGTATCACAAGAAATGTAAAGATATTCCATGAGAAATTATCAGATTTAGCTCTGCAGATGGGAATTGAAATAGGGAAGTCAAAAGTGCAACAGAAACCCTATAGAGCAGATTTTTCAGACAAAGATTTAGAAAACATGAATGCCTCTGGAAGAAAATTACAAATAAAGGAATTAATGACAGTCTTGCAGAAATGGGGAGACCTAGATAAATGGAAAGTTAGATGGACAAAGAAAAAGGAAGAGGCACGATACAGTAGAACAACTTCTGAATATTTAATGAAGGAAACAGGGAAAGCAGAACAAATGTACCCGATGCGAGAAGTTCCAGGAGGGGGATATGTACATGTCCCATGGAGCAGACAGGATATTTTGTCATTTACGAATGATTTCCCAAAATTGAGAGAAAAACCAATTGAATGGTACAAGCAGGTTGAGAGGTTTGTGAAGGTGTCAAAGGTATTGTTGAAAGATTTGGATGGTTTGTTCGACATAGTGGTACCTGCCGATTTATGGACAGACTGTAAAATCACAGCTGATTGGCCCAGCGAAGAGTATCCTAGAGATCCAAAGACAGCTGCCCCGTCAAGTGATGTAATGAAAAAGTATCAGCAGGTAATAACTTACCTGAAAGGGAAAATACCACCAAAAGAAACAGATTGGGTGAAAATAGACAGAACTACCCAAGAAGCCAGTGAATCGGTACACGCCTACTATGAACGTTTATTACAGGTATTCAAACAGTATAGTGGAATTGAGGATATTGGAGATAAAAACATGAGTCAGTTTGTCTACCGATTTGTTTACGGTCTGAAGCCAGAGATTTGTCAGATGATTAAGCAGCACATGTTGTGCTGGCAAGGGAAACCGATCGATGAAATCTTGAAATATGCCAAATATTGTGGAGATGACATTGAGGATAGGCACAAGAAATTGCAGGAGAAAGTAATGTGGGCTCAGGTAAAAATGGCCAACAAACAGGGAATTAACTTGGATAATCCAAGTGAGAATCAGGGAAAGGATTCTGGAACGAATGGTGACACTGGGAATGGTGGAAAAATGAGAGGACGAATGAGCAGAGAAGAGGCTAAAAAGAAATTTCCTTGTCATGGTTGCGGAAAATTGGGGCATTGGAAGGATGAATGTAAAAAGATTCGGAATAATAATGGCCCAAATCAAAATTTAAATCCACAGACGCAGAATGACTCACAGCAGGGTGTAAATCCTCAGAGTCAGTTGCCACCTGCACCTATACAGGGTAATGTAAGCAGAGCAAAGCACGGTACAGACGTCGGATATCAAGGAGGAAGTGGTAAGAATGATTATGTAACCTCACAATTTCATTTACAGGACGATTTCTGTCCGTACAGTCAATGACGGTGCCTAAGAGAGGGGGAGAAGGCGTGCGTACTTGGTGCGTCCTTACCGGTAGATCAGTCAGGTCCATATGTTGAAGGGAATGTGAAGGGTAATTATATTACCTTCCTTTTGGACACTGGTGCTACCAGGTCTACTGTGAGAACAGCAGACATCCCAGACCTTCCTCTCTCTGGAGAAGCTATCCAAGTAGTGGGGGTAGCTAATCGAAAGACTAGAACACCTCTTACCGAACCAATGGAAGTTAAAATTGGAAATTTTAGAGAAATGCATCAATTTGTAGTGTGTGATTCTAGTCCAGTAAACTTATTGAGCAGAGATTTGTTGTGTAAAATGAACTGCACAATTTTCTGCACGCCGGATGGTGTGGCAATTCAGACCCCAGATGAAGACCATGTATATAAATTTATGATTGCAAAGCAAGGTACAGAAGTAGATGAGATGTTCTCTTTGATAACAAAAGACGAGTTGCCAGAAGAATTAAAAACTACAGTAAATCCCATAGTATGGGATTTCACGGGAAAGGAAGTAGGACTTATGGCCAAAATAGACCCAGTTAAAATTACTGTAAAGGAAGGTGCAATTTTCCCAAACACCAGACAGTACAAAATGAGTGCAGAAGTAAAGGCAGGAGTCATTGAAGAAATAAACAGAATGGTAAAACAGGGAATATTAAAAGAGGTAATGAGTAGCCCTTGTAACTCACCAATCATGGGTTTGAAGAAACCTAGTGGAAAGTATAGGATTGTTCAAGACCTGCGCAAAATAAATAAGATTGTGGAACCCTGTTGTCCTATAGTGCCAAATCCTGCAGTAATTCTATACCAGATTCCTTGGAGTGCAGGATGGTTTACTGTGATTGATTTATGCCAAGCGTTCTTTTCAATACCCTTGCACCCAGATAGCCAGTATCTTTTTTCATTTAAATTTGAGAACAAAGTCTATGTATGGAATCGTGTTCCTCAGGGGTACACGGAAAGTCCTTCCATCTTCAATCAGATATTGAAAAAGTGCTTAGAGAAACTAGTGATGCCAGGAAGCTCAGTCTTAGTGCAGTATATAGACGACTTACTGGTGGCATCTAACACCAGAGAGGACTGTATTGTTGACTCTATTGCATTATTAAATCATTTAGCTGAAGAAGGGCATAAGGTTTCACCTGAAAAGTTGCAGTTTTGTACAACAGCAGTTAAATATTTAGGACACCAAATAGAGAGGGGAAAAAGAAGAATAACTTCTGAAAGAGTAAAATTAATCAAGAAAATGCAAATGCCTGTCACCCAACGGGAGGTGAGAATCTTCCTTGGAATAGTAGGTTATTGTCGACAATGGATACTAGGATTTTCTCTGTTAGCAAAGCCCTTAATTCAAATGACGAAAAAGAAGGCAAAAGACCCAGTTGAATGGGATGATGAGAGCGTAGGAGCATTTGTAAAATTAAGAAATGCTCTGTGTGCAGCACCTGCCCTAGGCATGCCTGATTATAAAAGAAAATTTGCATTATTCTGTCATGAGAGAGAAAATTGTGCACTTTCAGTCCTAACTCAGAGACATGGTTTGGACAGACGTCCTATAGCATATTTTTCTGCTACATTGGACCCAGTGGCAGCCGCGTTGCCAGGCTGCTTAAAAGCAGTGGCGGCTACCTGTTTGAGCATTGAACAAAGTGAGTCAATTGTAATGGGACACCCTGTAAAAGTGTTTGTTCCACATTCGGTTGTGATTCTGTTGACAAGAACCCGAACTCAGCATCTTACTCCTAGTCGGCTGACTAAATATGAAAGAATAATACTGGGTGCTGAAAATGTGACCATTGTAAGGTGCACAATAGTAAATCCAGCTACCTTACTACCAGACCCATATCATGAAGAAGTTAAAGATGACGAAGAGGAACATGATTGTTTACAAGTGACAGAGTTATGCACGAAACCACGTCCTGATATTCAGGAACTGCCCCTCAGGAAGCCAGACAGGGAGCTGTTTGTTGATGGTTCGTGCCAAAGGCATGAAGATGGTAAACTAACTGCAGCATATGCAGTGTGTGAATTGACTGGAATAGTCGAAGCATCCTATTTACCAGGAGTAAAATCTGCACAAGTAGCTGAATTGATTGCGTTAATAAAGGCTTGCAAAATTGGGAGGAATCAAAAAGTAACTATATTTACAGATAGCCAATATGGTTACGGGGTTGTGCATGATTTTGGCCAACTATGGATGCAGAGGGATTTCATGACTTCTTCAGGATCCCCCATTAAAAATGGACAGTTCGTAAAAGAACTATTGGAAGCAATACAATCACCAAAACAATTGGCTGTGGTGAAATGTGCCGCACACCAGTCAGGAGATGACTGGGTGGTAGTCGGCAACAGATACGCAGATCTTGTGGCTCAACATTGCGCCAAAAATAGATTGTCAGTAAATAAAAGGGTGGAAAGAATGGGAATCAGCTGCCAACTTATGCTGTATGCACCTCCTGAAACATGGAATGATGTAAAACGATTGCAAGATGATGCTGATGAGAGTGAAAGGAGTACATGGATTAAAATGGGATGTTCCCAAAGGGCAGACGACGATGTATGGATTTATGCCGATGGCAGACCAGTCATGCCTGACTGTCTGCTTTCACAAATGGCCAGGATGTATCATGGAGACACACACGTAGGGAGAGATGCAATGATTAGGCTCTTCAGACAAAATTGGTACAATCCAAGGTTTAGGGCCGTAGCAGAGAGTCTTTGCCAGAGATGTTTAACCTGCCAAATGCATAATCCAGGAAGAAAAACAATAATTGGGTTTGGAAAAATTGGAAAGGCGGAGGGTCCATTTATAAGATTGCAACTTGATTTCATTCAGTTACCACCATGTAGAGGGCTGAAATATGTACTTGTCATAGTGTGTCTGTTTTCAAAGTGGGTGGAGGCTTACCCTACCAGGAGGAATGACAGTATTACAGTCGCAAAGTTGTTGCTACGAGAACTCATTCCTAGATTTGGTTTCCCAGTAACTTTGGAATCAGATAGAGGAAAGCACTTTAACAGTGAAGTGATTAAGATAATCTGTGAAGCATTCCAAATTGAGCAAAAATTGCACTGTGCATATCGTCCAGAGGCTTCTGGAGTGGTTGAACAATTGAATGGCACAATAAAATCCAGACTGGGAAAAATGTGTGCATCAACATCATTAGATTGGCCGGATGCATTGCCACTTGTTTTAATGGGACTCAGAAGCATTCCTGATAGAAATACCGGATTGAGTCCACACGAGATAATGATGGGAAGAGCAATGAGACAAGCACATGTTCCTACAAATAAACTGCTGAATATATCTGATGATATGGTTCTGGATTATTGCAAAGGATTGGCTGACCTAGTGCGTTCTGTCTCTCACCAGGTTGGAGAAGACGCAGTTTCCAGGCAGCCTGAACAAGAACATGATCTGAATCCCGGTGACTGGGTGGTAGTGAAGAATCACACCAGAGAAACGTGTCTATCACCTAGGTGGGGCGAACCTTGTCAGGTCATACTGGTTACAAACACAGCAGTAAAGTGTGCAGGATTTCCTAATTGGATTCATGTAAGCCACACCAAAAGAGTACCAGACCCTGAAGAAGAAAATCCTCAGACAGTACCGATCACTGAGGAAGCTGAAGGTTGCCCAGCTGAAGAATCTCAGGAACAAGATTCGAGGGAAGCTGAAGAAGAACAACCGAGCACAAGTCAGGACTGGATACCAGTGGTGGAAATTCCTGAAGTTTACCACAGAACAAGAAGTCAAGCAAATTTAGAAGAAATTGAAGAAGATCAGATAGGTGAAGAAGAAGCAGCTCAGGAAGAAGAAGAAGACACAATAAGAGAACCTGAGCAGGACCAGATAGGGAGAGGAAACTGGGCTCAAAATAATGACGAACCAACAAATTTTGAGCAGGGACAGACAGGTCTAGAAGAACGCGGTCAGGCTGCAGAAGTACAGAGTGCAATAAGCCCTGATCAGAACCAGTTAGATCAAGGGAAATACATTCAAAACAGAAGATCTCGAAAATCTTGAACATGAAGACGTAAATCCTGAACAAGGTCAGTTATTAGGAACTCACAGCGGAGCTGCTGAAGAGAAACCAATCAGGCCTGAAAAAGAACAGATAAAAGAAACTGAAATTGAAGAAAACCAGATTGTGACACAACCTGAAAATAAAAGAATTTCTGAAGAAGAAAGTAAAGAGACAGTGCAAACCAAGAAAACAAGAAAAGGTGATCATTGGCCTAGTGTCATTAAAAGAGTAAAATACCACATAACAACCAGAAGTGAAGATCCAGAACAAGTAAACGAAGTAACAAGCCAAACGGGACAAGAAAGCAGAACTGAGAAAAGAAGAAGTAAAAGACTGAAACTTGTGAACAACAAATTTAAAGGTCCTGATTGGACTTATATCATCCTTGAAGATTACGAGAGCTCAGAGTCAAGTGAAAGTGGTGACGAAGGAACTAGTGTGGAACTGACGTATGAGAAAGAAACAAGACCACCTTGATAACGTGAAATATTTGTGTAAAGAAAATTGAAAATAGATAAGAAGAGCAATCTTCCTTGTCAAAATGTCTGACGATAGAGTTACTGGGAGATCAAAACAGAAATGTTGTAAAAGATGCTGTGCAATATGCATATGTAGTTTGGTGATGGTGCTTATAGTTTGGTTAGTTCTGATCGTAGCAATTCCTTACCTTATGATTACGGATAAAAAGATTAACAACGAAACGAAGGGAAGGATAGATAACTTAAAGGGTGATAGAGTAAAATTAGAGGCAGAAAATGAACCAGAATTTCATCATGAAGTAACAGATAATGACACTAGTTTGAATGTTTTTACAAAATTATTGTTTCAATATGTAGATACCATGGAAGTTAGTAATTGTTATGTCTGTATGAAGTTACCAGAATCAGTAGCAGAAGGGTTAACATATCATCACTTGCCATTAACTTATGGCATATCATGTAGTGTATTGACTAGTTTATTTTATAGAACAGGGAGACTTCAGTATTATTATTCAAATATAGATGTGATATTTTCTGAGGTTCCCATTCGAAAGAATATGAATCCAGTGCTTAGTAGTCAAGATGCACAGTTTATGGGAGAATTTTTCTTAACAATGAAATCGATAGATATAACACATGCACATAGAAGCAATCTAACATGTTCGTTACATGAAGAAGAAAAGATATTTTTGAATTTAGTAGAAGATAGAAGACAAGATTTTCAAAAGAAAGCTTCTGAGCATAAGGCTCATTTGCCACCTTGGGCTGAGAAAGAGGGTAGTTACACACCTGGCAAGGCTCAAGCTGCTATGGCTCTGGATTTTGTAAAAACAGGGAAAATTTGTCTACATAGGTTAAAGACTGAGTATAACAATGTTTTCATCGGTACCAGTGAGTGTGAACACAATTTCTTAATTCTTGGAGGTTGGGGACTAAAAGGAGGAACAGATTCAGTTTTTCCTGGAATCTATTATGTGTGTGGGAATAAGGCTTACTTTAGGCTTCCTGCACGGTGGTATGGAAGTTGTTATTTTGGAATAGTATTTCCAAAGATATACCACGTAAAAAGAAACACTGGGAGCAATGAAAATGATGGTGAATTAACACGTAGTAAAAGAGCTAGTTTTTCTGAAATAGTAGGTGATATATTTGGTGCATTGATACCTTCAGTGGGAATAATACTGAACTCAAGGAAAATATGTAAATTATCTACAGTGGTTGATCGGTTATCAACTGACACTGCTGGAGGATTTCTAATGATTAATGCGGAGATGGTTGCGATTAGGTCTATGGTTATGCAAAATCGACTTGCTCTTGATATTATATTGGCAAAAGAGGGCGGAGTCTGTAAATTATTGAAGACGAAACACTGTTGCACTTACATACCTGATAAAAGTGCAGAAATTGGAACATATATACAGAATATAACGAAACTTGAGAAGGAATTAAAACCACTGGAAGTTGATAGTGTATGGGAAAGATTGACAAGTAGTATTGCGTCAATTGGTACCTGGTTTGCTAATGTAGGGAAAGGACTTATAGGTCAAATATTAGTACCCTTAGCAGGGATAGCGATAATAGTACTGTCAATAATAATATGGTGCAAATGTTGTAGAAAGAATGAATCGTATAATGTGACAGGAAAAGGAAAGAAGCGAAAGTTTGACGAAATTGAACTTGAAGATTTGAGAAGTGAATTCTACAAGAAACTGAAAGGGGATGTGAAAAATAGAAAGTGTAAAAATGAAAATGAAACCATTTTATGCTAAAAGTTGGCATCTGGTTGTGGGCAGTATTTGATGGCTCAGAAACGCCATCAGAGAGGGGATTGATGGAGCAAGGACTCACAAATGAGACTTGCTCGGAGGCAATCTCCTCACAGTATTAATTTATTAAACTTTGTATTGTTCAAACTAACTATTGCATACACGAACATAAATAGAGAGGAAGCTTGCTTATGTGTTTAAACTAACAAATAACGCTTGTCTGTTCTAAAATGGCCGCTAAAGCGCGGGAATCTTTATTGCGCATGTGTCAACCATATCACGTGGTATGACGTCTTTCTTTGCTTGGTGGGAAACTCTTGCTTCTGCGCAGTGTGTATTAAAATGGCTGCCTAATGTTTTCACGTGCTACAGCTTGCTCTCATGTTGCAATTAAAACTGTGGTATTCTAACGCTATTAATGCGGGATAGAATTTATAAGTAAATGGGAATAGAGTAGAAAGAGTGGGAATACAGTGAAATAATTTATTTGTGATTTTAATATTTTCTTCTTTGACTTTTATTAGTTCGTAAAATGGGCCTGGGGTTGGTGAACTGAAACTCGAGAGACAATGGTTCTGCGCATGTGTCCTGCATGGCTGCCCAGAGAGAAAAGGATGAAGTCAACCTGGACGTCGTCCAAGGCCGTGACCTGATGGCCAACACTGCTGTACCCATGATGTCCCTACTGAAAAGCAACAATTTATATGAACAATGTATAAACTTTGTCGTGAGACGGGTGGGAAATAAAGCAAATGTATTAACTGTGATGGGCGGTATTTTAAAACAATGGGCTTTAGGAAATTGAACTAAATCAATATGGTGTGAGGATCAACCCCCTGTCCCTGTCCAATCAGAAGTAGTGGGCCCATATGTTTGTAACATTAATGGGAGGTACATGGGCATAGAAGGGTATAATAGATATAGAATTAGCTAATTAGATAGCCATTAGCTCCAGACCGACAAGCTGATCGATTGCAGACTGAATCGCTGTCCAGAGAGGTCCTGAGGAGGGGGCGGCGGAGTCCATTAGAAGGAAGGCACGGGAGAATCGAGGAGAAGCGGAGTATCAGAGAGGGGAACGACGCAGGCGTCGTTGGTAGAGAGGTCACCGGTCCTGTCCTGAACCTGGAGGAGGTCTTTGCTCTTCATCCTTCCTGGGTCCTATCTTTTCCAACTCCTTGGCCAAGGGGTTTGGTTCTCGCACTTTAGGTAAATATAAATGCAACCTTTAGTTGCGCTGCTGTCTCTATCCTCTCCTTTCTGAGGGACCGTCATTAGATCGATAATTGATTTACTATGCTTCATCCTTGATATACGATTAAGTATCATGTGGTTCTGTACTTTACTCTGCTAAATCTTTAGATAAACATTTTAAAACTTCTTGACTCAGTGATTATTTCAAGATTATGAATTGTAATGAATGTCACTCATTTTAAACTTCCCAATTAGCAAAGGATTCATTGGTAAGTCATTACTCTTCAATCAGAAAAGTAAATTGGTAGCAGGGAGTTTGATAAAGAGTACAACTGACCCACCAGCGGAAATTGCTAGCGTAGTATGAATGTATGGGCCCAAGTGAGTATTTGGTGTATGAATGCTCGTTGCTAGTAACCCGCTGGATCAACGTCAATACATGCCGCTACATTTCCAGCCAAAAGCAGCATGTGCATTCAAAGTTCTTGCCTCAAGCAACCTTTTACTGCTGTCTAAGATGATACCATAGCGATGCTCCAGGTCTTCAATTACTTAAGGTACCAGTCAGCCCAAAACTATGATCCGGCCCTGCATCCAATTATATTTTGATGTTTATTTACTCTTAACTCTACCTTAGTCATTGACATGTTCATGAATTCTTGTGTTTCTTAATTAGACAATTACTTTAGCAGTTTAAGAAAATAATATATTTGTTTCTTTTTGCTAATTATTGTATCACATATTAAGATGGCAGTGGCATGAAGGATTGTGCTTTAAATCAGGCAATAGTAAAGAGAGCTCATTGGAGAAAGAGTGCATCATGCATTCGTTTTCTTAGCTATTGAATAAAGTGCGGTATGCATTTTCTTTCAATTTTAAATACACGCTGTGATGACATTTAAGACTGAAATAAATTAAAAGCAGTCCCTGTACTACGAACTCATATATAATTCTGGTGTACATCGAAGTTCAAGCGTGGTGATGCTGCACGAAATCAAAGTGATTTGATTTTCAAAGTGCATTATAGGGCATGTCACATTGCATTATGTTTAGTATACTAAATAATATACTGGGTTATTTCATGCCAGACATATGCTCACCGAAAATTTACAGCAGCTGTTCGCATCAAACGCTCCATTTACATTAGTATGGTGGCGAATTTAAAGACATAATTTATCCATGAAACTAGATACACATTGCATGTTTTAAAGTTTAATTGTGACAACACATCAGAGAGCTCACTATTGTTTTCAGTTTATTTTACATGACGTCCATGCATTTTGGGGGGGACTTTGCTGCATATTCTTAGCAATGTCGAACACATACGTCATCATCAATTATTAATATTCATTAACAGCTGTGCAAAATAAAGAACCAACTGATTCCACTGGACCCTGATACCTTCAAGTGTCATATTCAGGGCAGCTGTTTTCACATTGAGAATCCTTATAAGCAATATTGCGTAGTTTTCTTATTTCTGCAATCCCCTTTTTTAGATGGGTTTAGTTTACCCTTAATTTGTGCAAATTACTGTTCGTAAAGTAGTGTTTTCAAGTGCAGTCACTGAAGCTGCCTACATCTGATTTTCAATATACATCACCCATGCCATTAGTTTGAGGAACATAAATGAACACAAATTGCTGCTAATTCGGTTCTGCTCTTTGGGTCTGCCCTTGCCGGCTCCATGGATGACAAGCCACTATGCAGCCCTGCGTCCTGAGTTACGCAGCACACGTAGCTGTGTATAGGTCAGAACGTTATGTATTATCTTGAGGGGGCCCAGCTTAAATGAGTGGAGTGCGGGAAAGTGAGATGTTTAGTGCAGAAGATACAGCAAAAGGACGGGGTGCTACTACTCATGCAGTGATAAGGGTGTGTGAGGTACAGTGCATTGGGACATTACACCATAGCACACTGTGAAACCAATGCATTCAAACCACCTTAGCTTGCCACATAGCTGCAGATGCCTGGAGGGTTGAAATGCATAGGTTTTTATAGCAGAAAAAAGAATTTAAATCGGTAATTCTCAGCCAGTTCGTGCCCACAGACAAAGATATATGATACTAATGTATTAATATTAACCTCAGCTCCCTCACCCCTTCCAAAACTTCCATGTTCCCTACTAATTTATGCACCCATCACAAAAATGTATCAAAAGAGAAAGGTACCATCACTCTGTCAGAATGGTAGCTAAAGTCAAATACTGGATTTGACAATATTTCCTGAAAAAAAGATTATCCACTCCTACATAACTTTCACACAACAAGAGAACAACATCCTTCCTCCACACCATTCATCACTGTAGCAAAATTGCCTTCATCTCACATCACACCAACTAATGCTTATAATTACACAAATCACAATTCTCATCACATCATTCTACATCACACTTCTTGGCAACATACGAAATGCTTTACACAATATTACATAACCGCACTCTGCTACTCAAAGCACCTCCACTACAAGTTACCTGTTGACACACTCTAAATGCTCACTCAGTATCATGACCTAATAAAACATTGTACCATCCCTGCAGATCCCACACAAAAGTCCTCATCGCAACTTCACTCATCTTATCACCTTTCACATTTCATAACATTGTTCACTCATTAGACCATCTCCAATTGAACAGATCACAGCCAGCAGCAACATAACAAACCTTGAGCATTATGCAACAGACAAACGCCTGAGGATTCTAGCAGACACCCCTCTAGAGTCTTAATCAGCTAAACATCCAAACGCACTTCACCATCCGATCCACCTAAACACATATACATCTTTTACAAAATTTGCCTTTCACACCACTTTCAGACTCTGTAGTTGAGCAGAGATCACCGTATAGTAAAGTATAGGAAACAGAACAAAAGTTTGTTATACTTGGAAAAATAATTGATAACAGTTTTATTTTTTTATTCTAAAAATGTTTATATATTTATTTTCAATGTAGAACTTAAAAAAAAAACTAAAAAAAACATGAAAACTCCATAGCCAAAACACTGTTTAATTGTGTTTGTACAGCTTTGCTATTCTTTTCTTACAACCAAGTGCTTGGGATGTACATTTCAAAGATGACAACACTTGCACCACACCTCGTAATGAAATGAGTGACTGAACTCCACCAACCATCCCCTGATGAAACTCATTTCAACAAAGACCAATCGCAGCCTGTCGTGCAGTTCCTATATAACCTATACAGGATCTGCGTGTTTGGATAATGTAAACTGTGAGATTGGTGGCAGACTGATTCTGTGCACCCCCACCAGATACGTTAGCCTATCTGTATCAGCTAGCTCACAGTGCCACTATAATCTCCTCTTACCAAGGAGAGAATAGTTTCTGGCAACCTCAGAACATGACAACCCTGATCCCTCAGGATCGTGGAAACAATATACTACCTTTCGCTCAGTCACTCGTGCTCACTTAGTTTGTCTCAGAGAGATACATAGAATAAACAGGCTGGGCGTTTTCAATAAGTATTTATTGAACAGTTGTTATTCTTGTGTAGAAAAGATGAGCTGCAACAACCATTAGACAGTAGCAGAGATATATGATTAGAAGTACTACGAAAGTAAAGGGATGGTAAAGTTCTACCATCTTGCAGAAATCATGAATATATTCAGGTACATAAAACACATGATAAAAAGTGCGTACTCCTGCAATGCCTTCCTAACTAGATGTACCTAAATGTACCTAACATCTGTGTAGGTGTTATGCCAAGAATCCCTCTAGGATCTAGTCAACCCCATTACCTGAGAATGAGAGAATATGGGACCTCGTCCTGGTCTCGAGTTGGACACCCCGCGAGGGATGTTAGACCACTGCGAGCTGGAGTGTCTGCATGCAGGAATCTCAGCTTCTCTGGTCAGTGTGTCAGCTGGGAAGTCTTGGTCTCCTCTGTCCTTCTAAGCAAGATGTGATGTATATATACCAATAGGTCTCCCGAGGGGTCCTACCTTGCTGTTTTACTGTGTCGGCCTAAAGGATGACGTCGGGCCTGAACTTTATACAGAGATTTTATAGAGGAGATGTTAGTCCTGCTGTGCTTCCAAGAAGCCTCATGCATAATGTATGAGATTCGAACTAGGGGGAAACCCGCGTTCTGAATGCAGTGTTTTATCTAGGTAAAAGGGCAGTCCCTAAGAACCGTTATGTATGTAATGTGGGGAAGAATATAGGTGAAAAGGTTGCAAAGTTACCTGCGCCTATATAGGGCACCTATATGGAATATAACACCCACTGCTCTTCCGACTGGACGACATATGTAACCTATTACCGTACTACTAGCCTAACTAGATATTGGTATGCACAAAGTTCGAAAACATTTGTTTAGCTAAAAACATTTAAAACTTATAAAAGATTTCTAAAAAACTTAAAACTGTCTTCAATTTTTTTTGCAAGACATAGCTCTAAGGTGTCCCTAGTTATATTCCGGAGCACTATAAGCATTAGAAAGCCATGTATGCCTACTAAATCAAAGGAATATCAATTTTTGTTTTGAGTTCCAAATTTGAGCTTGTTTTAAAAAATGGCGAATTTCTTCCAAAACACAACGAGCCAAATGAGTCAAATGTTTATGTGTCCTGGCTGGTAGAGACAACATTTTCGTTGCTTGCTTTCTCAGTGGACGGCCCCTGTAGCACCTCGCAGAGTACATCATTCGAGCACAGATGCTGTTCCACACTGTCCGCAGCCGATGCTGGGGCAGCCTGTGTGCCGTCCAGAGCCTGAGTGTCAGAGGAGGAGCCGGTGTCCATACCAACAGGTGCTGTTACTACCTGTGGGGGCTCAAGGAATGCCGCCATCAACATCGGGATACGCTGAGGCCACTGCAGAACATGGGCCGTTATCGGGTCCAGTAAAGCATTCACGTCCGGTTGCGCACATCATGGGAGTGTCAAACAAAGGTCTAACATGCATTCTTCTCTGCAAAACAGGCATTGGAGGACAGGTAAGATGCAGTCCATCCAGACTCCTCGAAATTACAAGAACCAAGATGCACTTAGTTCTCTTAGGCGAGGCATGCCTAGATGTTGTACCATGCGGTCACGGTATTTACGCTCCAGGAGTGCTCTTTCCATCTCCTTAGTGATTGGGACGTCCATTGCGTAGTAAATATAAAACAATCAGGATACCTGCAACTAAAAACAGGATGAGCGGAAATCCTCCAAAGATGCTTCCGAATACGGAGCGTATGAAGTTTGGTATAACTCCAAGTACCTTCTGAAAGGTGCTCAGAAGTCCTGAACGCATGGTCTTAAATAGGTGGACTATGCCTGTCGTACCAGACATGTTAAAGATACGATTTACCATTTCTGCGAAATGGAAAGGGCAGTTTGTATGAATAAGCGCCTGTATCTCTGCCGAAGACCTTGTGATCTGGAGATCAAAAGTCTCTCGAGCGGAGGTTAAGGGCACAGCCTTCTGTAAAAGCATGGCTTTCATTCTGCTTAGAGTATCAAATCGTATTAAAGAAACATTCAGTGAAGGCCATAATGGCGTCTCCCTGACTGTATGTGTTGGTGGAAACAATACTTGCATACAACAAGTAACCCTGGAGTTCACGGTTACCAGATATGCGATGCCCGGGAGCATTCCGCAGCAGCCTTGACTGTTCAGCATCAAGTAACTCCCATTTGAAAGTAGCCTGAACGCAGGAGTAATCACTGCAGCTGGGGCACCCCTCAAATGGCAGGATAGGTTCGCTACAGAAACATTACAAGCCCCGTGCAGCATTATATCCTGGCATATGAGTGATCCACTTAAAGCGTTCTCACAGTTTGTACCGCTTAGAAACACTTCTCGATGCCCACTCCGGCATCGAAATCTGTTTGGTAATACCCATGATTCCTTAATGTATTTCTTACCCGTCTCTTCATAACTGCCTGCCTGCTTTTGTTCAAGGCAATACTGAAACTGAAAAGTAGTGACCGGTAGAGTTATGTGTCCATGGATTAGCCATTCTGTGGATGGTAATTCTGCCACTGTAAAGGCTAATCTATCCAGTTTTTCGATACACAGCATTGTATATTTTGCTCCCCTTTGTGCCATTTCTATCTGTTTATCTGTTAGATTGTATTCAGAAAACAGAGACGTACTGTTGATATAACGCCAAGGCACGTAGCCTGCACGCAAAGATTGCAGCATCCAGCTTAATAACATAATAGAACGTAATTGAGATTGCCCGTGTTGTAATATGGCCAAATCTTGTTCTAGTATGTCTATCGCAGAAGATACAATGTTGCCTAAGGAATATATCCTGGAGGTCAATGTAGTTAACCCATTGTCAACTACTGCTAGAGATTTTTCTAGATTTATACGGTCTATTTCACGTAATCTCTCTGCGGCCTCTTGTTGGGATATTTTCCAAATTTCATTGTAGACAGCATAATAGAAACGATTCTGACGTGGCTTCCTGGGACCTAGTAAAAAATCCCTGAGATCCACATCCTGTGACAGCAAGGATAAGTGTTGTTTCACCTTTGTGAGTGCTGAGGTTTTTAGCCAATCAAGGCACAACTTCCCAACACTGTAGGATGTCACTACCCCTGGATGTTCTCTCTGTACATAACGTAGATCTGGCCTAAGGATAGCGAAACCTTCGGTTTTACCCATGAATCTCGTCTGACAACTATTCGTGTCTATGGCCCAAATCAACCATTTCTTCCAATCGGGGTCAGATCTGTTGTATTGTATAATGTCATTCAACGTAAACTCTTTCTGTGATGTTATGTTACCCTCAGTGTGTGCTGGAGTTGGCAGCCGAGGTGTGTTCAAGGCTTTGTTCTTGGCTAGTCCAAGGCAAGACGTCTGTTGCACTATTTTGTTCAACAACATGATTTGTTGAGGGATAAGGCATGCTCTAAACAAAGCTTCTGTTCCCTGAACTTGCCATTCTCTAGTACCCCAGACTGATTTTAAGTCTATGGTGTCTTTCCATAAGTCGTAACCTTGTTCAGACAACTGGGCAATAAAGGAAGCAGAGTAAATCTGTTTGGTGTTTGTTAACATATTTTTCTGTGCTGATGTTGTTGCAACCTTATAATAATATGATGCTGGGTCAGACATATTAAACCATGAAAAATATGGAAACTTTTGTGTAAATGTTTTTGAACTGCCTTTCGGCGGTGTTGGACAATGTTCCCACTGGTGGTAAGTGAACATATTTCTAGGATTTGCGAATTTATGCAGAAAGTGATGACCATAGTGTTGATAACAATACATTGTTTTGAAATCTGATGTGCTTTCCAATGTTTCACTATTAGAAAATGCAGCAGATTTTTCCAAATCAGACAACATGCTATTTACAGTCTCAAAATCCCAATCCTCGGAAAATGTACTTGAGGTAATGATATCGCTCAACGATATTTTAAATAAATGAGGAATTCTTAAAAATTCGGTCGGTCAAAATATACCGAAATCAACCTTGTCCCAAACTATACCATCAGGTATAGGTACTGCTGTAATGTTCACTGATGACAAGTCTCTCTGTTCTCGATGAGATGATTGGTGTGGTTTTAAAATCAAATTCACCTTTTGGGCTGCAGAGCTTTGTCAAAGGTATTTTCAATTAACAAGCATGCTAAAAACTATCACTAAGCCTAACCAGAAAAGAAAGAAAAGTATCCCGGTGATTACCCATAGTTCTACCCAGGGTGACACCAGGTAAGTCTTTTTAAGAAAGTTCAGAAAGTCTTTAACTTGCTGCTTGCGCGATTTTTGGGCTGGCGTCGTTTCTGGTTCACTTGGTTCCAAAGAAAACGTATCAAAGTTTATGAAGTAGCCAGAAGCAGTTCGATCAATTGTTGGTATTGCATCAGGATTTGTAGAAATCGTAGTTTGCTCTTGTTGAGGCATGTTGATGTAGACATCTGTATTTGGTCGAATTGAAATTTGTCTTTCATTTTAGTTCTGAATTTGAACTTCAGGTTCAAGGGAAAAGAGTTCCATAGCATTATTGCATAGTCCATAATTCCGTGCAGGAGACTCTTCGAACGTGATGAGTCTTTCCGTTTGAACTTCTTGAATTGTAGCGAGAGGAGGGCGTCTGCTACTTTGGAGTCTACGTGGCCTACTACTCAGTATCGGCCACATAGTGTGGTTTGATTAGGTCGATTGAGACAAATCTTTTCTCCTTTTTCCCGGCAAGAGGCGGTAGAAGTACAGTTCTTGTTCCTTCAACTGCTAGAACCTGTACAGGCTTTCTGCATGATGGCCCAAATTCTTTCTTGTCCGCTATTTTCTCTCTGACCAGATCCCCGACTTTCGGGATCCAGACAGGTCTTGCCGTGACTGATTTGACTTCCCCAGTGGTGGTCTGCTTCATATGGACATTACTTTGTTGTGTCCTGGATTCATTTAGATCCTGTAAAACAGCCAAACGATCGTGGATGTCAAAAGGCTTTTCATCCACCACTGCACCTACACAATCAAGATCAGGTACCCACATTCTTGTCCCAAATAGGACCTCATATGGAGTGACCCCCCCAAGTCCAAGTAAACACACGCCAGTGGTTTGTCAGATATTAATTATGGTGTCTGTGCTGGACGTGTTACGGTGGAACCTTTCATCTGCTGGCAGATGTCGCATTTCAAGACATAGTCTTTAGTCTGCTTAGTTAACCCAGGCCACCAATAGCGTTGTTTCAATAAAGAAACAGTCGCCGTAACTCCTGCATGTGCAGAACCTATCCCTTCGTGTGCTGCTAGAATTAAACCTAACCTACGATCCATGTTTGGAATTACTCTATCCCCCACTCCAGAAATCTGAGCAAATGGGATGTTATTGGCATCTAACTTGTAGGATTATTTGAGTGGAAACCTTTTTGGTACTGCTCCGCTGTTCTTGCGAGAAGCAATCACAGCCACTATAATCTCACCGTCTATTCTCGTTTTAGAATGAGTGATTGCAGCTATGGAAGCCGTGCTTACAGCCCCCTTTGCGGCTTCATCAACCAATGAATTCCCTTCAACGTGAACGCCATCACGCTGATGACTCAGTGTATGTATCACGTAAGCTCTCGGTAGTTCGGTTTTTAACTTCACTACCTGTTCCCATAGCATTTTATGCTTAATTTTGGCACCTTTTGCATCTTTGAACCCGTTTTGAACCCAGTACTGCAAATATTCATCATATGACTGTACACAGTAAAATGAATCGCACACAATTAGTGTGGGGAATTCCCGATCCGTATTTACCAGTGCCCGTATCAAGGCTTTTAACTCTGCCAGCTGTGCCGTGCAGTCTCCTAGAGATTGCGTTTTTGTGCAACTTGGGTGGAACTTTCCATCCCGCATGCGACCTTAACGATTGCGCATGCCGCGCTATATTGTTGCTTACTTCCTATGGCCGGTTGAGCAGATCCATCAGTGTAAATTAAATATTCATACTGATCTAGAGGCATTATTACGTTTGGTAGAGGATATTCTTGTTCGTATTGCAGAAATGCTTGTGTTTTTAAATTTGGGTCGTACCTGTATTCCACATCAGTTGCAGTGAGAGAATTAGCCCATTGTATCCATCTTGGATTTAAGGCCGTAGCATTACGAATGCTTGCCTTTGTCTCAGCCTCGAAGGCTGGAACAGGAGTCACTACTATTATTTGTTTTCCCTGAGCCAGTGCTCTTTCTCTCATTACAGCAGTTTGTACTGCTGTCAGAATCTTTTCTGTAGATGCGAAGCACATCTCAGCATTTGTGTATAAATGCGATTTATATGCAATTGGTACAGTTTCATCTTCATTATATGTTAGATAGGTGTACATAGATTGACCCGCAACTACACGAATCACCAGGTTGCGTATGTTTACTCGTGTCTGTAAGTGTTTGGATGCTATCATGTCAGCTTGTAAGGAACGAAGTGTATCTGTGTGTTCCTGTGTCCATTGTTTTACAGAAAAATCAGGTTTTATTAAGTCGTATAAAGGTTTTACTCTTTCCGCGTAATCCAAAATGTATGTCCTGCCAAAGTTCAGGAATCCCAGGATTGATTGTAAGTTTTTTAATGATTTTGGAGGTTGGAGTAGCGTGCATTTTTCAAAAAAATTGGCTGCCAGGCTTTTCCCTTCACTTGAAAGCTCATATCCTAAAAACAGGACACTAAGATGGGCAATTTTTGATTTTTTAAAGTTGAATTTGTAGCCCTCAGATGCAAATCCCAAAATTATGGTATTCACTCTGTTCAAGTGCTCCTCTAGGTCATCGTCCGTTAGATAAATATCATCCACATAGGACAATGCCTCTTCATCTAAATTCTGAAGTAACTCAGTTACTCTGGCCCAAAACAACCCCAGGCTGTTCTTATACCCCTGGGGGAGTCGACAAAATTGACGCTGGGACCCTAGCGCTGAGAATGCTGTTAGATACCTGCTTTCAGGTGCTATATTTTGGCAGAAAAATCCATTTGAGATATCAAGTGTTGTTTTATATTTTTTCAGCACAATGTTATTCAATAATGCGGCACTGTGTGCATTTTGGACTGCAAATGTCTTAGTGCAAGTGTTTAAATGTCTATAATCTAAAACTAAAATATGAATTGTCAGGTTTCATGACCAGAAACAAAGGATTATTCATTGATGAGGTGCAATTTTCGATCACCCCTTGGTATTCAAGTTGATCTAAGATCTCCCTGACCTGTCTATTAGCTTCTTGCTTTATTGGATACTGCCTCTGTGCAGTCGGAGTATTTTTTAAAGGAATTATGTGGTGGGTTGAATCCTCATCCCATCCAACATAGTTTTTGTATAATGCGGGTGCTTGGGCTACCGCCCCACTCCTGCGCATATGTGTGTTTTAGGTGCTTGGGAATATGGTCTGAGAATGCCGGTAAAATTACCGTTTCTCCTTTAGGGCAATCCATGACGAATGCTGGCAGCCCATCTTGTTCAGCTACCAAAATGTCATAGCCAAATGACAGATTCTCCCAAAAGAGACCTTTAACTGTCCTACATTTGTCCCCCTCCATTTGGAGTGTTATTTCATATACCATATGTGGGACACGTACCCTAGTATCAGGTGTCTCCACCGTGATATAATCATTCAAGTCCGCTGTCACCAGAAATTCCATCAGGTTCTGGCAAGCTATTGTTACTTCTGCTGCACTGTCTAGCATCGTCAGAGCCCATTCCCTGTTCAGTAGTCGAGTCCTCAGAATTCTGGGCATGTCTGATCTTTAGACCTGCAACCTTCTTCTTTTTGAACTGTGGCTTTTGCTTTGGTTTCTCTTCTTTTTTAGAAGGGTAATCTTGAGTGTGCTGCTTGTCTCTAGACTTTGTACGTTCTTCTTGTCTGTCTGTCCGTCCTTCCCTCTCGGAGTTTTTTTATGAACCCTGAAAGGAACGAGAGGAACGTGTATCAGTATCCTGATACCTGTCAGGTTTCCTAATATTATCCCTATTCCTAAGGTTATACCTCTTTTCGGAGTGCTCCTGTGGAGGAGATCTACCTCTGGATTGAGATCTGTTTCCTTTAAATTTTTGTTGTTTTTTATTGTCCCACTTCTTCTTTGTTGAAGCGGGTATCTGCTTAGAAGTGTCCATTTCAGGACTGCCCATCAGTTGTGGTTTTAAAGCTTTCCCATCCAAACTGTCTCTGCTTAATTATGCATATGCAGTTTCAATTATTTTCGGTAGTTCGTGTTCTTGTTCTAAAGGACTGAACTCCCTTAGGCGTTGGCGGATAACCACTGAAGCTGCTTCCCCTTTAATATTAGCTAATATTATGGCTGATACCTGGGCATAGTTACCTAGTAACTTCATCCCTAAGTTCAGAGCAGGCTCTGCTCCATACTCGTTTTGTATTTGTCTCAATACGTCTGGTACTACTGCTAATGACGGGATACCATGAGTTCTGGTATAAATGGCAGCAAAGACTGTACCCCACATGGTACAAACCTCTATTTGTGGTGTTATCCCCATGGGCAAGCAGATTGTTAGCATTCTGTGTTTTTCATACAGGGTAGAATTCGGGAATACTGCCTCTAGCTGTGTTTTTTTCTGAGCTACCCAGAATGGCATTTGTTCACGTTTTGTGGGCATTTTACCCATCACCACTTGTAATGTTTGTGGTGTGATTTTAGTTGCTGTACTCTGAACTTGAGTTCCACTTTTTGCAACTATTGCTGGTTGGACTGTAAGTGTCCTCATGACGAATTGCGACAAGTTTCTGTAGGTTTTTATTAATTCCTTGTGTTGTGTGAGTAAGTCTTCTGGTGTGTAGGCCGCTAATATTGGCCATGTTGCCCCTTCTCTTCCGAGCGGGCAGTGTCTCACTCTTCTTCTTATATGGGGTAGGGCACCTTTAAACCAGTATAAGTGTTCCTGGTATGTGAGCAGAACTTCTATATCCTCAAACTGACAATTTTCCGCTGGTGCATCTCCTTCTATGTAGGAGTGAAATGTTTATGTTCTTGCATTTGCTGCTGGGAATGTAACCGACGAATAAAATACCTCTGTTCTATATGATTCGTGTGCCTCAATCACAAAAGCTACTATGCCACCCCTGGCTGTTACACCATGCGCAAGTAGTTTCAGGGTGACTGTATTTCTCAAATTCTCTGCAATCTGAATTTCATCTGCATTTTCTTCTTCATCTGAGAGGTGCAAACTATGCACAACTCCTCCTGCGACTTCAACGTCTTCAGTAATTCTTTTAGAGGAAGAAGATTTTCAAGGAAACTAAGATAAGGTGTTTTTGCACAATTTTAGGAACACTGTGTCCTTCAAGCTTGATTAACCAACAGGCAATAAACAGGATTTTTTTAGCCTACTCAGCTGTGGCGGAGTTTGTGCCCACCCACTCCAGACTTCTCTGGTGTTCTGTGAGTAGGGGTCTCCGAGAATAGCACGACTGAACTACTCAGATTCTACTGTTAAATAAGTACCCAACCAACGTTGGCGGCGCCATGTCGTGTAGTTTCTATATAACCTATACAGGATCTGTGCGTTTGGATAACATAAACTGTGGGATTGGTGGCAGACTCCGTGCAGATTCCGTGCACCCCCACCGGATACGTTAGCCTATCTGTATCAGCTAGCTCACAGTGCCACTATAATCTCCTCTTACCAAGGAGAGAATAGTCTCTGGCAACCTCAGAACATGACAACCCTGATCCCTCAGGATCGTGGAAACAATATACTACCTTTCGCACAGTCACTCGTGCTCACTTAGTTTGTCTCAGAGAGATACACAGAATAAACAGGCTGGGCGTTTTCAATAAGTATTTATTGAACAGTTGTTAATCTAGTGTAGAATAGATGAGCTGCAACAACCATTAGACAGTAGCAGAGATATATGATTAGAAGTACTACGAAAGTAGAGGGATGGTAAAGTTCTACCATCTTGCAGAAATCATGAATATATACAGGTACATAAAACACATAATAAAAAGTACGTACTCCTACAATGCCTTCCTAACTAGATGTACCTAAATGTACCTAGCATCTGTGTAGGTGTTATGCCAAGAATCCCTCTAGGATCTAGTCAACCCCATTACCAGAGAATGAGAGAATATGGGACCTCGTCCTGGTCTCGAGCAAAAGGTCCAAAATATCTAGCTTGTGCTTAGCAAGTGAACGACAATTGATATAGAGAAAAGAGAAGGCATTCTTCACTTCCTTACGGTAACTAACAAGAGGAGTCACCTGGGACTTATCAGAAGCTAGATTATGAGACTTACTAGGCTTAAATGCAAATCCACAACAGGGGCAAGGTGAAGTCATAGATTCAAGATCAAGAAGACTGCAGTCAGGGCGCATAATAGTCCTCAGTTGCCATGGGAGTCCTATCCCATGGTGGGGGGAGCTTTTTAGCATTTTCACTGGCCCTTATGGCCAGGGTTTTCCTGTTTTTGACAGGCAGTGAAAACTACACTCTATTTCCACCCATCTAAATTTAGTGGGCGGAATTAGAGGTCTGCCTCTGATGGCTCTTTCTCTGCAGGGCTGTCAGAGTGTCTTAATCAGGATGGAGAGGGAGTAGTCTTCGCAGTGATTAAACCTATGGTCTGAATCTAAATTTGGCATGTAGACCATGATCTTGGCAGTAAAGATACTCCGTCACTGTTGCCAATATATAAATCCGAAATCAAGACATCTCTTTTTTATATGCTCAGAGTTAATCTTTAATTATTTTTTGTAGTTAGCCTGAGAGATCAGCATCTTTGGGATGTCGAGGCAAGCTGACATTGCTATGTACAGTTTCAAACATGATGTGATCCTGGACATGAATTCTTGTCAGAATCAGGAGCTTGATTCACCTACAGTTGCTTCACTGATGTGTACGCTGCTTTTTTTGGAAGTACACATGACAGATACATTTCCCGACAGTCACCTCTTGCACATCACTTGGTTGCAGGTGAGTTCAGTGAAAATATGGCTTATTGGTAAGTAACAGCACCTCATAACGTGGCTACATGTGCATCTGGGGGTGGCATCTCAAGCCTAGTCAATAACCACTATAACACAATGCACACACTTTACCCAGAAACCCCTTCCGTGCATGTAGTCATGCTGCATTACTATTAGAATAGAGGTTCTGTTGTAAAATAAAACCACATTTCTTTGTTGCAAGTGATTCCGGGTATGCTCTCTCTCCTTATCCCTCACACCCTACAGATGTTAAATGACAGTATCTCAACAGAAGTACAAAAATGGCATACATGTATACTCAAGCTATTATTGACCACACTTTTGGGATCTAGGGACTATTTTCTTATCTTCAAGAAGCAATTCAGATGCCTTGACCGTACGGGGGATAGGGGTGCTGCTGTATTCCCAACACATTGTCTGCAACATTGTTGAAGCCTTCTGTGTATTGCGCAACATTGCCATGAGACGGGCCATGTAGGCCTTGTCCTTAATCTACACCCACATCCAGGTAACTAGAGTTGAGACAGACTAGAGGGCAGGGTATTCAGATGTGGGATGGGCTATTTAACTAATTTTCTCTTGAGCTGTTAGTTTGGTTGCTGCATATATATATAGTTGGACAGTCTCTTGTCAATGATGAATGGTGGATAAATAACACACACTGTCCGTATTTACCACCCTGAGGCAACTCAATTTACTTCAGATAATGTTGTCAACTGACATGCTATGCTCAAGTTAAAAATGAGTTGAATCTTCTTTTTATCAAACTTTCTAACACTTGTCATTAACAATACAAAATCACAAATTCTCACATACTACACCAATGTTTTTGGGCAAACATACTAAAATCTTACTTCACACATATATATTAGTTACACAAAAAATCCCTGTTTTTATTTGGTTACTATATCCCATTTTTAACACTTTAAGGAAATGGAGGGTATCTCCTTCCTGCATGCGAAGGGTTCACACACGATCTCGGGATGGAGATGTCCGTCTACTACAAAAAAACTGAAAATGACATTCAGGAAGAGAAAGTGAGTATTTTTGTGGTCATTATGAGTCATCCTCCCTTGACAACACCATCCTCCTCCATCCTGTTGCTCTTTAATTGATTCTTGCCACCAACATGGCTGAGGAACGTGATGAGAAGCTCCTCTCCATTCTCTAAGACAGAACTGAACATCATTAGCCAGGGAGTCATCAACAAGTACCCTCAGCTTTATGAGGTCCAGGTACCCATCTGAACAATAAAGCGAGGGCTCAAATCTGGAAAGACACTGTGCCACGCTGCAATGCAGTGGGTGTCCACACTCTGTAGGGTGAGCTATGCTGCAAGTGCTGGTCATACCTTCATTGCTAAATCTGGATAAAGGTTCAGCACATTATGGGCCTTGTCCTTCCAGTCACATTCTCGGCACCCCTGCATCACACCACTGTACTGGAGGGGCCTGAAAGCTGTATGGCTGCCCCTTCCTGCTCAGCTGGAAGAATTTGAGCAGCAGAGAGACGGTAAGTGTATATTAGTATTAACCAGTTGAGTGCACATGTCTTTTGAGAGTGGTCACTTGTCATGTGTTCACTGTGAGCTTTGTATTACATTCCATATTATAGTTAACATATTTTTATGGTATGAAAAGTTTGAAAGCTTAACATTTCTAACATGCTTGTTTGTCTATGTGATATTTTCATTATGGAAATGCTTTTAACATAATCAGAATTTATGTCAACATAAAATCTAAAACCCAATTTATACATTTCTAATCTGTAGCATTTCCATTTTTCCAAGTTAACTTTATATGATACTAATATTGTGCACCTTTACCTCATTTTCTGACCACCACATAATTGTTACCTTTACATTCAAAGTTTACACAATTAATTAATAATGTGTGGCACATTTCATGTTGAAGATATAGGCCAGCTTAACATTCCTTGCAATGCTTTATAGCTATATTTAAAACCTCTTCCTGACAGATAATCAATGTGGGGAATCTGTGGAAAATCTACATTTTCAACAGTTGAACCTGTATTTTATGGAGACATACACAATTATTAGGCCTTTTTTTGCTTGAAGTCACTGAATTCATAAAGCTGATTTTTGGTCAGGGGCATTCAGCAAGATTGGTGTTATTAGATCTGTCTGCAGCCTCTGCTAGGGTTTCTCACAGTATATTGCTTCAGCGCTTAGCTGATTGTGGCATTGGTGGTTGGGCACTACAGTGGCTGAAGTCTTTGTTATCTCACCATTCTCAATCGATTTCTCTTCCTCCTTTTTTGTTTACACTGAAGCCACTGACTCATGGCCATGTTCCACAGGGTTCAGCCCTGAGACCAGCACATTGCCCGGCCATCTTAAGGTGAAAAATTATTAAGTTACATTTTTTTTCAAGTACTGGTAAAGTTCCTTCTGGTCATGCCTGCAGTCCCTAACTCCTCAGGGCAAGCTTCTAGGCAGAAGATCTCTCTATAGCCAGGTCTCTTGCAGAATCCAATCCTCTTTAGTCAACTGGACTAACTCTGAGTTAGGAGTCCCTTTTGTGTCCCTGAAGCATGGAAATAGGAGGCCAACCACTAGACCCTTGGAGAGCAGTTACATTCCCTGGATACCAGCTATCAGCAAGATTCAGGAGCCCTTGAGTAAGTCACCATATTCCAGCAGGAGCTTCCTTCCAAAAGGGCCATCTTCAGGTGGAACCATTCCAAGTAAAGGAATAATCTGAAGAGGTGGTGGTTGAGATGCCAGATTATCCTGTGCCCTAGCCAATCTTAATTCTTTTCTTGCAGTTTACCACCTCCTTTGCCAGCATTTCCTCTTTGCCCTGCAATAAAATGACCCAGGAGCCCCTGCTCAATATGGATCCCATCTCCCATCTGCCACCAGGAAGGCCTGTCTTCAGCTTATTAGCCACTCCCCAGTTTAGATGAGCTCTCCTTCCACCTGACAGGGCCCCAACTGGTTCTGTCCTGTACTGTAATTAGACATTGCCTGTCAGAGAGGGTCATAGGAATGAATAGGAAAAGCCCCTCCCCCGGGCACCTCAAAGTTGTAAGAGTTAGTGATAGAGATGACTTTGTTCTGACAACTGGTCCTTCCACTCCATGATGGCTAATCCCTACTGAGTTGCCTGGATTTAACACCCATCTGGGCTCAAAGTTGGATTATTGTTCTGGAAGCCAAAATTGTTAACTCTCCCTGCCAAGGATATATTTTCCACCTCTGGACTGATTATTTCGGCTCGCTTAACACAAAGTAAATTTTTACAAAGTTACAATTCCCCTTAAGTTATCAAAAACTGAAAATGAAGTAGGAAAAAACTTTGAAGCATGTCTATAGCATTTTCTGAAGTAGTATTAGGAAATTAAGATTTTAATTCCATTCAGACCTATTCAGGGAAGCTTCTAGCAAAGCCTACACAGCTAAATACCTTATTGGTTTTATTTTACTGTGAGGGTAAACTAACCCCAATATGAAATAGACCCTATTTTAGATATATTAGTTGTCTGTCATGTTAGGCTAACAAGGTATTCTTTAGGAATGAACTTTGAAGATGTAAAAATAGGCTTTTCCTAAATTGCAAAAGTACCTTTTCCTGCCATGTGCCAGTACAGTGCATTTATACTGCAACCCAGTCAGAACTTTGTCATAGTTCTTAATATCTGGATTTTCACAAAATCCCAGGTTTGAGTACAAATGTTCTAACATCTTTCCTGGATGTCCATTAGTCCCCAAACTGTCAGTAACCATTCCTTTGGTATCAGTATATGTGTTAATGCTGCAGAAAATATCCCAATATCTCCAGTTCAGTACACAGTTGCAAATGCTTTAGAAGCATAAACAGGAGACATATTCCCTTGTAACTGGGCTGATGATATTTGTGCAGGCAGCCACAGCTTCTATGCCTCTATAACCTTCTTCTCTTATAGGACTTAGCCCGCTCTAAAGTTGGGGTCACAAGGGGCAACCTTTAATATCTCCCAAAAAAGCCTTTCAGCCCCAGAGATTCAGGACAGTACTAGAGACAAAATTATGTATACACGCCTGTGTCAGGCAGTCAGGAAATCACCAAGAAACAAGCAGGAAAACATTATTTTTTTGGTTTCAATCTGCTCTCTTCTGAAAGTGAGCCAAGCAGGACATTTTTAACTAAAAATACCATACATTCTCCACTTAGTATTTTCAATAAAGTAACCAGTTCCTGTTCCAGAGATATAATGTAATATAAAAGGTTTCCCAGAGTAATATTTATTTGTATTTATTTATTTGAAGAGTTTTATATACAGCAAACATGATCCTTCAGGGTATCAGAGCGCTGTACAGATAGTAGCCCAGTCCTACATGCAGGGAAAAATGCTAAAACGAATAGGCAAACATCAATACAGGTATAGTATAGTATAGTATAAAATCAAGATCCATCAGTATCAGTGGGAAAATAGCCAAGCTAGGTGATTTCATGTGTGCTATTGGAGGAATCTATTCAAAAGGAATATATTTACTTCTTTTTTGAAGGAGCTAGTCGAGGGGTTTGTCCTGATTTCCAGAGACAGATTGTTCGATATTCTTATGGCTAGACCAGAGAAGGCGCGGTTATTAGTTCTCTTTTGGTCAAACCTCTATGGTTCAGCACTAGAGAACTGGAACTTCTTGTGGTGTTGCTACCACCAGAAAGTTTGAGTTTGTTGGGCAAGTAGACAAGAGTGTTGTGGTGGAGGGCCTTATGAATCATGCATGCTATCTTCAACTTGATCCTCTCTTCAAACTTGAACCATTTTAGCTGTGTTAGATCTGGTATGACGTGGTTGAATTTTCTGGATCCCGTAATGAGCCTAGCAGCTGAGTTCAGTGTAGCCCTTAGTGGCACCAGCCTTGCTTTAGGTAAGCCTGCAAGAGTAGCACTCCTGTAATCTAATCAGGAGATTACTAGGGCTTGGACTGCACACTAAAGGTCAGCTGGGGGCAGGAATGGTTTCATTTTCTTTAAAGTGTTTAATTGATCATTGGCTCCCTTGGTGGTTGCAATGATATTATCTTGCATATTTTAATGCTTGTCCAAAGTGATTCCAAGTGATCTAGTAGAGTGGATAACGTGGGGGTGCAGTTGAAAGATGTGAGTTGTATGAGCCATTCTTCTTGGGGGAAGATTGCTTATGGGAGTCGATCAAAAGGAATTCAGTTTTGAGAGTGTCGAGCATGAAGTGATTGTGGGTTAACCATTGTTGGGTTTTAGTAGAGTGCATATCTTCGGGTGAGGAAATTTTCAGATACAGTTGTGGGTCATCCTCGTGCATGTGGTAAAGAATGTAAGATTGTTTTAGAATCTCAATCAGAGGCTCCATGTATAAGTTGAATAATGTGAGTGAGTGTGGAACCTTGAGGGACTCCAATCGAGACTGGGTTGATGTCAGAAAGACTTTGATTAACTTTGATTCTTTGTGCCCTGTTGTGAAGAAATGCGGAAAAACAGTTTAAAACAGGAACGGATAGCCCCATCCTATTCTCAAGAAGGTCAATCAAGTTGTCATGATTTACTGTGTCGAACGCAGAGGAGAGATCAAGAAGTATGAGCAAGCAGGGTACATTCTCCTCAAGTGATCTCAGAGCATCATCTACAATGTGAGTTAGAGCTGATTCAGAGCTATGTCCCATTCTGAAGCTTGATTGACATTGGCCAAGGAGATTACATTGTTCAATGTTGTTGCTGAGTTGTAGGTGTATGCACTTTTCAAATAACTTTGCTAGTGTCAGGAGGATGTTGGTGATTGGACGGAAATTGTTGAGGTCAGACAAATCTGCAGTTCGTATTTTGGGGATTGGTGTGACCTGACCTATTTTTAGGCAATCAAGAATCATGCCTAGTAAGAGGGAGGCATTGGTAATCTCAGACCAAAGCGGTAGTATGGGCGAACTAATCTCTTTGATGAGTTTGGCGGGCAGAGGATCATTGAAATGGTTGGAGGGTTTTATTGGTTTTCAGTATATCAGCTTCGTCCAGAGGTTTGAAGGTACTCTAAGTAGTAATCTTTTTAGAGGTATAGCCAATGTGAGGAGATCTCAGCAAGTGTGTCACTGACTGGGAGGAGACTGGGCTGATCCAGGGTAAGTCGACGCTGGGAGGAGAGTTGCAATTCTGATTCAATCCTCTTTGTCGTTTCCAGGAAAATAGGTCCAGTTGAAAAGTTAACTTCAAACTTCGGTGCAAAGAGTTCCTTTCGCATTGGAGGAGGCCACAAGGAGCAGGCTGACCATTGCGGAAGGTCCTTGCTGTAGAATGAAGAGCAGGCTTGGCATCATGGATGGTTGTCACTGAAAAACAAAGGGCCAGATGCATCAACACACCGTTTTGCAATTCCCTAATTGCGAATCATTGCGATTCGCAATTAGGAAATCGCAAAACGGCATGCATGAAAGTTTGTTGAACACTTTCTGCGATTCCTAGGGGATCGCAAATGACCTACCTCATAAATATTAATGAGGTAGGTCGCAAATTGCGACCCCCTAGGAATCGCAAAAATCACAGGGATGGTGGCCTGCTGGGGTCAGCAGACCACCATGTCTGTGATTGCTTTTCAATAAAGAAATCTTTTTTTTTTTTGGAAGCAGCCCGTTTTCTTTAAAGGAAAACGGGATGCTTTACAAAAGTAAAAATGAAAAGTTTTCCTTTCATTTTTTAAGAGCAGGCAGTGGTCGTTGGACCACTGCCTGCTCTTAAGAAATGCTTTTACAAACATTCACAAAGGGGAAGGGGTCCCTTGGGGACCCCTTCTCATTCGCGAATGGGTTACAACCTACTTGAAGTAGGTGGTAAAATGTGAATGTTTTGCAATCGCATTTCGGTCACAAAACATTCATGCATACCGATGCGATTCAGTATTAGGAAGGGACGCCCTAAACACGCCCCTTCCTAATAGCGAATCTCAAACCCATTTTGCAATTCGGTAACAGGTTACTGAATCGCAAAATAGGGTTTGCTGCATCTGAAAAGCATCTCTTGCATTCGTAAAGGGGCCGATTCTGCGAATCAGCCCGTTTGCAAAGACAAAAATGCTTGATGCATGTGCCCCAAAGAGCGGCCCGGCATTGCAGATGGTCATTGCTGTAGCTTCGTGTTAGCAGTCATCGCAGGCTGTGATTGCTGTAGCGTGAAGTGCAGATCTCGTTTTGCCAGTTATTGCTGTTGGCGCAAAGAGCAGGCCCCACTGGAAATTTGCATCGGCGATCTTCATGGACGGCAGAGTCCTAGCACGAATGAGCTTGTTTGTGGTCAAAAGGACCTGGGGAGGCACCTTTTGGGGATCAGATGCCAACAGGGCTCCACCAGGTCTAGTTGCAGGTCCAGTAGGTCAGATGGACAGATGCAGGGAGGTTTCTGAAGTTTGTTGTGTCCTGTAGCTCACCACAGAAGGTCTGGCAACTGACCCTTGGAGTCACTCTGGTTACCCTGGAATGAAGGCAAGCAGGTCCATTCTTTATTCCCAGACAGCAAGTTAGTCCCTCAAGAAGCAGGGCAGTCCTCTGGCAGCAGGCCAGTCCTTCTGTAACTTACACTGGTCCAGGAGTGTTCATAGAAGTGCCTCTGGTGGTCCAATATTTATACCTGGTGTAATGCCTGTGTTTTTGGGGACTCTCTGTCCAAGTCCCACATATAGTTCTGGAACGTTCTTCCCCTGTCAAGTCTCCAAACTGTCTAGGGGTGACAAAAAATGGAAGGCAGGGCTGGTGTCAGATTTATTTGTGTGCACAGGAGGCAAAGCCATTTGAACTGCAAGTGGGGCTGGGTACATCCTGTCCACATCTATGTCTCCTTTGTGTTACTGTCTGGAAGCAATACACAAACCCCAATAGCAGAGTCATTGACTGTCCTGTGACCCAGGACACTGGCAGAAGACACAAGGGATAGGGAGAAGAAATTGCCAAGTTTCTAAAAGTGGCATTTATAGAATTGTAACTCGAAATCCAACTCTAGCATTAAAGGGGATTTTAAATTACAATCCATTTGAGTGTAAACAGCATATCTTTGCTCACTACCACTTCTAAACTATCACATATCAAATGTAATAAGGTAACCTGGCTTTAGTCAATGGGAGAGATTGGCCTTACAACAGTGAAAAATTACTTTAGGAGCTTTTCACTGCAGGATACCTAAAACTTAAGTACACATGTCCTACGTTTTAAATACAATGCACCCTGCCACAGGTTCCCCTACAGTCTACCTTTGGAGTGACTTAAGTACTAGAAAGTAAAGGCCTGGTAAAAGGTTTATTTTGCCAGGTCGAAATATCAGTTTAAAACTACACTATAGGCTGTAGTGGCACGACTGAAATATGTTTTAAAGTGCTACTTTATGGGTGGCACAATGAGTGCCACAGACCCACTTGTAGCATTTAATTTACAGGACCTTGGTAACTTGTAGTACCAGATACTAGAGACTTCCAAGTAAATTAAATGTATCTACCAATTGTGCCACGTTTACCACTGAATTAATTGGCAGACCACTAGCACTTTACCACTGGCTCGCAGGGAAAAAGCTCACAGAGTCCTAATGCTAACAAATACGGGGTAAGCAACAGAAGGCAAAAATCTGGGGGAGACCCTGCATATGGGGCAGGCCCAACACTTTCCTTTCACACTCTTGTTACCCTATGAAGATTGTCTCACTCATCTTCTGAACTCCTGCATAGTTATTTTGGGGGTACTGCAGCCACCACCCCTCATCCCTACTTTCAGCTCGTCTGGTCATAATTGTATTTTTGACTCCAAAATACTGAATTGGCTTACAAGTTGTGAATACAACCCAAACTTGTGACTCATGTACCACAGCCGCTCAAGATGCATTTGATTTCCTTGTCTTGCACCTCATTCTTGCCTCGCATCCCTTTCCCGGCCTCGCTATGTAAGAAACAGCCATATTCGATTTTCGCCTGTGCCTCTGGTCTATCACTTGTGCAGACCAGTTCGCTTGGTAACTCGTGTTTCGGTTCTGTTGAGAATGGCAGGCCAAGTATAAGAATCACTCCATGTGCCAGGGCCAAAGTCAGCTGCCAGAGAAGAAGAGTCCTGCTGTGTGCTCAACAATGCGAGTTTTCTCACCAGATTACAGGGAATACATAGTATACGCAAACTAAAAAACTGGCAATGCCAATGATGTTCAACTTCCTTTGGTTTCAAATTTATTATGGGTCCATATGAATTATGCAAAAACAACAATTGATGGACAGAATGCAGAACAATGTCATACATTCACCCCAGTACAGAGATCTGGGCCTAAATCCATCGTCTTTTTGCTCGCCATTCCAGTTTGGACCCAGCCATAGGCAAATCAGTCTTGACCCTGCGCCCAATGGGAACAGTCCAGCCCGAACTGCCAGGCCAGGTCCTCCCTAGACTGGAAACAAGCATCCTAGGACCGGTTTCGGGCTTTTAGCCCTCATCAGCCAGGATAGCTTGACTCCAGTGGGAAGGAGAGCACGGGACCCACGTCTGGGCATACCCGTCCCACTCGAAGTGACAAATGCAAAAACAACAATTGATGGACAGAATGCAGAACAATGTCATACATTCACCCCAGTACAGAGATCTGGGCCTAAATCCATCGTTTTTTTGCTCAACATGCCATTCCAATTTGGACCCAGTCATATGCAAATCAGTCTTGACCCTGTGCCCAATGGGAACAGTCCAGCCCGAACTGCCAGGCCAGGTCCTCCCTAGACTGGAAACAAGCATCCTAGGACCGGTTTTGGGCTTTTAGCCCTCATCAGCCAGGATAGCTCCGTCCATCATCTCCTTGTGTTTGCTTTGTTCGCCCTAAGTTGGCAGGGAATGCCCAGACGTGGGTCCCTTGCTCACTTTGCCACTGAATTCAAGCTAGCCTGGCTGATGAGGACTGTTAGCCCGAAACCGGTCCCAGGATGCTTGTTTCCGATCCAGGGAAGACATGGCTTGGCAGTTCGGGCTGGACTGTTCCCATGAGGCACAGGGTCATGACTGATTTGCATATAGCTGTGTCTGAACTGGGGTGGCGAAGTGAGCTAAAGAACGATGATGGATTCAACCCAGATCTCTGACTGGGGGTGAGTGTCTGAAAAGTTTCAGCGCTCCGTCCATCATCTCCGTGTGTTTGCTTTGTTCGCCCTAAGTTGGCAGGGTATGCCCAGACGTGGGTCCCTTGCTCACTTTGCCACTGGATTCAAGCTAGCCTGGCTGATCAGGATGTTAGCCTGAAACCGGTCCCAGGATGCTTGTTTCCGGTCCAGGGAAGACATGGCTTGGCAGTTCGGGCTGGACTGTTCCCATGAGGCACAGGGTCAAGACTGATTTGCATATAGCTGTGTCTGAACTGGGGTGGCGAAGTGAGCTAAAGAACGATGATGGATTCAACCCAGATCTGTGACTGGGGGTGAGTGTCTGAAAAGTTTCAGCGCTCCGTCCATCATCTCCTTGTGTTTGCCATATGAATTATGTCAATACCTGTTTGCAACACAATAAGTCTGTTTAGAAAATGTCACTTTAAAAGTATATTTGACTTGTTTTTTTCATTAAAAAAAAACACAAAAAAGCATATTTTGTTTTGTCTTGGGGAAACAAAATCAAACAAAATTGAACGTAGTATGTTGTGTGTCATTAAATGAGATTTTTCATTTAAACTACGTGCATTACCAACGACGAAAGACGTATTTGGAATGTCCTGTTGGGCAAATTAAGATGTTTTGTTAAACATACAATAATAATTCCAGAGCCCTATAAATCCCATGGTCTATTGCTCCAGGCACGTAAATCTGTCACTGCCAGGCATCCACGCATATTAATCAACGAGGGCATGAGCCTTGCTCTGCTAAACATAATAGTTATTTGGTCTTGTGCCCCTTCTCCCTGGAGGCAGGCTGTACATAAAAATGTAATGGGAAGGAACAACAAACCATTCACTGTGTAGTACAAATGGGACTCCTGAGATTCCTAAACCAATTTGGCAGCCCACAATAAAGCATCTTAAAAGAGAATGAAACTGGGCTAGTGAGGTGAATAGATGATGCTTCGATAGTTATTGATATAAAAAGAAGCGGGCTTCCGTGGCGTGGTTTTCATTCATTAGAAGAAAGGCCGGAGGTGACAGTTCACCACCTGCATTCCATTTCATTGTTGCATAATCCATGCCTCGGCGCAGGGAAGCAATGCCGGGTTAAAGTGCACTGCTGCTGAATGAATGCGCGAGGAGGCGTTTTTGCAGTAAGCTAATTAAGGGTGGATCACAAACATGTAGAATCAAAGGCTAATGTGTTTCATTGCTTTTTTTCCGTTAACCCCCTCATTCTTATGATTCAGGGGATTCAATCTCACGATGCTGGGTCTGATAATTATTTTCCACTTCTAATTTACTCCTCGGCTGGATCATTTACCTTCGCTTTACTTACTTGCCAACTTGTTCCTGAGGTGGACCTTTTTATGTGGCACTGAGGGGAAAGAGAGTTAGCATTTCTGTCCGATCAATTAATTAACAGTGCAACTACTTGGCTACACAATGAGGTCTAGGAATGCGATTGCCAACTGACTGGGTTTTATTACAAGTTATAAATCAGATTCAAATAAATCACTCTCAATATTGAACTTTATAAATTCAGTTTTGCATTCGCGAGGCCTAGCCTCCTAAAGAAATTTAAGCGAAAGAGAATCACACCCAAGCAGCTCTGTAGCTGCTGTGCAAAACAATAACTTTAGAATCTGATGCTCAGAATATAGTCTAGCTTGTTCTTTCTTAGGTATTATCAATTTAAATCTCTCAAAGGCAAGTTAAGGCACATCATTTTTCACAACACAAACCTACAAAAGACAATAGGGATTAGGCACAAGAGTACAAGAAGTATTAGCAATAGCTTTGCAGTAGCTCGGTCAGGAGCCTCCAAAGTATCAGGAAAGTGATGAACCACACTTGGGGAATTTAACGTGGCATGAAGATATCGCTAAGACTCAGTTTAAAGGGGCCAAGGGATCTGGGGCTTTGGGGAATGTTTGGTTCAGGTCAGAGTCCAAAGGAAAACTCTGGAAAGGACCAGAGAAAGTTCTGCATGGGGTCTCGGAAGAAAGCCCAAAGTTATCTGCCCATCATCTCTCGTCTGTGCTCAGTTGCATCTGCCCTCTTTAATCCATGTTGTTAACTTCCATTTTGACAGGTCATCAATAATAGTCCATTGTAATTGTTTCAAAAGTTTATATAGTTGCCATATAGTATATTCTACAGCGATGGAAAAGGTCCCACACTAGAAATGGAAACTCCATCTTAGTCCCATGCTCAGCATCAAGCACAATAGTCCATTGTTCGTCTACAAAGTTCTCATGTGCTCATCGTCGAATTCTATTCATAGACATGTATCTAATACTTGTTACAAGAAATGTCTAATAATTCACGTAGTTAGCAATGAAACTGCATAACAATTGGGGATGCTGGAAAAGTACATTCATAAGTATATATGTGTAACATAAATACATACATTGATGAACATTTTTTTGTTTAACTTAATTTATTAAAAGGCACATAAAAAGGTCATCTAAAACTAAGAACGACATTTCTAGCAGTTACACAGACATAACTGCACCTGGTTATACATCAGGTGTAAAGCTTCAATAATGAAACACACATTTATAACTGTTAATGAATTAATACATTTTCAAAATATTCTCTTTAAAGCCTTAGCATACATTCTAAGTGAGTACTTATAATATTCTAAAATGAAAATTCTGCATCAGCAGAATCAGGTGCAACGTGTGCAAGAATCATAAAGACACATAACTTTCAGTGCAATATGCACATTCATTTGGTGTGTCATGAATTGGTCAATTATGGATTTTTGTGACATGTAAAGAGTGGGCAACTTTACGCTGCACCACTTACACTCCCACTGTTCTTCTCAGTATTTGCTATCAAGTGCCAGTACTCTCCACACAGAGGAGAGAGCAAAAAGCATGGGTAATCTTCATCACATTCCATAGTAGTCTCCTGTCAAATTAAACCTCTCACATTCCTGAAATGAGAAATTTACATGTAAATCAAGATCAAATGCATAACACTGCAAAACATATTTGTTTTTGATAGAGCGCCATGCTCTCGTAAAATTTGTAGGGGTGCATCATAATCACCGTTAGTTCGCATCCGTATATATTCAGACATATATAAATGAGTGGCTAGTAAAATGTAATTCGAATTCCATTATTAGAATAATTAAAGAGAGTAGTAGTGTTATTGTAATCATGCAAATGTAATACAGTATTGAAATGGGTTTAACATAATGCGTAGATAGATTAGGTTACGTGCAGTTGAGATGCAGTAATTAACGTGTATGATAATAAAGTGCACGTGTAGTTTATGCTTTGCATATGAAATATACGAGCCTATGCTTAAAGAAGTAATTAAGAATTGTGTGTTTAAATTGTGTAAGGCCTGACTGCATACGCAAAGGGAAGGCCTGATTTGTTCTTATGTTAGCTTATTTTGTAGGCAGAGAAGGTTCTCTTGGAAAGGCTCTCCGGGTACAGTTGGTAGATTTGTGCAGAGGGAAGGAAAATCTGTTGAAATGTATCTTCAGTTGCAGGTGCAAGGACACATGCCTCGTTAGCGAAAGACTGTTTCTTTGTTTCAGGAGTCAGGGTGGTGGGAGGCATTGAGATGGGAGTACATTGGAATGTAGGGATGATACTTTCAGCGGAGAAGGTGCCTGGGACTCAAGGTCATCGTAACCGTCCTGGATGAAGTAAGAGTTTCGATGGAAAAGTACGAGAAGGAAGACCTGGCCGAAGAGGCGTGAGAAGGGCGTGTTCAATTGTATGTGCATTTTGTATTAGGGACAGTGCCCCGAGGGAGGAGGTAGGAGAAGAGGTAGAGGAGATTCTAGGAAGGAGCATCTTAGAACAAGCTCGAAATGCTATGTGAGTGCACTTCTTAGGAAGTCTTCACAGCTGACACCTTTTCTTTACTCTTGCCTGGGAAGTTCGTTAAGTAGGTATGCCACCTTAGTGATAGAGTAGGGACAGCTAATGGTTTTATGCTTATTTAGGTAAATGAAGAATAATATAGAGATCGGAGCAGTTATCGCTTGTCTAATACTTCTGGAGCTAACGATTCTTCTTATCCTGAGTCGGATGAGACTCCTGCGTAGGATGCTATTTGTATTAGTGCCCATCTATTTCTTTAATCTCGTGTTGAGGTGCTTGCACGTGCAGTTATTCTTGGCTGTAATAAACCCACAAAATTGAATTAGTAGTCAGTGGTCTTTTAAGGTCAACTGGATTCTAAAATTGTCGCATAACTGAAAAGGATTTTCTTCCCTTCACACCATTCAGCAGGTAAAAAGATCCTGGCGACCTGAAGATTCTTAGAGGTGATAAGATAAGAATCTGCGTTATCAGTTGGTAGCAGAGTAGGATGGTTTCCTCTGATAGTAAGGGGAGATCTAGAGTAGGATAAGAGATTATTTGCCCCATAGAGCCCGAGGGATGGTGATCCAGTGGATCGTAAGAGGAGGTCGACGGCGGTTGATGAGAACTGACGGAGAGTGATGGTGCGGCGGAAGTAGCAGTTCGTGGTAGAGTGAGTATGAACAGGGTGATGCTTGTTAGATTGCGGTGTTTAATTGTTGTGTGATGTCTTGCAGAGTTGGAATGACAGTCGTGTGATTGAGGATAGGACCGTGAGCGCGCGGGGCCGAGAGATTTGATTCGATATTGTGGTGTAGAAGACACCCAGAGCTGAGATCGTTGACCAGAGGTTGTGGGGGTTATGAGACGTCGTTGACAAACCCACTGAAGATAGGGAACATATGCGTGAGTGTGTGAATAACCGACGCTGGTCGTAGGTTGTTGTGTGCAGAACATTGAGCGCTTGGATCCTATCGATTGTGTCAGAGGTGATTGTCCGGTCGTTCGCGGACAGACAGTTGCCAGATTGAGGTCAACAATTTCGAGAGGCTGGTCGGTCATCGGTGAACCGACAGTCAGAGAGGTAATTGTTCGGTAGGACGGACAATTGCTTCAGAGTGTGACTGGGACACGTGCGAGCGAGAACGAGCGAATTAGGAAGGAGGGGAACTGCTGCAAGCGGAGGAAGGGTGACGTCAGACAGTGCCGCGCTGCGATAGGCCGGTTGGTGTGAGCCGCGATGGCATTGGTGGATTGAAGTCAGGAAGTAAAACGAAATATTGGGTGCAAACAGAAATCTGCTTTATCATGAAATGTTTTAAAGTTTTACGAGAACTCTGTAGAGGTGATAGACATGTGGTTACTTGGGGAGGAGAGGAAGCCCCTCCCGAGGATACACCAGCACATTACATGGCTAAGAATGTAGGATTACATACTATAATTTGGCTTGAGAATTGGCATAAAATGACAGAAGGAGAAGAAGAATTGACCTTTCCACGCTATGGTACTTTCAGGTTGGAAGTTTTATATCAGTTGAAATCTGTGATGTCTTCCTTGTGGCCATTACCTAGGCCTACACAGTTTGAGGCGTTACATGCATGGATTAGAGCAGCGTACGACAGGAAGAGAGACAAAAGCCAAGAAAGGGTGAAGAAGTCGATCAGGGCATTTCAAGGTGCGAGATGGGATGCACTGGAGAAAAGATGGAGAGTGGAAACAATTGAGGGGGACAGATTATATCCGTTATTAGAGAAAACGGGAGGTACGCAGGGAAAAAGCACAGAGGAAGATGACAGTGATACGATGACAGCTTCTTAGACAGGCTGCTGGCAGAGAGACCACCTCCATTAAATCCAGAATATAGCGCAGGAAATTCGATTGTGGCAGGAGGGACGGACGAGTCACACAATCAGACAAACATGAGAGTAGTGGGAAAAATCTCCACAGGAACGGAGGGAGTGGGAACCCAGTTTCCCATGGGGAATATGCGGTTGCCGGACTCCCTGACTGTACCCGTTACCATTGGTCCTATAGTAACGGTGTATGACCCAGATCGAGTAAGTGAAGGAAGTCTAATGCAGTCTACAGGGAGAGAGGGGATCTGCGCTGGAGGGAATGGTGTAGAGGTACAATTGGTCCGTTCTCCGAAGCCCATAGAAGCGAGCACGCCACTGCCAGCCACCGCAGACTCCTCTAGTGGACAGGTGGACTTGAGACCGGCAAGACCAGGGTCTTTATTCGAGTCCAAGTCAGCTTTGAGAATGTGGGCACCACCTGTAAGGAATCAGAGCGATAGAATGCCAGGAGATATGGAACAAGACAATTTAGGAAATAGACCAGGTTCCAGGAATACGATAGAAGAGAGCAAGTCATGAGAACAAAGCAGTGATTATGACGAGCGGTGCGGCTTGTCGAGAAATGCTGAGGAGTGCAGTGAAGGCGAGGTTGTTGGATGTAGTGAGACTAAAGGCAGAGGTAGACAAAATGATTAGTGGGAACCTGCCCTTGGAGAGAATAGAGATCTATGAGCCAGATGAGCTGCTTTTTGTAGCAAAGGACGTGACTCGTAAAGCAAGGGCCGCACATGAGAAATTGACAGAATTGGCTAAGAAATATGAGGTGGATACAAATAAAACGAAATCGTTGCAAGGATCACATAGGTTGCAATATAGTGATCAAGAACTGGAGGAGAAAAGGGTCACAGGATTAAGGACGCATACTAAAGACCTGATTGTAGGGATGCGTATATGGATAATGTTGAATAAATGGGAGGAAAGGTGGTCAAAGAAGAAGATTGCCAAAAAGACTGTAGGAGAAACGCCGCCTCCGGGGGAGGGGTGACGGGAGTAGGGAACTATCCTTTATGGGAAGTACAGAACGGAGGGAACGTGCATGTGCCGTGGAGTAGAGGTGACTTGGCTGCGTTTACAAATGATTATCCTCGGCTGAGGGAAAAACCCGTAGAGTGGTTCAAACAGGTTGAGCGTTTCGTTAAAATTTCGAAGGTACTATGGACTGATTTGAACACTTTGTTTGACATAGTGGTACCAGGAGATTTGTGGACAGCTTGTAAAATTGCAGTTGAGTGGCCGACCTTTGAACCTGAAAGGGATGCTGTTACAAATGGTCCGTCACCCGTTGTCATGAAAAAATTTGAGCAAGTGATTACATGGTTGAAGTTGAAGATCTCGCCCCAAGACATCGATTGGGTTAAGATAGATCGAACTGTGCAGAAACCGAAGGAGACAGTGCATGAGTATTTTGAAAGACTCTTGCAAGCTTTTAAACAGTATAGCGGATTAGATGCCTTAGACCCCAAGGATATGGGACAGTTTGTCTCAAAGTTTGTCTTGGGATTGAGACCAGAGGTCAGCCTCATGATACAGCACCATTTGATCTGTTGGCAGAACAAGCCGGTAGATGAAATCTTGCGGTATGCGAGGTACTGTAGCGATGAAGTAGACTCGAAGCACCGGAAGCTAAAGGACAAACTGATGCTCGTTCAGATGCAGACAGCTCAGGTCCAGCCTAGTGGAGGGACGCGGGGAAGGAGACAGGGAAATTACCAAGGGAACCAAAACGGGCAAAGCCAAGGAAAAGGGAAACCTATAGATCCCAAGACGGGGGTGGATGTGGCGACATTGAAGAAGACCACTGCGTGTCATCTTTGTCATCAGATTGGACATTGGAAGCGCGAGTGTCCCTTGAACCCAGCCAACCAGGTGCAGCAGGAGGTAGAAGTGGTTCAGGCACCTGTGCCGGAGGTAGTTAATACTGTGATGAGGCCCAGATCAATGAAAGGGGGACGTATAACCCACAAGTGCAGGTCCCCCAGCCACCAAGAATTTCGCAAGGAATGCGGACCTACCAGCAGATGCCCCTTTTCGAAGGGTATGATGAGTACAGTCCAGACCCATTAGCCTGACGGTGCCTGAGGGGGGAGGAAGATTGCACGCTTGGAGCAGTCTTGGAGGGTGAGCAGTCAAAATATCGAAAATAAAATATCGACATACACTAATATCGAAGTCACAATATCGAAGGGACAGAATGTCGATGTTAAGAATATCGATGGACAGAATATCGACCCTAAGGTAAGTAATATCGATTTTTTTATATCGATGTAAGTAATATCGAAGTTAGTAATATCGAAATCAAATATATCGATGTTACTAATATCGATGTTACTAATATCGATATTTGTATTATTGTTATGTATTTTTTTATGTTTTTAATATGTATGTGTTATATGTGTTTTTGTTAAGTGTTCTACTTGTCTAAAAATATATGTATACAATTTTTATATGTTAATAATGTTTTTTTAAGTTATTGGTTTTTTTTTTGTACCGTAGCGGGTTGTGGGTTTATAGGGGAATAGGGTGGGAAGTAATTTAATTATACTAAATTAATTATTAATTTTTAGGAATTATAAATTATTTTTTGCGTTTAAGTTCTGTAGCGGGTTGTGGGTTTATAGGGGAATAGGGTGGGAAGTAATTTAATTGTAATTAAGTTATAATTTATTTTAATTAATTGGTATTGATAATTATAATATTGTTAATTAATTAATAATTGGTAATTAATTTTTATTAATTAGTTATTAATTTTTATTAATTGATTAATTGATCATTATGTCATTTAATTGTAATTAAGTTATAATTTATTTTAATTAATTGGTATTGATAATTATATTATTGTTAATTAATTAGTAATTGGTAATTAATTTTTATTAATTGGTTATTAATTTTTATTAATTGATTAATTGATCATTATGTTAAGTGTATTATTTTATTATTGGAGTGTGTTGTGCGTTTATAGGGGAATACTTTTGGAAGTAATTGAAATCTAATTAAGTAATTATTAAATTTATTTTTGGGTATTGATAATTAATTTATTGGACATTAATTATTAATTGGTAATTTTTTTTAATTAGAATTTTTTGGTTCTAAAAATTAATTTATTGTTGTTTTATCATCAATTGGTAATTAAATATTATTAAATATTATTTATTGATAAATTTAATTAATATATTAAGAAGTAATTATTAATTGATAATTAATGTTTAATTATTATTATTTTTGGTATAAAAAAGCATTTAATTGTTCAATATTAGTTAATTGGTAATTAAGTTTTAATAATTTATATGTTTTTTGTTATTAAAAATATGTTATTGTTCAATATTTATTATTTAGTAATTAATATTTATTAATTATTATTTATTGGTATTTATTATTAATTTATTGTTAATAAATTTTCTATTGGTAATTATGTTTTTAATAATTATTTATTGGTATTGGTAAATAGTTTACAGTTATTTAATAATTCATTAATTATTTACAAAAATTATTTTATTTATAAGTATGTTATTTGTAACTTCTACGCTATCCAACACTTTCCCTACTGTTGCACTCTCTGGAGTTGGACTAGTAATTTTTACCCCTACACTATCCAAAACTTTCCCTACTGTTGCACTCTCTGGAGTTGGAATAGTAATTTTTACCCCTACGCTATCCAACACTTTCCCTACTGATGCACTCACTGGAGTGGGAATAGTAATTTTTACCCTCACGCTATCCAACGCTTTTCCTACTGTTGCACTCCCTGGAGTGGGAATAGTAATTTCTACCCCTACGCTATCCAACACTTTCCCTACTGTTGCACTCTCTGGAGTTGGAATAGTAATTTTTACCCCTATGCTATCCAACACTTTCCCTACTGTTGCACTCACTGGAGTGGGAATATTCATTTTTACCCTCCCGCTATCCAACGCTTTCCCTACTGTTGCACTCCCTGGAGTGGGAATAGTAATTTTTACCCCTACGCTATCCAACACTTTCCCTACTGTTGCACTCACTGGAGTGGGAATAGTAATTTTTACCCTTACGCTATCCAACGCTTTCCCTACGGTTGCACTCACTGGAGTGGGAATATTAATTTTTACCCTCTCGCTATCCAACGTTTTCCCTACTGTGGCGCTACCTGGAGTGGGAATAGTAATTTTTACCCCTACGCTATCCAATACTTTCTCTACTGTTGCACTCTCTAGAGTGGGAATAGTAATTTTAACCTCTACGCTATCCAACATTTTTCTTACTGTTGTTTTTTTGGGAGTTGAAATAGTAGTTTTATTCCCTCCGCTATTTAATATTTTTTGTATTATTTTAGTTAATGTAGTATATAATTAATTTTAAAAATATTAAAAGTAAATTTTTTAATTTGTTATACATAATTATTTAATTTTTATTTATGTTATTGTTTTATGTGTATAGATGTATTTGTAATTTATATTAATTTGTATTACTTTATAATTTATTAAAATAATTATTAAAACTGATTATTAAGTAAGTATATATATTATATATTATATGTATATGTTTAATTAATGTTTTATTAAATTATATATATTACTTATTAATTTTAAACATTATAAAATATTTTTAACTATGTTTATTTTATTTATAAGTATTATTTAGTTTATTTTACTTTTTTTTTTTAACAAAAAAAACGATATTTTTGATAACGATATTTTTGACATCGATATTTTTTTTCTCGATATTTTTGTACTTACCATGTTGTAGATAGGAGAACAGGGCACGAACACTAACTAGGGATTCCACACTGATGAAAAGTGGTAGGATTAAGAACAAGAAGGGGATTGCTGATATTCGATTTATTACGCAATATACTATATACAACAATGCGATCTTTAAACTATTGAAGAAAAATTGGCACCTATTGGAGGAAATCCCTAGTTTAAGAGGTGTTATCCGGAATAATAACCCTTCAGTTTCGTATAGAAGAGGGAAGACATTGAAGAATGAACTTTGTCCCAGTTATGTAGCAATTGATCCCAGTAAGGGGGCAACATGGTTACCGACTAAACCCAAGGGATTCTATATTTGTGGTTGCTGTAACATCTGTGATCTGGGTATGAACAAGACCAAAAGTTTCAGTTATAATGGCTCAGTGGAATATGTCATCCACAACTTTATCAACTGCAATACCACTTATGTAGTTTATCTAATGGGTTGCCCATGTGGGCTTATCTACGTGGGAAGCACCAAACGTAGCCTTAAAACACGTATTCAGGAGCACAGAAGGGCCATCCTGAAACGGGATCTTAAGTATCCCCTGACAGAGCATTTTGTCAAGAACCATAAAGGTGAAGTCACATTTTGGTTTCATGCTATTGAACAGGTGGAATTGAATACTAGGGGTGGTGATCGCGAGCTCCTGCTTAGGAGATGTGAATCCAAATGGATCTGCAAGCTCCGAAGTATTGTTTTTGGCTTCAATACTGATCATGAAATGCATTATTTCTTGGAAGATGGCTAATATGTATGTCCTGCCAGTTCATCCTATCCCCCTTGAGAGGATATGGCTATTGGTCAAATTTATTATTGATGTTTATTATATGGGTTATTTGTTATGGTTGAATCGACCTAGATACACATGGTTTGTTGTACTCATGATTGGCCTATTATATCTGGCTTCTCAAAATTTGTACAGTTAACAACAGTGAGGAATGAGATTTTTCATAACATTGATGTACAAATTTGATCTGTCTTAGAGTTTAGCACCACCATGGCTGCTCATGCATTAATATTATGCCACAGTAGATATGAGGATTACATATCTCATTGCAACAAGTTAGAAGCATTAGCCTATGCATGTTTTAAGATATTTTGTATATCGCTTGTTTGGGGCTCTTTTTACCATCCACACTGAATATATATTTTTTGCACACTGTCGAGCCTTGCTTTCCATACATGCTTGTTTTTACATTGGTTCTCGTTCCATTTATTTTATGGAATACTATACCGGTATGATTTTTATCATATCGGATGCTGCTCGCTGCTTTCTGGTTGTCCTTCTATGATGAATTACCAATTAATATATTATTACTTCTGGCACAGTGGTACTTTGTCTATGAGTATCTTGTAATTTTTTCAATCTTTTTATATATAAAAAAAAAATTGATTACTTAATCTACGGATATTATGTTGACTTTTCTTGTTCTTTCCTATATACTTTTTTCATTTCTCCTTTTCATTTCTCTTATATATTTTCTCATTTATTTTTTCTTTCTACCACTTTGGGGCCGTGAATTTGTGTATTGGGGCGGTCATGGTTGGTGTTCTTAGTTTGAGTATTCCATCCCTTTTTTTACATAAACAATTAGGAGTGGTTAGGTGAGACTACCACTTCAAAAAGGAGGCGATCGTGTTGGCTCGCCCTGTCCATCTTTTGTCTACATAAACAATTAGGAGTGGTTAGGTGAGACTACCACTTCAACAAGGAGGCGATCGCGTTGTGCTCACCCTTTCCAATAACTGCTTATTAAAATTTGTTGTTTGCATAAATTGAGGTTTAGGTTTCATCTAATTAATTAATATGCATATTTGCTCTGATATCGCTATATGCAATTTTGGTCAGTTGAAAAATTTATAGGTATGGCTCTCCAATGTGCTTTGATTGTTATATACCCCGTTCAAAAAATGGCGGCCGGGTTTGTATCAATTGGAGACGGGATCTGCTTAGTTATATTTTCTCCATTTCAGTGCACGGGTTGCAATGATTGACTACCTCCGATTAGCGAGGTGAGGAATCTCTTGTAAGAATACAGATGGTGGGCTTACCCGATTGCCTTTTCCAATAACTGCTTATCAAAATTTGTTTTCTGCAAAAATTAAGGTTTGGGTTTCATTTATGTAACTATTATGCATACTTGCTGTGATATCGCTGTATACAATTTTGGTTAGTTGATAAATTTATAGGTTCGGCTTTCCGATGCGCTTTGATTGTTATATACCCCGTTTATAAATGGCGGCCGAGTTCACATCAATTCGAGACGAGATCTGTCTAGTTACGTTTGTTCCACTGCAGTGCAAGGGTTGCATGGATTGGTTACCTCCGATTAGCAAGGGGAGGAGTCTCGTGTATGAATACAGATGACGGGCTTACCTGATTGCAATGCGATTAGAGAGGAAGTTCTGCCGACGCTGCGGTAAGTTGTCTCTGGTGGGAATATCATTACGAAAGACTAACATTACGTTTTGGGCGAGGTCTAGTCTGTCTTGGACGCTCAGATGGTTTGGGCCACCTTTTATATGCAACCACTATGTTTGGAAGTAATCTACTTAACATCTTTACTCTTTTTAAAAGAAGGGTGGTTGGGACTCCCTTTCGGATGTCCGTACGGGTCTGACCTTATGCTGTTACTTTGACCGGTTACGATTTTTCTGATTAGCGCTATGGTCCCGTGGATGTGACGCACATTCCTTTCTTAACTTGGGGAACATTTCTTTCAGAATTTCTCTTATACATTGTTTCAATTTACCGTTAAAGCTTGGGCTGGTGACGACGGGGAGTTGTAGTCCAGGGAGCGCAGGGGTTGCAACTTTATATGCTCATTTGTTCATGTGGTGACTCTCTTCGTGAATGTGGCTTTTGAATGAAAATTCTGAATTCAGGGGTTACCACATTATTGTATTTGTTATGTTATGACATTTCGGTTAGGAGTTCTCTATTCCTTATGGTTTTATGAATTTTAGGTAATTAGCTGTATTTATGCTCTCATCTTTTCGTGTCCATGACAGATATAAGCAGTTCTATTTGCAACCGGTGCACAACGGTCCCAGTGAATTACACGGTACCTCTACAAATCATTCATCTATTTAGGTGACTTCGTGTCAATCTGAGGTAGGATAATTTTGGATATTTTCCTTTGTCATTTTTATTTTAATTAGTAATGAAATAGTGCATTGACTATGGTGTGGCACTTTGTGAGCGCCTCTTTTATCTACGAGTCTGGTTTTAGTTTGCTATCCTTGGCTTTTGATTTTTGTTTCAGATACTTCTTATTCTTTACATTTATATAGTTGAATTTGAACAGTTGGCCTGTTACTCTATCTCCCATTGCACTTTATCTTGTTCTTTATTAGTTTATGTGGGTTGATGTATATATGTGGGTAACATAGGACTCTTCTCTATTTCCGTGTTTCCCTTGTTTCTTTACTCTTTTTTCTTATATTTTATGGATCTTCTTTTCTTTTTTGTCCTTTTCTGTTGTTAATCAATTCTCCCCTTTATTCGTAGATCTTAATAGGAATTCTTTGTGTTCATTGGAAACTTTCCAGACATTCTACGTTGATTGTGTTTTTTAAGACCCTATTTTGGTAAGGTACTACATTTCCCTTTTTGGTTTCTGTCCCTTTTTTGTTAAAATTGTAGTAGCATTTAGGAACGATTGAGTAGAGATTGCTGTTATTCATTTAGGACGCCTTTATTCTATTCGTATTGAGATACCCCAAGGGTTTAATGTCAAGTAAATGACAGGTGCTTGGACATTTTTTTGCTTGCCAGCATTACTGTCATTGTGTTGTTTATGACTCTTTATTTTAATGAGTCTCAACCAGAGATTAAACTTTGTAATATTGCAATTTGTTTGGTTTGGTGCACTATGTCAATTTTATGATGTTTTTAGATTAAGGGGCCGATTCCGATCTCGGTCGGAGGCGCACCCAATACCATTCGGTCGGGAAAAAAGCCATGCGAATGCCTGTTTCCCGACCGATCCGTACAGCATACCGAACGAGTAAGTACGATGCGCACAACAGCACAGAATCCGGCCGAGTCGTACTCACCCAATCCAGGTCCTGTTCTCCGACCGAGGCGAATCCGGAAATGCAGAATCGAGTCGCACGGAAGGGAAAATGCAGCCCCGTCTGGCCGAACAAGTACGATGCGCTTTCCGTACGCGCCGAACCCATCGCTACGCACGGCACATCAAAGCATCCGGGAGAGGCGCACATAAGCTCCGATTCGCGCCACAACACGATCCACGGCTACGAGGCGAACACGCCAGCGACGAGGACGACGCGAAGCGACGAGGACGACGCGAAGCAACGAGAAAGACGAACGACACGAACCAACCATGAATCCCTTCGTCCCGATCATACCAATATTCTACATTTACTACCGGAACAGGCACGGACGCGTACGGCGCAGAAGGTAAGTCAGACACCAACCACAAAACACATACAACACGTACACGACACATCACACACACACAGAGGGATGCAGAATTTACTTACACCAGCAACAGCAGCACCATAGGGGCGGGATGCCCATCACCAATGCCACATATGCACACAGGGGCCTGAATGCGCACCACCACCCCTACCCAGGGGGGGCCGGATGCCAACCACCACTACCACCCTTAGCCAGGGGGGTGCCAGATGCCCACCACCACTACCACCCTTACCCAGGGGGGGCTGGATGCCTACCACTACTACCACCCTTAGCCATGGGGGTGCCAGATGCCTACCACTACTACCACCCTTACCCAGGGGGGGCTGGATGCCTACCACTACTACCACCCTTACCCAGGGGGGGCTGGATGCCTACCACTACTACCACCCTTAGCCATGGGGGTGCCAGATGCCTACCACTACTACCACCCTAAGCCAGGGGGGCTGGATGCCTACCACTACTACCACCCTTAGCCATGGGGGTGCCAGATGCCTACCACTACTACCACCCTAAGCCAGGGGGGCTGGATGCCTACCACTACTACCACCCTTAGCCAGGGGGGTGCCAGATGCCTACCACCACTACCACCCTTACCCAGGGGGGGCTGGATGCCTACCACTACTACCACCCTTACCCAGGGGGTGCCAGATGCCTACCACTACTACCACCCTTACCCAGGGGGGGCTGGATGCCTACCACTACTACCACCCCTAGCCAGGGGGGTGCCAGATGCCCACCACCACTACCACCCTTACCCAGGGGGGGCTGGATGCCTACCACTACTACCACCCTTAGCCATGGGGGTGCCAGATGCCTACCACTACTACCACCCTAAGCCAGGGGGGCTGGATGCCTACCACCACTACCACCCTTACCCAGGGGGGTGCCAGATGCCCACCACCACTACCACCCTTACCCAGCGGGGGCTGGATGCCTACCACTACTACCACCCTTACCCAGGGGGTGCCAGATGCCTACCACTACTACCACCCTTACCCAGGGGGGGCTGGATGCCTACCACTACTACCACCCTCAGCCATGGGGGTGCCAGATGCCTACCACTACTACCACCCCCACTCATAGGATGGACAATGCATGACACAACCAGCACACCACAACCTAGGGAATGCAAGAAAAAGACATCCCCCCAACACCATGACAAGCGTGTGTAGACTGTGTCAAATGCCTACAACACTGAACATGACATTGAACATACAATGTGACCCCCTATCACATGTGCCACACATATATGTGTGTGGCCCCCACAATGCAAGCAGGCCATGACCATTGTGGCAATGGGGTCCAAGCCCCCATCATCACAGTGACCAAAATGTAAGTGTGGGGTCCATAGCTGAAGCACATTTTGAACATTGTGGCAATGGGGTCCAAACCCCCATCATCACAGTGACCAAAATGTAAGTGTGGGGTCCATAGCTGAAGCACATTTTGAACAGTGTGGCAATGGGGTCCAAACCCCCATCATCACAGTGACCAAAATGTAAGTGTGGGGTCCATAGCTGAAGCACATTTTGAACATTGTGGCAATGGGGCCCAAACCCCCATCATCACAGTGACCAAAATGTAAGTGTGGGGTCCATAGCTGAAGCACATTTTGAACAGTGTGGCAATGTGGTCCAAACCCCCATCATCACAGTGACCAAAATGTAAGTGTGGGGTCCATAGCTGAAGCACATTTTGAACATTGTGGCAATGGGGTCCAAACCCCCATCATCACAGTGACCAAAATGTAAGTGTTGACAAAGAAAAAGCTGCAACTGCCAAACTGCATGGATGATTCCTGGTCACAGAACATAAAACACATCAGTGGCAAAGTAGTGCATGTGTCCCATTGCAACATAAATTGGGGGAGGCAAATACTGCAGTGCAAATAAGACATACCTTTGGCCATGTGCAGACAAACAACAACCATGGGGGCTGACACTGTCAACATTCATCAATGACACAATGACAGTAGTGACCATCAGAATGCAGACCCACATATTTGCACCAATGGGCACACAAATGCAGATACCCTGTGGAGACTGTAGATGTGAGGTGAACAGATACCATACCATGGCAGCAATGGGACACACAAACCATGATCATTGTGCTGACCGATGACCTAGGAGTCCCAGGGACAGCAGGGGAAACCCACCAAACTACATACAGCCAATGGCACACCCAAGATATGCCAATGCAGTGGTGCAGTTGCACAAACACAAACAGGCAGACCCACACTGCACATCATACACAACAGGTGAGGGGGGTGCCAGTGTCCCCAGGCAACCACACAACACATGAGGAGACCTGAATACCAATCATACAGATGTGCATACAGTGCCACACAAAGGTAACTCATGGACCCAAATCCCCTATGTGGGCAAGCAGGCATTGTCAGATGAGAGGGAGCACAAATCACACATGTCACACAGGCACGTAGGAACAGCAACTGACACAGCAAGACACAGACACACCACAGCACTACCCCCAGGGCCCCCACAATGTGGTGACCCTGGGCTGCATTACAATCCCACTGTGATGACAAAGCTAAATGTCGTTCACACTGTGAACCACAGTCATGTGTCCTGAGCAACAAACTACCATCACACCTACACAAGCACAAATCAATCAGCACGGCCAGTAAGCCAAGTCCAACATGGAGGCAGGGGCCTAGCCGGGCAACAACTCTCATCTGCACACACTCAACACCACACCCTCGACCTCCAACAATGTGCAGCAGTGAAGCACACATGCACTGGTGACATTGCACATGCACCCATGACTATTCCAGGGTGGTGGGTGGGAACCAAGGTGCAGAAACACATCACACATGGCCACTCAACAAGACTCCTGAATGTCTGACACACTGCATACTACGCTGTACATGGACATGACGGCAATACCACACCAACCAATGGGATCCCAGCCACAGTCACACACCAATGAAGAAGCCAAGGTCACCCACAAAGAACACACATAGACAACAACCAACATTGCAGCCCGGACCCTGAGGAGTGCCAGCAGTCACACACACAACGTGTCACAATCACTGAAAGATAACACAATCTGGAAATCACATGACAGGGGCAAACAACAAGTGCCAAGGGGAAACCTGACTGTGACCCATCTGCGTCTGCACACAAACTCAGCCCTGACAGCAAACACACCTATGGGTGACACCCTGATGACCAGTAATGTGCCATGCACCCACATCACAGAGAACCCAGGGAGAAGACTTTGGGGGAACATAGGTCAACTCAGCAAGCATTACAAACAGGTACAACACTAGGGATCACAGCATGCACAGCTAAACGGAAGTGAACACACAGACGTGCTCATACAACACACACCTTGGGCGCAGCAATGTCACAGGAGTACACACTGCCATGAGGGGACTCCACTCCTGTGTGAGGAAAGCTGTGCCATATGTTGCCTCAGTAGGGCCCCATCATGTCAGCTGAGCACTTGGTCACACAATCAACAATTAGCACCAATTGAAGGCTCCCGTCACATCAGCCTGGTCATGGAAGTGCCAATGAAATCATCAGCACAGATCCAACACACTTGTATAGCAATGTTGCACTGACAACACAGATGAGTCCTTCCCCATTGATGCCCAAACCTGCATGTCCAGTGGAGATGGCCACACGGTCAGGGAAGTAGACGAATTGAACAATGGCAGGCACAACAGATGTGCAGGGGTGGAAGCCACAGATGTGAAATTGCTAATGTAAGTAGGAAATCCCATTGCCAAATACTGAACACATGACACCCTCAGATGCTGCTATGGATGACATGGATACACCACAGGATAGGACACATTCCCCCTGGACCACATGGGTTCCTGCACAGTAACACTTCATTATCATGAGACCAAATATCACCATCACTGCAGCAAGGGCATGGTTAGAATCATCAACAACATGTACATCAGAAGCATAAGCACTAGAGAACAGAAAGTTGCTTTATTCAGCATATGTGTGTATTGAAAACTGAAAGTCCAGAAAAAACACAAAGGCCAATGGCCAGTCCATTGTCAAAGTCCAAACAGGGTGACAGTGGCAGATGTCACCCTACGCATGCCTGCACTGCACAAAACCAGGGACAATCCACTAGGAGGGGCAACCGGGGGGGGCAGGCCAGGCACCGCAGGGACAGGATCAGGGCTCACCAGGAGGAAGCAGGGAAGGGGTGGTGGGTGCTGGAGAGCCACTTACAACTGCAGTGGAGGTGTCTGACATGGTGTGTGCCGGCACAACTGGGGGGGCATGACTCAGATGTTGTGGGTGCCGGCACGACTGCAGTGGACCCTGCAGATGGAGTGGACAGGTCCGCCACTGCAGTGCCCAAGTCAGACAGGGTGGTAGTGGACTCCACTGCAGTGCCTACCACCAGGGGAGGAGAATGGGGAACAGGCAAGGTGGGCTGGACAGAGGGGGAGGACACCCTCACCACATCAGTGGCACAGACAAGCGCAGCGGGGGGTGGTGCTGGGAGAGCAAGTGGCAGGGGGAGAAGGCCGGATCCTCTTGGAGATGGTATATCTGTGGGTGGGGGAACCTGGGGCAGGGTGTGGTGGGGGCACCTGTGGAGTGGGGGCCTGAGGGATGGAGGAAGGAGACCTGGTGCCTGAGCTGCAGGGCGGCGGCGGGGTCTTGCTCTTACGACTCCGGGGGACTTGCGGGTGGGGGCCTCAGTCTGTCTGCGCCTGGGGGAGGGTGTCCGGGGGCGAGGGGCACTCTGCTCCATGTGGGTGGGCTTCCTCTTCCCCCTGAATGCTGTATCAGCTGGATTGGAGGGGAAGAGGCCGAGGTCACTGAGGAAGAGCCGCTGGGTCTTTGGGGTTGCAGGTGAGGCAAGGGAGGGTGCTTTGGAGGGAGAGGCAACTGAGGACTGCACAGTGCTCGTGGATGCGTGTGTGTGTTCCAGGGCCCCATCCCCTGTGAGTCTGGTTTCAGTCCCCTGACTGTGCGTGCGTGTGCGTTTTGTTTGTGGCGTGTGTGTCTGTGTGCTGGACGTGTGTGTGCTGGTGTGTGCCTGTGCCGGTGTGTGTGTGCTTGGGACGGATAAGGTGCTGGGGAGTGTGGATGGAGCAGAGGCAGGAGGGGTGAGGGACTGTCTGAGGAGGGACACTGCTGCCGTCAGGGAGGAGTCCATGGACCTATTGCCCCTCTGTAGGTCAGACATGCCCGATGAGATGCCCTCCATGAACGACACCAGCTGAGTCAACAGAGCGGTGTGCGCATGGAGGACACTCAGCATGGCTGTCTGCCCTACATGGAGCTGGCGAAGGAGGTACACAGACTCCTCACTCAGGGCAGCAGGGGACACAGGGGCAGGGGGTGCGGTGCCTGGCCCAAAGGAGACACGCTCCCGAACATGGGAGCCTCCACGGACCTTGGGTATGGGAGCCGATGGGAGGGCGGTGGTGGTGCTGGTGGTGGCGGGGACAGCAACACTAGCTGGGGTGTGGTGGCTGCTGACACCCGCCTCCATAAGGGAGTCATCCTCCGAGTTTCTCTGGTCCTCAGCTGAGGTGGATGGTGCTGAGGACTCCTCAGTGTGGCTCCCCTCACCCTCCGTGCCACTGGGTCCCTCCGACCACTCCTCGGCTGCTGACCCAGTCTGGCTCTCCGGCTCCTCCTGGTCCATGGTGCTGTCCCCTTCCGTGGCCGTATCTGCAAACAATGGGGAAACAGACAGACATCAGTCACCTGCACCAAACGCACACACCACTGTGAGCACAGCACATTACAGAGCAAGCCCTGGCATCATTAGTTGAACATTGCTAAAAGTGCCCTAACTGAACAGGAGAAGCCAATTGTCAGTCTGATGCCAACCATGGCACTCACATCCCACATGGCCTTGCACCCATCTGTCTGGTGTCTGTTGGATAGCAACACCCCAGTGTGGACACATGCACCACCTACACAGTAGTTGGACAGTGCAGAGGACACGGTGTAGCATGTGGACATGCACACATCACAACTCTTGCCACTGAGTCAGTACAGGTTTCCGGATGAAAGGGATGCCCAGAGTCAAATAGGAAATGCATGTGATGCATACCAGCGACAGACACCATGATGCACCCATGTCCTGATAGCAATCGCCACAATGGTGTGCATGTAGCACATGTCACTCCCCTGCAGGATCACAAATAAGTAGACACATGCCATGGCGGAGGCATGACTGCTAAGTCATACATCACTGTCTCAGTGATGTATGACTTGGCAGCCAGACAACAACACTCTGCACTGTGTCACAATAGTAGGTTATGGGGAATGCAAGTCCTGGAGCTGCACAAGTGCACATGTACATCCCCCACACAACACATCATCTTAACCCTCATCTGTCCAGGTCATACCGATTGGACATATGGGAGACCTGTGACACTACCCTCTGAACCTGAGCCCCTCACAATCTGCTGTGAATGGGAAACAGCTGCCTGAACTTCACATTCGCATACCCCAGTCTGCACGGGCAGCTGATCAAACACCTATGTGACACACAAGTGTCGTCTCCTATGGTCACATCTCCAGTGGCATGCTGAGCCTCTACCGAGAAACACCCCAGCAGTCCTGGCAACAAATCCACAGCACACTGACACAGAGGCAGACACCTGAGGGGTCAAATCACTGCGCACAATGTGTCAGCTGATACACGGGAGTGGGAGTACAGAGTGCATTGCATGGCCTGGAGTAGGCATGACTGTCCTGCCCCACATGAATGAGGGATGAGCCCTGGACAGTGGATAGCTGGCTATGTATGTGTGACACACGTAATCTGCACACTCCTGGGGCCCAAACATTGTTCCCACCCGCTGCATGGGTGTGTGCCACATACCCCAGGCACATGTGGTGGCTCAGCTCAGCAAGTGGACCGCATATCAAAGCAACACGCAGATTACATGTCCGAACACAGGCGTTGTGTGAACAATGGACCCACCCATGATGCCCACAACAGAGTTAGGGAAACAGATGCTGTCCCCCACCTTTAGTGAAGCAAACTGCAAGGACACAGTCCCAAGTGACACAATTCCCTGAATGTAAGGGCCACACCTGGGTATCAGATGAGGAGTGGGCAGTGCACAATAGAGGGACATGGCTCCTGGACAACATGACTGCTGTACTGTGGCAGTTTAACCAGGCCAGAGGAGGGCACATAGCATGTAATACAGAGTTCACAATGCAGTCTTTGACTCACCCCCTCCTTGCTGCTGTCTGGCCTTCACTGCCCATCCAGGTCTGGAAACACCACCGCCAGGATCTGGAGCATGTGGGGGGTCAGGGTCCGTGTTCCGCCCCTCCTGCGAGGAGGCGACAGCTTCAGCTGGACCCGTGCAATCCTCCGGGTCCAGCCCCGAAGGTCCTGCCACCTCTTCTGGCAGTTGCGGATCCGGCGCTTGTAGACCCCCACGGACTGGACAGCCCGGACGATGTCCTTCCAGATCTCCTGCTTCCGATGGGCATTAACCTGTCAGGATGACAAAGTGAAAAGGCCATTACTACACATGCAACATATCCGTGCATGACACAGTTGTATATACATGTCTCAATCACAGGGGCACATGATGTACACAGGCAGTGCAACGCTGCCCATGGACAGTTTGCCAGAAGTCACTACATGGTATCATTGCATGGGAAGTAAAACCTTGTTCAAATGCACTGTCACTGCACCATACCTGTCCAGTGCATGTCACTACACACTATGAGGGGTGACAACTACTCAGTGAGCCTGCTAGCCAGTGGCGTGCAGACTTTCAGCCTTGCTAGTCAGACAAAATGCACATTCAGAAAGGCAGTGCACAGAACACTCACCTGCTCCCCTGGTGTCCCATACAGCTTGCTGTACTGTGGAAGTAGGCTGTCCAGCAGGGCCTGGTTCTCCTCAAGGCTGAAGGCTGGGGCTCTCTCCACAGTACGTGCCATTGCAGGGTCCAGAGGGGGCAGAGACAGCAGCAGTGCAGTGGCAGATGTCATCCTGGAGCATGTAGTGCAGGCAAGTGAGCTCTCAGGGGAACAGCCAGCAATATATATGTGCTGGAGAGGCAGATACTGTCCCATGTGTCCAAAGTGATAGGTCCAAGTCGTTTGCATCTTCTGAATCTGGCCAATCCATGGAATAGCAGCACCAATACACGCCCACAGCATCCTTCAAATCTTCAACTTCATGACATACATGATTTTGCAACATTGTTGTGGGTGACCAACTGAATTTCCAGCAACCGACTCGTTCGAATTTCGAAAACGCGTCCGTTGCCAGGCTAGGCCATTGTCAATGGGTGCGCACCGATCGGTCCATTGCTGTTCAACGCGTACAGGGGTACAACACGTACCCGCACACATTGAATGCAATGGGCCGGCCGGGGCACCGATCGGTCCATTGCGGTACAACGCGTACAGGGGTACAACGCGTACCCGCACACATTGAATGCAATGGGCCGGCCGGGGGCACCGATCGGTCCATTCCTGATCAACGCGTACAGTGGTACAACGGGTACCCGCACACATTGAATGCAATGGGCCGGCCGGGGGCACCGATCGGTCCATTGCGGTACAACGCGTACAGGGGTACAACGCGTACCCGCACACATTGAATGCAATGGGCCGGCCGGGAGCACCGATCGGTCCATTGCTGATCAACGGGTACAGGGGTACAACGCGTACCCGCACACATTGAATGCAATGGGCCGGCCGGGGCACCGATCGGTCCATTGCGGTACAACGCGTACAGGGGTACAACGCGTACCCGCACACATTGAATGCAATGGGCCGGCCGGGGCACCGATTGGTCCATTGCGGTACAACGCGTACAGGGGTACAATGCATACCCGCACACATTGAATGCAATGGGCCGGCCGGGGCACCGATCGGTCCATTGCGGTACAACGCGTACAGGGTACAACGCTGCACCCGCACACATTGAATGCAATGGGCCGACCGGGGCACCGATCGGTCCATTGCTGATCAACGCGTACAGGGGTACAACGCTGCACTCGCACACATTGAATGCAATGGGCCGGCCGGGGGCACCGATCGGTCCATTGCGGTACTAACGCTGCACAGGGTACAACGCGTACCCGCACACATTGAATGCAATGGGCCAGCCGGGGCACCGATCGGTCCATTGCTGATCAACGCGTACAGGGGTACAACGCGTACAACGCGTGCACCGCACACATTGAATGCAATGGGCCGGCCGGGGCACCGATCGGTCCATTGCGGTACAACGCTGTACAGGGGTACAACGCGTACCCGCACACATTGAATGCAATGGGCCGGCCAGGGGCACCGATCGGTCCATTGCTGATCAACGCATACAGGGGTACAACGCGTGCACTGCACACATTGAATGCAATGGGCTGGCCGGGGCACCGATCGGTCCATTGCGGTACAACGCGTACAGGGGTACAACGCGTACCCACACACATTGAATGCAATGGGCCGGCCGGGGCACCGATCGGTCCATTGCTGATCAACGCGTACAGGGGTACAACGCATATCCGCACACATTGAATGCAATGGGCCGGCCGGGGCACCGATCGGTCCATTGCGGTACAACGCTGTACAGGGGTACAACGCGTACCCGCACACATTGAATGCAATGGGCCGGCTGGGGGCACCGATCGGTCCATTGCGGTACAACGCTGTACAGGGGTACAACGCTGCACTCGCACACATTGAATGCAATGGGCCGGCCGGGGCACCGATCGGTCCATTGCGGTACAACGCGTACAGGGGTACAACGCGTGCACCGCACACATTGAATGCAATGGGCCGGCCGGGGCACCGATCGGTCCATTGCGGTACTAACGCTGCATAGGGGTACAACGCTGCACCCGCACACATTGAATGCAATGGGCCGGCCGGGGCACCGATCGGTCCATTGCTGATCAACGCGTACAGGGGTACAACGCGTACCCGACACATTGAATGCAATGGGCCGGCCGGGGCACCGATCGGTCCATTGCGGTACAATGCGCACAGGGGTACAACGCTGCACTCGCACACATTGAATGCAATGGGCCGGCCGGGGCACCGATCGGTCCATTGCTGATCAACGCGTACAGGGGTACAACGGGTACCCGCACACATTGAATGCAATGGGCCGGCCGGGGCACCGATCGGTCCATTGCGGTACAACGCGTACAGGGGTACAACGCGTACCCACACACATTGAATGCAATGGGCCGGCCGGGGGCACCGATTGGTCCATTGCTGATCAACGCGTACAGGGGTACAACGCGTACCCGCACACATTGAATGCAATGGGCCGGCCGGGGGCACCGATCGGTCCATTGCGGTACTAACGCGTACAGGGGTACAACGCGTACCCGCACACATTGAATGCAATGGGCCGGCCGGGGCACCGATCGGTCCATTGCGGTACAACACGTACAGGGGTACAACGCGTGCACCGCACACATTGAATGCAATGGGCCGGCCGGGGGCACCGATCGGTCCATTGCTGATCAATGCGTACAGGGGTACAACGCATATCCGCACACATTGAATGCAATGGGCCGGCCGGGGCACCGATCGGTCCATTGCGGTACAACGCTGCATAGGGGTACAACGCGTGCACCGCACACATTGAATGCAATGGGCCGGCTGGGGGCACCGATCGGTCCATTGCGGTACAACGCGTACAGGGTACAACGCGTGCACCGCACACATTGAATGCAATGGGCCGGCCGGGGCACCGATCGGTCCATTGCGGTACAACGCGTACAGGGGTACAACGCGCACTGCGCACACATTGAATGCAATGGGCTGGCCGGGGCACCGATCGGTCCATTGCGGTACAACGCGTACAGGGGTACAACGCTGCACTCGCACACATTGAATGCAATGGGCCGGCCGGGGCACCGATCGGTCCATTGCTGATCAACGCGTACAGGGGTACAACGCGTGCCCGCGACACATTGAATGCAATGGGCCGGCCGGGGCACCGATCGGTCCATTGCGGTACAATGCGTACAGGGGTACAACGCTGTACTCCGCACACATTGAATGCAATGGGCCGGCCGGGCCACCGATCAGTCCATTGCTGATCAACGCGTACAGGGGTACAACGCGTGCACCGCACACATTGAATGCAATGGGCCGGCCGGGGCACCGATCGGTCCATTGCGGTATAACGCTGCATAGGGGTACAATGCGTACCCACACACATTGAATGCAATGGGCCGGCCGGGGCACCGATCGGTCCATTGCTGATCAACGCATACAGGGGTACAACGCGTACCTGCACACATTGAATGCAATGGGCCGGCCGGGGCACCGATCGGTCCATTGCGGTACAACGCGTACAGGGGTACAACGCGTACCCGCACACATTGAATGCAATGGGCCGGCCGGGGCACCGATCGGTCCATTGCTGATCAACGCGTACAGGGGTACAACGCTGCACCGCGACACATTGAATGCAATGGGCCGGCCGGGGGCACCGATCGGTCCATTGCGGTACAACGAGTACAGGGGTACAACGCGTGCACCGCGCACATTGAATGCAATGGGCCGGCCGGGGGCACCGATCGGTCCATTGCGGTACAACGCGTACAGGGGTACAACGCGTACCCGCACACATTGAATGCAATGGGCCGGCCGGGGCACCGATCGGTCCATTGCGGTACAACGTGTACAGGGGTACAACGCTGCACTCGCACACATTGAATGCAATGGGCCGGCCGGGGCACCGATCGGTCCATTGCGGTACAACGCTGTACAGGGGTACAACGCATATCCGCACACATTGAATGCAATGGGCCGGCCGGGGCACCGATCGGTCCATTGCGGTACAACGCGTACAGGGGTACAACGCTGCACTCGCACACATTGAATGCAATGGGCCGGCTGGGGGCACCGATCGGTCCATTGCGGTACAACGCGTACAGGGGTACAACGCTGCACTCGCACACATTGAATGCAATGGGCTGGCCGGGGCACCGATCGGTCCATTGCGGTACAACGCGTACAGGGGTACAACGCGTGCACCGCGCACATTGAATGCAATGGGCCGGCCGGGGCACCGATCGGTCCATTGCGGTACAACGCTGCATAGGGGTACAACGCGTACTCGCACACATTGAATGCAATGGGCCGGCCGGGGCACCGATCGGTCCATTGCTGATCAACGCGTACAGGGGTACAACGCTGCACCTGACACATTGAATGCAATGGGCCGGCCGGGGCACCGATCGGTCCATTGCGGTACAATGCGTACAGGGGTACAACGCTGTACCCGCACACATTGAATGCAATGGGCCGGCCGGGGCACCGATCGGTCCATTGCTGATCAACGCGTACAGGGGTACAACGCGCACCCGCACACATTGAATGCAATGGGCCGGCCGGGGGCACCGATCGGTCCATTGCGGTACAATGCGTACAGGGTACAACGCGTACCCGCACACATTGAATGCAATGGGTCGGCCGGGGCACCGATCGGTCCATTGCTGATCAACGCGTACAGGGGTACAACGCGTACCCGCACACATTGAATGCAATGGGCCGGCCGGGGCACCGATCGGTCCATTGCGGTACAACGCTGCATAGGGGTACAACGCGTACCCACACACATTGAATGCAATGGGCCGGCCGGGGCACCGATCGGTCCATTGCTGATCAACGCGTACAGGGGTACAACGCGTGCACGCGCACATTGAATGCAATGGGCCGGCCGGGGCACCGATCGGTCCATTGCGGTACAACGCTGTACAGGGGTACAACACGCACTCGCACACATTGAATGCAATGGGCCGGCCGGGGCACCGATCGGTCCATTGCGGTACAACGCTGCACAGGGGTACAACGCGTGCACCGCGACACATTGAATGCAATGGCCGGCCGGGGCACCGATCGGTCCATTGCTGATCAACGCGTACAGGGGTACAACGCATATCCGCACACATTGAATGCAATGGGCCGGCCGGGGCACCGATCGGTCCATTGCGGTACAACGCTGCACAGGGGTACAACGCTGTACCCGCACACATTGAATGCAATGGGCCGGCTGGGGGCACCGATCGGTCCATTGCGGTACAACGCGTGCATAGGGTACAACGCTGCACTCGCACACATTGAATGCAATGGGCCGGCCGGGGCACCGATCGGTCCATTGCGGTACAACGCGTACAGGGGTACAACGCTGCACCCGCACACATTGAATGCAATGGGCTGGCCGGGGCACCGATCGGTCCATTGCGGTACAACGCGTACAGGGGTACAACGCGTGCCCGCACACATTGAATGCAATGGGCCGGCCGGGGCACCGATCGGTCCATTGCTGATCAACGCTGTACAGGGGTACAACGCGTACCCGCACACATTGAATGCAATGGGCCGGCCGGGGCACCGATCGGTCCATTGCGGTACAATGCGTACAGGGGTACAACGCGTACCCGCACACATTGAATGCAATGGGCCGGCCGGGGCCACCGATCAGTCCATTGCTGATCAACGCGTACAGGGGTACAACGCGTACCCGACACATTGAATGCAATGGGCCGGCCGGGGGCACCGATCGGTCCATTGCGGTACAACGCGTACAGGGGTACAACGCGTACCCACACACATTGAATGCAATGGGCCGGCCGGGGCACCGATCGGTCCATTGCTGATCAACGCATACAGGGGTACAACGCGTACCTGCACACATTGAATGCAATGGGCCGGCCGGGGCACCGATCGGTCCATTGCGGTACAACGCGTACAGGGGTACAACGCTGCACTCGCACACATTGAATGCAATGGGCCGGCCGGGGCACCGATCGGTCCATTGCTGATCAACGCGTACAGGGGTACAACGCGTACCCGCACACATTGAATGCAATGGGCCGGCCGGGGGCACCGATCGGTCCATTGCGGTACAACGAGTACAGGGGTACAACGCGTACCCGCACACATTGAATGCAATGGGCCGGCCGGGGCACCGATCGGTCCATTGCAGTACAACGCGTACAGGGGTACAACGCGTACCCGCACACATTGAATGCAATGGGCCGGCCGGGGCACCGATCGGTCCATTGCGGTACAACGCTGCACAGGGGTACAACGCGTGCACCGCACACATTGAATGCAATGGGCCGGCCGGGGCACCGATCGGTCCATTGCTGATCAACGCGTGCAGGGGTACAACGCGTACCCGACACATTGAATGCAATGGGCCGGCCGGGGCACCGATCGGTCCATTGCGTTACTAACGCGTACAGGGGTACAACGCGTACCCGCACACATTGAATGCAATGGGCCGGCCGGGTGCACCGATCGGTCCATTGCTGTTCAACGCGTACAGGGGTACAACGCGTACCCGCACACATTGAATGCAATGGGCCGGCCGGGTGCACCGATCGGTCCATTGCTGTTCAACGCATCCCTGTACAAGTGACTGGCATATGTCACCATGCCTGTCTCAGATGAACATATGCCAGCCACAGATAGCTCCCAGGGAGTGAGGGGCACACCTACAACACGACAGCCTGTCCAAACTGTATCATAAGGCATGTAAGGCTGCATTTCCTATTGTGTGTATGTTGGTGTACATGTTGTCCTGTGGGTGTCACCTGGGGGCAGCCACCCCCAGGCTGTGCACGTGTTCATGGGGACAGGATCCTGGGTGTTACGTGTACATCACCACTGTGATGTGCAACTGTTCATATCTGTGCATGTGCCATGGTCACATTTCACGGTGGTGTATGTGTATGTCATGTCACATACCCCGTGAGTCCCATGTGGGACGGTACGTTTGAGCCAGGGTGTCCCAGTGGCACAATAGTGATGGTCCTCCACAGTCTGTGTGCATGTAGTGTTTACAATGTCTCTGATTTCATGTGCACAATGGGAGACAGTCTCCACATCCACGTTGTGTGTGCATGGACTTTGATGTTGTGCGTGTGTGTGTCACAGACGTCCATGTCTGTCCTGCAGTGGCAAGTGGGACCACTACCTGTGGGGGTCATGGTTGTTTTGCTGTGGTGTATACATGATACTCCATGTAATGCTAGTGTCCATGTGGCAATACAGGGTCCCTGGGAATGTACCTGTCGTTGAGCTGTGAGGCCTGGGGCACATCTGTCCTCACATGTCACTGTGGGGGTGATTGTGACACAGCAGCAGGAGATGGGAACTGTGACACGGCCTCATGATATCCAATGGGCCAACCTGGGACTTATTGATGCCACTTGTTGAACCGTGATGACAGATGTTGGCCATGTATGTACCATACATGTCCTTACGGAACTGCACACTTCATGTAGTTGTGCCTCATAATGATGTATGTTGTGATATTGAGTGTGTTCAATGCCGCATATGTGGGGTGACTGACAATCTTGCTTTCTTCTCCTCTGCACTGCAGGGCTCCTGCTGTCCATCGACCATTCCCAGACCTGGCAACGATGGTGGAACGGGACAGCATCCGACGGTACCGCTTCACCAGGCAGCTGATTGAGGATTTGGCAGTGCAGTTGGCCCCACATTTGCAGCCTGGCCGGCCGTATCCTACAGCGCTGACCCCCAAGGTGAAGGTGATGGCAGCCCTACACTTCTTTGCCACCGGTACCTTCCAACATACTGTGGCGACTGCTGGTGGGATGTCACAGACCATGTTGAGCCGTGTGCTCCGCGATGTTTTGGAGGCAATGTTGCTATTCCTGAACCGGTACATCTATTTCCCTAGACTGCAACGACTCACTGACGTGAAGAGTGACTTCTATGCCCTGGGGAGGATGCCGCATGTCATTGGCTCCATTGATGGGACACATGTGGCTTTGGTACCACCACAGACCCAGGAGCAGGCCTACCGTAACCGCAAGCACTACCACTCGGTCAATGCACTGGTGGTGTGTCTTGTAGATATGACCATCACACACGTGTGTGCCCGTTTCCCTGGTTCAGCACACGATGCCTTTGTGATGAGGAGTAGTCACATCCCCAGGATGATGGCACAGATGCAGAACCAGCGTGCCTGGCTTGTCGGTGTGTACTGACTTTGTGCCATTGTGTGTGATCTGATCTGTAGTATTCCGCCCACTTTTCCAAGTCAGCTAATGTGCACTTGTCTGTCCGTAGGTGACTCGGGATACCCCAACATGCCGTGGTTGCTGACTCCCCTCAGGAACCCTGTGACACCAGCCCAGATGCGCTACAATGAGGCACATGGTCGGACCAGGAGAGTGATTGAGCGGACATTTAGTCTCCTGAAGAGCCGCTTCCGCTGCCTGGACAAGACAGGAGGGTCCCTCCCATATGCCCCAGCGAAAATGTGCAAGATTATCATCGTCTGCTGCATGCTCCACAACCTGGCAATGCGGAAGGAGTTGCCTCTCATCCAGGATGACAATGACCAACATCCGCCACCTGTGGAGGATCCTGGCCTGGACCACGATGCCAGTGATGATGATGATGATGATGAGGGTGATGTCCGCACACAGCTCATCACCAACTTCTTTAGCTGAATGTGAGTATCCTGAGGTGTCATGTCAATGATGTGAGTTGGCATGATATGTGTAGGTGGTGCTCTGGTGCTGTTGGAGTGTGTCCATGGGCTACTTGACTGGATGTGTGTAGCGATGTGTGCTTACAGGTGGTCTGTACTCCCCAACAGTGTTGACATCCTAACTTGGTTCTGGGTGGGTATCTTGTAACATGTATTGTGCATGAGTTTTGCTGTTCTGTCCTGTTCTCCATTGCTTTTGACTGTGTGTCATTTCTGTCCTTCACAGGGTACTTTCAGATTCGTTTGGTCAACTGTGTCCACCGACGACGTGATTGTACTTCCAGGGTGGTAGCTGTTGTGTCCCTACAGGTGATGTGCGCCACACCCATGGACTTCCTTCCTTCTACAGTTGTTGACTGTGTGCCCGCTGCCAGGTGGGATTACCTTGCATCTGTAGTGGTTACGACATGTTGCAACTGTGTAATAAACCTGTGCTTCACTTTGTGATGTGCGTTGTCTGTGGTCACACATTTGACTGCCATTTGCTTACTGCACCTGTGGGCTACTTGACTACAACTGGGAATAGGTGTGGTGTCTGTGCATTGCACCGTCTTCCCTGGCAACATCAGTGTAGGCAATGAGTCAGATGGCCTAGGTGTGTATGTGTTGTGTAGCCCTGGTGGTGTGTCTCCCTCATATGTGTCACGTTGCCTTTACTCACATGCCTGTGTTGTACTTGCTGTTGCAGTTCGCATACACAGTGTAATTTTGCAGTTCATCATCCCCATGACAGCACCCACGTTGGAATCACAACAGAGGCAAGTATGGTGTATTAGTGTGTTTATTGTGATACATTTGTGTGAATAGTGCATAGGATGGTTAGTGCTGTACATATATCTTGCAATCAGAAGTTCCTAGGTGAATTGAAAGTCCTGGTAGACAAAATCCCCAGTATCAGGGCCACAGTTGTCTGAGACATTGGTCCAACTTGTACTCCCCATGTAATGTGTGGGAGTTGTGTTGCCGTCAACAGGGTGAACAGTTTGTGCACAAAGGTGAACATCCAGAACAGGTTCAGGCTTCCTGGGAGTTGCACTTGGCCATCGGCCTCTCACTTGCCCCTCCTCGGACGACCCCTCTTCTTTGGGGGGGGCCCCTCAAGCACAGGCTGCTGCGGTGCAGGGGACTCTCCGCCAGAGTCATCCTCCCTCCCTGTGGCAGTTGCAGTTTGTTCAGCACCAGATGTTGTTGGCACACAGGGAGGTGTGGACTGGTTGCTGTTCATCTGGCGGAGGCATTGTAATATGTCCCTGTACACCGCCGTCATCTCATGCAGTGCGTCCCACTTGGACTCCACGCGGGACATGTGTGAGTCCAAGCGGGCATGATGGGCAGCCTGCTGCTGTTTCATGTCTCTGAGGAGCCCCACTACCTGGCTGAGATCTCCGGTGCTGGACTGGTACGCATCGGCTATGCGTACCAGTTGTGGGTCATCATGCACACCAGCAACCTCTGCAAGCAGCGACCTCTGTCTCCCACCCCTCCCACCACCCCTGCCGACATGTGCAGTGCGTGCAGTGGCACGCACAGATGACCCTGGTCCCCCTTGGGGGTTGGTGGTGGTGGTGGTGTCCATGGCCCCACGTTGGTCCAGGCTCCCTGTGTTGGTGTTGCTCCTTGTTCTGTCCATGTCGGCAGAGATGGTATTTGTGGTGACAGTCGTTGGAGGGGTGGGTGCAGGGGGTGCAGCTGGTGGTCCTGCTGGTGCTGCAGCTGGTGGTCCTGCTGGTGCTGCATGTTGACTTGCACCGGATGTGCCAGGTTGGTCTTCTTCGTCCGAGGAGGGCAGAGGCTGTACGACACCAGTGAGCTCCGCATCCTCTTGAGCCTGGGACTGGGACTCCTCAGCGTCTGCTGCTGTGTCCCCATCATCACCTGTTTTTGGGAGACACACACAATGTATGTTATGTTTCTGCAGGCATCAATGGTTGACACACCTGACAGTTGTGACTGTGCCTCTGGGTGCGGGCCTGTACATTGCATTGTCCTAAGTCGTCACAGTCAGGGGTTGATATTGGTGTAGCACATTGTCCTGCATTATTTGGGCATTTCTATGTATTTGTTGGGGTGTGAACATGGTCTGCATTGGTTGTATTTGGTTGACAGCCGGCCCTCCTTCCCACCCAGCCAGTCAGTTATCCCACCATGGACTGTGCTTGCATTGCAGGGAGTGAAAGTTGTCTTTCAGGATGTCAGTCAATGGTGTCCTGCTGTTGGTTGTTGCACAGTTGCCAGCAGGGCCTTGTGCTCCCCACAGCAGTAGCCAGTGTCAGCCATCTTGTCAGTCCTTATCCACTCCCTGTGATGTGAGCATGGTTCAGGGTGGTGTTGATGGGACAGTTGTGGGGGTGAGCTATGTCTGTGACTATGACTCCCATCATGCTATTGCCTCCACCCCACTTCCCAGCATTCCCATACTTACTTGCTTTTGTGGGGAGTTCAGTGTGTGTGGGTGTGAGAGCAATGGCAAGATGGCTGACAGTGGTGTCCTGCTGTTGGTTGTTGCACAGTTGCTAGCATGCCCTTGTGCTCCCCACAGCAGTAGCCAGTGTCAGCCATCTTGTCAGTCCTTATCCACTCCCTGTGATGTGAGCATGGTTCAGGGTGGTGTTGATGGGACAGTTGTGGGGGTGAGCTATGTCTGTGACTATGACTCCCATCATGCTATTGCCTCCACCCCACTTCCCAGCATTCCCATACTTACTTGCTTTTGTGGGGAGTTCAGTGTGTGTGGGTGTGAGAGCAATGGCAAGATGGCTGACAGTGGTGTCCTGCTGTTGGTTGTTGCACAGTTGCCAGCAGGGCCTTGTGCTCCCCACAGCAGTAGCCAGTGTCAGCCATCTTGTCAGTCCTTATCCACTCCCTGTGATGTGAGCATGGTTCAGGGTGGTGTTGATGGGACAGTTGTGGGGGTGAGCTATGTCTGTGACTATGACTCCCATCATGCTATTGCCTCCACCCCACTTCCCAGCATTCCCATACTTACTTGCTTTTGTGGGGAGTTCAGTGTGTGTGGGTGTGAGGGCAATGGCAAGATGGCTGACAGTGGTGTCCTGCTGTTGGTTGTTGCACAGTTGCCAGCATGCCCTTGTGCTCCCCACAGCAGTAGCCAGTGTCAGCCATCTTGTGAGTCCTTATCCACTCCCTGTGATGTGAGCATGGTTCAGGGTGGTGTTGATGGGCCAGTTGTGAGGCTGAGCGATATCTGTGCCTACTACTCCCATCATGCTATTGCCTCCACCCCCTTCCCAGCATGCCCATGCTTCCTTCCTTTTGACTCTGCTTCCCTGTGGGGTGGGCTGCCTGTGCTGACAGGATGGCTGGGAGTGTTGTCCTGGCAGTTGTTTGGCTAAAAGTCCAAAGAGTGTCCCTGTGCTTCACACAACATGACCCAGGGTGGTGGTTCTTTGTGGGATCTTCAGTTAGGATGTGAGGCATTGCATTCTCCCAGGTGGGTTCTGTGGAGTATGTGTTGAGGGAGTGTGTGAGGGGAGGTGCTTGTGACTATGGTCAGTGCTGCGAGTCCTCCTTCCCACCCAGCCAGCCAGATATCCCACCATGGAACGTGCTTCCATTGCAGGGAGTGGAAGTTGTCTCTCAGGATATCAGTCAGTGGTGTTGTGCTGTTTGTTGGTGCACAGTTCCCAGCAGGGCCTTGTGCTCCCCACAGCAGTAGCCAGTGTCAGCCATCTTGTGAGTCCTTATCCACTCCCTGTGATGTGAGCATGGTTCAGGGTGGTGTTGATGGGCCAGTTGTGAGGCTGAGCGATATCTGTGCCTACTACTCCCATCATGCTATTGCCTCCACCCCCTTCCCAGCATGCCCATGCTTCCTTCCTTTTGACTCTGCTTCCCTGTGGGGTGGGCTGCCTGTGCTGACAGGATGGCTGGGAGTGTTGTCCTGGCAGTTGTTTGGCTAAAAGTCCCAAGAGTGTCCCTGTGCTTCACACAACATTACCCAGGGTGGAGGTTCTTTGTGGGATCTTGAGTTAGGATGTGAGGCATTGCATTCTCCCAGGTGGGTTCTGTGGAGTTTGTGTTGAGGGGGTGTGAGGGGAGGTGCTTCTGACTATGGTCAGTGCTGCGAGTCCTCCTTCCCACCCAGCCAGCCAGATATCCCACCATGGAACGTGCTTCCATTGCAGGGAGTGGAAGTTGTCTCTCAGGATGTCAGTCAGTGGTGTCCTGCTGTTGGTTGTTGCACAGTTGCCAGCAGGGCCTTGTGCTCCCCACAGCAGTAGCCAGTGTCAGCCATCTTGTGAGTCCTTTTCCACTCCCTGTGATGTGCGCATGGTTCATGGTGGTGTTGATGGGACAGTTGTGGGGGTGAGCAATATGTGTGACTACGACTCCCATGATGCTATTGGCTACACTGACTTGCCCAGCATACACAGAATTCCTTCCTTTCAGTGGTCTTCACTGTGTGTTGGTGTTGTTGTGGTGGCTACATGTCTGGATGTGTTTGTTAGTTCTATTTGTGCCACTGCCTAGCTGTAGTTGTAGTTGTGTTTGTACATGTGATGGCACAGTTGGATGTGACTTTTTTGATGGCATGTGTTGTGTTTATCTGACTGACATACACATTTTGGGATGATTCTGTTCTGGTTGCTGTGTAATTGCTATGAGTGCATGGTTTGACTCTCCCCTTGACAGTGATGTGTGTGTGTTTTGTGGCAGTATATTGTGTACATTTGTTGTGTACTCACCAGGCTCTGGGATGTCCTCTAGTCCATATACGCTCACTGGCGGAAGGATGGCCCGCACCTTCTCCTCCCAGGGCCTGAGGTATATTGGCTTGGCAGGAGGGCCACTGCCGGTGTGTTGGCTGTTGATTTAGTCTTTTTTGAGCAGGTCCCGTACCCTCCTGCGCACGTCATACCACCTGTTCTGGATGTCGCTCTTTGTGCGCCGACATGGTGATTGTGCGTTCACCCTGTTGATGATCCTCTCCCACATCTTGGTTTTCTGGGAGATGGGGGTCTGTTGGACCACTGTGCCAAACAGCTGTGGCTCTACCCTGAGGATCTCGTCTACCATGACTTCCAATTCACTATCTAGGAACTTGGGATTCTTCTTGGGGGGCATGGTGATGGGTGGTGATGGTGAGTGATGTGTGTGTTGGTGTGCAGGTGAGGGTGTGTGAGTGTGTGTTTTGCTGGGTGTATGTGAGGTAGCTATTTGTTGGTGTGCTGATGGTGTGTGGCTTGTGTGAGGGATGAGCTGTGGGTGTGTGGTTGCTGTCTGTTGAGTGCTGGCAGTAGAATGGCATTTGCAAAGGATCATGGTTGGGATTTGTGTCCTTTATATGGGTGGAGTTGTGGGTGTGTCTTTGTTCTCTGTCCCCACCCCCCAGTATTTATTGGCTTTGTAATTGCTTGTTTGGCCTTTTTTTGTGTATTTTTCCTTAGTACTTTTTGTGCATGTTGGAAACGTTCTTGTGACCGAGTCGGACCCTGCATTTGTCTCGTACGGTCTTCTCCGTTTCGTTCACGCTGTGTTTGTGCAGTTTTCTATGCTGCGTACGCGTCGGTCGCAGTGTTTTGTGTTACTGCGGCTCGCAGTTTTGTATGCGTGTCGGTCGTACGGCTTGTCCTCCGTTCGACTCGGTCGTGGTTTTCGCGCCTTGCATTGTACTTAGCGGTTTGGAGTTTTCGTGTACGTTTCGGTTGGATTTTTTCCGGGTGCGTGTCGGTCGGTTCGATTCGCGTGTTTTTCCGGCCGGATTGCTGTTTTCCGTGCGGCTCGGTCGTTCGGCTTGGCTTCATTATGTGTCGGTCGGATTTTGCACGCCTTGCATCATACTTGGCGTGTCGGGCGCCACAGGTACGTGTCGGTCGGAATAAATTCCGGCTCCGAGTCGGTCGATCCTTTTTCCGGCCCGAATCGGAATCGACCCCTAAGTGTTATTTGTGTGATTACTGATTTTCATTAATGAGATCGTTTTGTGCTCTATTTGTTTTAGTCTTGTGTTCATATGTGTATATCTATATTTGTTAGTTCATGTTATTTATTTGTGTCTTGTTTTTAGTCCTGTGTCATGTTATTTGAGTGTAATATATATGTTTTTATCATGATTCTTTCAGCCCTGATGAAGTTCCTAGTAAGGGAATGAAACGCGTTGGCTGGAGTTGTTTTGTCAGATGATCTATATCTGAAATTGAATAAAGAAGTCATTTATAAATTTGGAACTGCTGAATTGGACTCTTTTTTGAGTTGTGCACCCCCATTTGAAAATATAGTATTTTGTTGATCTGGAGCACAGTTACACCAAGCAACGGCTGGTGTTGGGGTTGTTTGCACGGCGATTTTACACATCGGAACAGTTGTGAGGTGCGGTGCAGAAGGTCCGCCGTTGGTTCTTTTTTTGACTGTACTTATTTGGACCAGCCAGCACTCACAACCCTCCGGGACACAACATGCCACGGTTTGATGATAAGAGAGAAGAAATGGCACAGGACCTTTTCGGAAAAGATGCTAATATGCCGCAAGTGGGACAAAATGTACAGAGCACTTCTGGGTTACGTGCCCAATTTGTTAAATTGGAACGCTTAAAAAAGCAAGAGTTGTCACGATGGTGGGATGGGGTAACCCTCCAACAATATATTGACCACAAGAAGGTACCAAGAGGGCTACGTATTTTGATCTTTCCCACCTTTGAGGACCTCAGTGAGGAGCTCCTCAAGGAGTGGGAGGCAAATCTAGAAGGTGCATCTCTGATAATGATGCAAATACTAATAAGGCATGCAATAGAGAAGGGGGCGAAGCTTTTATTAGAAATTGAGACAATTGAGAAGGAGATTGAGATCTGTGATAATAAGGACCTAGTTGACAAAAACTATGACATTTTAAAGAAAGTAATTGAAGGGCACCAAAATTATCTCAAAGAAAAGAAACTACGTAAAATCAAGCGTGATGATAGGGATTATAAAGAGGGGCGAATTTACACGTTTGCGAAAAAATTTGACACACTAGCCACGAGTGAGGATAGGAAAAGATCAAGAGAGGAGAGTGAGGAAGTAAGATCAACGAGCAGTACCTCACTGTCTTCCATGGGCAGTGTATCTTCGAATACTACCCCAGGTGAAGGCCCTTTAGGAGAGGGAACAACTACCTTTCAAAGGGAATTGGCCAGATTCAGGATAAGTGGAAACCAGGCAAGAAAAGTGCAACAAAAAAGACAAGGAGAGGGGGCCGAAGGGGGCAAGGGAGGTACGGTAGAGTCAGTCGAGGATGCACCCAGGAGATCAGAGAGGGCGAAAACCAAGCAGAAGTAGGAGGGTTAATAGACACTTATGGTGTACAGGTGGGGGATGAGTCTAATTTGAATCTTGATATCATCAATCTGTCATGTAGACCATTGGATATGGATGAAATGAGTTTACTGTGTAAAGGTTTGGGCTTTTGCCCCACCCAGGAGGGGGACTTTTCCAATGTACATGTGGATCTTTTCAAATTTTTGAGATCATTAAAATTAAAAGATTTTTTAGTGATAAAATACCTTGTAGTGGTGTGTCTGGGGTGAGTGCAGAACAGACCGATGTCACTATAGCTGAAGTTAAGAATTTACAATGCTTGCTGTCTCTCAGTGAAGGGGAAGAATTTGATGTACAAACAATTCTTGAGGAATTAAACATCAGTGAAAATATTGCAGAGGACAGTGGTTTGCGTCCCAAATCTAAATTTACACCAACTATATACCATCGTAATATAGACATATTCACTGAACGCATGAGTGAGGGCTTGTATGAACTTGAAAGGAATAGTAGGATCACACATATGTTACAGCGTAACCTAACACTGGGGGAGAGGAAAGCAATGACAAGGTTAAAAAATGATAAAGGAATAGTCATAAGGGAGGCAGACAAGGGCGGTAACGTCGTTGTAATGAATGTGAATGACTATATGAGTGAAATTGAACGGCAACTTGTTGACTCTCTCTGCTATGAAAAAGTAGGTACCAACCCTGTGCCTGATTTGACTATTGAGATCAATCTGAAACTAACTGAGTGGCGAGATATGGGCTTACTTAGTGATCAAGAATATAGATACCTTAGGGTAGATAACCCCAGATTCCCGTGTATCTATATTCTCCCCAAAGTCCATAAACAAGGGGACTTCCCTCCGGGTAGACCAATTATTTCCGGGGTAGGCTCAGCTACGGAAAGGCTCTCTGAATTTATAGATATCAAGCTCAGCAAACATGTCCGTGATTTGCCATCGTTTATCCAGGACAGTAAGGATATTTTGACGAAGTTCTGTGACTTTGATTGGTCAGATGAGTTACTTTTCGTAACACTAGATGTGGCAAGCTTATACACTTGCATCCAACATGACTTTGGATTGAAAGCGGCAGAGTTCTACTTGGATAAAGAGGGGGCGGATCACTTGGAACAGAATCAGATGGTGCTGGAAATGATTAAATTGGTTCTTACCAGAAATTATTTTCTACATAATGGCACATGGTACCATCAGAAGAGGGGCACGGCCATGGGATCCAGGTTTGCGCCCTCTTATGCTTGCCTCTTTATGGGGTGGTATGAGGGGGTGCACGCCTGGAATAGATGTGCCTCCCCCTGGACAGAACACATTGTGTTCTGGGGGAGGTACATCGATGATATCATCTGCCTCTGGTCGGGTTCTCAAACTCAATTGCTGGAATACTTCCAGTATTTAAACAATAACCCCTACAATGTTAAGCTCACAATTGAATATCACACTGACAACATCAATTTTCTGGATTTAAATTTCTATGTGAAGGATGGTCAAATACAGAGCACGGTGTACCGCAAAAAAACTGCTTCTAATGCGTTGTTACACGCAATCAGTGCACATGCCCGTTCAACCATTAAAAATATCCCTTATGGAGAAATGGTTCGTACGAGACGTAATTGTAGTGAAGACGCCAATTTTAGCAATAATATTGGACAGGTTAAAAAAAGATTCTTGGCAAGAGGATACAATAGAGATACCCTGGACTCGGCTGAGAACAGGGCACGAACACTAACTAGGGATTCCACACTGATGAAAAGTGGTAGGATTAAGAACAAGAAGGGGATTGCTGATATTCGATTTATTACGCAATATACTATATACAACAATGCGATCTTTAAACTATTGAAGAAAAATTGGCACCTATTGGAGGAAATCCCTAGTTTAAGAGGTGATATCCGGAATAATAACCCTTCAGTTTCGTATAGAAGAGGGAAGACATTGAAGAATGAACTTTGTCCCAGTTATGTAGCAATTGATCCCAGTAAGGGGGCAACATGGTTACCAACTAAACCCAAGGGATTCTATATTTGTGGTTGCTGTAACATCTGTGATCTGGGTATGAACAGGACCAAAAGTTTCAGTTATAATGGCTCAGTGGAATATGTCATCCACAACTTTATCAACTGCAATACCACTTATGTAGTTTATCTAATGGGTTGCCCATGTGGGCTTATCTACGTGGGAAGCACCAAACGTAGCCTTAAAACACGTATTCAGGAGCACAGAAGGGCCATCCTGAAACGGGATCTTAAGTATCCCCTGACAGAGCATTTTGTCAAGAACCATAAAGGTGAAGTCACATTTTGGTTTCATGCTATTGAACAGGTGGAATTGAATACTAGGGGTGGTGATCGCGAGCTCCTGCTTAGGAGATGTGAATCCAAATGGATCTGCAAGCTCCGAAGTATTGTTTTTGGCTTCAATACTGATCATGAAATGCATTATTTCTTGGAAGATGGCTAATATGTATGTCCTGCCAGTTCATCCTATCCCCCTTGAGAGGATATGGCTATTGGTCAAATTTATTATTGATGTTTATTATATGGGTTATTTGTTATGGTTGAATCGACCTAGATACACATGGTTTGTTGTACTCATGATTGGCCTATTATATCTGGCTTCTCAAAATTTGTGCAGTTAACAACAGTGAGGAATGAGATTTTTCATAACATTGATGTACAAATTTGATCTGTCTTAGAGTTTAGCACCACCATGGCTGCTCATGCATTAATATTATGCCACAGTAGATATGAGGATTACATATCTCATTGCAACAAGTTAGAAGCATTAGCCTATGCATGTTTTAAGATATTTTGTATATCGCTTGTTTGGGGCTCTTTTTACCATCCACACTGAATATATATTTTTTGCACACTTTCGAGCCTTGCTTTCCATACATGCTTGTTTTTACATTGGTTCTCGTTCCATTTATTTTATGGAATACTATACCGGTATGATCTTTATCATATCGGATGCTGCTCGCTGCTTTCTGGTTGTCCTTCTATGATGAATTACCAATTAATATATTATTACTTCTGGCACAGTGGTACTTTGTCTATGAGTATCTTGTAATTTTTTCAATCTTTTTATATATAAAACTTTTTTGATTACTTAATCTACGGTTATTATGTTGACTTTTCTTGTTCTTTCCTATATACTTTTTTCATTTCTCCTTTTCATTTCTCTTATATATTTTCTCATTTATTTTTTCTTTCTACCACTTTGGGGCCGTGAATTTGTGTATTGGGGCGGTCATGGTTGGTGTTCTTAGTTTGAGTATTCCACCCCTTTTTTTACATAAACAATTAGGAGTGGTTAGGTGAGACTACCACTTCAAAAAGGAGGCGATCGTGTTGGCTCGCCCTGTCCATCTTTTGTCTACATAAACAATTAGGAGTGGTTAGGTGAGACTACCACTTCAACAAGGAGGCGATCGCGTTGTGCTCACCCTTTCCAATAACTGCTTATTAAAATTTGTTGTTTGCATAAATTGAGGTTTAGGTTTCATCTAATTAATTAATATGCATATTTGCTATGATATCGCTATATGCTATTTTGGTCAGTTGAAAAATTTATAGGTATGGCTCTCCAATGTGCTTTGATTGTTATATACCCCGTTCAAAAATGGCGGCCGGGTTTGTATCAATTGGAGACGGGATCTGCTTAGTTATATTTTCTCCATTTCAGTGCACGGGTTGCAATGATTGACTACCTCCGATTAGCGAGGTGAGGAATCTCTTGTAAGAATACAGATGGTGGGCTTACCCGATTGCCTTTTCCATTAACTGCTTATCAAAATTTGTTTTCTGCAAAAATTAAGGTTTGGGTTTCATTTATGTAACTATTATGCATACTTGCTGTGATATCGCAGTATACAATTTTGGTTAGTTGATAAATTTATAGGTTCGGCTTTCCGATGCGCTTTGATTGTTATATACCCCGTTTAAAAATGGCGGCCGAGTTCACATCAATTCGAGACGAGATCTGTCTAGTTACGTTTGTTCCACTGCAGTGCACGGGTTGCATGGATTTTTCTGATTAGCGCTATGGTCTTGTGGATGTGACGCACATTCCTTTCTTAACTTGGGGAACATTTCTTTCAGAATTTCTCTTATACATTGTTTCAATTTACCGTTAAAGCTTGGGCTGGTGACGACTGGGAGTTGTAGTCCGGGGAGCGCAGGGGTTGCAACTTTATATGCTCATTTGTTCATGTGGTGACTCTTTTCGTGAATGTGGCTTTTGAATGAAAATTCTGAATTCAGGGGTTACCACATTATTGTATTTGTTATGTTATGACATTTCGGTTAGGAGTTCTCTATTCCTTATGGTTTTATGAATTTTAGGTAATTAGCTGTATTTATGCTCTCATCTTTTCGTGTCCATGACAGATATAAGCAGTTCTATTTGCAACCGGTGCACAACGGTCCCAGTGAATTACACGGTACCTCTACAAATCATTCATCTATTTAGGTGACTTCGTGTCAATCTGAGGTAGGATAATTTTGGATATTTTCCTTTGTCATTTTTATTTTAATTAGTAATGAAATAGTGCATTGACTATGGTGTGGCACTTTGTGAGCGCCTCTTTTATCTACGAGTCTGGTTTTAGTTTGCTATCCTTGGCTTTTGATTTTTGTTTCAGATACTCCTTATTCTTTACATTCATATAGTTGAATTTGAACAGTTGGCCTGTTACTCTATCTCCCATTGCACTTTATCTTGTTCTTTATTAGTTTATGTGGGTTGATGTATATATGTGGGTAACATAGGACTCTTGTCTATTTCCGTGTTTCCCTTGTTTCTTTACTCTTTTTTCTTACATTTTATGGATCTTCTTTTCTTTTTTGTTCTTTTCTGTTGTTAATCAATTCTCCCCTTTATTCGTAGATCTTAATAGGAATTCTTTGTGTTGATTGGAAACTTTCCAGACATTCTACGTTGATTGTGTTTTTTAAGACCCTATTTTGGTAAGGTACTACATTTCCCTTTTGGTTTCTGTCCCTTTTTTGTTATAATTGTAGTAGCATTTAGGAACGATTGAGTAGAGATTGCTGTTATTAATTTAGGACGCCTTTATTCTATTCGTATTGAGATACCCCAAGGGTTTAATGTCAAGTAAATGACAGGTGCTTGGACATTTTTTTGCTTGCCAGCATTACTGTCATTGTGTTGTTTATGACTCTTTATTTTAATGAGTCTCAACCAGAGATTAAACTTTGTAATATTGCAATTTGTTTGGTTTGGTGCACTATGTCAATTTTATGATGTTTTTAGATTATGTGTTATTTGTGTGATTACTGATTTTCATTAATGAGATAGTTTTGTGCTCTATTTGTTTTAGTCTTGTGTTCATATGTGTATATCTATATTTGTTAGTTCATGTTATTTATTTGTGTCTTGTTTTTAGTCCTGTGTCATGTTATTTGAGTGTAATATATATGTTTTTATCATGATTCTTTCAGCCCTGATGAAGTTCCTAGTAAGGGAATGAAACGCGTTGGCTGGAGTTGTTTTGTCAGATGATCTATATCTGAAATTGAATAAAGAAGTCATTTATAAATTTGGAACTGCTGAATTGGACTCTTTTTTGAGTTGTGCACCCCCATTTGAAAATATAGGATATCGATATTGTTGACATTGATATTCTTGCTCCGATAGTTTTGTAGGTCGATTTTTTGACCTTCGATATTTTGTCAGTGATCCGTCTTGGAGGTAGACCAGAGAGGACCTTTTGTGGAGGCAGACATTGATGGTCATCCTACCACACTGTTGGTTGATACTGGTGCTACCCGGTCCACTGTAAGATTGTAAGTTGTCCACAACCTACCCCTCTCGGGACAATCGATCCAAGTTGTTGGAGTGGCGAACAAAAGAATAACTAGCCCATTGACCGAACCGATTCCAGTGAGGATAGGCTCCTTCCAAGCTAGACACCAGTTTGTGGTGTGCGATACGAGTCTGGTTTGTCTTTTGGGAAGAGACCTATTATGTAAATTGAACTGCACTATCTATTGCACACCTAGGGGAGTGGAGTTTCAGACGAAGGATGACGATGCCACCTTCAAAGTTGCCAATCAGCACTTGTGTATAGAAATGTATCCAGTGGTGACAGTGGAGGAACTTCCACTGGACTTGAAAGATTCTGTGTCCCAAGAAGTGTGGGATTTCACGGGAGAAGAGATCGGACTAATCAAGGGGGTTGAACCTGTGCAGATCCAGGTGAAACAGAATGTTGAATTCCCTAGAACGCCCCAGTACAATCTGTCGCCTGAAACGATCATAGGGATTAGGCCTGTAATCGAGTCTATGATCAAGCAAGGCATTCTGAAGGAGATAAGAGGTAGCCCATGTAACTCATCCATCATGGGACTACAGAAACCGAGCGGGAAGTTCAGGATCATGCAAGACCTGCGAAAGGTTAACACGATAGTTATCCCATGTTGTCCAGTGGTACCGAATCCATCAGTGATACTGTTTCAGATCCCATGTGAAGCCGAGTGGTTTACTGTCATTGATTTGTGTCAAGCATTCTTCTCGATACCGCTCCTTGAGGAAAGCCAATTTCTTTTTGCTTTCCGGCTGGAAAATCGTGTGTTAACGTGGTGTCGTATCCCTCAAGGGTATACAGAGAGTCCGTCGATCTTTAATCAGATCTTGAAGAAGAATTTTGAGAGTCTCGTGTTGCCACAGAACTCAGTTCTTGTGCAGTACATAGACAACCTGCTTGTGGCATCGGAGACCGAAGATGCTTGCAGGATAGACACGATAGCCCTACTGAATCATTTGGCAGAGAATAGACACCAGGTATCCCCGAACAAATTGCAGTACTGTCTAAACGAGGTACAGTACTTGGGCCACAGATTAGAAAAAGGCAAGAGGAAGGTGTCACCAGATCGAATTGAGGCAATAATGAACATGGCAGTGCCCACTACTCAGAGAGAAGTCAGGATGTTCTTGGGAATGGTCGGCTATTGTCGTCAGTGGATTCCCAGTTTTTCCTTGAGAGCAAAGCCTTTGCAGAGGCTTACGCACAAGGATGGGAGTGATCCGGTACCATGGGATGAGGAGTGCTTGGTGTCATTCCTAAGACTGAGAGAGGATTTGTGCAGTGCACCAGCTTTGGGAATGCCTGATTACAACAAGGCTTTCTCACTGTTCTGTTGCGAGAGGGAGAGTTGTGCATTAGCGGTCTTAGCTCAGAATCATGGAGGTGTCCGTAGACCAGTTGCCTACTTTTCAGCTACTCTAGATCCAGTAGCTTCTGCGTTGCCCGGATGTCTAAGATCCGTTGCTGCAACAGGTGTCAGCATTGAAAGATGTGAAAGCATTGCAATGGGTCATCCTTTGACAGTTTATGTGCCACACTCGGTTGAATTGTTGATGACCAGGACCAACACTCAGCACCTAACGAATAATAGGTTAACGAGGTATGAGCAAGTCATACTTGCCGCAGAGAATGTGACTCTGAAAAGGTGCTCCGTCTTAAACCCTGCGACATTAATGCCCATACCAAATGCAGATGATGAAGATTGTGCGGACCATGATTGTCTTGACGTGACTGAACTGTGCACCAAACCGAGACCTGACATTGTCGATGAACCACTGACTGACCCAGATGAAATTTTCTTTGTCGATGGTTCATGTCTAAGAGACAGTGTCAGCCAACTAAGAGCAGCGTTTGCTGTATGTACCATTTCAGGAGTGGTTGAGGCAGCTTGCCTAGGAGTACACTCCGTGCAGGTAGCTGAGATCATTGCCTTGACTCGTGCCTGTTTGGCCGCTGATCAAATTCGAATCACGATCTACACGAACAGCCAGTATGGGTTCGGTGTGGTTCATGACTTCAGACAGTTATGGTCCCAGAGGGGATTTTTGACATCATCTGGCTCACCCATTAGGAATGGAGAACATGTAAGACAACTGCTAGATGCATTGCAATATCCGAAGGAAATCGCAGTTGTCAAGTGCTCTGCGCATGGAAAGGGGGAGGATTTTGTGTCTTTGGGAAACAATTATGCGGACGAAGTCGCCCGCTTCTGTGCAGAACAAGGATGTATATTTACAGAGGGTTACACAGGAGAGAGCCAAGAAAGAACCGAGCTCAACATGATGTTGGCCATGGCAGACACTTGGGAGGAACTCAAGTGACTGCAGGATGAGGTGACAGATCAAGAACGGAATGGATGGGTCAAAGGAGGATGTGAAAGAGGGGATGTGGATGTTTGGGTTTCCAGTGATGGGAGAGCTGTACTGCCAGAGAATATGCTAAACCCCATGGCGAGACTAATACATGGACCGGTACATCTTGGTAGAGATGCAATGATGCGTGTGTTTAGACAAACGTGGTATAACCCACGATTTCGTGCGATCGCTGAAGCAGTTTGTCAGAGGTGTGTTACGTGTCAACAGATGAATGCTGGAAAGAAAACTGTAGTCACCTTGAGTCACATTGGGAGGTCAGGAGGACCCTTCAATAGGATGCAGCTAGATTTTGTAGAAATGCCTAAGTGCAATGGGTTGAGGTACATTTTGGTAGTGGTGTGTGTATTCTCACGGTGGGTGGAGGCTTACCCAACACGCAGGTTTGACACCCTCACAGTGGCTAAGTTATTGTTGAGGGATCTCATCCTGAGGTTTGGTTTTCCGACCTCTTTGGAATCAGATAGAGGAACACACTTCCACAGTGAAATCATGAAGCTGCTTTGTGCGGCACTGAATGTGGATCAAAGATTGCATTGCAGTTATCGACCAGAGGCTTCTGGGATAGTGGAACAGGTTAATGGAACCTTGAAGGCAAGAATGGCAAAAATGTGTTCATCAACGTCTCTGAAGTGGCCTGACGCACTGCCATTTGTACTAATGAGTATTCGCAGTGTCCCCGACAGGAGAACTGGGCTGTCCCCTCATGAGATCTTGATGGGAAGGGCAATGCGGTTGCCAGCAGTACCGGCTACAGCATTGATAAACATCACTGATGACTTGATTCTTGATTACTGTAAAAGACTATCTGATGTGGTCCGTTCTGTGTCCCAGCAGGTACAAGCTGCAGCTGTTCCGGCCTCGAGTGATCTGTGCCATGACCTGTGTCCAAGCGACTGGGTGCTTGTCCGAAAGCACGTGAAGAAGAGCTGTCTGGATGTTCGGTGGCGAGGCCCGTACCAGGTGATACTGGTAACGAACACAGCAGTGAAATGTGTAGGATTGCCGAACTGGGTACACGCTTCTCATACCCACAGAGTTTCAGCACCCTCAGAAGGAACAGCTCCTCTCGTAAATGAAAATCCAGCTGATGTGGCAGGGCCACATGAGAGGACAAGACAAGCTGTGAGGGCCGCTGACGCAGCTGGTTGTGCACCAGAGCAAGCTGAAGGGGGTTCCGAGAACCAGAACCTTGACTCTGATTCGGATGACAGAGGTGGTGCAGTGGGTGGAGTGGAGTCAAATTCAGCAGAAGAAGGAAGTGGTGCACAGGGTATAGAAGGGGAAGGCGGAAGAATGACCAGAATTGAGGAGGCTTGGCCTGAAAGACAGAGGCGACTGAATCTGAGGTTGGCACCCGAAAGAGATCTTGCTCCAGTGTCTGAAACGTCTGAATCAGAAGCAAGTGACGGAGAGCAAACTCAAGAGGGTCAGAGGAGGTCGAAAAGAATGAGAGTACCTTGCCAGAGATACGCTACTCCTGAGTGGACTTACGCAGTGACTGATGCAGGGGGTAGTGAGCTCGGGGAGGCGGAGGTCGGTGCAGGTGGTCAGCAAGAGCCCGAGCGTGGTGCTGAAGGTGGTGCTGTTAATACCAGGGCTCGAAGTCGAAGGAATACTGACCCTCACGGTTCCGAATCCCCCGCTTCTGAGTAAAGTCCGAGAATTGGCTCTGCATCGACTCGAATTTCCGTCTTTTGGATTTGAGCCGTCTTCACATGAAATGATAATTCTTCGCCTTGAACTTTTGTATCATGTTTTAGAGGCGCTTCCAGATGATCTTATCGTGGATGAAATATAACCTGTTGTAAATAAAAAGTCTAAAGAAGAAGATAACGTAGATCCGAGTGGAAGAAGAATAAACTTAGGGACTTTCCACCGAAGAGGAACGAGAGATTAGGGAAGTCTTTTCTGGACTATGTAAATAAGAAACTGTTGTTGAAAAGGGAATTTCCAGAGGTTTCGGAGTGTTTCTCGAACTGGTTAAGCAAGTCACGTGCGGAGAAGATAGAGACTTTTTGAGTGTTCATTGTTTATACCAAGAACTTTGAGAACTTTTGAGATCATGGAGGCTGGAGATCCACATCGTAGATCCAAATTGATTGTAGGCACACTTATAGGGGGTGTGATAGTTTCTATAATCATAGTAGTTGTAGTTTCATATGCTGTTCCACACGAGCTAGCAGTGGAGGGGGTGCCAGGGACTCCTACACCTACTACACCTAGCAAAAAGGAGGGAAACATAGGAGCTGACAAAGCTTTGCTAATAGAAGAGAGTCGTAGATTGCATGTAGATTTGTCTAGAAGTGATTTTAAGCTTAATGCGTATGCCAAGCTGCTATATGAGTATGTAGATGCGATGGATGCGAAAGATTGCTATGTGTGTATGCAGTTGCCAGCTTCAGTGGATGAGGGTATTAGATATCACCATCTTCCACTGTCGTATGGGATTTCATGTAGTCTGTTGCTTAGTATATTTTATGAAAGAGATCAGTTTGAGTATTTCTTTTCCAATTACGATGCAGTGCTTCCTGAAGTTCCAGCTTACAAACATTTGAATAAATACGACTATTATAAGTCAGAAGATAGGCTTAGGAAGTATTTCATACCGTCTTTGGAATTAGATACAGCATATGCTCACCGACATAACTTGACGTGCTCATTGTCAGATGTAGAGAAGAAGTTTGTAGATCAGGTAGAAGATAGATATAGAAAATTAACACAGACACGAGACACAGGAGATAGTCCCGTAGATTGGACCAAGGAGGAAAGATTGCACCAAACAAAAGGAAGTTATGGTCCTATAGCATTGGACAAGGAGCAGAGGGGAAAGCTGTGTGTGAGACGTTATCAGACCTACTATGAAAAGGTCCCGGTGGGACAGAGTACGTGTGATCATATTTTCACCATGGAAGATTCAGCAAAGAATTTTCTGCAAGGCCCTGTACAAGTGATACCTACGGTGTATTTTGTGTGCAGAAGGAATGCTTATGTGAGGTTGCCAGCGAACTGGTATGGTACATGTTATTTGGGAATAATATTTCCAAAGATTTACCATGCAGAGGATTTGGAGCTTTTGGAAGGTGGAAAGCATTCAAGAGTGAGGAGAGGTGCGAGTGCAGGGGTTGTAGTGGGAGATATCTTTGGAGCAATGATACCAAGTTTGGAAGTGATCTTGAATGATGTAAAGATCCGGAGATTGGCGACTGTGATAGATGAACTATCAATGAATACAGCAAAGTCGTTGGCACTTGTGGATGGAGAGATGTTGTCGATAAGGACAATGGTTTTGCAGAATCGCCTTGCTTTGGATGTCCTTTTGGCAAAAGAGGGCGGAGTCTGTAAATTGTTGAAGGTTCAAGAATGCTGCACTTATATACCAGACCACAGCAAGGATCTGGAGAAATATATAAGTAACATCACTACGATCCACACGAAAATAGCAGACTTGACTGAAGAGGGAGTTTGGGAGAAGGTTGGCAAAGGATTCGGTCAAGTGGGGAGCTGGTTTGCGTATTTGAGAAAGGGATTCCTTGGCTATGTTCTGAGACCTCTCATTATTGTGGTGGTTTGTGTGGTTTGTCTGTGGGGTCTGATCAGAGCATACAAGTGGTATCGAGCAGGCAGAGCTGAGAGGGCCTTGAGAGAAAATGAGACGAGAATGGCTAGACTGCAGGACAGTCACTATCGAAACCTTAAAAGTTTGGAGAGATTCCAACAAGGGAGAATGGTAACAAGTTCTGTTTAGGTCGGTTCTTTCTCCAAGAGAGTTGAAAAGATGTGATGACAGGAGTCATCAAAGGGGGGAACTGATAGAGCGCCATGCTCTCGTAAAATTTGTAGGGGTGCATCATAATCACCGTTAGTTTGCATCCGTATATATTCAGACATATATAAATGAGTGGCTAGTAAAATGTAATTCGAATTGCATTATTAGAATAATTAAAGAGAGTAGTAGTGTTATTTTAATCATGCAAATGTAATACAGTATTGAAATGGGTTTAACATAATGCGTAGATAGGTTAGGTTACGTGCAGTTGAGATGCAGTAATTAACGTGTATGATATTTAAACTGCACGTGTAGTTTATGCTTTGCATATGAAATATACGAGCCTATGCTTAAAGAAGTAATTAAGAATTGTGTGTTTAAATTGTGTAAGGCCTGACTGCATACGCAAAGGGAAGGCCTGATTTGTTCTTATGTTAGCTTATTTTGTAGGCAGAGAAGGTTCTCTTGGAAAGGTTCTCGGGGTACAGTTGGTAGATTTGTGCAGAGGGAAGGAAAGTCTGTTGAAATGTATCTTCTGTTGCAGGTGCAAGGACACATGCTTCGTTAGCGAAAGACTGGTTCTTTGTTTCAGGAGTCAGGGTGGTGGGAGGCATTGAGATGGGAGTACACTGGAATGTAGGGATGATACTTTCAGCGGAGAAGGTGTCTGGGACTCAAGGTCATCGTAACCGTCCTGGATGAAGTAAGAGTTTCGATGGAAAAGTACGAGAAGGAAGACCTGGCCGAAGAGGCGTGAGAAGGGCGTGTTCAATTGTATGTGCATTTTGTATTAGGGACAGTGCCCCGAGGGAGGAGGTAGGAGAAGAGGTAGAGGAGACCAGAGAGAAAGGCAGAGAGAGATTCTAGGAAGGAGCATCTTAGAACGAGCTCGAAATGCTATGTGAGTGCACTTCTTAGGAAGTCTTCACAGCTGACACCTTTTCTTTACTCTTGCCTGGGAAGTTCGTTAAGTAGGTATGCCACCTTAGTGATAGAGTAGGGACAGCTAATGGTTTTATGCTTATTTAGGTAAATGAAGAATAATATAGAGATCGGAGCAGTTATCGCTTGTCTAATACTTCTGGAGCTAACGATTCTTCTTATCCTGAGTCGGATGAGACTCCTGCGTAGGATGCTATTTGTATTAGTGCCCATCTATTTCTTTAACCTCGTGTTGAGGTGCTTGCACGTGCAGTTATTCTTGGCTGTAATAAACCCACAAAATTGAATTAGGTGTCAGTGGTCTTTTAAGGTAAACTGGATTCTAAAATTGTCGCATAACTGAAAAGGATTTTCTTCCCTTCACACCATTCAGCAGGTAAAAAGATCCTGGCGACCTGAAGATTCTTAGAGGTGATAAGATAAGAATCAGCGTTATCATTTTCATGGCCTAGATTTGTTTTACTTCGTATATGCTTTCTTACTGTAGGCAAGAGGATATGGTGTGGTAGAGATGTACTGTTTTGTAATAAAGATTTATTAAATATATAAATTCACTGGGCCTTAAAGTAAATGCTTTACTTAATAATGTTGCCACCAGGTTACTTGTGCCTCCATACATTATAATCCTTACTATTCTTTGTAGAAACGTTTGCCAAATGATCTGAGTGCCTGTGGATTAGAAAGGGTTCAGTGGGTCCTAATGCAAGCAAAGAAATTAGGCCCCATCTCCTATTTAGTTGGTTGTCAACAAAAACAGCTATAATCGAGGTGCAGTATGCCCTTCTGACCCATGGGCCCAGTGCCATTGCACACTGCACCACTGAAAGTGACAGTATGGCAAAGGGATGAAATTGTAAGAAATGTGATCGATTCTACATCCATATCAGGACATCTGAGTGGGCACCACAAGGCCTTGGCAAAGCCTGATGCACTTAGTAGAAGAGAATTCCTTTAGATGGAACTAGGTAGCTCCTCTTTCTGTTTATCAATTTGTTCACTTTTCTATCTGCTTATCTGCCTCATGCAGTGTCTTAGCAAGGGTCCTAATGCAAGCAGAGAAAGTGCCCCTTGCCCACAGCTTGGTAATAAAAAGCAGCCATAACTAGATGAAGTCTTAGATCCTGGTGCCCATGCACTGTTGACAACTATGATCCTACTTCTTTAGTGGAGCAACCTATCTACCTGTATGATTATCATTCTGCCTGCCTATCTATGTTTTCTTGGCCATCTACTCTTCTATTGATTAATTTGTCTGTTCATCGGCTTGCCTCCATCCATCCATCCACCCTTCCATCCATCCCTCCTTCTGTTCGTCCATCCGTCACTCTTTCCATCAGAGACTCCATCTCACCAGACACCAGTGACCCCAGCCAAAGAGCCACTGACCCCACTTTTCTTGCCAAGATTGAAGAATGAAATTAGTCTTCAATAGGCCTTCCTGCTGGTGACACCCTAGACTATGAAGAAACAGGTTAGAGCATTCTCATCCGCCTGCTTCCACACCTTAAGCATGCTCCGCAAGATCTTCAGATGGTTCCCAGTCACCACAAGAAGGACCACCACCCAGGCCCTCATCATCGTAGACTGGACTAAGGGAACACGCTCTATGTGGGAATCACTCCACGCCTCATGAAGAGACTACTGACAACACAAAGCTCAGCGGCAAGAAGCATCCTCGACCTCCCCAGAAGGACCCACATCACACCCCACCTCAAGAAGCTACACTGGCTCCCGATCCAGAGGAGATGCCAGTTCAAGATGCTGACCCACGCATACAGAGCCCTACACATGAGGGACCTGCATACATCAACAAACGGCTGACCTTCCACCAACCTACTAGACTCCTTTGATCTGCCTTCCTCTTCCTTGCAGACTCCCCCTGGATCCACCAAACCAACAGCGAAGGACGTTCCTTCTCACACCTGGCAGCCAAGGCATGGAATGGTCTCCCCCAGCAACTCAGGACCGCCCCATTGATCCAGCAATTCAGGAAAGAACTCAAGACCTGAATGTTCGAATGAACAAGCCACTGCACATCAGCCAGCTTCTCCAGCGCTTTGTGACCCTCATGGACGCTATATAAATGTTTGATTGTTTGATTGATTGATTGACTCAACCACATTGCTAGGTTCCACAACCTTAGAGACTTCTGAAATCAGTACACAAACACAGTTTTCCCACATAAAACGGAAGGAATAGATTGGCCAATTAGAGGCCTCCCTTCTGACATCGCATCTCAGACTCCACTGTTCATTCAGGTCTTTTGACCAACCTGTCAATCAGCATCTGATTCTAATTTTCCCACAAGAAATTAGGAGTAAATTGGCCAATCAGTTGCTGTCAATTGCTGACAACCTGCCCCACACTCCACCGTGTGGCCAGGTCCCAGTACTATGACAGTCTGCCAATCAGCACACGGCCCTACTTTCTTGTCAAGAAGGAATCATTTTATTAGACAATAAGAGGAAATGGTACTGACAATGCACTACCTTTGTAGTATTATGGAAGTCAATGTTTTGGCAGGCAATATTAAAATCTTGATATTCTTGTAGAAAATCCTTTGGCACATTGATGAATCTATTGTTGCCACTTAGCTACGTTCAGGCTATACAAACACCCCACACATATGATTATATACATAGATGCTTCTGTCCATCCGTTCGCAATTAATTTATTCTAGCAGTATGTATTTAGGTTTAGCCAACATTTACTTTCTTAAAACTGGTTTTGCTTTAGCTCTAAATGTTGAAATCTATAATTGATCTTCACCAGTCTCCCCAAAACAAGATGAGCTAAACTTTTTCACTTACTTAAGTGGGAATTTCAATCATATTTCAATGACAGTATATTCATGGCCAGCGCTGGCTTTAGGGGTTGTGACCAGTGTCACCGCACCAACCGCCAAGCCCAAAGGGGCTCCCTGTGCATGACAGGCTAAGGTGAGTGTGGGAGCTTGTGAAAAGCTGGCCTGGTATATGATGTCCACTAATTAAAGTGGGCACCTTGCACCAGTCCAGACAACCCTTATTGTGATTTAAGAGGTCACAGACAACCTTAGAAAGCTATCCAAGTGGTAGCTGTGGAGAGCACCTTTCAGGCTTAGTCTTGAAGGAGTGTAAAGCAGCTTGTTTTACCTGAACGCAATCTTATAGAATAGATTAAATGAAAAGAAAACTACACAGTAGTTATAAAAAATATGCATTTATTATATAACACTATCTAGTACATTACAGTATCTCCTACACAGAGATAGACACAAAGCACACAATACTTAAGCAAAGAAATGACAGTAAATAGCACTAATACACAGTGGACCCCAGGGGGGGACCAAATCATATACTAAGAAAGTGGTATAAGAACCACAACTCAAGTCCGGACAATGTCGAGAGGACATAGAATTGCTGGGACCCCAAGGAACCACCCAAGGTGAGTAGGTAGGGACCACAAGGAGTGCATGTGCAGTGTGTGAACACGACTGTGTGCTCCGTACAAGTCTATGTTCAAGTCGCGGTTGGAATTTTAAAGATTAGGGACCCTTCCCAGTGGACTTCGAGGAAACCCCATGGAGGACAGAAGGTTGGAGAGCCACCCCACCCATGGATACTGAAGTACCCAATTTACCTAACCCAGGGAAGCCGAGTGCATAGGTGTGAAGTGGCGTCGGAAACTGCCATTGAACCCAATAGAGGGCTTCGAAGAAGAGCCGCTGCTGGAAGAGGAGAAAGTGTCCGTTGGAATCCAAACATGGATTCTTGCCAAGGAGTACGTTAAAGCAGAGGGGACAGAGTCTGGGTCACTTGAGAGTGACCAGGGGCTCGGTAGACGAATGCCCACCGATGTTGGGTGCTTCAGGATAGTTGATGGTGACCTTGACTCTGCAGCTGCGGGGACCAGGCGATGTTGAGGATGATCAGGAGCCGGATACGAACTGTCCCACAAAGGATGTCGAGTGCTGAGGGGTCAGTGTTCAGCGGCAGCACCAAAAAGCCTTGGCAAAAGCAACACATGCAGGAAGTCAATGAAGTGTACGGTTCGGACCAGCAAGGTCCAGGAGACTCACCACAAGCAGAGGAGTCAGGGCAAGCCCAGAGCAATCAGGGGAGTCCAAGGAAAACAAAGATGACCCTCAATTGGACCCACAGGCAAGAGGCACAGGAGTCGCAAGAGGACCTCAAGCAGCTTCACAAAACAACAAGCCACGGAGCACACGGTGTGAGGTGGGTGAAGATCTTTGTGGGAAAAGTTGCCAGAGATTGGGGATACTTGGAGCCCAATGCACTTGTTACAGGATTGCCAACAAGCACATGCAGTTGCAAAAGTATGCGGTGCACAGGGGTTCGGGTATTGCAGCCCTCACGAGGGATACTGGCCTCAATCTTGGTGAGAGGGCAGCTCGGGCCTCGGGAAATGTAGAAACCTACCTCCTGTCTTGCTGAACCTTTCGGAGTCCGTAGGAGCATGGGATCAGCAGACTGGTCAGCAGTGTTGCGGTGCCTGCGAATGCAGGGGAGTGACTCCTTCACTCCAAGGGAGATTATCTTCAGATGTCTTGGATGCCCCACAGGTCCTACACGGTCCTGTAAGGTGCACAGGCATAGACGATGCAGCAGACTGAGAGGGAGACGTAGTCAGGCCCAAACGAAGACCAGAGAAGTCCAGAGTGCCCAGACGGTCGAAGTGCAGTGGTTTCAGTTCTGAATATTGTCCACAACGAATCTAAGGTCCTACAGCCAGGTAAGCCCTTAAGTACCAACGGGAGAGGGTTGGAAAGATTCAGGGGACCCTCCCAGGGGAGGGTCTGGACAGGGGGGGGGTTACTCTTATGTCCTTTGTCCAGTTTCGCACCAGAGCGGGAGCCAATGGCGCCCAGGACTGGGTTGAACTGGACTATGCACAGGGACACCAAATGTGCCCCTCCTGCAGGTTTTCAGGCACTGGCACACGCACCCACCCAGCCCTAATACACTAAATCCTGTCTGGGAGGTGGTCACACCTCCCTGTGACAGGATGCCTATTGTTCTGCCTTCCCCTGCTCGAGCTTGGCTCAGCAGCAGGAGGGCAGAACATGTCTCTGGTCCGCAGGAGCCATTTTGTGCTGTCCGGAGCTAGAAGGCTGGTACCGGGAACACCGAGGGCTCCACAAAGGGCCTTCCTGGTGGGTGGAATCATACCTCCCACACCGGTTACTGGTGTGGGGGTATGATTCTAACATGTTTGACACCAAACACGATAGGGTTGGTTGCAGCCGTTCTCAAGATGGTCATCACGCGGTCGCGTAATGCCCCTCTATATATAATATATAGCTGCTTCTCTGACAACTCGGGGGAATGGACTCTGTAGGCTGCAGGGGTGTCCTGCTCATGCAGGGGCACCCTCTCACTCAGAACCAAGCACACTGCCCTCAGGATTGTAAAGGCTTGCTACAGGGATGACATATAGGTTTTAAGTGCAGTGACCCTTGTAAATAGTGAACCTATATCTTAAGTAAGTGGTGCATGCACTGACTTACACAGGCTGCAATGGCAGGCCTGTAGTTCCATTTTGAATGGTCTCTCATGGGTGGCATAATACATGCTGCAGCCCATGGGAGACCTCTGGGGTACATATGCCCTGGGTACATGTGTACCATATACTAGGGACTGACAAGGGTACCCCAGTATCCAATTTGGGTTGTACCTAAGTACATGCATAACAGTTTAGGGAGAAAGCAGATAGACTGGGGCCCTGATTAGCAGGACACTAGTCAGACTAGTCAAAAACCAGCTTAGCACCAGGCAAAAAGTGGGGGTACACATGCAGAAGAATCCTACCTTCCTACAGAGATGAACCCCAATAATTTTCTGAGCCCAGTATTCTATGCACCCCTATATTCACCTCAGGCAGTTAGGCTCCTTGATCTATCGTTGATCTAGCGGCAAAGACTACCCTCTCCATCAACATCCCCATCATATAGCAGAGTAGAATTCCAAATAGAAACTAGTACCATTCAAGAACTGAGTTCCAGGTCAGAATTAGGTTTAAAAGATTTAATACAGGTTTGTTAAATAAACTTTACAGAATAGATTAACAATTTTGCCATAAAGGCAGAGATACAGAATACAGAATCATAAAATCATCATAAAATCCCTATTTAAGCAGTTACATCTCTTCAGGTTCTAAAAGTCAAACTCATAAAGAGTACTGACAGCATTGTACGTTAGGAAAAGAAACAGTCTATGTAGGAAAAGGAAAAGTCACCAACAAACTGTAAAAACCAGGGTTTTTTATGCACAAACTAAACATAACAAATAGCAAAACCTGCAGCTTCAGCATGGTGTGATCACAGTAAGATCGCATTGGCAAATCAAAAACAACTTCATATTAGTTCAAATTACTTAACCATAACCCATTTCTTAAGGTAAGAGAAATCTTCTGCTTGCTGTCTCGGCAACTGGACTCAGGAGACGTACAACATAATATGAAACATTTCTCAAACAATAGCTTACAGAAAAATGTTCTTCTACATGCCTGCATCAGAACTTTCAGCGGTAATTCTTCCAAAAGAAACATCAGGTACACAATGGAAATTTTCATTCACAATGCATGTTTTCTAATACAATTGGCTCATTGTGTCAAAGCACTTTGCACTCTGCAGAAAATGTGGGGAGAAAAGACTTGTAGTGGGTCTTGGATTGGAAATTGGAATGAGCAGGAGCAAAATGAGCAGAACACCAGAAATTGTACCCATTTTAAATAAATGGTGTCTCACACGAAAATGTAACATAACTATACTACATTATAAACCACACTTCTAAACAAAATAATCAATCGTTTGAAGTGCAACATTATTAGTTCATCGGTAACCACTATATGCACCATTAAAATTACTAATTCGCACAAGTAATTTGTCACGCTATATTGCATATTAATATAAAATCATGGAGAACATGGTGACCAGCTATTGGAGCAGTTCACAGGAGTGCTCAATATTGGGATGTCATTACTGGAGTAATGGTGGATAGCCTCACAAACTTACCGATATAAGTGCCCATTTCCCCGCTTTCAAGGTTTTGAGCATGGGGGTCGAGTATCCTTCTCCTTCCCCCCTCCAGTTATCCATGGCATGTGTGGCTGATGCCGACACTGAGCGCTGGAAAAGAGCTACGCTGGTTGTGAAAAAAGGCCATAGGGCAGCAGCAAGGATACCCTCTGGGGAAAGGTAGCAGCCGCAGCACACGCACATTGACTGCCCAGCTTTCAGAGTGGAGAGAGGAGGGACAGCACATACAGCGTGACATTTTTACATCCTAAGACTTGGGCTCTAGTGTCTGCATATTGAATCACAAGGAAGAGTCATCGACGGAGGAAGAGATAAATACACCCCCTTTGGATCATCAGAGATACACGGGGATAAAGGTAGGCTCACAGAGGAGCAAACTGAAGGGCTAATTGAAAGTTGGCGGCAGGTTAAAAGGAACAGGTACTCCTTGAGGAGTATGGTAAAAGAGCGGCATAAAGGCCCCCCCGGCACAACCAATCAACTCCAAGGGCCTGTCTCAATTAGAGCGAGAAGGGGAAAAGCAGGCAAATGTGATAACTCCTTATGGTAATTCCTTGTCTACACAGAAATTAGATGATTTAAGTTTAAACTGCATTTCTAAACCCTTAGGGAGTTTTGGATGCCAAATGATTGGGGGGCAGGGGGTGTTAAAACAAAAAAAATTAAAGTAATTCCTTCTCTTAGGACTTTTTTCAGATCTTGCCCAAAACTGCAATCCCTGTGGGGTTGGTGGTTAATCCAGGTGCCATGGAATCTAAGGAGCCTAAGAAACCCAAGGAAAATACCTTGAAGGGTCAGGCCCAGCAGACCCAGTGGTTTAAATGTAGGGGTAAAGCGCAACCCCCCACTTTGGTGGAGTTGGAAACTGGTGAGGGATTAAGGCTAGTTGACACTAATAGGTACCAGCATTAGTGGATATGGATGATGGCAGGGATGAAGAGTAGCCCACAGAAGAAGTAGGGGAAGGAGATTGGGTAACATCAGTGATATTCCTCAATCATCGGTTGGTGCACTCGCCTGGGCGGAAAGACTGTCACAGACTTCCCCTTCACCTAGCTATTCCTCCACCACAGCTTCTGTAAATACAGTTGAATTACTGATGCAGACTCTTTCAGCTGAGATCAAAAATGGGTTTACCATCTCTGAAGCAAATCAGAGAGAGATGCAAGGGGTATGCGAAAGCCTGGTAAAAAAACTAGACTTTCTTATGCTAAGGACCAAGGCCTTGAGGAAAGGGTGTCAGAGCTAAAAGCCTCAGCTGCACTTGAAATAGAGGGGATTGAGACACTAAAACACAGAGAAAGTGAGTGTTAGGATAAGTTAGAGGCCCTGGAAAACAGTGCCAGAAGGAACAACTTAAGAATCCTAAACATACCAGAGGGAGCTGAAGAGGAGGACATAAAGTTATTTGTCATAATTCTGTTTAAGTGAGTGGGGGTTTGGGAGGCCAGCTAGGTAGAGCTGGCCAGGGACATTTTCAAGAGTTCACCAGGATCTATTCAACAAGCACCCCAATAGAAGCAAAACACAAACGAACTTAGTACATTTTCTCACATACTCTATAAAAGAGCAGATTTTAGTTAGGGCATTGAAACTGATATCCTTGAAAGCAAGTGAGTTTATTTTTGAAGTCAATACTGATGTTTCTCAAGCCACTTTGAATAGGCAGCGGGATCTGGGGAAATGATCAGAAGGGTTTAGGAAGTTAGATGAGATTTCCTGCCATCCTTATGGTAATGTACAATAATAAATTGCATAAGTTAAGGTACTATCAGAAGGCAGATGATTTGATTGAGAACATTAAGAAAGGCAACCCACCATCAGGATAAAGAGGGCAGGGGTCTTCTCATATATATTCTATTCACTTATATTCTGTGTGTTTATATATAATGCGACTTGGGCAGTGCTGATAAAGAGTCTATCCACATCTGCTTTATTTTTCTTTTTATTTATGATGGTTACATGCCAAAGAGCACTCAAAAGGCTGGTAAAGTCCATGAGGAAGCATGGGAGGGTTCTCCAGGGGAGGGAGATGTGAAGGAAAAAGTGAGGAGCACTGGGTGGAGAGCATTAAAGGAAAAATGGAAAACAATATCCTCATGAGTCTCAGTTGACACCAATAAACTACCAGGCCACTGTACCATCTAATTGCACAATTTACTGTGCATGTGTTTTAGAGTTAGGGGCAAGGTAATGCCAGTCCAAATTCTCTCCTGGAATATAAATGGGCTCCGCACAAAAAGGAATCGAGCGAGAATAATACAGTGTTTAAGGGACTCATCAGCTCAGATTATTATTTTAATGGAAACACATTTAACTAGAAAAGAATGTCTGGACCTGTTTAGTAGACAAAAATTGGTTGAGCAGGTGGTCTGTACGGATCAAAATTGTTACACTAAGGGGGTGGCTATCCTGATTAAAAAAAACAGGTGGGGCTATTATAAACAAGAGTGTGACAGATAAGACAGGTAATGGATAAATGGCAACTTAAAACTGATTACCAGAAGGTACACATTAGTGGGGTATTATGGCCATAGTGTGGAGAATAATGAATAGGAGTGGGTGGAACTCTCAGAGTTATCCAAAAACTCTGTGAGACTCCGCGGTGTTCCGTGAGCAGTGAAGTTGTGGCACGTCGCGCTCATTTTTAGCACCAGGAGCTTGTCCAGCAATGTAAAATCAAGGGGAATGGCACCACGCGGCCCGCCAGAGGGTGCTGCTTCTTTCTGCTGCTGGAGTAGATTTTCTGCTTGATCGGCAGCTTTCTCACCGCGAGCGGCAGCTTTCTCAATGTGAGCGGTAGCGATCTGCTAAGACCACCCGCGTTGAGAAATCTCACCGGTAAGCTGTCTAGTGCCTGATTTTCTTGCTCACCAACCTACCATTAGTGCGCTGCGTGTGAGAAAGTACTTTGCTATGCAGCGGTTGGTGGAGTTTTTCTGAAACTCTATACTGCAAGTGGAGCGTGGATTGGGCAAAACTCTGCAAACTCCGCCGGAGTAGCAGACTTAACCACCCACCCCTAATACTGAACCCCTAAGGAAGATCTTTTCAAATTGATTAGAATGTTCCTCTCCTATTATTATGGTAGGATATTTTAACACCATTATGGATAATACTCTATACAGATCCTCCAACAGTAGGGATAATGCGTCCCCCAAAATGCAATCTTATATTAAAAAAATGAGGAAACAGCTTGGATTGTGTGAATATGGAGAGTAAGGACAAGGAAGGAGCGGAGTTACACATTCCATAATAAAAAGTATGGCCATTTATCTAGGTTTGCGATACAAAAGGGGATGATGGACGGAACGTTTGAGCCAATCAAACACTCACCCCCAGTCAACTGATCTGGGTTTAATCCATCATCATTCTTTAGCTCACTCCACCACCCCAGTTCAGACATGGCCATATGCAAATCAGTCTGACCCTGTGCCTCATGGGAACAGTCCAGCCCGAACTGCCAAGCCATGTCTTCCCTGGACCGGAAACAAGCATCCTAGGACCGGTTTCTGGCATTCCAGCCGTCATCAGCCAGGCTTGCTTGAATCCAGTGGCAAAGTGAGCAAGGGACCCACGTCTGGGCATACCCCCGCCAACTTAGGGCGAACAAAGCGATATCTAGGTTTGATCACTTTTTAATCAACCAGCCTATAAGTGAGGAAATTCAGGAGTTTAAGCATGTAACAGCCCACTTGTCGGACCATGTAATTTTAGACATCAAATATATTGACAGGTTTGAACCAAGGAGGTGGACCCTAGATCACACTCTTCTGTTAGACCAGGAGGTTGCTGATATTTTGAGGGTAGAGACGGAGGAATTTCCTAAATTAAATGTAGGCTCAGCTCCTTTAAACATGGTCTGGAATGCCTTAAAGACTTTTATGGGGGGGAAGATATCTAGTATATCATCCAAGAAGAATAGAACATATAGAATGGAGATTGAGGAGTCTGAAATGAAATGCCTGGAGAAGCAACTATTGCATCAGCAGTTGTCAGCCAATAAGAAAATATTACTTGAGAGGGAATTACAAGAGCTGAGAGATCGGCTTAGTTTATTAATGGAAGCTAGAGTAAGGACAAGGTGGAAGGTGATTAAGATGACCCACTTTGAATATGGGGAGAATGCTGGGAAACTGCTGGCCTACAAAATTAAAATGGACCAAACCAGGATTGTTGTTACAGAAATAAAGAGTGAGGGGATGGAACTCAGCCTAACAAATAGCTTGAATATTGAAAAAGCATTTCTTAAATTCTTAGGAGGTCTGTATACAGAGAATTTTGTAACCACCGAGGATAAGGTTAATGAATGGATAGAGGTTGATCTACCAGATAAACTCTCTAGTGTTCAGAAGGCATGTTTGGATCAGGATATTGCGCAAAGTGAAGTCTGGTTGGCAGTTAAATCTAGTAAGAAAGGGAAAGCAGCAGGCCAGCTTTGCTTCCAAATTAATTTTACAAAGTGCTGGGAGGTTCAAGTATGCCTTTCATGACCAAGCTGTCCAGGGACATTTTTGGGGGGAGGCTACAGTCACCCTAAATCAGAAACCAGTTTAAAATCCTACCTCCTGCGAGTCACTTCAAAATTTATTTCGGGAACTAGCCCATAAAACATATCAAACATCATACAAAACACACTTATAAAATTATGTAGATATAAATAAATAATCTGTTTAAAAATATCACATAAAAAAGATACATTTTCAACAATCAGGGGGCACCAATGTATATAAAAATCTTTGAGAGAAACATATAAAAACATAATCTAGCCTATACACAACCCAAAATATCCATGGCAGGATGTGACCTGTGGAAAAATATTTAGCAAAGACAACTAAAAGCGTAGTCCAGCTGGTTTTCGGGCCCAGAAAAATCATAACAGTAGCTGCGATGAAACGCATGAAAAAGCTAAATGCATAAAATCTGTGCAGGTAATAATCATAGGCTGGGTTCAAACTGGGGTAGCGTAGTGAGCAAAAGAACGACAAATTTAACCCAGGTCTCTTCATTGGGGGTGAATGTTTGATTTATTCAGCATTCCGTCCATCATTTGTTGCCGCAGCATTTTTCATACTAAGTGGGATGGGTATGCCAAGACGTTCGTCCCTTGGCCATTGTGCCACTGGATTCAAGCTAGCCTAACTGATGAGGGGTGATACCCCGAAACCGGTCCCATGATGCTTGTTTCCAGTTCAGGGAGGACCCGGCTTGGAAGTTCAGGCTGGACTGTTCACATGAGGAGCAGGGTCAAGACTGATTTTCATCTGGCTGGGTCCAAACTGGGGTTGACTTGCCTAGTGAGCAAAAGAATGATGGATTTAACCCCGATCTTTTGACTGGTGGTGAATGTTTGATTTATTCAGCCTTCCGTCCAACATTTGTTGCCACAGCATTTTTCGCCCTATGTGAGAGAGATATGCCCAGTCGTGGGTACCTTGCTTGCTGTGCCACTGGTTTCAAGCTAGCCTGGCTGATGAGGGCCAATACCCTGACACCGGTCCCAGGATGCTTGTTTCCAGTCCAGAGAGGACTCAGTTTGGCAGTTCGGGCTGGACTGTTCCCATGAGGAGCAGGGTCAAGACTGATTTGCATATATCGATGGGTCCAAACTGGGGTAGTGTAGTAAGCAAAAGAACGATGGATTTAACCTAAATCTCTTGATTGGGGGTGAATGTTTGATTTATTCAGCATTTTGTCCATCATTTGTTGCCGCAGCGGTAAAAATTTACCAGTATCACTGGGATTGATCAGCATCTAACTAGGCATAACAAGAGAGGGGTTGAACATAAGAAATCAAAGCATTAAGCTCACCCTCTTCCTGAATAACCACACAGTATATAAATAGTGACTAAGGCCAAAATATAGAAGGGGACGAGTGTCAGTTCGTAGAATTTGGTAGACCTCGTTGTAGCGTCTCACACCTAGACTGATGCATAGGGTCTTGATACAAGTCCACCTAGGCCTAACATATGCGGGGCAAAAAATAAAATATGCTCAACGTCCTCAACTACAAAATTACAAAAAGCACAGGATGGTGATTTAGTGCAGTTATTTTTCCAATTGCAAGTGAATTTGCTGACCAACAAAGTACCCAGCCTAAACTTTAGAAATAACATGCAAGCTTGTGGAGGTTGTATTGCATTCATGTACGATTCCAGAACAGGTACAGGTTTAATGGATACTAAATCGCCTGTCAGACCCCTGATGTTATATTACAATGGAGTTTGCTAATTTTACTGAACTAGTTAGCAGCTTTTACTACACACTTGGTTCTACCATTAACTGAAGAGGGGTTACTCCAATAGGCACTCAGTCCCAGATTGGTAAATTGAGATTTTACATGAAAAAAAAGCAAGGAATATGGTGGGCTTTACCCGTGTTAAGAACTTCTTCTACAGCTAACCTAGATTGCTGTAGCTTGTGAGAAGACCACAAATTAACCCAATAAAGCAGAGGTTTTAAAGATGCTATCTCACCCAAGCTTTTGAGACCTAGATCAAAAAATAACAGAATCACAGGCGTGCTCTGGGGTAGACTAAACAATGATCTAAGAAAGTTGTTTTCCCTGACAGTCAAACTTCTAGTGTTTTCATAGCCCCATATGTCTTCCCCATACAGGGCTGCAGCCTGTGACTTTTCCCTGCAAACTTCAATAGCAGGGGAGATGGGCTTGAGGTTAGTTATCTTGTATCTCTTCCTTATTGCTGAAGCACTGTGATGTAACGTTAATTCAAATTTTTGAACGTGAGATTTCCAAACTCTAGATTTATCTATTCTGAATCCCAAATAGTCACATTTCTCAACCATCTGAGAGTCACCCCTTCATCTGGCACCCACCTCTACTAAAAGGTTCGAATACCATGACCTTTGTTTTTGTGGTATTTACTTCTAAGCCTCAGTGATCACAAAAATCGTCACATTTATTGAGCAGATTTTGAAGCCAAAATGGGGTTTGGGATAACAACAGGGTATCGTCCGCAAATAGCAATGCTGGGATGGGACAACCCCCCAGCCTGGGGGAGTCGAGAACACAAGTGCTTAGATAGTTAACAGCATGAATGCATTCTGACACACCCCTCTCATGACTGGCATATGAACAGTCAGCTCACCACCCACCCCCCACCTGAACTGTGCGAAGTTCTTTTCGTGTAATCTAATGAGTACATTAAGCAGTGCAGGATCAATGCCCATTGTTGCAAGAGTGGACCACAGTTGCTGTCTTGGAACTAAATCAAAGGTCATCCTAAAGTCCACAAAGGCTATACATAGATTGTCCCTGGAGAGCCTGAGATATTTAGCAACAATCATGTTGAAGCGAAAGAACTGGTCGTTTGTACTACCCCTAGAGTGGTAACCGGTCAGAAAAGGAGACAGAATGGATGCCTCATCAATCCAGGCAAGTAGTTTGGCCAATACTTGGTGACACAACACCTTCTGGATGTTATCTATTAAACTGATGGGTCTGTAATTGTTGGGGACTGTTCTGTTGCCGTTTTTAAATAATGGGATTACCTCAGCACGGTGCCAAGAATCAAGTGTTTTCCCTTCTGCCATTATCCTATTTGATAACACATTTATATAAGTGCTTCAGATAGTAGGTTGTGAATGGAAGAAGTCACCAGGAGCTGAATAACCCTGAGGGTGTCAGAAAGTTGGAAGTAAATGGAAGCATCAACAGTTGTGGTCACTGAATCATGTACATCAAGCATTGGAGAAGGTGTTCAGTTTGTGTGTACATGTCCGTAAAGTGTTCTACCCACTGCTGCGGCTGTACAGTGAGTTCTAGTGAGCTATGAGATTTAATACTACTGTGAGCAAATATGTGCCAGAAGGTCTCGGAATCTTTCTTTTTTGAAGCCTCAGCCATGGCAGACCAGTTAGCATTGGTCCAATTCTGTTTGGATAATGATGTTATCTGTTTGTATGTTGTGCAGCCTAAACTAATTGTCTCTCGGGAACCCTGCTTACAGCATCAATTAATTGGCCTTTGGCCTTTTGGCAAGCTTTAGAGTACCAGGCAGGGGACTGATGTAATTGCCATTTTCTCTGTTTAAACATAAAAAATCCAGAGCCCTAAAAAGATCATCAACTGGAAACTTACCCTGGGCGGAGTTCGCGGAGTTGCGGTACGCAAAACTCCGTGAAGTGCAAAAAAAACTCTGCCGCGCTACGCGGAGTTCCGCAAGCGGCGGAGTGCGATAGAAAAATGCAGTTTGCGGTGATTTTCAGTGCCGGATGCTTGTCCGCACTGTGCAATCATCGTGAACGGCACCATGCACAGCGCAAGCGAGCGCTGCTTTCCTTTCTGCCGCTCGAGTAGATTTTTACTCGAGCCGCAGCTTTCTCAACGTGAACGGGCAGTTTCTCAACGCGAGCGGTCGCGAGCATATGCGACCACTCGCAATGAGAAACCCGACCCCCTCGCGTTGAAAAATCTCACCGGGAGGTTTATTTTCCATGCTCACGCTCGCCAACTTGATGTTGGTGAACGCGAGCGAGGAAAAAAACTCTGCTCCGCTGTGCGAAGCGGAGTTTTTCGGAACTCCACGATCTCCGCGTAACGCGGAGTGCGAAAAACTCTGCAAATTCCGCGAGCGGAGCGGAGTTTACCACCCAGGGTTACCGGAAACCAAAAGAGAAGTGATGAGAAGTATGTGTGCGCGAGCCGAGCTGAGCGGGTCTGATGCTGAGAGAGGAAACGTGAGCTGTGCGCCCTGCTGGAAGGGCCGCTGCTGCCAATCAATTGGAAAAGAGTGAGTTTGGAGGCCGTAATCACTCCTGCGCCAGCAGGGGGTCCCGCCCTGTGTCTGTCTGCTGCTCCCAGCCAGGAAGACGGTGAGGCACAGCACAGCAGCGGTCGAGAGCGCTAGAACTGAGGCATTGCCTGACTCTGCGGAGACGGCCAGCGTGGGCTGCGCCCAACTTTCACCTGCTCAGCCTCACACCGTTGGTGCCCCTGCATCACACTGACAGCACCTGAATCAGGCTTGAATCGCACCACCGTTACCTTCTCACCCTCACACCCTTTTGCCAGCCCTACCCCCAAGTGCCTTCCAGTGTAGCACGGAGTGGGGCTGATGTGAGGTGGGGCTGACGAGAGGTGAGGAGAGGAGTCTAGGAACTCCGGTGCAGCAGTGGGGGGCACGGGGGAGGGTTGGTAAAAGGGCAACATTGGAGTTCAAATCCCTGACCCAGCACTGCCAGCCAATTTCCCCCGCCCACCAGGACTACAGAAGGCTTATAGAAGGAGCACCAAAGTCTCCAAAGTCCCCAAAAGGCATCGGAGCCCCAGATGGCGCATAAAAGGAGCACCAAAGTCTCCAAAAGACACCGGACGCACAGCCTCAGAGGGACGTGATAGCAAGGCGCTTGGTGCTCGAAGTCACAGGAATCAACCGGCCATCAGCAAGGGTATCAAGGCGAGGTGTAGCGAGGGGATATACCGGGTGACATTCCAGGAGTGGACACACCTTGGTCACCCAGAAAATCTGGAAACCAACAGACATAAAGAAGATCAGTCACCTGACAAGTGAGAACATACTGAGTGCGGGGGGCATGGCCTGTACTGCAGAGCGCGAGCCCGGACCGCCAGCGGAAGTGGTCCAGCTAGGTCTGGGCATGGCTTGCGGGTAGGCCCAGTGAGTTTCCCACTCGGTGGCAGCCTGGCCGAAAGTCCACAGCCTTGGTCATCACGCCCATCCCTGTCAACACGCCCAACTCAGTACCAACCAGAAGTTAGGCCAGCGGGCACAGGACTAAACCAGGTTGGATCAGGCAGGACCAGATTGAATTTGAGATCCCCCGCCCAACTCACAATCTCCCCTGACTCATCCTCTACCTACAAGCACAACATTAGATCCAGGGGTATTCCGGGGACAAGACAGTAAACAAAGGCGGTCATACAAGAATAGAGACAGAAAGCAAGCAAGACTCAATAAATCACAGGAGGACTACAAAAGGAGTGCCAAAAAGGGCCACAAGGGGTGAAACAAAAAAAAAAGGGAAAATTAGATCAGGTAGGATACGACAGACCCCAGGGCAGAAGACTCTAAATCAAAAACATGTAAACAAAAGATCAAAAAACAACAAATCAACGTCCAAATACCAGACAAAACAGACATGTGAGGTGTCTGTCACCCAAAGCAGCCCACTCATATCGCCAATTTTGACTCTGTTTGGGAACCAGAAGGCAAGTCTGAAGTTCAGCTTTTTAAAAGACCCAGGGGCCGCTATCTGCACCATGCCAGAAAATGTAACAGGGCACCCAACACCACTAGCTCCTCAGAAATTAAATCACATGGGGACACAACCCAACTCAATCCCCAAGCTCACAGTACCAAAAGGCACCCTGCGCAAGGAATATAACAATGGGGGAGAGCAGTACAAGAGCACTAACTCTAAGGCCGCAACAGGGATCATGGAAAACAGAACCAAAATCAGTAACAACCAAATAATTGCGGCTGCCCGCGGCCCCCGCAGGGGGCCACCTAAAAGGGCGGCCCTTTAGTGCCATTTGGGCACAAACGCCACCCCTCCTAGTCTAGTGGTTGGACTCAGGGTAGGAGTCCTTCGCCTCGGTGCACTAGGCGCGTCACTTCCGTCGCACCGAGGTCGGGGGAGGGTACTTATACCTCCCCCCGCCTCTCCGGCGTCCTCTTTGCACCAGACACGCCGTCTGGACACGTTGTCCAGGCTCGCCGGGGTCATCGTCGTGCCGTCGGGATTGTCTAGGTGAGTCGGGGTTGGTGTGTTCCGCCCCTGCCTCTCTCGGTGTGTCTCCGGTGGTTGTGGGGAGAGGATGTGGTCCGTTGGACTGCCGACCTTGGTGCTGGAAACCAGGTTTCGAGCCTCAGGGGTCGCGTTCGCACCCTGTGATCCTGGGCAAAACACTTGACCTCCCTGTGCCTGAACGTGTAATGTAGATGCGGTGCTCGTGTGGAGCGCTCCAATGCCTTCGTGTGAGGCTGTGGTTTGTGGGCCGTGGTGGCGTGGTGCGGGAGATCCCGGTAGTGACCCCGATGGTGTCGGTGTGCCCGGGAGCTAGTCTGGTGGTTTGCGTGGCTTGTCGTGGGGGTGGACTGGCCTGGCGTCTCGTGGCGGCCGCAGCGCACCGAGGGGGGGGCAGTGTACTTTCGGGCCTTTGGGTCCCGCATCGGCCTGTAGCATTTGCTCCGATCGGTGTCTCGCTGTAGTGGGCATTTTGTCGAGGCAGTGGCCGATTGGTCTGGGCGGGTGTCCGGGAGACGGGGGCTGGATGGGGACTCTATATTCCATGACTGTCGCCAGGCGGGCTGGGTGCACTGCCGTGGATGCTCGGCCACCGCCACGTTGAGGGGTTGTTGGCCTGATTGCAGGATGTGCCCCAGTGTGAAGAGGGAGAGCGACGTTTGCATCTCTAAACGCTCTGCCCCACCGTCGGTGTGAGATCGTGGGTTGCAGCACCGAGGGCACTGTGGTCGTCCCGGTCTTGCTCCTCGTCCGATCACGGCAGCAGCAGAGGAGTTGGAACAAATCAGCATAGTGAGGTGTGCAGGCTGGGCATGCCTGGGTTTCTCTGAGTGCGCCTGCTGTGGGGGCCCGCCAACCGGTTCGGGGTCCGTGGGGGGAAATGACTACCCCTTGGGTTCGGTGGTGGTCAGCCCGGGCGCACGCTTTGCTCATCTTGTTAGGGGTGTTAAAGTTTTGCCATGCATGCACCTCCCCTGCTGTGGGCTCTTGGTGCGCCGTTAGGGCTTCAGCGGTGCTCCGAGTCCGCTGCAGCTTGGGGGCTTCTCCCACCCGGGTACAAACTGCAGCACCAGGGGTCCGACCTCCCTACTCACCTCGTGTAGCTTGCGAATTGTTTCCGGCCCTCCTGGTGTCGGGAGGGGCCGCGAAAGTGCGGGCGATCCTACACTGTTTTAAATTGGAGATGAGAGTAACTGCAATTCTCAGCACTTATACAATCGGCTAAATAATGTGCGCACGCACAGCGTTTCTCTGGGTGCAATAAAGTACCACTCTTCTCTGCCTATGAGGCAACTTGAAGGAGACTCGTAGTTCGGTCAGTCTCATCACGTCAGAACTGAAGCTTGCAATATTATATACACGCCATAGTTGTTGCCTAACAACCATTGATAAAGCCAATGGTCCTGACGTGTTGTAGGTGTAATATTATTGGATTGTATACCTGGATGCAATGACAGAAGCAGCAAAGTGTTGGGCGGCACACGATGCTAAGCACAGATTTTAGCATACGTAATTTTAAGCAGTTTATCAGGATTATCGTTATTGTATTGTCTGCGACTACATGCAATCCGAGATCGGAAGCGGAAACGAATTTTCAGCATTTCTCAGTTTAAAATTCATTACGCATATTGGGAGTATAGGGTGTGGTAGCCACCGTTTTGTGCTTTTCACGGGCCTCCCATTTTGTTGTTTAGGACCGTGGACTGCTGTTTTTGTGAGGTTGCAATGGGCGGGGTGGCCGGTCCGATCCACGCCTTGGTTTTACTGATATGCAAGCAACACGCGTTTCATGTGGCAGCGGGCTGCAGCCGAATTGTGTTTATCAACCTCATTAGGAGAACGTAAATGTCCAGACACGAGGTTACAGTAGCTGAGTATGTATATGTGTGTATCCTGCTTCCCGGGTTATTGTGACCTGCGCTTAAAGTTAAAGTATTTATGGATGTTTTTGTACACGTGTCCCTACTGGTAGTCAAAGCAATTTAGTTGTTTTGTTCGATGTATAAAGGGATAATGCCTGTTCTCGAATGTCTCGTAGGCTGATGACTATTTGGCTTGAATTTGTGTTTTATTTCACGCAGGAGGTAGCGCAAGTGGTTACAGGGTGGCGCTAAGAGAGTGGTAGTAATCATTTTAATAATTATCACAAGTGGTTTGCAGGGGCATTAGTGGACCCACGAGGAAGGCCTTGACAACGTAGCTGCGTACACTCCCATTGCTAACAATTCTTCATAATTTACAGAGTTGACTTTGACTCACTGACAGGGGTAGTCACCTATCCTCAGAGGGGTGCTTTAGCACCAGGTGGCACTGTCCCATGGTTGTTTTACGTTCGGTCAAAGGTGTGTCAACCGCTGAGCATGCTGGAGCCTACCGTGATCATAGTGGGGCAAACCGCAGCAGGAAAACTACGGAGTCAGGCGGGATCTGATGGGCCCCAAAGTGCAGCGGCACTATTTAGAGGGATTACGGCAGAGGTAGTGTGGACTTGTGCAATAGCCGAAGAAGTAACTAAGGACACCCAATTTCCCCGGTGTTCCTCGGCAATTTGTTTAATTGTCTGGGTACTTGCGTGGCTCAGGGTGGTGCAGAACAGGCAACGTCACATGATGTATGTCGGTGGGGCGTGTGCTGTTAGGAACACGCTTAGGCGGCCGGATCATTGGTCGCAGCGCCTTTATTTGGATGTACTGGGAGCATTTTGTTTACGAACATGTGCTCACTTGCCAACTGCTATTGACGTGCCATTTGTATGTTTTCCCCCATGCGGATGTAATTTAACTGGGGCACTTGCGTTTCCCAGGTACGGGATAGCGCAGAACATGTAGCGTCACAGGATATGTTCGGTGGTTCACGGACAAGCTCTGGCTGCCGGATTATATTGCTAGGTGGAACAGCCCCAGTTCCTGCATAAGGGCGATAAAGCGTTCTGTTCATAGCCAGTTTGTTGTCACAGGACTATATCACTATGTTTGGGCAAAAGATTGAATTTTAATAGCACACAGGTTAGGTGTTTGATGTCACCATGGACCGGCAGCTGTAAACTCTGGAGTATCGCTCCAGGTCCACCGGTGTTCGTTCTGCATGAAATGGTAGTGGATGAGCGACGGCCAGTCTTTTCAGCCTACATTATTCACAGGGTGCACTCAAGGTTCATGTAGGGGCCGTTGTTAAGGTGGGGTCCTTACAGTGGTGCCTTGGTGAGCGACCTGCGCAGCGGATTGGTTGGTTGTGGTGCCTTTCCTTGGAGTTGGGATGCTCGGTACAAACCTCGGCTTGTCCCGTTGGCGCCTGGGGGGGCGTGCGCTGTGAGCAATTAATTTCGTTTTCTTGCATTGCGTGTAGACTTCGCTGCTTGGCCATCGAGGTCCTTGTGCCACCAAGGGTTATGGAACATGTGTACAACCGCGCAAGGCACCTCCAAGCCTGGAAATTACTGATATCGATATGTCTTCCTCATCTTCATTGTTTGATTTTGCTCGCAAGAAAGTGTCAGTCATAGTCCTTTAAATGTCACTCATAGTTGCACTGAAATGAGGGAAATGTCACACATAGCAATCTGAAACCTTGGCAGCCATGGATGGGGGCGGCTAGCTCTTGGGTGGCTATGCAACTGAGCTATAATTATGGCCTTTTATCTGATGCAGGCAGAAGCATTGACTAAGCCAATAGATGGGCTTGTTGTAGGTGTAGTGTTCCTTTTGTAGTAAATATAGGGACGCAATGACATCGGCTAAAATACCAGGCAGGGCAAGGCACGGCCTTCTCCAGCACGCGTGGGTGGCTCCGACGCTTTAAAAACACGACATCCTGGAGGTTTGAGGTCAGGAGTGCATATACTTGTAATCAACAGCACATGCTGTAGTACTACCAGCTGCTCTGGGGCCAAATTATTTGGGGCACCTGTTTGGAACAGCCTTAATTGACAAAGCTCAGTTCTTTCATGCCCACTGTGAGGAAGGTTACTGACAGTGCACTTAAGTGGCACCAATGCCTTAGATCTCTATTGCGTCCACGAGTCCTAGTAGTGCTCCCACTAAGCCAGACGCTATTGTGAATTTGGAAACATGGCGACTAGCATTGGCACGATCGCCGAACGTCACGTGCGCCTTACAAGTCCAGGTTCAGCAACATAGGTACTAGTGGAGAGATCCCAGCATATGGGATTTGGTTGACCACAAAGGGGAGAACTGGTTGACATGTTGCCTATGTTATTGAAATGGACGACATCTACATAGCAACAGGTGGATAGGGCAGGGGTGCATGTGGCACATTTGTTAATGGTGCAGGGTAATTATTGTTTTACCCTAGGAAACTGGGATCTCATTCCCAGGTTTTGTCATTTTGGCCGTCGATTACCAGCCCAATGGTGGGAAAGTACAATTTTACATTTACTCGGTGCTGTGTTATGCTAAGTACAGTTCCTACCAGCAACTAAGGGGTTGTGCTAACGGAGTTGTAGGACGGTGGCCCGATTGACCTAGTGAGTTATGTAATCCCTGTGATGTCATGATGAGGTTTGGTAGCACAGGGTAATAGGGGCAGATGGTACTAAGTCTCTCTTGGATGGACGATACGAAGGGTAATTAAAATAACCTGGTATGGAGTCTCTGCTGTAGTCTGCCACTGTGGGAGTACGGTTGGCACATTAAATTTACACTGCCTCTGGGATAAGCCAAAGTCTCTGCCTAGCCACTTAGGGGTGGGCAGGTGTCAGCCTAAGTGTGTACTCCTTTCTGACTAGGGAGGTGGGTTTGGCCAGGCTTAGGTGCATACCCTAGCCAACCAGAAACTCCATTTTCAACATTGGTAGAGAATGCCTGGGAGTTGTGTGCAGTCCATTCGCAACCGCCCCACAGGGCGAATGTTTAGACCACAAGGTTTGTGGAGGGTTCTTGTGTGGGAGCCTGGCGAAGAGCTAAGGTCAGGCTAGGATGTCTCGTGCTTTCGCCGCAATGTGCGTCCCAGTCACGAGCGGATTGGATCAGGGTGAGCTGGCTGTGGGTCAGGAAGCGCCAAGGCATCAGTAGCACTGAGCGGCTTACAGCCAGAGGCGGTATCAGAAGCACGGGTCATTTGTTAGATTAGAGCCCTACTCGGGGATACCACCTTAAGTGCTTGGAGGTCTGTTGACACCGCCTCTCAATGGAAGCCATTGTCTGGCGGGCCGCTCTGAGCAGAGCGTTTGCAGGAGTAAGTAACAGTTTCCGCTACCAGTTCAAATGTGCATCTTTCACTGAGTTACTCAGATAACTGGGACAGGAAGTAAGGTGGGCTGGATAACTCTTGCTTCCACCTGCATTGGCACATCTTGGCAGGAGTGACTGCCAAAGGGATGGCACTTAAGCCAGATAATGTTAGCACCCATCCAACACCAAGCCGATTGTTTAAGGCCACCCTTGGGCCGCGTTTACACAGCCCAGTATTAGGCCCTTGTGGGTCAGTGCCATGAATTACTAAATTGGACTGAACAGGAGGCGTCACCGTGGGTTACACTAGCAGAAGTTTGGCGAAGAGTTAAACTTCACCCATGCTCATGGTGTAGTTTTAAGTAGTTGGAGTTGTCACTCTCATTTGACCTGGGGTTCGATGCTACACGAGGGCATCGCCGCGCTGCGGCCAGAGCACGAGCATTGTGCTTCCCAAGGGGGCAGCAAGTGTAGGCAAGACTCTTCCCAAATCTGGCACCAGAACACAAGGTAGTCAGGGCCAACTTGTCTGTTGGGTGACTTGGGTAGGCAACTGTGTAGTTGTCACTCCCCGAAGGGGTGAGTTGTCTCCAATAGTGGCACAATACGTATGTGTGTCCCTGGCTTTACAGCTGTGTCGAGCCTGTCTCAGTTAGAGGTACGCCCAGGTGGAAATTGTGTTCTTAAGGTTTGCATGACCAATGCGGTGTGTTGTATCTCCTAGCGGACCCACTGAAGGTATACTGCAGCTAAACAGGGGACTGGGAAGCATGGTTTCCGTCACTTTGGCAGGTTCAAAGTACCCAGGGTCAGAGATGGACAGTAGGTACTGTGCATCTGTGATCCGACGGCAGTTAGGCAAGCGGGGGCGCTGCGTAAGTTGTAATTGCACGAAGGGTGAGGTGTCTCCAGCAGTGGGCGCAAGCCATAGATTGTTTCAAACCAGCTTTGATACCATTAAGGTGTTCACCAGGGTAGCAAGCAAAGGGGTTTATGCATCCATCTGGCAACGGGGCGAAATAAGTACACCCCAGAACCAAGGGCAGAGGATATGATCCTGCAGTTAGGCGCAAATGCCCGCCCGGTTAGTATAGATGCCTCGCTGGGTGGTGACGCTGTCAGCCAACAGGGTGCTGCCGTCCCAAGAAATGGGGAAACAAGGGGCCAAGCACAAAGGCTACTATGTAAAGAACATTTGCCATGTCCAGTGATCAACAAAAAGTAAATTTAACTGAGCAGGTAATTTCCACCGCTGGGGGTTGCCCAGGGGTGGGCAGTGGGAACGCCCTTGCCCCCCTATTCGGCAATAGTCGTGGATGAGGGGAAAGTAGGACTTGGTCAATCCTTAATGTTAGGCACCATATCGCAAACAGTGCGCACTGTATGAAATCGGACAGATTCTCTTAGCTGGTATGCCTAGGGGGTTTCACCAGAGGGAGTTGAGCCGGCGTAATTCCCATAAGGGATGCATGGCAAGGGCAGGAAGGCACCCTTGATTATTGGCACTTACTTCTAGTTATGACCATTCCCATGCGTCTTGATTTAGAAAGCAAAGGGACGGTGCAAATGTGAGGCATAATTCTCCTCGCCCGAACAGCCAAAGTAGGCAGGTGGGGTTGGGAGCGGTCACCTAACTAGTGGGCTGCTGTCCCATCGATGGGGGACACAGGTGTTCAAGCACACACGATGCGAGAAGGACGGCAACTTGGGGAGATCTGCAAACAGATGGGGCAAGGTGAGCCTTGGTGTCTGAATCCGTCCTGCCCAGAGATGGCACAGGGCTAGGTCATGTGAGGCAGTGGAACTTTCCCGCAGGAGGGTGAATAGTTCGTGGCATAGGTTCACAGGCCAGAAGGTCCTTTGGTTTCACCAGACACTAGCTGATCCAGGATAACGTCAAGGGCTACTGTGATATAGATGGGGTTCATCTATCACCAGTATGGAGGGATCTCATCCCTTAGATTTGCAGGAGGCCTGGTATTGAGCGGTCGCATGTGTGAAATGCGCTGTTTCGGTGAGATCAGCAACTACAGGGGTCAATGTGAGCTCTGGTGGTCGGAGATGATTCACCGCTAAGGTGGCACGGAGCTAAGTCAGAGGAGGCCCGTTGAACATCCCCGTAAGAGGGAACTGTTCATGGTGTAAGTTCACAGACCAGAGGGGTCTGGGTTTCATCAGACACGAGCTCATCCAGGCAAACGTTAAAGGTTACTTTGAGGAGGACGGGGTCCACTTGTCCCCGGTGGGTATGGACTTGTTTCTCCTGGATGTAAAGGAATGTTTGGAAAGGGCAGGTTGCAGGTAATAGGAGGTGCAGTGGTGGGGGCCCTGGCTGCGACGGTGGCCGCCTCCAGGGCTGTGGCGGAGTTACAGGGCGATCTGGAAGCAGTATGGTACAGTAAGGGTACCTCTGCGGCAGACGGGTACAGTAAGGGTACCTCTGCGCGGCACAATAGGGGTGCCAGAGCCAAAGACCAGGATCCTCATGGCAGGGTCCTGGAGAACCGCGACGGCGCCCCGTTAGTCCTTCGGGCGGTTGGGGGCCTGACCAACCGGGGGTTTGCCCTGATACGCTCCGCCCTGAAAGGGGCGTGAGTAGGATGGTAACAAGGGACACGTGATCCAGTGGTGGATCAACAAAGGTGTAGCGCTGATCGGGCATACATCCCACAGTGCTGGCTCATCAGGCGGGCAGGTGCAGCATAGGTTGGACGGCTGCCTGCCCATGGATCGCCCGTAAGATAACCCACCATATTGCATTCTTTTGTATGGAATAAACCTGCAGCAATATTTTCCCATAACAAAAGTTGTCTTGTGTATTTATTTATTAATGCATGCTCAGGCTGTGGGTGGGGATGTTGCCAATAATGGCACTATACGCAAGCACAAGTACACGTAGCAGCTCAGCAGAAAACCAATCAAGGGACAAACATCGAAGCAGGGAAACAAGAGGCAAACAAGCAAACGGCAAAACAAAACACGCTAGATACAGGAGATGACACAGGTCTCTACACAAACTCAAAAACAGAAGCACCCATGTCAATAAACAAACATTCCACACCAAGAACAATAACAAACGATTCGGTCCCTGAGGCGTCAAAAAGAAATAGAAACATCAAAGAACATATTGATGACAGGGAAAATTCCTGGCTAAGATCCTTTTCCCTCTCGGGTAAGAGGGAACTCCTTGAAGCTATGAACGAAAAAACAATTAGTCAGGAACCCACAAACAAAAGCCCTGGTAAACACAAGGAAAGTATAATAACAATCTCATCAGATGATACAGCCGACAAGGAAAAAACGAACAAGTGGTTTGATTCTAGGGCAGCAGTACAAACCTCTACTGACATCAGGATGGCATCAGAGTGCCCCTACACGGGAGAAAAAAATCAAGACATAAGGTTAGTATCATAAACAATAACAACGAAAACTAAGCCAAAGCTCACCCAATTGCTGATCAGAGAGCCCAGCCAGGTCTCTTCGCCTCACTACTAAACACATTACAAGCCACAACAAGGGCAATGGTAATGCAATCCGATGAGCTAGATATACAAATAGATCTAATGAACATAGTGGCCACCTAAATCTCTGGAATCAACACCAAATTAGAACGACTCACAAATTTGGTCCAAGTCAATTTTAGTGGAAAACAAGTAACCTGCCAATGCGGGCCCATCATGGATAAACTGAATTCTTTGGAAGCAGTCCTGGAAGAAATAATAAACATCAAAAAGGCACATTTACTGAACACGCTAACAACTAATGAAAACCCCCGCCCACAATGGGTCAGCAAAAACATCAAAGCCCACGGAAGTAACTCACAAGAACCTAGCAAGGGCGGTTCCACAAGGGCAGGGACATGTGGCCCATCAGGTACACCAAAAGAAGAAACAAAGAGCCTACAGCCGCAAACACTGCAGCAGAGAGGATCAATAAACAAAGTGCAGACAGTAAAAAACGGGATTACCCATGATCAAAAAACAGGAAAGTTGCTAAGAAGGCCAAAAAAACAAGATAGGAAAGCAAGAAAAAAAAAACAGGCAAGCGCTAAACCAACTAGCACAGAAAATGTTTCCCTTCTTGAAAAGGCCCAGCAGAATTGGGGCGGTTTCGAGTCTGCCTGCTGCCCAGAATAACATCGAAGCTGAAGAAGATTATCCCACCAAACCGAGCCCAGAGGAAATAAACACAACCGAAGAATCAGACATAGACAGCCCGACATCACAAGTTTACGCACTAAACAGTAGATTAAGATCAGCCATAACTAATGATGACAGTATAGTCAGTGCTTTAAATGGGCCGGTACTCACCGGTACTGAGTACCGGCACTTCTTTTTTTCCCCCCCAAGAGTACCGGCACTTCTCCGTTATTAAATAGAGTACCGGTACTCACTGTCACACAAAGTCATGTGAGCATGCATCGCATTTCTAAACTGCAGCGCATGCTCACATATTGGTGATTTCGCAAGGAGAGCAGTGACGCCATGGCGCCAAAGCAGAGCAACGTGTGACCCATTGGACTCAAAGGCCTTCAGCACCCTCGCCCCCCCCCCCCCTCGTGTTTGGCAGCCCGGGATGAGACAGCTTCCCGGGCACACACAACCGCACCCGAGTACTTCACAGGTCTTTAAAAGACCTTTTGCTTGTTAACGAGGCTTTGATGTTTTTCACCCCTTCTTAGAGCCCCTGCAGCTCCACTCTGCCTTTTGCTTGAAGAATCAGCCCCCCCCCCCCCCCCCCCACGAAATTTGACTCTAGTTGCGCCTCTGGTGTGACCTCACCCGCCAGGAAGCTGTGCGGCGGGAAGAAAGGGAAGCTCGTTAAAAAGCACAATTTGCTCTGGCTTTCCCTTTCTTCTGTGCGAAAAGACGGAGAGGATAGCACAGCAGCTGGCGGGTGAAAAAGGGGACAACTGAGGAGAGCTTTCAGAAGTGAAGGGGTATAAGCACAGTCAGCTAAATAAATCGAGGGGTTATCTGAAGAAGAACAGAGGGGCAAGCAAACGATATTTGAGAATACACTGCGGGCGCGGGGCAGTGGGTTTAAAATAAACTTTCTTCTCCCAGGATCACTAGCATGACAACTGATGGCTTCCTTCCACCCGATGCGGGTCAGAGTTGCATTTTAGGATGTAGTCTTTTTCCTTTAATTAATTTTCAGTAAAACAAGTCTCTGCACCTTTTAATGTTTTGTTTAATATGCAGGTGCCTCTGACAAAAAGGAAACCTGATAGTTACCTTTCAATAGTCTGTCAACTAGTACAACTTAATACATGCAAGGGCATCAACAATAAATTGCAGAGGGAAGCAATTTGTCATCATTCGTAACCCAAACAAATTCTTGAGCCCTTCAAATGTTTTTCATTAGACCCACCCTCAGTTCCGCCTCTAGCCCCGCCTCCTTGCCACGCCCCCAGCTCGATCTGATGAGTACCTGCACTTTTTTTTCCCCATTTAAAGCACTGAGTATAGTGGTAACAAAAGACACAAGATCTTCAAAATATAAAAGGCAAGCCAGTAGTGGCTCGCAAGCTGTTCAAAAGATATTATATCAACTTCAACAAAGCAGAGTATATACTCACGGTTGTCAAAGTTTAAGCCCAGGGAAATAGGAACAAACAGTATCCAGTTCTGCCAGAGACAGACAAACAAATCAGTCTAAAATCTGCAGAAAAGGGACAAAAACAATCAAGAGCAAAATACCCAGAGAGTTGGATCAATTTATCCTGCGCCGCTCACGATAAGGGGAGTCGCTTCATGCAAAATAGAATTTAAAAAATGGGCAGAGCAGCAGGTTCACCTTATCCCCATCCTGGAAAAGAGTCTGCAATTAATTAAACCAAGGTCACACGCAACTTCCAAAGAAGCAACACAAACTGCCGCACAGCAAACTACAGCAATTATGCCTACCTATATTGTTGGACTAAAAACACACATCTCCTATCCAATAAGGATGCACATCAAATCATCCTTACTCCACTGTATATTTCACTGGGTCGACAGGACACATTAAACAGAGGGAACACATTAAAACTGATGGCCGAAATACCAGAACTGAAACACATAGAATCAATAGATCTTCTTTCGGTGGAATTCTTGCCCAATGAGGACCGCACTCGACCGGAACTTACTTTAACCACTTGACAGTCGAAATACAGTTAAATTAATAGTTAATCATACCCAACATTTTGATACATGGGGTTTAAAAACTGTCAAGGCAACACATGAAAAGCTATCCCCAACCCTTAATGGTGAAAACACATCGTCAAAGAACATCCCCTGTCATAAATAAGTCATTGAGGACAACGCATGTCTACTTGGTTTTGCAGAACGCGCAAGGAAGCAGCCCCAAACACACATCTAAGACCAACTCCTCGAACAGGCAGGTAGACCATGCTGCCCCACCGTGGCACTGGCAAGCCGCCACATTAAATGCACATAAGACAGTATTACCAAGGGAGTTATCATTAATGGAAACGAAGAAAGACAAATTGCACCTCCTATCATGGAACATAACGGGAGCCAAAAAACAGCTTGAGGAGGGCATTCCCCCACATGACTCGAGAGAATACGATATAATAGTGCCCCAAGAGACATGGGCCTTAGACAACCTCCTCCTTGAAGGCTACATGCATTATTTCATAGAAGCAAGAAAAACAGAGAGTCACGGCCACCCAAAAGGAGGTCTGGCAGTATACGTGTCCACATCACTTGACATTAATTCTGAATAGATTACAACCAGAGATCCAGGACTGCAATTAATCAAACTCTCTCATGGCGACAATCCAGGATTCAGAACAGTACTATTGATGAATATATACATACACCCAACTATCAAGAGAAAAAAACATTGATCTCGACACTTGTAACAACAGTCACAGAGATAAGAAACACACAGCCTCACTGGGACATAATAATAACAGGTGACTTTAATTCTAATTTGATCCACACACATGATGAGGATGACAAACTAACATCTGACAACATACATTAGGAAGTCCCATTGCAGTTTCAGCTGCAAGCATATCGACCGGATAACACAGGTAGGGATCTCGTGACAATGTTAGAGTACCTAGGACTGCGAGTAGTAAACGGAAGAACGATAGAGGACATCCCGCCGAAATTTACATTTCACAGTACAAAAGACCAATCAATACTGGACTGCACAATTATTTCTCTACCCTTAATGCCACATCTAGTTCAGTTCTCAATCAGTTTCTCTATGCTAAGCGACCATAGCCAACATCGCATTTCATTTGGTGTACATCCTGGAAGCCTAAAACTTCTGAGGTGGTCAAACAGATCATTACATGAACTGAATCATAAAATAATGAACCTAGCAGAGACTAGTCGCAACAATAAGCAAATCGACCTAATAAGCGCTGAGGCAGACTTTATATCTAAATCATCATTTTTAATGACAAACAGCCACAGGAGGAAATCAGGGAAAGACAATAAAGTCACCTCACACAAACTGAATACATTAAAACAAGAACTACACATGGAACAATAAATCCACTGACAGAGACCATCAAGGATGGGAAAAATTACAAAGTTGAGTTGAGAAACGAGTATAAAAAGCTTCTCTGGGAAGAGAAAAAGTCCATACGTGAGGCAAACTGGGCCAAATTAGTATTTAACGCAAAGCAAACAAACTCGAGGGCCTTCTGGGATCAAATAAATAACTTGCACAGGCCAACTAAAATTCAGTTTAATTCCGATGTGCAGGAGGAGCACTGGGTCGACTTCATGTTAAAAAGATTCAAAGGGAAAATCTTCTTAGACTCACCGCAGATAGCCAAACCGGAACATTCAATACTGAATATAAAATAGTCAAGATGGTCTCAGCGACAGCAGAACATTAATAAAGAATACATCCAGTTCATTAATTCTCAATTGAAGACACCATGGATACAATAAAGAGAGGAAGAAACAATGGGGCACCAGGTCCAAATGGTATTCCACAAACCATATTAAAGGGCGAAACAAAATTCTGGGGCACATACCTCTCAATGTTGTTCAACTAAATGGAAATACTGGGCAGTATTCCCCCAAGTTGGTATGGGTCCATATTAAATCCAATTCACAAGGGGGAGACCGAACAAATCCAGCAAACTATCAACTTATCGCTCTACTCGACGTTGAGGAAAAATACTACACCTCTATGATTATGGCCGACCTAACGGAGTGGTCAGAGAAGCAGAACCTGATCCCAGTCAACCAAAATGGATTCAAGAAAGGAACCAGAACCATCGTGAATATACTAGCGGTATCTCAGATCGCTGACAAATGTAAACGGGACAGGAAAAAATTACATCTCTGCTTCGTTGACCTAAAGGCAGCCTTCGACATCTTGGACCATCACAGACTATGGAAAAAGCTAAAAGATTGGAAATCCCAGGAAACACACTTCGCGGAATAATCCAACTATATACCAACACGTGGGTAAGAGTTAAAATAGTTGACGAGTCAAGAGTCTCAAGGAAAATCCTAACGAACAGGGACTTGAAGCAAGGACGTGTTTTGGCCCCCCACCTTTTCAACCTGTTTATGAGCGATTTAGAGCAGAGATTGGATCAAGCGAACACCCACCCTCCACGATTAGGGCCGTTACCCTTGTCACACTTATCTTACGCCGATGATGTTGTATTAATGAGTCTCACGCAAGTAGGTCTCCAGAGGGCTCTAACAGAAATGCAGAAACATGCAATAATAAACAAACTGGAAATCAATATAAACAAAACGAAAACCATGCTGATACAAAACAGATCCAGTAGCAAGATGAAGATTTGGCTGAACGGTAAGAAGCTGGAGGAAGTCCCAAACTACAAATACCTAGGAGTCTATCTAGATAATAGATTCAATCAACAAGCGCAAAGGAATTATATGGAAAAAAGGACAGGTGTGTTATCATTCGCATTCAGTACTCTAGCAAAAAACCTGGCGTGTCCGACTTTCAAGCCGTTATTAGCCGTGATGGCAGCAAGGTTTCTGCCAACTCTAACCTATGGCAGCATAACCCAATACGGAACAGATGCAGTATTATTAAATAAATTGCAGGTATCCACCTATAAAGGGACATTCCAGCTGCCAAAACGTGTATCACCAGCTCAGGTGAGGCTGGAATTCGGATTAATAAACGAAACCCTAGGGAGGATATATTCGACCATAAAAGGTTGGTACAAAATAAAATTTAACCGAGAACACTGCAAACTTAGCGAAGCACTATGGATGGAAATTGAGAAGGATAAAGAATCAACATTTAAAAACTTCCTCCATAAAGCCCTCAAATACACCAAGACAGAAGACCTGTGGAAAAAAGGTCTGTCCTTTTCAGAATTTAGACATATTACCAACAAAACGGCTAGACTCCAATCACTATTGGAAGACAAAACAGCACTTAGAAGACAGAAACATGCATGGATGGTAATCAATAATTACAACTCTTTAAAACAAGTACCATACCTAAGCACCACATTTTCTGTTTTCCACAAAAAAACCAACTGATGGCACTTCGGTTTGGTGATCTGCCAACAATAGGAGATCTACCTAGTTGGAAACACAAAGGTCCTACACTATGTAGATTCTGTGGACAAACAAAAGAGGACTTAATTAATCTGATCTGTATTTGCCCATGCTTTTTTTCAGCACGTGTCACTTTATTGCAGTCCGACCTCAACAGAAGGAAAATCAGGACATGTACGGCCGCCATCATTCAATGCCTCAACCCATTAGACACTGAATTGAACTGTAGGTTGTTAAAGTTTTTAAAGCATTATGAATTAGCCTTAAAAAGTGCACAAGTTTAATGGACAGTATAAGCAAACTATAGTACTATATTTTTTTAAAAAACATACTTTATTGAATTTTCATGGTACATAATGGGCCGTGGCCCTCTGTATACATTTTGAAGGCATAATAAATCAGGAGTACCAGTAAATACATGGAACTGTAACGCCTGCAGAACCCTCAGGCAAAACAACAAAAACATGGCACAGGTAGTCCCAGATCCCACGAAGCTCAGTAAATCTGAATGTGTGTAAGTTCGGAAGGTAGCATTACATTGTCTAGGCTGCTCGATAGCCAATCGTGTGTAGGAGGGCAGTCTTATAAGGGGTCTGTGGATGGGAAGGGGGTAGATCTATGCCCTTGTAAGTCGCTCAGCGGGACCATATTTTTCTATGCTTCTGGGGGCAGCCCCGGGCCTGGAAGACCGCAATCTCTGCTCCCATGCATCTATCTAGGGCCTTCTTCCACCCACCTATTGTTGGAGGGGATGTTCCTTTCCACAACTGGGCAATGTCTCGTTTGGCGAGAGTGAGGGCTAGGAAGAGCCAATGTTGCTTATACCAATTCCCGCCAATCCCATCAGTACTATGGAGTAGGAACAATCTCGGGTCAAATGGGAGATCCCACGATAGGACTCGGCCTAGGCAGGACGCAATCTTACGCCAGAATGGTTGTAATGCGTTACAGCTCCAGACTGTGTGCAGAAAGGTCCCCTCCTCCCTCTCGCATCTAAGGCACATGGGGGACTGGATGGCACCCATTTTCCACAGACGGGATCATGTGAAATATATACGATGCATATACTTGAATTGAATGAGGCAATAACGTGTAGACACTGCCGCGCCCCGGGGTTGGCCAGGGCTTCTGTCCAGTCGTCATCAGTCAAGTCAGGTAAGTCCTCTAGCCATGCTCTTTTAGTCTTATGTAGCGTTGTACAGGCATGGGTGGTCAGTGTCTGGTAGATCTGACAGATCTTATGTGCGCCCAAGTCCCCCATCAGCAAGCGGCCTTCAAGAGGATGAAATTTGGGCAAGGTATCGAGTGGGTGAATTAGGGGAGCGAGTGCATGCCTCAGCTGGAGGTATTTATAAAATTACGTCCTGTGTAACTGGAATTCTGTCTGCAGTTGTTGGAATGATTTTAGGGTAGTGCTCTGCATAACATCTCCCAGAGTAGAAACACCCAACAGATCCCATTTACGGAATCCTGATAAAGCCGCAACAGGACGGAGATAGGTGCCATGCCACAGCGGAGTCACATGTGTCAGGTGGCCCTGCCACCCCATTTGTCTGACCGTGTACCTCCAGAGCCAAACCACGGTTCTGCTGGCTGGGGGTAAAAAATCCAGGTTCCCAGTGCTGTATAGGAGCTGTAGAAGGGGGGTACCCTCCATTGCTATATGCTCGAGTGCGAAAGCGGGGTCTGTAGGCGAGTTATGCCACCATTCATTAATGATTAATAGATGGGATGCTGCATAGTAGGCATATACATCCGCTGCTGCAATGCCTTCGCAGTACGTTGACTGCGTGCATGTACTTAACGCCACCCGGACCACCCCTCTGTTCCATAGAAATGTATTATGTATAGCATTAATTTGCACGAACCATGTACGTGGTATGTCATATGGGAAGTTCTGTAGCCTATATAGTATTCTGGGTAGAAAGACCATTTTAAAAACCGCTGAGCGCCTGTATAGTGAAAGTGGAAGATGAGACCATATTGCCGTCTCATCTCGTAGACTGGTAATAAGTGGATTAATGTTGTGTGCCCACAAGGTCCTCGGACAGGGTGAAATGAAGATGCCCAAGTATTTAAAACCCGCGGTCGCATGTGACAGCTGCGCCACCCAGGCTCTGTGTCCCTGATTCCCAAACTTTAGTACTATATTGATTGGAAATTTCAAATCCCCACTGAATGAAGTTATATGCGTCTACTGTATTTTATTATGTTTTAAAAAAAACATTTTTTATGTAACATTGTTATGGTTTTAATTAACCAAACAATAAAGAGTTTCATTCATTCTCAACTAAAGATGCTGTAGTTAGTGGGCGCTTGGTAAGAGGTGCTAAAATATCTTAAAAGGTGTTTTATATTTGAGTTTGGAGTGTTGGATCGAGAATAGCTTAGTCCGTTTAATAGATTTTCTGTTGTTCCCCAGTGAAATAAACGTTTCGTAATGAACACCCGAGTTAGAAATGTTCCTCAACAAGTTGCCTTTCAGTGAAATCTTTAACAGTTATGATCACTGTCTGATCTTAGCAGGATTTCAAAATCAGTTGCTGCATGCAGAGATCTATATCTAAGATTACATAGTCGATTCTACTCTGGCTGGTACCCTGGGCGTAAGTGTGGGCACACTGTCTTGGATTTGAACCTCTCACTGAAGGCTCGCAATCCATGGGTCAAAGTGACTGACAATAGCTGCAGGGCGGAGGCTGTCCATGAGAGCAGAGGATGCCCTCCAACGTCGGTATGCCTCTGACTTCGTTCTCTAAATCTATAGCTGAAGCTAGGCCATCTAAAGGCTCATACATGATGTTGAAATCACCGGCACTTAGATGGGGTGTACTATCCGTTCTGTCAGAGAGGTGAAGAACGAGTGTTTTGAGCGTGGGAGAATCTTTACTCCTCTGCACTGTATGATTAATTGATTATATACATTGTACAAATCTATCTTACTACCATTTCAGCCCCTCATAGACATGTCCAATCTATCATTACTGTCAGTCTCTATTTTTTTATATTAATGTTTTTCATAGTTTTGACTCAGACTCACACCACCAGATGGGTGACCGGCTCTTGAGGGTACTGCTTCGATACTAGAATATGTGAGGGTCCCTAAACTTACATGGACTAATCGGTCGCACACTTAATGAGGGTTTCATTTGTATGTTGGTAGCCAGAAGGTGGAAAAGTTCGGGCATCCAACGCTAGAAGCCCATTTGCAATGGAATTATTACCCGAATACAGTTTGTTTGAAACATAGTCATCCGTGTGACAAGAAAGGCGCAATGCATGTGTGATGTCAGAACGTTTTAAGGACAGGCAATTCTTCTGGATTTAATCCAGTGGGTCACTTTGTTGACTATCGACTCTGTGTTCTCCCTTTGACCTGCCTTAAGCTGTCAGATAGATAATGGGTTCTTTAGAAGGGTTTGCCATGGAAGCCTCTTTCCTGCTATGTACCGGCACAACATTAGCCCTTATAGAACGACTGGACCTATCTAAGGAATGCTTGTATCTATTAATATTGGGAGAGGGGAGGGGCGGTTTAGATGGCTCGGGACTAGAGAGTGAACTCCCAAGTTAGAATGTAGCCTAGACATTGTAACTAGTGCTCTCCCAACTCTTTCATAGCCACAGTGTGCTCTAGAAATGGGCGGGCCTGGTACTCTCCACATGCCTTCGTAACCAAACTCTGCTCTAATCGTGGGCGGGCCAGTTGGCATAGCATTAAAAAAAGACCTACTGGCAACTTGACAACCGCCTGACACCCTCTTCGCTAGATTCCCAAATCTTTGTTGACAACTTGATAGTATAGCATCGTGCCTGGGCTGAGAGCCCAATAAACTTTGAAATGGGCTACCACCTGTTTTTGAAACTTCCATAACTTTATTTAAGTCTGAACTGTAGCCTTTAAGGTATCGAGTTCTTCCCTCATAACCTTGATCAGCACTAAAAGATCCTCCGAACTTGTGGTAACAGCAATTCTGTCAGAGTTTGGAGGCAAAGAGTTTTCAGGGATAGGACTGGCCAATTGAGTGAAATAGTTGGAGCATGATATGCTAGGGAGATGGATTGGGCCCGCTGACTGGCCTGGGGCCAATGGAGGCTAAACAATTAGAGGCAATTGATGATGTGAAAGTTCTGGACCAGTTGTTAAACCCACAGGTTCTGGGACAATGACAAGATGTATTGAGGGCAAAGAATGACTTGATTTACGTGTCATCCCCCTAAAGAAGTGGGTAATCTTTAGTTTTGAGCACAGAGGGTCAGGTTGGTTTAACCCTTTTAGAAGTATATCTTCCAATTCCTCAATTAACTTAGATATGTCTTTTAAAGTACAGTTTCTGCTGCATGTTTCTTTGCCACTTTCGGCTCCTTGCCATTACCAGGGACAGAACAGCTGCCTTCCTTTTACCCATAGCTCATAATATTGCTAAGTTAAACCCGTAGGGGAGTACTCACTATTACCAGCAAAGACAGCTTCTCTCGCAGTGAGGCCAAAGGGGGTGGCCCGGCCCTGCCTCTTCCTGTGGCTGACGGGCACAGAACAGGCCCTCCCTTGGCCTGGGCTTTGCCCGGCCATGTCCCATGCCGCAGAAGATCGCAAGGCACTTTATAGTGCTGGCAACTAACATGGCAAAGTCTCGGCCCCTCCTCCTTGGGCCTAGGTGACCTGGGACTTGGAGTCCCATCAGTGTGATGTCAGCAACCAGATGCAGCGTCCTGCAAGTCATATAAACCTGTATCACTCTTGAATAGTGAGTACAAAAATGTTGCTACTATTTTAGCAAAGAGGCTGAGCAAGGTAGCAGGAGATTTACTACATGAGGATCAAAAAGGTCTCATGAGAGGAAGATATTTATATGAGCTGCCTCGTGGGTTAATTGGTTCAATAGATCTCGTCACCACTTTTAAGGTTCCACTGGCTGTCTGACGTTGGATGCTACAAAAACGTTTGACAGGGTCAATCGGTCCTATTTGAATGCAGTTTTAAAACACTATAACTTAGGGATAAATTCTGTAGGGTAGTCCAATTGGTCTATAGGAACCCCTCATCCAGAATTCTTTTAAATGGCAGGCTAACACCAGCTTTTATAATAAGAAGGGGCACGAGGCAGGGTTGCCTGTTATACCTACTATTATTTAACTTATACATCGAACCGTTGGCATGTAAGCTTGCAAAGGTGCAATCAGTCCTTTTATATATGACGTTTGGGAAAAAGTCTCTCTGCAGATGACGACGACTTGATGATCTGTACTATCAATTTACAAATAGCCCTCCTGACCATTGAGCAGTTGATAGTAGACTTTAGTGATGTTTGGGGTTATGTTGCAAACCCTTCAAAAACTGAAATAATGGTGTGGAATTAAGTGGGGGAGAATTCGCAGATGAAGAGTGGGATGAAATACCTTGGAATTAAAGTCATACGAGATCTGGATAGGATACCAGAATCTAATTTTAAAAAGGTGTTTGCTGAAATACGTAAATTGTTAATGAGTTGGTCCCATCTACTGCTAACATTTTTTGGTAGAACCAATTTGGTAAAGATGACCATCTTGACAAAATTGACTTTTCTTTTTAACACAATCGCTCTGCTTTTTAAGAAAGAGTGGGCTAGAAAAAATGCAAGGGAAAGTTAATACTTTTATCTGGGCATCAAAGGGAGTAAGGAATATCTGGAAGAAGCTTCATAGGAGACCGGGAAAGGGAGGAGTTTCATTACCGGACTTTCAGCTTTATACATGGACCTTTCAGCTAAAAAACTGTAGGAGTTTACTCAACATCCCTGACAGTTCTGGAATTGACTGCCTGTTTAAGGCAATGATGAAAGATGTAAGAGGGGGGTGAAACTCACTTCTTGTATAAGTTTGAGGATATGAAATTTTACAAGAAAGTGAGATTAAAAGTCTTGAAGGCGATGGCCTTTCTCTGGTCCCAGATGAGACGGGCCACACATCTTCCATATTATAGCAGGTTTTCCCCTTTCTTTGCATCACTGGGTACTCCATAGTGTTTGGGGGATAAGGTAGCAACTACGATCATAGCGACAGGGATACTAATATGGGGACAGTCACTACAGGATGGCAAGCTTCTCCCCTGGGATGACTTACAGAGGGAGGCCAGGGGGAACATTTCCAGCTTCAAGTTTCTCCAATTAAAAAGCTGGTCCTGGGTTTTGACCACTACGGATGGAAACACTAATGAGTTGGAAGAACAACTGCTAAAAGCTCACCTAAGGAAGAAAGAGGTCTCGTTATGGTACAGGCTGTTACTGGACACCATGGAAGGGGACTTTGAATTGCCTGAGGAGTTATGGGGAAGAAACTTGAGGAGGTCGTAGATCAGAGAATTATGGCAAGTATCAATGCATATTGTTTACAATACAGTAAAACCTGTCAACTTAAGGAGGAACCATCTTTTCTCGCTTCACAGAGAGCTTTGGAAACCTAAATAGATTTCATCCAGTGACTCAGGTTGAGATTTACTAAGATTTTGTGCCGTGTTTGCGTCATAAAAGTGACGCAAAATGGCGCAAAATCTTTTTTCCTAATCAACTTTCCAGCGCTAAACTTGTTTAGCGCTGGAAATAACTTAAAAGTAATGTGAAGCAGCGCATCGCGCTGCTTCGCATTACTTTGCGCTGTGGGGGTGTGCCAAGGGTGGTGCATGGGCGTTCCCATGCAACCACCCAAGGTTTCTCACGCTAAACCCAATTTACTGAAAACAGTAGATTGAGTTTAGTGTGAGAAAACTGCGCCCTTTGCAACTAGGCGCAAGGAAGGAGAAATGCTTTCATTTCTCCTTCCTTTTCCGACTTTGCATGCGCGCTGCACTGTGCAGCACGAATGCAAAGTGGGATTAGCTTTGCATTGTGCCTAGCATAGTATTTTGTACAGGAAGGGTACCCTTCCTGAACAAAACCTATGCTACACTCATGCACACACCCTAGCACTGCAGCGCTAAGGTGTGTGCATGGCGCACGGCAGCTGAAATCAGCGCCGGCGCAAGGGAAAGGGGAGGAGAGAGCCATATCTTTAAAAATATGGCGCTCTCCTGCTCCCTCCCTGTCGCGCAATGCAGCACAGCCCGCGGGAGCTGCGCTGCATTGCACAACTTTTTTGTACATCTCCCCCTTAGTGTTTCTAAAAAGTTTAGGAATATTATATATATATATGTACGCCAAGGTGTATTGAAGAATGAGTGGGTGTATGAGTGTCTGAAAGGATGACTTAGTGGGTGCGTGACTGACTGTTTAAGTGAGTGATTAAACGTGTCTTAGTGAATGAATGGGTGAATGACTAATCTGTGTGAATGTCTGTATCAGTCTGTCAGTTGGTGTGTAAGTGACTGCATAGGTTGGTGAGTAGCTACATGAGTCTCTATATTGGTTAATGATTGGTTGTCTGAGTACCTGTATGGGTGCCTGAGTGTCTGTGTTGGTGGGTGGGGGGTGTGTGACTCCCTGCATGGATGTGTGAGTGGGTGATTCACTGGGTGTATGGGTTCATGAGTGCATCTGTGAGGGGCTGTATGGGTGAGTGAGTGTGCATATGGCTGTGTTGGTGAGTGAATGGATGTCTCAGTGGTATATGTGTGAATAACTACATATGTTAAAGGCAGTATATATGAGTGTTGAAGTATATAAGTGACTATATGTGAGAGTGAGTGATTGTGAGAGTGGCTGTATGGATGAGTGTGTGCTTGTGTCAGTGATTGAAAAAGAGAGTAAGTATGTGTTAGTATCTGTTTGAATAAGTGAGGTGGTGTGTGTATAACTGTATAGGTGAGTAAATGGCAGTGTGATTGATTCTTTGGGTGACTGACTAGGAGTGTGAGTAACTCTATGGGCGAGTGGCGGTGTATGAGTGTCTGTATGGGTATATGAGTGCATATATAAGTGGCTGTATTGATGAGTGACTGCGTGAATGAGTGCCTGCATGGGTGAGTGAGTGGATGTGTGTGTAGACCTATGAATCAGTGAGTGGGTATATACTAATTGGTATTGGCCTGTCTATGGTTTCGAGAATGGTAGTCTGTATTTTAGAGTGGGTGTATGAAAGGTTATATTAGGGTGTGAGGAGGTGCATCAGATATTAAGTGGATGATGTCATCAAGATGTCATTTGAGATGTCATCAGTGATGTCACTAACCATGTCATGAGTGATGTAATATGTGACGTCAACAGCAGTGCATTGCAGGGGCGCGAGTTATAGTTAGCTCAGCTAACTATAATGGCTGAATTTCTCTGGTTTTGTATGAGTGAAATGTCAGCCTAACTATAACGTCCCTGAAACCTGTGGTTTTTGCAATGAATATCTAAGGTTTTTTAAATGCTAATTCCTAACTATAAAGTCCCTGAAAACTGTGTTTTTCTCAGTGAATTTCTAAGGTTTTTTAAATGCTAATTACTAACTATAACGTCCCTGAAAACTGTGTTTTTTTCAGTGAATTTCTAAGGTTTTTTAAATGCTAATTTCTAACTATGCCTACATAGGTAGGCCATGCACAGAAAGAGGAAGAAATGCACAGAAAGAAGCTAGAGAAGTGCAGAAAGAGGAAGAAAGGTGCAGAAAGAAGCAAGAAAAATTTCAGAAAGAGGCAACAGAAGTCCAGAAAGAGGAAGAAAGGCGCAGAAAGAAGCAAGAGAAGTGCAGAAAGAAGCAAAAGAGGAGCAGAAAGAGGCTTACTTTGATTGTCCCTTTCCACAGACTCATACAAAGTAGCCTAATCACTAATCCTTCCCCCAAGATGTATTAAACCTCACTTTTCTCTTGAAGGTTCACTATTCATTGACTGCTCAGAATGTTAGGACTACCAGATGTAAAACAACAATCCTAACCATATTTGTGAAGGTATGCATGAGTGTGTCTCTGCTTTTACCTAGTGACATGTTGAATAAAAATAAACATAAAAATACTTGAATACCTGTGTTTCAAACAGCATACTTTGTAAATTTCTGTACAAAACAATGTATGTATTTCTTTCTGCTCATAATACAGGGCACATGGGTATTCAATAGTATATTTGTGGGGATCTATAACACCTATATACATAAGACATGTCTGCCTGTGCAACCGAATGACAGAGCAGAACTGAGAAGATTTGACCACCTATAAGAGAAGCTACCAGCTTTTTAAGCTACCATCTTCAGATGCATAACACATGTGAGAATACATGTACAAGTACACATATACCTCAGTCATGAGAGCACACAGACCTTTAAAATTGACAGCTTGCACTTCCCATTTGAATATAGAAACAGGCGAGACAAGTACAGAAAGAAGCAAGAGAATTTCAGAAAAAAACAAGAGAGGTGCAGAAAGAGTAACAAATGTGCAGGAAGAGGCCAGAGAAGTGCAGAAAGAGGCAAAAGAACTGCAGAAAAAGGCAAGAGAGTTGCAGAAACAGGCAAAGGAGGTACAGAAAGAGGGAACGGGGTGCAGACAGAGGCAAGAGAGGTGCAGAAAGAGGGACGAGGGGTACAGAAAGAGGAAAGAGGGGCGCATAAAATTCACAAGAGAGGTGCAGAAAGAAGCAAGAGGGGTGCAGAAAGAGGCAAGAGAAGTGCAGAAAGAAGCAAAAGAGGTGCAGCAAGAGGGGTGCAGACAGAGGCAAGAGAGGTGCAGAAAGAGGGAAGAGGGATAGAGAAAGAGGCAAGTGGGGTGCAGAAAATTGCAAGAGAGATGCAGAAAGAAGCAAGAGAGGTGCATAAAGAGGCAAGAAAATTGCAGAAAGAGGCAACAGAGGTGCAGAAAGAGGCAAGGGGGTGCAGAAAGAGGCAAGAGAGGTACAGAAAGAGGGAAGGCGAGTGCAGAAAGAGGCAACAGGGGTGCAGAAAGAAGCAAGAGAGGTGCAGAAAGAAGGAAGAGAAGTGCAGAAAGAAGCAACAGAGGTGCAGGAAAAGGGAAGAAGGGTGAAGAAAGAGGCAAGAGGGGTGCAGAAAGAAGCAAGAGAGGTGCATAAAGAAGTAAGAGAAGTGCAGAAAGAAGAAACAGAGGTCCAGAAAGAGGCAAGAGGGGTGCAGAAAGAGACAAGACAGGTGCAGAAAGAAGGAAGACGAGTGCTGAAAGATGGAAGAGGGGTAAAGAAAGAGGCAAGAGGGGTGATGAAATTTACAAGAGAGGTGCAGAAACAAGCAATAGCAGTGCAGAAAGAACCAACAGAGGTGCAGAAAGAGGCAAGAGGGGTGCAGAAAGAGGCAAGAGAAGTGCAGAAAGAAGCAAAAGAGGTACAGAAAGAGGCAAGAGGGGTGCAGAGAGAGGCAAGAGAAGTGCAGAAAGAGGAAAGAATGATGCAGAAGGGGGCATGAAAGAGGCAAGAGAGTTGCAGGAAAAGGGAAGAAGGGTGCAGAAAGAGGCAAGAGGGGTGCAGAAAGAAGAGAGGTACAGAAAGAAGCTAGAGAAGTGCAGGAAGAAGCAAGTGAGGTGCAGAAAGAGGCAAGAGGGGTGCAGAAAGAAGCAACAGAGGTGCAGATAGAGGCAAGAGAAGTGCAGAAAGAGTCAAGAGAGGTGCAGAAACAAGCAAGAGCGGTGCAGAAAGAGGGGAGAGGGGTGCAGAAAGAGGCAAGAGGGATGCAGAAAGAGGTAAGAAAGGTGCAGAAACAGGCAGGAGAGGGGCAGAAAGAGGGAACAGGGGTGCATAAACAGGCAAGAGAATTGCTGAAATAAGCAACAGAGGTGTAGAAAGAAGCAAGAGAAGTGATGAACGAGACAAGAGAGTTGCAGAAAGAAACAAGAGAGGTGGAGAAAAAAGCAAAAGAGTTGCAGAAATAGGCAAGAGAGGTACAGAAAGAGGCAAGTGAGGTACAGAAACAGGCAAGAGAGGTGATGAAAGAAGCAACAGAAATGCTGGAAGAGGCAAGAGAAGTACAGAAAGAGGCAAGAGAAGTGCAGAAAGAAGCAACAGAGGTACAGAAGGAGGCAACAGAACTGCAGAAAGAGGCAACAAAGTTGCAGAAAGAAGCAAGAGAAGTGCAGAAAGAGGCAAGAGGGGTACAGAAAGAGACAAAAGAGGTGTAGAAAGAGGGAAGATGAGTGCATAAAGAGGCAACAGGGGTGCAGAAAGAAGCATGAGAGGTGCAGAAAAAAGCAAGAGAAGTGCAGAAAGAAGCAACAGAGGTGCATAAAGAGGCAAGATAAGTGGGGCGTGGCCAAGCAGGCTACGATGGCGGACGTGCTGAGCTGAGGCTCTGATATCGGGCACGAATCTCACCATCCACACCACGCCTAGGTGGCCTAAAACAAGCCCACAGGTGTCGGAACACTGCAGGAGGCTGACTCAGGGCTCCCCATTTCGAAAACACCGGAATTCACAGCTAAAACGAGTCCCAAGAGGTTGCAGCCCATAGACAAGATGGTGACCGCTAGAGCCCGGCGCTCACACTCGACCGGGCGAGCTCCTTGACCCAGTGTCGGACCCCACAGCTGTGACCGGGGCGAGCAGTGACGGAATCAATACTGCGGCAAAGCCGCTGGAAGGGCAGGCACAAACCAGAACCGGTCCGTCACTCCGTCCCCTCCCCCCACATTGGAAAACAACAGAGGCAGTCGAGAACCGGACTCACGCCGGGAGGCGGCACGCAGAGACGTGAAGATCTTCAGCCATTGCCCTGCTGAACAGCACAGACCCGTGGATGAAGCGGGGCAACCGGAGAAGCGCCGTGAGTACTGCGGCCAGGCACGCCTGACCCCAATTTATTTATTTTATTTATTTCTGCATTTATAGAGCACCTGGTTACACCCACTGGTGTGTCCCCGTGCTATTCGCTCTATCTGGCAACTCCGGAAATCAGCACATCTGAGAACAAGGGGAGCTAAAGACTACTTATAGTTCAAAGAGCCATGTTTTTAATTTTTTGCGGAAGAGGCTCTCTCATGGTTCCTCACGGAGGAACAGGGGTAGGGCGTTCCAGCTTTTTGCTGCCAGGTAGCCAAAAGAGTGTACACCCATTCGTGCTTTCTTTATCCTTGGGACTTTCACCAGGTGAGTCCCGGTGGATCTAAGATGCAGTTCTAGGTTGTAGGGGGTCATAAGATCCCGCAGGTATATTGGGCCTTTACCCTGCAAGGTACGGTGGCAGAAACATAGTGCCTTGAATGTGATCCGTTTCTGGATGGGCAGCCAATGAAGTGAGTCCAGTGCTTTCTTTGAGGATGCCCTTCTCGGGAGATTCAAAACCAAGCGAGCTGCTGCATTCTGGATGCACTGCAACTTATGGAGACCCTTTTTGGTTGCACCCAGATACAGCACATTTCCGTAATCTAGTCTTGCTGTAACGAGAGCGTGGGTCAGGGTTTTTCTAGCCGACATAGGGAGAATGTCTAGAGTTTTCCGTAGAGTCTTCAGGATTCCGAAGCACGTGCCTGCAACTCTCTTGATATGGGTCTCAAAGGAGAGTGTGGAGTCTATCCAGACTCCCAAGTTTTTCACCTCAGTCTTAGGGGTGGGAACTGGGCCTAAGATTGTTGGCCACCAGGCCGAGGACCAAATGGACGGAGTGTTCCCTACTATCAGTATTTTCTGTCTTATTACCATTTAGTCTCAGGCAATTGTCTGTCATCCACGAGACTAGATCTTTTAAGCAGTCTGCAAAGCTGCTGGCTGCTAGTTCCGAATTTGGAGCCAGGGTGACCACTAGCTGCGTGTCATCTGCATATGACACTATTGTGACACCATGTTTTTCCACAATCCCAGCTAGGGGGGCGACATATAGATTGAAGAGAGTACGGCTCAAGATTGAGCCCTGCGGGCCCCCCTGTGCTAAAGTGATGTATTTGGATATTGGGAAGATTGTGACACTTGAAAGCTGCGGCCATGCAGATAAGAAACCATCCAGTTCAGGGCAGCACCGTCCAAACCCCCCCTTCTGAGTCGGTGCAATAACAGCTCATGTGACACTGTGTCGAAGGCTGCGCTAAGGTCCAAAAGGACCAGCGCAGTCGTCAGACCTTCATCCACTCTCCTACGTACTGTTTCAGTAGCATAGAGCAATGCCGTCTCAGTCGAGTAGGTTGATCTAAAACCTGATTGTGTGGGATGTAGTAGGTTGTGTTTATTGATGTGTGCCCCCAGCTGTGAATTTACCACTTTTTCAGCTATTTTTGAGAAGTAAGGGAGCAATGAGACTGGTCGTAAGTTCTCCAATAGATTCCCATCTGCTGTTGTTTTTTTTTTCAGGGGGCGAACAATTGCTTGCTTCCATATATCAGGTACCCGCCCTTCCCGAAAGGAGATTTCTAACAACTGTTGAACATAGGGTATTATAGCCTCTAGTACTGTACAGATCACTTTAGGTGTAGATGGGTCTTTTGGGAAGCCTGATCTTATGCTTCGAGCTACCTTTTCCAGCTCTTCTAGAGAGGGAAGATGAAATTGTGAGAGTCTGTTTTCCCCCCACTCCAGTGTTTGTTCATTCTGGCATATAGAGCCATTTCGAGCATCGGCAGGGAGGTGTCATAGATTTTAGATACTTTTTCAGCGAAAAAGTCTGCAATTTGATTGCACGACTCTTCCGAACCAGAGGCCGGCGCTATTGTTCTCTCTAGTGAAGATAGCTCTTTGAAGATACCAAAGAGTTCCCTAGAGGAGTTGTCTGCTATCTCAATTCTCTCCGTGTAGTAAGCAGCCCGTGTTTTCTTTATAAGTGAGTGATAGTGCCTAAACTTAAGCTTGTAGGCCACTTTATCTGAGTCTAGGAAGCCCATCCTCCATTTGCGCTATAGCCGTTTGCATGCCTTTCTAGCCATCCGTAAAGCCTTGGTAAACCATGGCGCGGTCTTGGCATGTCTGTGCGGGGTGCTAGTGGTCCATGGGGCCGCCACATTCAGTGCGTCTGTGATCCAGCTGTCGACTACTTGACTCGTCTTATTAATGTCCTTGCCTAAGGAGGGGTGATTTGCCTGCAAGGCCTGTGTGAAGCTGCTCTCGTTGAATTTCAACCATTTCCTATGCATGCTGTTGGGTGTTGAACTCATTATAGGGGGTGATCTTGATAGGGGGATGGAGAAAGCCACGAGATAGTGGTCGGACCAAGGGACCGCCATTGGAAGTTCAACTGCCAGCCCTGGGCAGTTGGAGAAAATGGGGTCTAATAAGTGCCCTAGTTGGTGTGTTGCATGCGTAGATTTAAGTTCTAGTTGGAGCGGGGCGGGGCGAGCTCCTGACATAGGGCTTGTGCTGCCCCACACATTTGACTGTCAAAATGTAGGTTTAGATCTCCTAAGATAGTCAGGTTGTTGTAGTGCAGTGCTGGTTGGATCAGTTGTTCCATAAGGCTCTCACTGAAACCTGAAACTGCCCCTGGAGGTCTATAAATCAGAAAAACCCTCACCGTCTGCTTATCATCAGCCTTTATTGAAAAGGAGGCTGCTTCGCAGTGTTCTATATCTACCTAATGCATTGTGCAGCCTAGTGATAGTTTGTGAATTATCGCTATGCCCCCTCCCCTCTTATTAGTGCAGTCCAGTCTAAGGATCCCGTATTCAGGTGGAAGTGCCTGTAGGATGTCAGGAGATGAGGATTCATGCAGCCAAGTTTCTGTGAGAAACAAGGCATCCGGGTCTTTGTCCAAGATACAGTTGTGTATTTAAATTTTATGTTTATTCAGGGATCTGCAGTTGATAAGTAGGCACTTAAGCCCACAAACCACTTGTTCTGTGAGGGGAACAATAGGTGTTTTTGTCTTGAACGAGCAGTGTGTGCATCGTTCCATCCCCTGTTCTACAGATAGCGCATGTCTGCATGGTGCTAATAGTCTAAGTTGGCTGCTAGAATAGCTTAGACAATGGACTGTGTCCAAACGCGCAGCGTTTTTGGCCCCTGGCCCCGGTCGGATGCGGACTGGTGCAGACGGACTTGCCTTTGGCATGCCCGCTGTGCGTCCTCGCTGGCATCCGAGTTTTTTAGGCGCGGTGATCGCGACAACTAGACCACTGCGTTTAAGCGGAAGTGAGTAACATGCACCCGACCCCGCCCTATGCTCAAACGGCACTCCAGCCGCGGCAGAACAGGGCAGAGAGGTCGGGATGCACCGGCAGTGAGTGTTCTACAATGCGTCCCAGGTAAAAAACTAAAAACTAAAGTTGGTACTTAATTCTAAGAAGTATTTTATTACGGCAAGTTAAAACATTTTAAAAACAGAAATCTAATTACCGCAGTTGCAGTCGATATGCTGAATGCGCTCGCAGACCTTGCTACTAGCTGCTATCTCTGCATGTGCTCACTGGCATCCGAGTTTTGTTGGCGCGGTGATCGCGACAACTAGACCGCTGCCTTTAAGTGGAAGTGGGTAACATGCACCCGACCCCGCCCTCTGCTCAAACGGCACTCCAGCCACGGCAGAACAGGGCAGAGAGGTCGGGATGCACCGGCAGTGAGTGTTCTACAATGCGTCCCAGGTAAAAAACTAAAAACTAAAGTTGGTACTTAAATCTAAGAAGTACTTTATTACGGCAAGTTAAAAAAAATGTAAAAACAGAAATCTAATTACCGCAGTTGCAGTCGATATGCTGAATGCGCTCGCAGACCTTGCTACTAGCTGCTAGCCCAAGATGGCGGCCAGCAAGCACTACTGACTATCCCCAGAGCCCGGCGCGTACGGCAGCAGCCGAAGAGGGGGGCCCCAGAAGCAGCATCAAGATGCTGAGGTCGTCCGGCGGCAGACCGGGTGGGGGATGTGGTGCCATATGAAGTGACGAGCAGCAAGGCTCTTGCGGAGGCCGAGCGCGCCAGCCCCTCCCCCCTCTCCCAAGCACAGAATGAGCAACAGCACGTCTAACGGCGCGAAGAGTCCACACTGCAGCCCGGAGGCCAACAGAAGCTTCCCCAATCATGGTGGAGCAGCAGAGAGGCCCCCGGGAAGTAACGAGAGCCCGCAGAAGAGATAAGGCAACCGAGGAACCACAAGACGCACCAGGGTCAGGCATGCCTGGAACCAAGATGGTGGCCAAAGAGCTACACCAACGGCCCTGGCAATAGGCGCGAACTCCTGCACACACAGTGAGAGAGCCTCAGCAGCAGCAAACCAGGCATGTAGACAATTGAGTGCAGGATACACAGGAGGAATAACACAGAGGGAGGGTCAACAGACATTTGCTGAGGTCTGGCGCACAGGCCCTCCCCTCCACCCTCCCCACCCCTCCAGTTCCTGGAAATAAGGGACAGAAACGAGGGGGAGACCACGCGCTGCAAGGTGCGAACACCCGTGGCACAGCTCAACGAGCAGCTGGAGCCTCCCCAGCAAGGCAACGAAAAGGAGTGGCCCACACGTGCGAGAAATCAAGCTGCGCCAGAGGACACAAAGGTGGCCAGTGCTACCATAGCGAACTCGAAGCTAAGCGGTGCCAGAAGACACAAAGGTGACCAGCTGCCCATGCTGGTGAACCCCAGAACCAGTGCACTCCCCCACGAGTACCGAGGACATCACGAGAAGACGGCTCCAAGAACGGGCAGCCCTTTAGAGAGCGTCCCAAGAGAAAAGGTACCTACAGCCCCCGTGCACCTGCCCGGTAAGCCAACGGAACGCCATCCGGACCGGAGATCCACCAAGCAGTCACCCTCTTTCCCGGTGACGGAGCAAGATCCCTCCTGAAGACCACACCAACCCCAGACCGGCAGAATGGGGAAACAACATGCCAATGTAAGCTCGGTGACGTCGGGGACCACACAAGACACTTCTACGGGTGTCAGACCACCACTTAAAGAGGCAACAGCCCCAATAGAACTAACCCTTTTGGAAAAAATGGACAAAGTGCTAGCAGCTATCGAACACTCTAGGGCAGTGGTTCCCAAACTTTTTTGACCTGTGGCTCCCTTGACCTAATTGGCAGTTGGCCGTGGCTCCCCACCATTTTTTTACCGGTGGGCGGGTGGGGGGTGGGGAGGGTGTAAGCCCGACCTCGGGAGTACTTCCTGGGCATGTGCAGCAAATTTAAACAGAGCACAAACATGCCAATACAGCACATATAACAGAGCTCACACATGCCTGCATGCACCAATGCTGCAAATACAGCAGACCAGAGACAAGCTGTAGCACATTCAAGTCATCAAAGCAAACACAAGAGAGCACACACAGATATCCTACCATTCACACATAAACGCATGCAAATGCTGAAAATACAGCGCTGCACATCTAGTCTTTGTCCCAGTCAAACATAGACTGTTTACCATCTCTTTGGCTCTTTTTATCGTACCACAAGTGTCTGCTTTCAGGATTTTTTTCTTTATCTAAAAGCACTCCATGAGAATGCCTGTTTCCCCTGTTTCCTGTGTTTTTGCCACATTTATTTAAATGTGGCAAAACACAGGAACAGGGAAACAGGCATTCTCATGGAGTGCTTTAGATAAAGAAAAAAATCCTGAAAGCAGACACTGTGGTACGATAAAAAGAGCCAAGAGATGGTCATTCTGGTAAACTCTGACCATGGCCCTCCAAAGTGGACGAGGACACCCTCCGAGCTTTGCCACTTTGTTTGGACTTTAAGAAGCTGCTGCCTCATAGGAGCGTGCATCACCGTGTGCGTGTTCACTCACCTGCCATCATGAGGAAAGGTGATGATGACGAATCACCAATACCGGCCTGGGCTGGTGTGAGCACAGCCAGGACACCGGGGCACCAAACCTCCCCCTCTTATACGGAAGGGGTGAGGTCGCGGTGGAGTTACCTAGAACAGCTGCTTTGCTCACAGGAGGTTTACAGCATAAAAGCTAACTCTGCGTTTCTCGCACCGATCAGTCACTTGAGCAGTTCACTCACGGCCAATCAGACGGTAGGAGACCGTCTCGCTATTTCTAACAAACTTGTGACCGTTCTGAGCGAGCGACAGCAGTTGGTGTCCGCTGGGAAGATTGCCCTGATGGCTGGTTCGCCTTTTGTTCTGGCCCAGAAGGAACATTCAGTTCGACAGGTCTCTGAATGTAGATTTGGATAAATGTATTGTTGGCCACTGACCGTGTCCCAAAACGAACATTCATCTTGACTGGGTCCCCTGATGTCTGAAGGCGAGCTGCGTAATCCAGTAATGGAGACTACTATGCCTGTGAAAGCACGTACGTACGTACGTACGTATGTGCACTCTTGGGCCAAACCATGTTCCCGGATTATGCAGGTGGCACGTATTTTGCGCTGCAGCTGCAATAAGCTTCATTTTCCACCTAACGTGAGCGCGGCGCCCCTGGCTACTCATGACGGTGCACCGGGGTGCCGCAGCGCACAGTTTGGGAACCACTGCTCTAGGGTATCAATGGAGGAAAGGCTCGGTACCCTAACCACAGACATTAGCCTGCTCAGGGACGATCATCGCAAATTAGCAGACAAAGTGTCGGACGGGGAGAAAATAATCGCCACCATGCAACCTTCAGTCAACACTCACCGACAGACCCTGCAGACCCTACTGGGTCGAATGACCACCATGTAGGATTGCATAGATGATCTGGAAGGTTGCTTGAGACGCTGCAACATTCGAGTTTTAGGACTTCTGGAGGGAATTGAAGGCACCGACCCAGTAGTGTACATGGAGACATGGACCAAATTATTCACCCCGACCACTGAGCACACAGCATTCTTCTCCATCAAATGGGCCCACAGGGTGCCGGCCCATAGACCCCCGTCCGGCGCCCCGCCTCGACTGATGCTAGCAAAATTCTTGCATTTCAGAGACCGTGATGCGGTACTTAGAGCAGCCAGACAGCATGGCCCAATCCACATCGAAAACAAACAGATAATGCTCTTCCCGGACTACTCCCGAGTAGTGCAACGCCAACGGTCCTCGTTTCTCGAGGAAAAACGTCATCTCCGGCTGGAAGGTATACAATACTCCCTGCTGTTTCCAGCCTGTCTCAAAATCATGCACGAAGTTTCCACCACATTTATTACGGACGCAGAAGAAGCCCACGACTGGGCAGACCAATACTGCAAGAAACACCCCAGTGCAAATGCCAAGTTTGTTAGGTGCCCAAAGACACAATACACCAGCAGGCACCGACCAAAACAACAAAACAGAAGAAAAGACTCCAACATGCACACCCATTTCATGGGCTCACCTGACCTGGAACAAATTATACAGGAAAGACGAAAAGCCCTACAAGCCACAGCAGAGCTCAGACCCTCCTCCCCCACAATGGACCTGGATAGAGGCCCGCACATCTTCTTGTCAGGGGAGGAAAATGGCAGTGAAGGCTCGATCTCAAGGGTGGACTCAGCGACCCCACCACTGGTCACACCACAAACTGCGGACACCCTGATATGAATGAGCATCAGTAGTCTATGTAAGCAGGGTACCCCTGAAAGTCACATTATAATGTAACTCGAGGTATGTGATTAATCGCGCCACTGGCACAGTGACCAAATGCTCCTTCATCAGGCCAGCTAGCGTGAAACAATCCTGCAAATGCCCCTAAGGAGAGCCACCTCGCTGACATGTGCCGCCACCCCCACATTACGTTAAAGTCCTCTTCTTACACAAGAGCAAGTTTGGACGTATCGCTTGTTGCGATAGGTCCCCAGTATTGAAATTGTTCCCCACCCCTGTTGTCTCCCCGCATGATGTCACACATCACTACACTGTATTCTTACATGTACACCATTAAGGGGCCGCAGCTGAATCAGGAAAGCAAGGGCAGCCTAAGGAAGGGAGGTGGGTTAAGACTCGATGCCGTGCCCGACCATACTCCCCCCCATAGACTCCCCCAATACCATATGTCACATAAGGGAAACCTCACCATCCTCACACTAAATGTGCGAGGCATGCACACGGCTCGCAAGCGATACTCAATTTATGCATACATAAAGTGACAGAACAGCGCAGATCGCACTGCTACAAGAAACCCACCTGGTAGCAGGAGAATTAGAAAAACTGCGCAAGCGCTGGCGCAGGATATTCTGTGCCACAACATATTCGGCCTATGCACGAGGAACCCTTATCTGGATCGGACCGGGGGTCCCATACCAGGAACTATCCAGAACAATCGACACTGAGGGTCGCTACGCTCTTACACAGGGGCTCCTAGATGGTCAGCCAGTAGTCCTGGGAAGCATTTACGCGCCTAATACTGACCAGAGTAAATTCTGGGATGCACTTTCACTCCCATTAAGCTTACACACTCAAGCACCATGGATCATGGGAGGGGATTACAATTGTGTACAGAATACGCTCCTAGACAGATCCTACCCCCCCACCCGGCCTCCCCAATAGAAGCGCAGGCCAAAGGATTCACAGCATGGACAACACAGTGGGCCCTAACAGACGCCTGGCACTCCAAATACCCAGACACATGGCTTTACTCATTCCACTCGATACCACACGATCTCAAGGTCTGCCTAGATAGCTTCCTCTGCTCCCCCCCATACTGCCCAAGATATAGGAGTCTGAATACCTAGGCAGGGTCCTGTCAGATCACAACGCCCTCACGATCTCTCTTGCGTGGCGTCCACCCAGACCACCAGTCCCCACCTGGCGCCTACACAAAGAATGCCTGGACGACCCGGTATTTAGGCAAACTCAAGCAGAGCACATACAGAATTATTTTCGAGAGAACACACACACAGCCACCACCCGTGCAATGGAATGGAAAGCGTTCAAGGTCGTGATCAGAAGTGCAGAAAGAGGCAGGAGAGGTGCAGAAACAGGCAACAGAGGTGCAGAAAGAGGGAAGAAGGGTGCAGAAAGAAGCAAGACAAGTGGAGAAAGAAGCAAGAGAAGTGCAGAAAGAGGCAAGAGGGGTGCAGAAAGAGGCAAGAGATGTGTAGAAAGAGGGAAGACGAGTGCAGAAAGAGGCAACCAGGGTATGGAAAGAAGCATGAGAGGTGCAAAAAAAAGCAAGAGAAGTGTAGAAAGAAGCAACAGAGGTGCAGAAGGAAGCAACAGAACAGCAGAAAGAGGCAACAGAGTTGCAGAAACAGGCGAAAGAGGTGTAGAAAGAGGGAACAGGGATTCAGACAGAGGCAAGAGAGGTGCAGAAAGAGGGAAGAGGGGTGCAGAAAGAGGCAATAGGGGTGCAGAAATATACAAGAGAGGTGCAGAAAGAAGCAAGAGTAGTGCAGAAAGAACCAACAAAGGTGCAGAAAAGGGCAAGAGGGGTGTAGAAAGAGGCAACAGAAGTGCAGAAAGAAGCAAAAGAGGTGCAGAAAGAGGCAAGAGGGGTGCAGAAAGAGGCAACAGAGGTGCAGAAACAGGCAGGAGAGGTGCAGAAAGAGGCAGGAGAGGTTCAGAAAGAGGGAAGAAGGGTGCAGAAAGAGGCACGAGGGGTGCAGAAAGAAGCAAGTGAGGTGCAGAAAGAGGCAAGAGAGGTGCAGAAACAGGCAAGAGAAGTGCAGAAAGAGGCAAGAGAAGTGCAGAAAGAAGCAATAGGGCTGCAGAAAGAGGCTAGAGAAGTACAGAAAGAGGCAAGAGAAGCGTAGAAAGAAGCAACAGAGGTGCAGAAGGAGGCAAGAGAACTGCAGAAGGAGGCAACAGAGTTACAGAAACAGGCAAAAGAGATACAGAAAGAGGGAACAGGGGTGCAGACAGAGGCATAAGAGGTGCAGAAAGAGGGAAGAGTGGTGCAGAAAGAGGCAAAAGGGGTGAAGAAATATGGAAGAGAGATACAGAAAGAACCAAGAGCAGTGCAGAAATCACCAACAGAGGTGCAGAAAAGGGCAAGAGGGGTGTAGAACGAGGCAAGAGATTTGCAGAAAGAAGCAACAGAGGTGCAGAAAGAGGCAAGAGGGGGCCAGAAAGAGGCAACAGAAGCACAGAAAGAAGCAACAGAGGTGCAGAAAGAGGCAAGATAAGTGCAGAAAGAGGCAGGAGAGGTGCAGAAAGAGGGAACAGGAGTGCAGAAACCAGCAAGTGAGGTGCAGAAAGAGGGAAGAAGGGTGCAGAAAGAGACAAGAGGGGTGCAGAAAGAAGCAAGTGAGGTACTGAAAGAGGCAAGAGAAGTGCAGAAAGAGGCAAGAGAGGTGCAGAAACAGGCAAGAGAAGTGCAGAAACAGGCAAGAGAAGTGCTGAAAGAAGCAACAGAGGTGTAGAAAGAAGCAAGAGAAGTGATGAAAGAGACAAAAGAGTTGCAGAAAAAAACTAGAGAGGTGCAGAAAAAAGCAAAAGAGTTGGCGGAAAGAGGTACGTGAGGTGTGGAAAGAGGCAAGAGAGGTGCAGAAAGAGGCAAGTGAGGTACAGAAACAGGCAAGAGGGGTGCTGAAAGAAGTAACAGAAATGCAGAAAGAGGCAATAGAAGTGCAGAAAGAGGCAATAGAAGTGCAGAAAGAGGCAACAGAGGTGCAGAAAGAGGCAATAGAGGTGCAGAAGCAGGCAAGAGAACTTCAGAAGGAGGCAATAGAGTTGCAGAAACAGGCAAAAGAGAGGTACAGAAACAGGGAACAGGGGTGCAGACAGAGGCAAGAGAGGTGCAGAAAGAGGGAAGAGGGGTACAGAAAGAGGCAATAGGGGAGCAGAAATATGGAAGAAAGGTACAGAAAGAAGCAAAAGCAGTGCAGAAAGAAGCAACAGAGGTGTAGAAAAGGGCAAGAAGGGTGCAGAAAGAGAAAACAGAAGTGCAGAAAGAAGCAAAAGAGGGGCATAAAGAGGCAAGAGGGATACATAAAGAGGCAAGAGAGGTACTGAAAGAGGCAGGAAGGGTGTAGAAAGAGGCAAGAGGGGTGCAGAAAGAAGCAAGAGAAGTGCAGAAAGAAGCAACTGAGGTGTAGAAAGATGCAAGAGAGGTGCAGAAAGAGGCAAGAGAAGTGCAGAAAGAAGCAACAGAGGTACAGAAAGAGGCAAGAGAAGTGCAGAAAGAGGGAACAGGAGTGCAGAAACAGGCAAGAGGGGTGCAGAAAGAAGCAAGTGAGGTGAAGAAAGAGGCAAGAGAGGTACAGAAACAGGCAGGAGGGGTGCTGAAAGAAGCAACAGAGGTGTAGAAAGAAGCAAGAGAAGAGATGAAAGAGACAAAAGAGTTGCAGAAAGAAACAAAAGAGGTGCAGAAAAAGCAAAAGAGTTGCAGAAAGAGGCACATGAGGTGCAGAGAGAGGTAAGAGAGGTGCAGAAACAGGCAAGAGAGGTGCAGAAAGAGGCAAGTGAGGTACAGAAACAGGCACGAGGGGTGCTGAAAGAAGCAACAGAATTGCAGAGAGGCAAGAGTAGTGCAGAAAGAGGCAAGAGAAGTGCAGAAAGAGGCAACAGAGGTGCAGAAACAGGCAACAGAGGTGCAGAAAGAGGGAAGAGGGGTGCAGAAAGAGGGAAGAGGGATGCAGAAGGAAGCAAGAGAGGTGGAGAAAGAAGCAAGAGGGGTGTAGAAAGAGGCAAGATATGTGTAGAAAGAGGGAAGACGAGTGCAGAAAGAGGCAACCGGGGTATGGAAAGAAGCATGAGAGGTGCAAAAAAAAGCAAGAGAAGTGTAGAAAGAAGCAACAGAGGTGCAAAAAGAGGTGAGAGAAGTGCAGAAAGAGGCAAGAGAGGTGCAGAAAGAGGGAAGACAGGTGTAGAAAGATAGAAGAGGGGTGCAGAAAGAGGTATGAGGGATGCAGAAAGAAGCAAGAGAGGTACAGAAAGAAGCAAGAGAAGTGCAGAAAGAAGCAATAGGGCTGCAGAAAGAGGCTAGAGGGGCGCAGAAAGAGGTAAGAGAAGTTCAGAAAGAAGCAACAGAGGTGCAGAAGGAAGCAACAGAACAGCAGAAAGAGGCAACAGAATTGCAGAAACAGGCGAAAGAGGTGTAGAAAGAGGGAACAGGGGTGCAGACAGAGGCAAGAGATGTGCAGGAAGAGGGAATAGGGGTGCAGAAAGAGGCAATAGGGGTACAGAAATATATAAGAGAGGTGCAGAAAGAAGCAAGAGTAGTGCAGAAAGAACCAACAGAGGTGCAGAAAAGGGCAAGAGGGGTGCAGAAAGAGGCAACAGAAGTACAGAAAGAAGCAAAAGAGGTACAGAAAGAGGCAAGAGGGATGCAGAAAGAGGCAAAAGAGGTGCAGAAAGATGTAAGAGAGGTGACGAAAGAGGGAAGAAGGGTGTAGAAAGAGGCAAGAAGTGTGCAGAAAGAGGTAAGAGAGGTGACCAAAGAGGGAAGAAGGGTGTAGAAAGAGGCAAGAAGGGTGCAGAAAGAATCAAGAGAGGTGCAGAAAGAGGCAAGAGGGGTGCAGAGAGAGGCAAGAGAAGTGCAGAAAGAAGCAACAGAGATGCAGAAAGAGGTAAGATAAGTGCAGAAAGAGTCAAGAGAGGTGCAGAAACAGGCAGGAGAGGTGCAGAAAGAGGCAGGAGAGGTTCAGAAAGAGGGAAGAAGGGTGCACAAAGAGGCAAGAGGGGTGCAGAAAGAAGCAAGTGAGGTGCAGAAAGAGGCAAGAGAGGTTCAGAAACAGGCAAGAGAAGTGCAGAAACAGGCAAGAGAAGTGCAGAAAGAAGCAATAGGGCTGCAGAAAGAGGCTAGAGGGGCGCAGGAAGAGGCAAGAGAAGTGCAGAAAGAAGCAACAGAGGTGCAGAAGGAGGCAAGAGAACTGCAGAAGGAGGCAACAGAGTTACAGAAACAGGCAAAAGAGGTACAGAAAGAGGGAACAGGGGTGCAGACAGAGGCACGAGAGGTGCAGAAAGAGGGAAGAGTGGTGCAGAAACAGGCAAGAGAGGTGAAGAAAAAGGCAAGAGAAGTGCAGAAAGAGGCAAGAGAAGTTCAGAAAGAAGCAACAGAGGTGTAGAAAGAAGCAAGAGAAGAGATGAAAGAGACAAAAGAGTTGCAGAAAGAAACAAAAGAGGTGCAGAAAAAGCAAAAGAGTTGCAGAAAGAGGCACATGAGGTGCAGAGAGAGGTAAGAGAGGTGCAGAAACAGGCAAGAGAGGTGCAGAAAGAGGCAAGTGAGGTACAGAAACAGGCAAGAGGGGTGCTGAAAGAAGCAACAGAATTGCAGAGAGGCAAGAGTAGTGCAGAAAGAGGCAAGAGAAGTACAGAAAGAGGCAACAGAGGTGCAGAAACAGGCAACAGAGGTGCAGAAAGAGGGAAGAGGGGTGCAGAAAGAGGGAAGAGGGATGCAGAAGGAAGCAAGAGAGGTGGAGAAAGAAGCAAGAGAAGTGCAGAAAGAGGCAAGAGGGGTGCAGAAAGAGGCAAGAGATGTGTAGAAAGAGGGAAGACGATTGCAGAAAGAGGCTACCTGGGTATGGAAAGAAGCATGAGAGGTGCAAAACAAAGCAAGAGAAGTGTAGAAAGAAGCAACAGAGGTGCAAAAAGAGGTGAGAGAAGTGCAGAAAGAGGCAAGAGAGTTGCAGAAAGAGGCAAGAGAGTTGAAGAAAGAGGGAAGAGGGGTGCAGAAAGAGGCATGAGGGGTGCAGAAAGAAGCAAGAGAGGTACAGAAAGAAGCAAGAGAAGTGCAGAAAGAAGCAATAGGGCTGCAGAAAGAGGCTAGAGGGGCGCAGAAAGAGGTAAGAGAAGTTCAATAAGAAGCAACAGAGGTGCAGAAGGAAGCAACAGTACAGCAGAAAGAGGCAACAGAGTTGCAGAAACAGGCGAATGAGGTGTAGAAAGAGGGAACAGGGGTGCAGACAGAGGCAAGAGATGTGCAGAAAGAGGGAATAGGTGTGCAGAAAGAGGCAATAGGGGTGCAGAAAGAGGCAAGAGGGATGCAGAAAGAGGCAAAAGAGGTGCAGAAAGAGGCAAGAGGGATGCAGAAAGAGGCAAAAGAGGTGCAGAAAGATGTAAGAGAGGTGACGAAAGAGGGAAGAAGGGTGTAGAAAGAGGCAAGAAGTGTGCAGAAAGAGGTAAGAGAGGTGACCAAAGAGGGAAGAAGGGTGTAGAAAGAGGCAAGAAGGGTGCAGAAAGAATCAAGAGAGGTGCAGAAAGAAGCAAGAGAAGTGCAGAAAGAAGCAACAGAGGTGCAGAAAGAGGCAAGAGGGGTGCAGAGAAAGGCAAGAGAAGTGCAGAAAGAAGCAACAGAGGTGCAGAAAGAGGTAAGATAAGTGCAGAAAGAGTCAAGAGAGGTGCAGAAACAGGCAAGAGAAGTGCAGAAACAGGCAAGAGAAGTGCAGAAAGAAGCAATAGGGCTGCAGAAAGAGGCTAGAGGGGCGCAGGAAGAGGCAAGAGAAGCGCAGAAAGAAGCAACAGAGGTGCAGAAGTAGGCAAGAGAACTGCAGAAGGAGGCAACAGAGTTACAGAAACAGGCAAAAGAGGTACCTAAAGAGGGAACAGGGGTGCAGATAGAGGCACGAGAGGTGCAGAAAGAGGGAAGAGTGGTGCAGAAAGAGGCAAAAGGGGTGAAGAAATATAGAAGAGAGGTACAGAAAGAACCAAGAGCAGTGCAGAAAGAACCAACAGAGGTGCAGAAAAGGGCAAGAGGGGTGCAGAAAGAGGCAAGAGATTTGCAGAAAGAAGCAACAGAGGTGCAGAAAGAGGCAAGAGGGGGGCAGAAAGAGGCAAGAGAAGTGCAGAAAGAGGCAAGAGAAGTGCAGAAAGAAGCAACAGAGGTGCAGAAAGAGGCAAGATAAGTGCAGAAAGAGGCAGGAGAGGTACAGAAACAGGCAGGAGAGGTGCAGAAAGAGGGAACAGGGGTGCAGAAAGAGGCAGGAGAGGTACAGAAACAGGCAGTAGAGATGCAGAAAGAGGGAACAGGAGTGCAGAAACCAGCAAGTGAGGTGCAGAAAGAGGGAAGAAGGGTGCAGAAAGAGACAAGAGGGGTGCAGAAAGAAGCAAGTGAGGTACAGAAAGAGGCAAGAGAGGTGCAGAAAAAGGCAAGAGAGGTGCAGAAACAGGCAAGAGAAGTGCAGAAAGAGGCAAGAGAGGTGCAGAAACAGGCAACTGAGGTGCGGGAAGAGGGGTGCAGAAAGAGGGAAGAGGGGTGCAGAAAGAAGTAAGAGAGGTGGAGAAAGAAGCAAGAGAAGTGCAGAAAGAGGGAAGAGGGGTACAGAAAGAGACAAGAGAGGTGGAGAAAGAAGCAAGAGAAGTGCAGAAAGAGGGAAGAGGGGTGCAGAAAGAGGCAAGAGATGTGTAGAAAGAGGGAAGACGAGAGCAGAAAGAGGCAACCGCTGAATGGAAAGAAGCATGAGAGGTGCAAAAAAAAGCAAGAGAAGTGTAGAAAGAAGCAACAGAGGTACAGAAAGAGGCAAGACAGGTGTAGAAAGATAGAAGAGGGGTGCAGAAAGAGGCATGAGGGGTGCAGAAAGAAGCAAGAGAGGTACAGAAAGAAGCAAGAGAAGTGCAGAAAGAAGCAATAGGGCTGCAGAAAGAGGCTAGAGGGGTGCAGAAAGAGGTAAGAGAAGTTCAGAAAGAAGCAACAGAGGTGCAGAAGGAAGCAACAGAACAGTAGAAAGAGGCAACAGAGTTGCAGAAACAGGCAAAAGAGGTGTAGAAAGAGGGAACAGGGATGCAGACAGAGGCAAGAGAGGTGCAGAAAGAGGGAAGAGGGGTGCAGAAAGAGGCAATAGGTGTGCAGAAATATACAAGAGAGGTGCAGAAAGAAGCACGAGTAGAGCAGAAAGAACTGACAGAGGTGCAGAAAAGGGCAAGAGGGGTGCAGAAAGAGGCAATAGAAGTGCAGAAAGTGGCAAAAGAGGTGCAGACAGAGGCAAGAGAGGTGACCAAAGAGGGAAGAAGGGTGTAGAAAGAGGCAAGAAGGGTGCAGAAAGAATCAAGAGAGGTGCAGACAGAAGCAAGAGAAGTGCAGAAAGAAGCAACAGAGGTGCAGAAAGAGGCAAGAGGGGTGCAGAGAGAGGCAAGAGAAGTGCAGAAAGAAGCAACAGATGTGCAGAAACAGGCAAGATAAGTGCAGAAAGAGTCAAGAGAGGTACAGAAACAGGCAGGAGAGGTGGAGAAAGAGGCAGGAGAGGTTCAGAAAGAGGGAAGAAGGGTGCAGAAAGAGGCAAGAGGGGTGCAGAAAGAAGCAAGTGAGGTGCAGAAAGAGGCAAGTGAGGTGCAGGAATAGGTAAGAGAAGTGTAGAAAGAGGCAAGAGAAGTGCAGAAAGAAGCAATAGGGCTGCAGAAAGAGGCTAGAGGGGCGCAGAAAGAGGCAAGAGAAGCGCAGAAAGAAGCAACAGAGGTGCAGAAGGAGGCAAGAGAACTGCAGAAGGAGGCAACAGAGTTACAGAAACAGGCAAAAGAGGTACAGAAAGAGGGAACAGGGGTGCAGACAGAGGCACGAGAGGTGCAGAAAGAGGGAAGAGTGGTACAGAAAGAGGCAAAAGAGGTGAAGAAATATTGAAGAGAGGTACAGAAAGAACCAAGAGCAGTGCAGAAAGAACGTACAGAGGTGCAGAAAAGGGCAAGAGGGGTGCAGAAAGAGGCAAGAGAAGTGCAGAAAGAAGCAACAGAGGTGCAGAAAGAGGCAAGATAAGTGCAGAGAGAGGCAGGAGAGGTACAGAAACAGGCAGGAGAGGTGCAGAAAGAGGGAACAGGAGTGCAGAAAGAGGCAGGAGAGATACAGAAACACGCAGTAGAGATGCAGAAAGAGGGAACAGGAGTGCAGAAACCGGCAAGTGAGGTGCAGAAAGAGTGAAGAAGGGTGCAGAAAGAGACAAGAGGGGTGCAGAAAGAAGCAAGTGAGGTACAGAAAGAGGCAAGAGAGGTGCAGAAAAAGGTAAGAGAGGTGCAGAAACAGGCAAGAGAAGTGCTGAAAGAAGCAACAGAGGTGTAGAAAGAAGCAAGAGAAGTGATGAAAGAGACAAAAGAGTTGCAGAAAGAAACTAGAGAGGTGCAGAAAAAAGCAAAAGAGTTGCAGAAAGAGGCACATTGTAGGAGAGTAGGATCTGCCTCTTCAGTTGCCCCCACTTTTTTTCTGATGTTTACACTGGTTTCTGGCTATAGTCTGGCTGGGTCCCTGCCAATCAGGGCCCCAGCCTCTCTGTTCTCTCTAAATGACTTGGAGTGCACTCTAGGTGCACTCGTGATTGGATACTGTGGTACCTTATGAGTCCCTAGTATATGGTACCTTAGGTACCAAGGGCATAGGTACTTCACAGGCCTACCAGGTGCTGAAGCATGTATTATGCCACCCCTGGGAAGCAGACTAAATCTGACACCACAGGCCTGCTACTGCAGCCTGGGTGAGGTGGTGCTAGCACTCCTCACTGAGATATAGGTTTCCTATATCTCCCCTGCACACACATTTAAACCTATCAGTCACCCCTAAGGCAGGCCCTATCAATCCTGAGGGCAGGGTGCTTGGTTCCTATGTGAGAGGGGGCCTCTGCCTGAGCAGGGTCCCTCTGCAGCTCTCAGAGTCCATTCTCTGGGGCTGTTTGTGGATGCGGTTAAACCATAAACTCTTAAGTGCATTATATCCTCGCGGTAGAATGCTAACTTTGGAATGGCTGCATCAAAACATGTCGTGTTTGGTGTCAAACATCTTGGAATACTACCCCCCCCACCAGTTCTAGCGGCGGGGGTAGCATTCCACCCTTCTAGAGGGATAGACATGTACCTACTGTGGAAATGCGGTAGAATCCTGCAGAGCCCTGGCATCACAAAATGGATGCCACCAGTCACAGACACTAGGCTGCCCTCCTGCTGATGACCGAAACTGGCAGTGGAGGAAGCCCAACATTAGGCATCCTGTCACAGGGAGGTGTAACCACCTCCCAGACAGGGTTTAGTGTATTGGGGCTGGGTGGGTGCACTCTTAGAGTGCTTTGAAGTCCTGCACTGGGGGAGCAGAAGGCTCCTCTGTGCATATGCCAGTTCAAACCAGCTCAGGGGCTACCTGCCCCTGCTCTGGTGTGAAACTGGACAAAGGGAAGTGGGTGTAGCCACCCACTCCCCTGACCCTCAAATAGGTGGGGTCATAGAGCTAGTCCCTCCCTTTCTTTTAGTATAAGAGGGGGAACCTGTGCATTGCAAACTAGATATCCCTGGCCGATGCTCTGAAGAAGAATCCTGGACCTTCGATGTTCCACTACCTTTGGAAGACTGAAGAATCTCCCTTGGAGTCAAGGAGTGACTCCCCTGCTTGGCAGGCACCAAAAACTACAAACGACGGTCGCAAACTACGCCGCTCCCGCCGGAGTCCGAAGTCCCTGCAGCCCAAGAAGTAGATTTCCTGACTTTTCAAAGGCCATCATGAGTCCCCAGCGAAGCTGAGGCCAGTGGACTCCAAGAGTTATGAGGAACCGCGACCCCTGGGTACCGGGCACTATTGTTGAGTGCAAACCCTTCACAACATTCTACGAACTTGTGCTTTGGACCACGTGTGGTCCTATCCTCCAGCAGGAACTCCTCCAAAGATCAGAGGCCTACCCCATCCCGAGTGACCGTGGGCCCCTGTTGAACAAATCCTCCCGAGGCATCTTTGCAATCCCTTGCCAGCCAGGTTGTGGGTCCCCTGAAGACTTTCCTACCAACCCAAAGGGCTCCCCTGATTGCTCCAGGCCTCCCCTGACTTACCCTTGCTGGGTGAGTCCCTCAGAACCTTGCTGGTCTGCACCATTGACTTTTTACACTTTCCCTAAGACTTGCTGTTACCAAGGCTTGTTGGCTCCAATCGAGTTGCCAACACCGCAGTAATCTGCAAACCTCGTGGGATATGCGGAATCCAGCTCCTGGTCATCGTCGATGCCTCCTGGACCTCGTGGCTGAAGAGTCAAGGCACCTGTGAATGACCTGAATCTTGCGTCGACGGGGGGCATCCATCTTCCTTGCCCCGAGTCACTGCCAAGTGACTTTGAACACTGTCCCCTCTGCTTTCAGGTCTTCCATCTTCTGAATCCAGGCTTGGATTCCACCGGACACTTCTTCGGACTTTACAAGCAGCAAGTCTTCATTGTCCTCCATTGAAAACGACGCCGCGACCCGACACCAAAGGACACCTATGCACCCGGCTTCCCTGGGTGAGGTAACTCCAGCACTACGGTGCTCCTGTGGGTGTTCGCCCTAGAACTACTTACCCTGTAAGTGACTTGCTTGTAGGTTCTCCCAAAGTATCCTAAAACTCTTAATTTCCAACCGCGACTTGCCCCATTGAAGTCAACGGCGATTCACGCCTGTGTATCCACACTGCACGCGTCCCCGTGGGTCATTTACTTACCTGCCTTGGGTGGTTTCGTGAGGCCCCAGCCCTTCTGAAGGCCCTAGGCCTTGTCTCTTTGCAAGTCGTTGTTTCTAAGTCTCTTTTTTAGTATATGGTCTGGTACGCCCCTAGGGCCCCAGCCATATTTGTGCTTAATTTATTGTGAAACGTTGATTTGTGCATATGTCCTTGACTTCTAATCTCATAAAGAGATTAGTAGAGAGTTGTTAGTAATAAATACATATATATTTGATATATATACCTGTGTGGTGTCTTTTCATTTGGTGATTCAAGAGATTGGGGCCGATTCCGATTCGGGCCGGAAATCTCTCCGACCGAGCCGGACCCGGAGAAATTTCCGACCGAATCGGACCCGTGCAGCCCGACCGAACGAGTACGATGTGTCCGTATGCTATCGTACTCGAGTCGGTCGGACTCCCATTGAAGTCAATGGGAGCCGGTCGTACAGCGCATACGCGGGCTCCCATTGCCTCAATGGGTGCGAGAGCAAACAAGGGCGCCCCCTACAGCGGGTACGCGGCGAGGCGACTCGCGCCATACACGCACAGGTAGGGGGACCCATGGGTCCCCCTGTGTGCGACTCGCGTGGCTACGCATACAGGGGGTCCGACACGGACCCCGAAGTATGGCTCCGACTGCTCTTTCGAGCCGGACGGCGCGTGTCGGTCGGACTGCTCGCGGCGCGCATCGTACTTACCCGGCCGGGGAACGTCTCCATTGCGCGGTGCGAGTCGTGTCCGAGCGAGTCGGTCGGTGCGGTTAGACCCGGGAACGAGTCGGTCGGAGCGGTTGGGACGACCGAACGAGTCGGTCGGCGATTTCGCATCGTACTCGCTCGTCCGGACGCGCGTACGAATCGGTCGGGAAATAGGGCTCCGAATCGGATCCGGTTATGCCAAATCCGATTCGGAGCCCTACCGGCCGAGATCGGAATCGGCCCCATTGTGTGGTAAAACAAGCTGCTTTACATTCCTTCAAGACTTAGCCTGAAGGCTGCTCTCCACAGCTACCACTAGGATAGCTTTCTATAAAGGTTGTCTTAAACCTATCTACCATAAGAGTCGAATTGTACTGGTGCAAGGTGTCCACTTTAATTAGTGAACAGCATATACCAGGCCAACTTCTCACATTGGTGGGCAGCGTGTGGGATTCCAGCTTGCTATTGTTTTACCAGAAAATCTCTATTTGAATTACTAACTGAAAACCACTATAGGTACTTAAGGTACATATAAAGTCAAGCTTAGTATCAATAAGTTCTACTGAACTTAGAGCTGTGTGCCAAGGGATAGCACACCCTTTCTACAGCTCAAGCTAGTATCAGTAGGCCACAAACTAGTGTAGGTAGTACAACACTGCACAACACTAGAATGTCCTTAAAGGGTGGAACCAGTGGATCCACTCAGCCTCAGTATAAGGACATGGCTTTCTCTGACTTGAGAGCCATGTGTGTTGAAAGACACCTGAAGCTAGGACAGAGTCCCTCCACACTACACCTGATAGATCTGCTGACAGCAGATGATCTTAGATTGGCTCTAGGAGCTAATGGGTCTGAATCAGTGGGTGGGTCAATTACAGTGTCTGGGTCAGATGATGAAAATCAGAATGACCAAGACTCTGTGATTGAAGGGCCAAGGGGCCTGAAAAGGACAGAGGAATTCTCCCTAAGAGAACTGACAGAGTGGATGAGAGGCATAGGTCCCCTTCCAGGGAATCTGACCACTCTTATCACTCTGGCAGAGAATTTGTCCAGCAGAGGAACTCATACTTTCCCATAAGAGAGACCTCCTCTGGAAGGATGTGCAAACTGCTACAGTATGAGGAAGCAAGAGTTGCCCTCAGAACCAAGCAGTTGGCACTGGATAGAGAAGCCCTGGAGATCCAGAGGGCTTCTAGAAGAGAGGGTTAGAACCCCTTGGTGGCAGCAACAGTGTCCCTAGAGGCAGAGAATATATTCCAGACCATAGGAACCTGAGCAAGGTTGTTCCTCCCTACCAGAGTGGGGATGATATCCACAAGTGGATAACTGCTATGGAGAGGGCCTGTAGAGTACAGCAGGTCCCCCAAAAGCAGTGGGCAGCAATCTTGTGGCTCTCCTTTTCAGACAAAGGTAGAGACAAGCTCCTCACTGTTAGAGAAGAGGATGCTGATGATTATGAAGTCCTGAAGAGTGCACTGATAGATGGGTTTGGCTTAACCACTGAGCAGTACAGGTTGAAGTTCAGAGACACCCAGAAGGCACAGACTCAGGACTGGACTGACTTTGTAGATTGTGCAACCAAGGCTCTGGAGGGTTGGCTGGTTGGCAGTAGGGTTACTGATTTCAAGGGATTGTATAATCTGATGATGAGAGAACAGATCCTTAATAATTGCCAGAACCAGTTGTTGCATCAATACCTGGTGGACTCAGATCTGACCTCTCCCCAAGAATTGGGAAAGAAGGCAGACAAGTGGGTCAGAACCAGGGTGAGGCAGAAAACCCAGAACCAAGGGGTGACACCAAGAAGCAGGATCCTAAGGGCTCTGAGAAAGGTGGGGATAAGTCAAAAGACCAGAAGTCTTCACAAGGGCCCCAAAAATCTGCATCTGGTGGGGAGTCACAACCCAACAAGGGAAAAGGCCAAAAGAAGCCCTGGTGCAAATTCTGTAAACAGAAAGGGCACTGGACTTCTGATTGTAACAAGTCCAAAGACCAAACCTGCACCACTCCTGCCCCTAAGGCAACTGTTCCCCCTAGCTCAGCTACTGGTGGAGGTAGTACTCAGAATAAGGGTGTAGTAGGGTTGACCCTGGGTTCTGAAGTGGACTCTGACCTAGTCAGAGTGCCCACTCAGGCAATGCTGATTTGTGATGGAGACCTTGATATGTCCTTCCTAGTAAGCCCCAGTAATCTGGGCAAATACAAACAACAGCCTGTAATAAATGGCAAACAGGCTTTGGCATTTAGGGACACAGGTGCTAGTGTCACCATGGTGGCAGAGGATCTTGTGGACCCTGGACAGATCATCCTGGGTGAAATGTACCAGGTGACCAATGCAAGCAATGTCAGGACCAACCATAGTCTGGCAGTTGTGAATTTCTCCTGGGGAGGGGTAACTGGCCTCAAGAAGGTTGTAGTCAGTGCAGACCTCCCTGTAGAATGTCTATTGGGCAATGATCTAGAGACTTCAGCCTGGTCTGAAGTAGAGTTATGGACTCATGCTGAGATGTTGGGCATCCCTGCAGAGGTATTTGCTGTGACCAGGTCACAAGCAAGAATGCATAACACTGAACCAGCTCTGGATCCTGGAACAATGGACCAGATGCTTCCCAAGAGGAGGAGCAGTAGGGTAAAGGCAGTGCCTTCCCCTCTGTCTCAGATCACAGATTCACCTCCAGAGGGAGGTGAAGCAGATCCTGAAGAAGGAACTGCCCCAGAGGGACTTGAGTCTGATCAGGTTGAGTTCTTGGGGTCAGGGGGCCCTTCTAGGGAAGATCTGAGTAAGGAGCAACAGTGCTGCCCCTCTCTTGAACCCCTCAGACAGCAGGCTGCTGATGAGGCTGCTGGGAGTGCTAGTGGGTCCCATAAAGTTTATTGGGATGAGGGACTCCTATATTCTGAGGGTAGAGACCCAGCCCCTGGAGCCACCAGGAGGTTGGTAATACCTCAGAAGTTTAGGGGGTTCCTCTTGACCCTAGCACATGACATCCCTTTAGCAGGACACTTGGGCCAAAACAAGACCTGGGACAGGCTTGTTCCACATTTTCATTGGCCACATATGTCAGAGGACACAAAGGAGTTTTGTCGCTCCTGTGTCACATGCCAAGCCAGTGGTAAGGCAGGTGGCACAACAAAGGCCCCCTGATACCACTACCTGTGGTGGGGGTACACTTTGAAAGGGTAGGGATTGACATTGTTGGTCCCCTTGACCCTCAAACTGCATCTGGGCACAGGTTTATCCTGGTGGTAGTGGATCATGCCACCAGGTACCCAGAAGCAATTCCCTGAGGACCACCACAGCCCCTGTGGTGGCAAGAGCCCTCATTGGAGTTTTCTCCAGAGTGGGTTTCCCAAAGGAGGTCATATCTGACAGAGATACAAACTTCATGTCAGGATATCTGAAAGCAATGTGGAAGGAGTGTGGTGTAACTTATAAGTTCACCACCCCTATCACCCACAATGCAATGGGTTGGTTGAACGTTTCAACAATACCCTGAAGGGAATAATTAAAGGACTCCCAGAGAAGCTTAGGCGGAAATGGGACCTTCTTCTTCCCTGCCTGTTGTTTGCAACAGAGAAGTTCCACAGAAGGGGGTTGGCTACAGCCCATTTGAGCTTCTGTTTGGGCATCCTGTAAGAGGTCCATTGTGTTTGGTTAAAGAGGGCTAGGAGTTACCTCTCAAACCCCCCAAACAGGATGTGATGGACTATGTACTTGGTCTCCGCTCCCGGATGGCCGAATACCTGAAAAAGGCAACCAAAAACCTGGAGGCCAGCCAAGAATTGCAAAAAGCTTGGCATGACCAAAGGCTGTGCTGACTGTGTACCAGCCAGGACAGAAAGTGTGGGTGTTGGAGCCTGTGGCCCCAGCAGCCCTCCAGGACAAGTGGAGTGGCCCCCATACAATAGTTGAACAGAAGGGAGAAGTCACCTATCTGGTGAATCTTGGAACTCCCAGGAGCCCCCTGAGGGTGCTCCATGTCAACAGATTAAAGCCATATGTTGACAGGACTGACATGGGCTTGCTCATGGCAACTGATGAGGACCAGGAGGAGGAGAGTGACCCTCTCCCTGACCTGCTCTCACAGAACCCTGATGATGGGTCAGTAGATGGTGTTGCTTTGGCAAGCAGCCTCACTGACCATCAGCAAACTGAGTGCAGACAAGTTCTGCAACAGTATAGACATATGTTTAGCCTGACCCCTAGTCAGACTACCTGGTGCACCCATGAGGTGGACACTGGAGACAGTCTGCCTGTCAAGAGTAAAATCTACAGGCAACCTGACCATGTCAGGGACTGTATCAGGACTGAAGTCCAGAAAATGTTGGAGCTAGGTGTAATTGAGCCTTCAGATAGCCCTTGGGCTAGCCCAGTAGTCCTGGTACCCAAGCCTCATACCCAGGGTGGTAAGAAAGAAATGAGTTTTGTGTAGACTACAGAGGCCTCAATGCAGTCACTAGGACTGATGCCTATCCCATACCAAGGGCAGATGAGCTGATTGATACTTTGGCCTCAGCCAAGTATCTGAGTACATTTGACCTAACAGCTGGCTACTGGCAGATCAGATTAGCTGATGATGCAAAAGCCAAAACAGTATTTTCGACCCCTAGTGGGCACTACCACTTTGTGGTGATGCCCTTTGGATTGAAAAATGCACCTGCCACTTTTCAGAGGTTGGTGAATAAAGTTCTGGCAGGGATGGAAACTTATTGCTCAGCTTATCTAGATGATATTGCTGTCTTTAGTTCCTCCTGGCAGGATCACCTGGTCCACCTCAGAAATGTTTTAGAGGCTCTGCAGAAAGCAGGCCTCACTATCAAGGCCACTAAGTGCCAGATAGGGCAGAGTCAGGTTGTGTACCTGGGCCACCTTGTAGGTGGAGGCCAGGTTCAGCCTTTACAGAGCAAAATCCAAACCATATCGGAATGGGTTGCTCCAACCACCCAGACACAGGTGAGAGCCTTCTTAGGCCTGACTGGGTACTATAGGAGGTTTGTCAAGGGATATGGATCTATAGTGACCCCCTTGAATGATCTGACCTCAAAGAAAATGCCAAAAAGGTTCAGTGGACAGCTAGCTGTCAGAAGGCATTTGAAGACCTAAAGCAGGCCATGTGCACTGCCCCCATCTTACAGAGTCCAGACTACACCAAAAAGTTCATTGTCCAAACAGATGCTTCTGAGCTGGGTGTGGGAGCTGTACTGTCTCAACTGAATGATGAAGGTCAAGACCAGCCAGTAGCTTTTATTAGCAGAAGGCTGACCCCTAGAGAGAAACGTTGGTCAGCTATAGAGAGGAGGCCTTTGCTGTGGTGTGGGCCCTGAAGAAGCTGAGGCCATACTTGTTTGGCACTCACTTCATAGTTCAGACTGACCACAAGCCCCTCCTATGGCTTAAACAGATGAAAGGTGAAAACCCAAAACTTTTGAGGTGGTCCATTTCCCTACAGGGGATGGACTATACAGTGGAACATAGGCCTGGGACCCAACATGCCAATGCAGATGGACTCTCAAGGTATTTCCACTTAGAGCACGAAGACTCAACTGGTCAAGGTTAGTTTAGTGTCCCTGCGTTTGGGGGGTTGTGTAGGAGAGTAGGATCTGCCTCTTATGTTGCCCCCACTTTTTTTCTGATGTTTACACTGGTTTCTGGCTATAGTCTGGCTGGGTCCCTGCCAATCAGGGCCCCAGCCTCTCTGTTCTCTCTAAATGACTTGGAGTGCACTCTAGGTGCACTAGTGATTGGATACTGTGGTACCTTATGAGTCCCTAGTATATGGTACCTTAGGTACCAAGGGCATAGGTACTTCACAGGCCTACCAGGGGCTGAAGCATGTATTATGCCACCCCTGGGAAGCAGACTAAATCTGACACCACAGGCCTGCTACTGCAGCCTGGGTGAGGTGGTGCTAGCACTCCTCACTGAGATATAGGTTTCCTATATCTCCCCTGCACACACATTTAAACCTATCAGTCACCCCTAAGGCAGGCCCTATCAATCCTGAGGGCAGGGTGCTTGGTTCCTATGTGAGAGGGTGCCTCTGCCTGAGCAGGGCCCCTCTGCAGCTCTCAGAGTCCATTCTCTGGGGCTGTTTGTGGATGCGGTTAAACCATATACTCTTAAGTGCATTATATCCTCGCGGTAGAATGCTAACTTTGGAATGGCTGCATCAAAACATGTCGTGTTTGGTGTCAAACATCTTGGAATACTACCCCCCGCCAGTTCTGGCAGCGGGGGTAGCATTCCACCCTTCTAGAGGGATAGACATGTACCTACTGTGGAAACGCGGTAGAATCCTGCAGAGCCCTGGCATCACAAAATGGATGCCACCAGTCACAGACACTGGGCTGCCCTCCTGCTGATGACTGAAACTCGCAGTGGAGGAAGCCCAACAATAGGCATCCTGTCACAGGGAGGTGTAACCACCTCCCAGACAGGGTTTAGTGTATTGGGGCTGGGTGGGTGCACTCTTAGAGTGCTTTGAAGTCCTGCACTGGGGGAGCAGAAGGCTCCTCTGTGCATATGCCAGTTCAAACCAGCTCAGGGGCTACCTGCCCCTGCTCTGGCGTGAAACTGGACAAAGGGAAGTGGGTGTAGCCACCCACTCCCCTGACCCTCCCATAGGTGGGGTCATAGAGCTAGTCCCTCCCTTTCTTTTAGTATAAGAGGGGGAACCTGTGCATTGCAAACTAGATATCCCTGGATGACCCTCTGAAGAAGAATCCTGGACCTTCGACGTTCCACTACCTTTGGAAGACTGAAGAATCTCCCTTGGAGTCAAGGAGTGACTCCCCTGCTTGGCAGGCACCAAAAACTACAAACGATGGTCGCAAACTATGCCGCTCCCGCCGGAGTCCGAAGTCCCTGCAGCCCAAGAAGTGGATTTCCTGACTTCCCAAAGGCCATCGTGAGTCCCAAGTGAAGCTGAGGCCAGTGGACCCCAAGAGTGACGAGGAACTGCAACCCCTGTGTACCAGGCACTATTGTCAAGTGCAACCCCTTTACAAGGTTCTACGAACTTGTGCTTTAGACCACATGTGGTCCTAGCCTCCAGCAGGAATCCCTCTGAATATCAGAGGCCTACCCCATCGCAAGTGACCGTGGCCCCTGTTGAGCGAATCCTCCCGAGGCGTCTTTGCAATCCCTTGCCAGCCAGCTTGTGGGTCCCCTGAAGACTTTCCTACCAACCCAAAGGGCTCCCCTGGTTGCGCCACGCCTGCCCTGACTTACCCTTGCTGGGTGAGTCCCTCAGACCTTGCTGGTCTGCGCCATTGACTTTTTACACTTTCCCCAAGACTTGCTGTTACCAAGGCTTGTTGGCTCCAATCGAGTTGCCGACACTGCAGTAAGCTGCAATCCTCGTGGGACACACCAAATCCAGATCCTGGTCATCGTCGACGCCTCCTGGACCTCGTGGCTGAAGAGTCAAGGCACCCGTGAACGACCTGAATCTTGCGACGACGGTGGGCATCCATCTTCCTTGCCCCGAGTCACTGCCAAGTGACTTTGAACACTGTCCCCTCTGCTTTCAGGTCTTCCATCTTCTGAATCCAGGCTTGGATTCCACCGGACACTTCTTCGGACTTCACAAGCAGCAAGTCTTCATTGTCCTCCATTGAAAACAACGCCGCGACCCGACACCAAAGGACACCTATGCACCCGGCTTCCCTGGGTGAGGTAACTCCAGCACTACGGTGCTCCTGTGGGTGTTGGCCCTAGAACTACTTACCCTGTAAGTGACTTGCTTGTAGGTTCTCCCAAAGTATCCTAAAACTCTTAATTTCCAACCGCGACTTGCCCCATTGAAGTCAACGGCGATTCGCGCCTGTGTATCCACACTGCACGCGTCCCCGTGGGTCCTTTACTTACCTGCCTTGGGTGGTTTCGTGAGGCCCCAGCACTTCTAAAGGCCCTAGGCCTTGTCTCTTTGCAAGTCGTTGTTTCTAAGTCTCTTTTTTAGTATATGGTCTGGTACGCCCCTAGGGCCCCAGCCATATTTGTGCTTAATTTATTGTGAAACGTTGATTTGTGCATATGTTCTTGACTTCTAATTTCATAAAGAGATTAGTAGAGAGTTGTTAGTAATAAATACATATATATTTGATATATATACCTGTGTGGTGTCTTTTCATTTGGTGATTCAAGAGATTGTGTGATAAAACAAGTTGCTTTACATTCCTTCAAGACTTAGCCTGAAGGCTGCTCTCCACAGCTACCACTAGGATAGCTTTCTATAAAGGTTGTCTTAAACCTATCTACCATAAGAGTCGAATTGTACTGGTGCCAGGTGTCCACTTTAATTAGTGAACAGCATATACCAGGCCAACTTCTCACACACGTGAGGTGTGGAAAGAGGCAAGAGAGGTACAGAAAGAGGCAAGTGAGGTACAGAGACAGGCAAGAGGGGTGCTGAAAGAAGTAACCGAAATGCAGAAAGAGGCAAGAGACGTGCAGAAAGAGGCAAGAGAAGTGCAGAAAGAGGCAACAGAGGTGCAGAAACAGGCAACAGAGGTGCAGAAGGAGGCAAGAGAACTGCAGAAGGAGGCAACAGAGGTGCAGACACAGGCAACAGAGGTGCAGAAAGAGGCAAGAGAAGTGCAGAAAGAGGCAACAGAGGTGCAGAAACAGGCAACAGAGGTGCAGAAGGAGGCAAGAGAACTGCAGAAGGAGGCAACAGAGTTGCAGAAACAGGCAAAAGAAAGGTACAGAAAGAAGCCAGAAAGAAGCAATAGCAGTGCAGAAAGAAGCAACAGAGGTGTAGAAAAGGGCAAGAAGGGTGCAGAAAGAGAAAACAGAAGTGCAGAAAGAAGCAAAAGAGGGGCAGAAAGAGGCAAGAGGGATACAGAAAGAGGAAAGAGAGGTACTGAAAGAGGCAAGAGAGGTGCACAAAGAGGGAAGAAGGGTGTAGAAAGAGGCAAGAGGGGTGCAGAAAGATGCAAGAGAAGTGCAGAAAGAAGGAACTGAGGTGTAGAAAGATGCAAGAGTGGTGCAGAAAGAAGCAAGAGGGGTGCAGAAAGAAGCAAGTGAGGTGAAGAAAAAGGCAAGAGAGGTGCAGAAACAGGCAAGAGAAGTGCAGAAAGAGCCAAGAGAAGTGCAGAAAGAAGCAACAGAGGTGTAGAAAGAAGCAAGAGAAGAGATGAAAGAGACAAAAGAGTTGCAGAAAGAAACAAAAGAGGTGCAAAAAAGCAAACAAGTTGCAGAAAGAGGCACGTGAGGTGCAGAAAGAGTCAAGAGAGGTGCAGAAACAGGCAAGAGAGGTGCAGAAAGAGGCAAGTGAGGTACAGAAACAGGCAAGAGGGGTGCTGAAAGAAGCAACAGAATTGCAGAGAGGCAAGAGTAGTGCATAAAGAGGCAAGAGAAGTGCAGAAAGAGACAATAGAGGTACAGAAACAGGCAACAGAGGTGCAGAAAGAGGGAAGAGGGGTGCAGAAAGAGGGAAGAGGGATGCAGAAAGAAGCAAGAGAGGTGCAGAAAAAAGCAAGAGAAGAGATGAAAGAGATAAAAGAGTTGCAGAAAGAAACAAATGAGGTGCAGAAAAAGCAAAAGAGTTGCAGAAAGAGGCACGTGAGTTGCAGAAAGAGGCAAGAGAGGTGCAGAAACAGGCAAGAGAGGTGCAGAAAGAGGCAAGTGAGGTACAGAAATAGGCAAGAGGGGTGCTGAAAGAAGCAACAGAATTGCAGAGAGCCAAGAGTAGTGCATAAAGAGGCAAGATAAGTGCAGAAAGAGGCAATAGAGGTACAGAAACAGGCAGGAGAGGTGCAGAAAGAGGCAGGAGAGGTTCAGAAAGAGGGAAGAAGGGTGCAGAAAGAGGCAAGAGGGGTGCAGAAAGAAGCAAGTGAGGTGCAGAAAGAGGCAAGAGAGGTGCAGGAATAGGCAAGAGAAGTGTAGAAAGAGGCAAGAGAAGTGCAGAAAGAAGCAATAGGGCTGCAGAAAGAGGCTAGAGGGGCACAGAAAGAGGCAAGAGAAGCACAGAAAAAAGCAACAGAGGTGCAGAAGGAGGCAAGAGAACTGCAGAAGGAGGCAACAGAGTTACAGAAACAGGCAAAAGAGGTACAGAAAGAGGGAACAGGGGTGCAGACAGAGGCACGAGAGGTGCAGAAAGAGGGAAGAGTGGTGCAGAAAGAGGCAAATTGGGTGAAGAAATATTGAAGAGAGGTACAGAAAGAACCAAGAGCAGTGCAGAAAGAACCAACAGAGGTGCAGAAAGAGGCAAGATAAGTGCAGAGAGAGGCAGGAGAGGTACAGAAACAGGCAGGAGAGGTGCAGAAAGAGGGAACAGGAGTGCAGAAACAAGCAAGAGGGGTGCAGAAAGAAGCAAGTGAGGTGAAGAAAAAGGCAAGAGAGGTGCAGAAACAGGCAAGAGAAGTGCAGAAAGAAGCAACAGAGGTACAGAAAGAGGCAAGAGAAGTGCAGAAAGAGGGAATAGGAGTGCAGAAACAAGCAAGAGGGGTGCAGAAAGAAGCAAGTGAGGTGAAGAAAAAGGCAAGAGAGGTGCAGAAACAGGCAAGAGAAGTGCAGAAAGAGGCAAGAGAAGTGCAGAAAGAAGCAACAGAGGTGTAGAAAGAAGCAAGAGAAGAGATGAAAGAGACAAAAGAGTTGCAGAAAGAAACAAAAGAAGTGCAGAAAAAGCAAAAGAGTTGCAGAAAGAGGCACGTGAGGTGCAGAAAGAGGCAAGAGAGGTGCAGAAACAGGCAAGAGAGGTGCAGAAAGAGGCAAGTGAGGTACAGAAACAGGCAAGAGGGGTGCTGAAAGAAGCAACAGAATTGCAGAGAGGCAAGAGTAGTGCATAAAGAGGCAAGAGAAGTGCAGAAAGAGACAATAGAGGTACAGAAACAGGCAACAGAGGTGCAGAAAGAGGGAAGAGGGGTGCAGAAAGAGGAAGAGGGATGCAGAAAGAAGCAAGAGAGGTGCAGAAAAAAGCAAGAGAAGAGATGAAAGAGACAAAAGAGTTGCAGAAAGAAACAAAAGAGGTGCAGAAAAAGCAAAAGAGTTGCAGAAAGAGGCACGTGAGTTGCAGAAAGAGGCAAGAGAGGTGCAGAAACAGGCAAGAGAGGTACAGAAAGAGGCAAGTGAGGTACAGAAACAGGCAAGAGGGGTGCTGAAAGAAGCAACAGAATTGCAGAGAGCCAAGAGTAGTGCATAAAGAGGCAAGAGAAGTGCAGAAAGAGGCAATAGAGGTACAGAAACAGGCAGGAGAGGTGCAGAAAGAGGCAGGAGAGGTTCAGAAAGAGGGAAGAAGGGTGCAGAAAGAGGCAAGAGGGGTGCAGAAAGAAGCAAGTGAGGTGCAGAAAGAGGCAAGAGAGGTGCAGGAATAGGCAAGAGAAGTGTAGAAAGAGGCAAGAGAAGTGCAGAAAGAAGCAATAGGGCTGCAGAAAGAGGCTAGAGGGGCACAGAAAGAGGCAAGAGAAGCGCAGAAAAAAGCAACAGAGGTGCAGAAGGAGGCAAGAGAACTGCAGAAGGAGGCAACAGAGTTACAGAAACAGGCAAAAGAGGTACAGAAAGAGGGAACAGGGGTGCAGACAGAGGCACGAGAGGTGCAGAAAGAGGGAAGAGTGGTGCAGAAAGAGGCAAATGGGGTGAAGAAATATTGAAGAGAGGTACAGAAAGAACCAAGAGCAGTGCAGAAAGAACCAACAGAGGTGCAGAAAGAGGCAAGATAAGTGCAGAGAGAGGCAGGAGAGGTACAGAAACAGGCAGGAGAGGTGCAGAAAGAGGGAACAGGAGTGCAGAAAGAGGCAGGAGAGGTACATAAACAGGCAGTAGAGATGCAGAAAGAGGGAACAGGAGTGCAGAAACCGGCAAGTGAGGTGCAGAAAGAGGGAAGAAGGGTGCAGAAAGAGACAAGAGGGGTGCAGAAAGAAGCAAGTGAGGTACAGAAAGAGGCAAGAGAGGTGCAGAAAAAGGCAAGAGAGGTGCAGAAACAGGCAAGAGAAGTGCAGAAAGTGGCAAGAGAAGTGCTGAAAGAAGCAACAGAGGTGTAGAAAGAAGCAAGAGAAGTGATGAAAGAGACAAAAGAGTTGCAGAAAGAAACTAGAGAGGTGCAGAAAAAAGCAAAAGAGATGCAGAAAGAGGCACGTGAGGTGTGGAAAGAGGCAAGAGAGGTACAGAAAGAGGCAAGTGAGGTACAGAGACAGGCAAGAGGGATGCTGAAAGAAGTAACAGAAATGCAGAAAGAGGCAAGAGACGTGCAGAAAGAGGCAAGAGAAGTGCAGAAAGAGGCAACAGAGGTGCAGAAACAGGCAACAGAGGTGCAGAAGGAGGCAAGAAAACTGCAGAAGGAGGCAACAGAGTTGCAGAAACAGGCAAAAGAGAGGTACAGAAAGAGGGAACATGGGTACAGAAAGAGGCAATAGGGGAGCAGAAATATGGAAGAAAGGTATAGAAAGAAGCCAGAAAGAAGCAAAAGCAGTGTAGAAAGAAGCAACAGAGGTGTAGAAAAGGGCAAGAAGGGTGCAGAAAGAGAAAACAGAAGTGCAGAAAGAAGCAAAAGAGGGGCAGAAAGAGGCAAGAGTGATACAGAAAGAGGAAAGAGAGGTACTGAAAGAGGTAAGAGAGGTGCACAAAGAGGGAAGAAGGGTGTAGAAAGAGGCAAGAGGGGTGCAGAAAGAAGCAACAGAGGTACAGAAAGAGGCAAGAGAAGTGCAGAAAGAGGGAATAGGAGTGCAGAAACAAGCAAGAGGGGTGCAGAAAGAAGGAAGTGAGGTGAAGAAAGAGGCAAGAGAGGTGTAGAAACAGGGAAGAGAAGTGCAGAAAGAGGCAAGAGAAGTTCAGAAAGAAGCAACAGAGGTGTAGAAAGAAGCAAGAGAAGAGATGAAAGAGACAAAAGAGTTGCAGAAAGAAACAAAAGAGGTGCAGAAAAAGCAAAAGAGTTGCAGAAAGAGGCACGTGAGGTGCAGAAAGAGGCAAGAGAGGTGCAGAAAGAGGCAAGAGAGGTGCAGAAAGAGGCAAGTGAGGTACAGAAACAGGCAAGAGGGGTGCTGAAAGAAGCAACAGAATTGCAGAGAGGCAAGAGTAGTGCATAAAGAGGCAAGAGAAGTGCAGAAAGAGTCAATAGAGGTACAGAAACAGGCAACAGAGGTGCAGAAAGAGGGAAGAGGGGTGCAGTAAGAGGGAAGAGGGATGCAGAAAGAAGCAAGAGAGGTGCATAAAAAAGCAAGAGAAGTGCAGAAAGAGGCAAGAGGGGTGCAGAAAGAGGCAAGAGATGTGTAGAAAGAGGGAAGACGAGTGCAGAAAGAGGCAACCGGGGTATGGAAAGAAGCTTGAGAGGTGCAAAAAAAAGCAAGAGAAGTGTAGAAAGAAGCAACAGAGGTGTAAAAAGGTGAGAGAAGTGCAGAAAGAGGCAAGAGAGGTGCAGAAACAGGAAGGAGAGGTACATAAAGATGGAATGGGGTGCAGAAAGAGACACGAGTAGTGCAGAAAGAGGGAAGAAGGGTGCAGAATGAGGTAAGAGGGGTGCAGAAAGAAGCAAGTGAGGTGCAGAAAGAGGCAAGAGAGGTACAGAAACAGGCAAGAGAGGTGCAGAAACAGGCAAGAGAAGTGCTGAAAGAAGCAACAAAGTGTAGAAAGAAGCAAGAGAAGAGATGAAAGAGACAAAAGAGTTGCAGAAAGAAACGAGAGAGGTGCAGAAAAAAGCAAGAGAAGAGCAGAAAGAGGCTAGAGAGGTGCAGAAACAGGCAACAGAGTTGCAGAAAGAGGGAAGAGGGGTGCAGAAAGAGGCAAGAGAGGTGCAGAAAGAGGCAAGTGAGGTGCAGAAACAGGCAAGAGAAGTGCAGAAAGAGGCAAGAGAGGTGCAGAAAGAGGCAAGAGGGGTGCAGACAGAGGCAAGAGAGGTGCAGAAAGAGGCAAGAGAAGTGCAGAGAGAGGCAAGAGAAGTACAGAAAGAGGCAAGAGAGGTGCAGAAACAGGGAACAGAGGTGCAGAAAGAGGGAAGAGGGGTGCAGAAAGAGGGAAGAGGGGTGCAGAAAGAAGCAAGAGACGTGCAGAACGAAGCAAGAGAAGTGCAGAAAGAGGCAAGAGGGGTACATAAAGAGGCAAGAGATGTGTAGAAAGAGGGAAGATGGGTGCAGAAAGAGGCAACAGGGGTGCAGAAAGAAGCATGAGGAGTGCAGAAAAAAGCAAGAGAAGTACAGAAAGAAGCAATAGAGGTGCAGAAAGACGCAAGAGAAGTGCAGAAAGAGGCAAGAGAGGTGCAGAAAGAGGGAAGAGGGGTGCAGAAAAAGGCAAGAGGGATGAAGAATGAAGCAAGAGAGGTACAGAAAGAAACAAAAGAAGTGCAGAAAGAAGCAATAGGGCTGCAGAAGGAGGCAAGAGAACTGCAGAAGGAGGCAACAGAGTTGCAGAAACAGGCAAAAGTGGTGCAGACAGAGGGAACAGGGGTGCAGAGAGAGGCAAGTGAGGTGCAGCAAGAGGGAAGAGGGGTGCAGAAAGAGGCAATAGTGGTGCAGAAATATGGCAGAAAGGTACAGAAAGAAGCAAGAGCAGTGCAGAAAGAACCAACAGAGGTGCAGAAAATGGCAAGAGGGGTGCAGAAAAAGGCAACAAAAGTGCAGAAAGAAGCAAAAGACATGAGGAAAGAGGCGAGAGCGGTGCAGAAAGAGGCAAGAGAAGTGATGAAAGAAGCAACAGAGTATAGAAAGAAGCAAGAGAAGTGATGAAAGAGACAAAAGAGTTGCAGAAAGAAACAAGAGAGGTGCAGAAAAAAGCAAGAGAAGTGCAGAACGAGGCAAGTGAGGTGCAGAAAGAGGCAAGTGAGGTGCAGAAAGAGGCAAGAGAGGTGCAGAAGAAAGAAACAAGAGAGGTGCAGAAAGAAGGGAGGTGCAGAAAGCAGAAGAGATGTGAAGAAAGGAGCAAGAGAAATGCAGAAAAAGAAAAAAAAGGTGCCGAAAGTAGCAAGAGAGATGCAGAAAGAGGCAAGAGAGGCGCAGAAAGAAGCAAGAGTGGTTTGTACACCATTAGTACCAATTTAACACCCACATTTAGCAATAAGTAACAGGTGATCATTCTATGTTTCAAAAGGGCCTTCCACCACGCTGTAACACTTGTCGCTGCATTTTTGGTAACGTTTGAGCCAGAAACAAGGTTTTTTTTGTTCAAATCTGCAGATTATGCAGCAGATGATGGATTATGTTGTAAATGCAGAAAATGTATAATTGTGCGAAAGCCAAACAGTCGCATAATTCCAGGTGCCCTGCTCATACCTCTGACTAGGTCCAGAAGTGCTCCTCAGTGGTTCCTTCTTTTTTGACTCATTGTGTTTATAGTTTAGCTTCTATGGAAATGAGGAAGACTAAACCTGAGGTTACCACTCCACAACACAGACTACCATACCACATAATTACTCTCCATAACACATAATCCCACTCTACATAATTCCTATACACTAAATACCACATTCTTTCTATCCACATAATTTCACTGCACAACATACCACATAATTCCACTACACACAACATACATCCACTCCACTCCAAAAAACATTAGTGAAAAACGTTTACATTTACAATGCCAATAGCTCTAACTCTAGCAAATGTGAGACCTATTACATTGCAAACACTTCTTTAACTAATAGTCGCGTTTGCAGAGTGCTGGAGAAAGGGTGCTGGGCCTCCGACCAGCGCTCAGGAATTCCGCTGCATAGGAGTTACAGGAGGTACCAAGAGGGCTTCTTGGCCCCCAAAGTCCCTCAGGAGTAAAGTGGACTTCATCCCCAACCAGTAGTTTGCCAGGAGGCACGTTTGCAGATTGGTGGAGAAAGGGGGGCATGGCTTCTGAAGACCTCTTAGCAATCCCACTGTGTGGGACTTACTGGAGGTAACAAAAGGGGCAGTTGGCCCCCAAGGACATCCTTGTGGGCCAACTACCCCTCCTATTACCTCCAGTAAGTCCCACACAGCAGGATTGATAAGTTCTCATAGCAGGCCACGCCCCCTTTGCCCACCACTCTGCAAATCTGCTCTCTGGCGCACTCTTGGATGGGGATTGAAGTCACCTTTTCTGCTGGGGGTCCTTTGGGGCCAACTAGCCTACCTCTTACATCCAGTAAGCCCCACACAATGCGATTGCTGAGAGGTGGACACAGGCCACGCCCCCTTTCTCCACCACTCTGTAAACGCGCCTCCTGGCGTGCTCTTGGTTGGGGGATGAAGTCCCCTTGCCTCCTGAGGGTCCCTGGGGGCCAACTAGCTCACCACGTACCTCCAGTAAGCCCCATACAGCTGGATTGCTGAGAGTGGTCCGAGGCCATGCCCCCTTTTTACACCACTGTTGGAAATGGCCCTTTTTGCAGGGTTATCCCCAAACTTTTTGCTTCTTCCTCCTATCTTTTCCTGACCTGTTTGTGTTGGTTTTAGGACTCTGGGCACTTTACCACTGCTAATCAGTGCTAAAGTACATATGCTCTCTGTGTAAATTGTGTTATGGATGGGTGTTTCCATGATTGGATATTTGATTTACCTGTTAGCCCCTAGTAAAGTGCACTGCGTGTGCCAGGGCTGGTGAATCAAATGCTACTCGGGGGCCTGCAGCACTGGTGTGCCACCCCCGTGAGTAGCCCTGAAAATGGTAACTCAGACCTGCCATTGCAGAGTCTGCGTGCAGTTTGTAACTGCCATGTCGACTTGGCCAGTGCACACACTGGCCGGTCCCTAACCTTCCCTTTTCTTACATGTCAGACACCCCTCAGGTAGGCCCAAGGTACCCCTGTGGGCAGTGTGCAGTGTATGTGAAAGGTGGGACATGCCCTGGTGTATGTGGCATGTCCTGATAGTGAATTACAGCCAATTTCGTTTTTCACTATTGCAAGGCTACCAGTTCCCCATAGGATAGAATGGGAGTTTGTTTATAACATTTTATAAACATAACTGGCCCAGGGAATTCGGTAAGAAAATAGAATTTAGTATGCCTGAACTCAGAATCTAAAGATGCATCTTTTAGTGAAGGTGATTTTTACATTCTGTGTTTGAAAATACCACTTTTAGAAAGTAGGTATTTTCTTGCTCAGTCATCCCGTGTGCCTCTGCTGGAATGTGGATTGCCTGTCTGGGTTTTGGATGACAGAAGGCTGGGGGGCCGGAGGGGCTCCAGATAGTCTAGGTAGGTCAGGAAAGGGCTGAATAGACTTGGGCTGCGATGGGGGAAGGGGAGGAGATTTCCTTGCACCTCAAAGGGCCTGGTCTGCCTCTGACAATGCCGTCTCCACCCCCTGCCAGGAAATCACACCAGAGAAGGCAGAACTGGTTCTGGCTGGGCACAGACACCCTCTGCCTAGAGGATCAAAGGATTTTTGGATACAAATACTGGGGCCCAGACCACTGAACTTTAGAACTCTTTTGGATCAAGAAGACTACCAAGAAGAAGAGTTGGAGAAGCTGCGAGGAGGGACTACCACTTTGCTGTGTGTTTTGCTGTGTTGGCCTGCAGTGGCTGCTTCTGTCTTGGGCAGTGAAAGGACTGGACTGAACTTTCTGCAATCTACTTTGTGAGTTTCTCCAAGGGCTTGAGGTAGAGCTTGCCCCCTGTTCAAGAAGTCTCAGGAACAACAAAGACTTCAAGCTCTTCTGCCCTCACCACTGGGGACTGTGTGTTTTGTGCTGCAACAGAAGAAAAGCAACCCGACGACGTCTACGACACCGCAGCCAACTCCGTGTCCTAAAGGCACTGCAGAGGGCACCGCCGCAATGCCGCACCGCGACCCTGGTCTCACCGACGACGCCTGCTGACGCCGCCACCGAGCCGATGCTCGCACCGCGACCTGTGGGCACCGCACTCTGCACCGCTTCGCGAAAACACCTTGGCACCGTAGAGGGCACCGCCGCAACACCGCACCGCGACCCTGGTCTCACCGACAACACCTGTTGATGCCACCACCGAGCCACTGCTCGCACCGCGACCTGTGGGCACCGCACTCTGCACCGCCTCGCGACGACGCCTTGGTATAGCCGACGACGACGCTCCACGCCGAAATCAATGCTGCTGCTTGCACCGTGGTTCGAGGGCATCGCTTGTAAAGTTACACGACGCACCGCCCTCATCCCGCACCGCAGCCTTGGCCTACTGACGCCGGCGCCATCGACTCCAGTTCGTCAGCCGACGACAGCGCTTCAGTAACGATGACGCCGCTGCTTGCACCGTGACCTGCCAGCACCGTGACGAGCACCGCCTTCATCTCGCACCGCGACCCTGGTCTCACCGACGACGCCATCTGACGCTGCCACCGAGCCGCTGCTCACACCACTACCTGAGGGCACCGCTGTACTTCGCACCGCAGCACACGATGCCACCGACGCCAGCGCTCCTGACTCCATCAGAGAGGAGATCGACCTGCAACGCATGTGACTTCGAGGGCCCTGACGACTCCTGCACCGACCTCCGGAACTGACGCCTGCGGACGCCGTGTTTTCGGAAGCTCAACTAGAGGTCATCGACACCCTGCATTTCTAAAAGGTACTGTTTGCGGGTCTTCCCGACACCGTAGCTGGCCCGCGACGCCGCGGTCAGCCAGAACTGTTTGTATTTGTTTGCTCACGACACCGTGATAGCCCCGGACGGAGCTATTTACATCAAGGAACTGTTTTTAAAGCGTATTTTGATAACTGTGTATTTTTAAGTACTGTATTGTGGATTTTTATCGTTTTTGGTCTTGTCTTAAGTATATAAAAATATTGGATATTTTTCTAAACTGCTGTGGTGTCCTTTTGTAGTGCTTATACTGTATTACTGTTGGTTATGTGCAAATGCTTTACACACTGCCTCTAAGATAAGCCCGACTGCTTATGCCAAGCTACCAAGGGGGTGAGCAGGGGTTATTTTAGGAGTGTAACTCCCTTATCCTGACTAGAGTCGTGGTTTCTGCCTGGCTTTGGCACATGCCCTAGCCTGCTAAAAATCCCATTTCTAACAACCACTCTGCAAACGCGCCGCCTGGCGCACTGCTGCTCTGGGGATGAAGTCCACTTGTGTCCTGAGGTCCTCAGGACACAAGAGGACCTCATCGCCCCACCAGCAGAGCACGAAGAGGCGCGTTTGCAGAGTGGTGTAAAAAGGGGCATGGCCTCAGACCACTCTCAGCAATCTCACTGTGTGGGGCTTACTGGAGGTACCTGGTGGGCTAGTTGGCCCCTAAAGACCCTTAAGATGCGAGGGGAATCAATCCCCCAACCCAGAACGCACCAAGAGGCGCGTTTGCAAAGTGGTACAGGGAGGGGGCGGGGCCTCCGGCGAGATGCCTGTTTTTCTTTACTTTTCATATTTTTAGAAGAGTCGCTGTGTGGCCCCCCTTCTCTTACTATTTGTTGGGCCCTGGGGACCCCATCCCACAGGGCCTTATCCAAATTTGTTTACTTTAAAAAAAAAAACAGGAAGGGGCCGCGTGGCCCCCCTTCCCTGGGCCTCTTTTGGCCTCGGGGACCCCATCCCCTGAGGCCTGCCCTTGTTTTTTTATTATTATTATTGGAGAGGGGCTGTGTGGCCGCCATCCTGTGGCCAATTTTGGCCCAGGGGGCCCCATCCCCCGGGGCCCAGCTTTATTAAAAAAAAAAATATATATATATTTATTTTCAGGAGGGGGGCCGCGTGGCCCCCCTTCCCTGGTCCGCCTTTGGCGCCGGGGACCCCATCACCCGGGGCATACCCAATTCTTTATTTATTTTTTAAAGGGAAGGGTGCCACGTGGCCCCCCTCCCGGGCCGCTTCTGGCCCAGGGACCCCATCCCCCAGGGCTGGCCCTCAAGTTGGGGACCGTGGAGGGAGCCCCAATGCCCCCACGTTCCCTGCCAGCTCCCCGCCTCCTGCGGGAGCCAGCATTGCTTTTGGGCAAGGGGAGCTCCCCTTGCCCAAAAGCAATCTGCTTTGCTTCTTAGAAGCGAGAGCAGGTTTCCTGGTCTCGCTTCCAAGAAGCAAAGCAGTGTTTGCTATACAGGGCGGGAGCCGTGCTCCTGCCCTGCCATAGCAAACGGCAATGTCCCGGGGGTGGGCACCCCGGGACATTGCAGGAGCCGGCCCTGGGGGGTGGGGGTCCCCAGTGCCATGAAGGGCTCGAGGAATGGGGCCGCGGGCCCCCCTCCCTATGTAAACATAGCCCCAGGGAGGTGGTGGTCCTCGGGGCCAGGGGGCCGCTACGGACCCCCGTATTTAATTTACTGAATGCCCCGGGGAGGTGGTGGTCCCCAGGGCAGCGTGGGAGGGCAGGAGCCCCCCATGCCTTTAATTTTTAAAAAAAGCCCCGGGGAGGTGGCGGTCCCCCGGGCTGCGGGGGGCCGCAATGCCCCCCACACTTAATGGTTAAAGCCCCGGAGAGGTGGCGGTCCCTGGGGCTGCGTGGGGGGGCAAGAGCCCCCCCACACTTAAAAAAATATATATATATTAATGCTAAAGCCCCGGGTAGGTGGCGGTCCCCGGGGATGCGGGGGCCGCGAGCTCCCCGCATTTGAATAAGGATCGCCCGGGGGGGTGGCGGTCTCCGGGGCTTTATTACATATTGCACCCAGGACCTGACTCACCCAGAGGCTTTAACCCCTTCGCTTCTAGGCCTTTTCCCCCCCTGTGCTAAGCCTTTTTTTGGCTATTTGGGGAAGTTTGCGCTTAGGCCCCTGTAACCTTTTGACCACATAAGGTATCCACGCCAAATTTGCGTCCTTTTCTTCCAACATCATGGGGATTCTAAAAGTACCCAGGGTTTGTGGATTCCCCTGGAGGGGACCCAGAAATTAGCCAAAAAACAGCTAAATGTGGGGTTTTTTGTGAAAAATGGGAAAAAAGTGCTGCAAATGAAAGCGTCTGGTTTTTTCCCTGCAAATGGTATCAACAAAGCGTTTGTGGGGCTGAAATCACCATTTTCTCAGCTTTTAGGGACTGACAGACTTTTGTCAGAAAACCAACATTTTTTACACAGCTTTGGCATTTTACTGGGATATAGCCTATTTTTGCTATTTTTTGTGCTTTCAACCTTCTTCCAGTTAATGGTAGAAATGGGTATGAAAGTAATAATGGATCCTGGAAAGCTATACATTTTTGAAAAGTAGACAAAATTATGAATTCAGCAAGGGGTTATTTGTGTAGATCCTTCAAGGTTTCTTTATAGAAACTAACAGTTAAATATAGGAAAAATTGAAAATTAGTTAAAAAAAACTGCCATTTGTGCCAACGTTTTCACCTGTAACTTCTTCTAATTGTGACAGCTGTTTGAAAGCAATATACCGTTACATCCGCTGGACCTTTCTGGTTGTGGGGATATATAGGATTTGTAGGTTCAACAAGAACCCGACGATCCCAGAGTCAATAACTGAGCAGCGTCTTGCAATGGTTTTTCATTATGTACCTATAGCAATTCATTTGGGAAAATATATGCATGGGAAAATCGGTATGAAAGACACCTATGTATTTCTGAAATTGGAACAAAATATAGAGTTTAGAAACAGCAGATATTTGCACATTTCCGAAATTGGGATTACCCATAATAGCATGAGAATTATAGGTCATTTTTCAAAATGACTTCTTTTTTACACATTGTCTTTCCTTTGGGAGGCAGAAATGCATCGAAAGTCAATAGGTAATAACAGTTGCTCTACAATTCTGTGTTACCCTAAGTCTCCCGATAAAAATGGTACCTCACTTGTTTGGGTAGGCCTAGTGCCCACAACAGGAAACGGCTCAAAACGCAACATGGACACACTTTGGGCCATATTATCAAGAACAGGCGATAACATTATCGCCACTTTATCGGCAGGAAACTGCAGCTGAAGCGACGATAAGGGGCTTGATAATATGCCCTATAAAATTCCAATAGAAGCGCAGGTTCTGGTGTGAAGGACATCAAACCTGGGCTTCTATTGGAATTCTATAGAGCATATTATCAAGCCCCTTATTGCCGCTTTAGCGGCAGTTTCCTGCCGCTAAGCGACGATATGTTATCGCCCGTTCTTGATAATATGGCCCTTTATTTTTACAGTGAAAACTGACCCTTTTTTTAACTTGTCCAATGTTACATCATTTTTGGACCGCTGTAAGTAGAGGTATTGAAGCTATGTTTGGATCAAGTATCCAGGTGAGCACAATTTTGGTGTTTTTTGGGCTGTCTCCACATTATGAGTCAATGTCCTTGGAGGAAAACAAGTTATTTTTCTATTTAATTCTACTTGCACGGAGAGAAATCTGTAAATTTTGGGTTAAAAGTACATCTCCGACGCTTCTGGAGTGGTTACTCTCTATCAAATACACGATGAAGCTTGATAGAGCCTTATTAGAAAAAAGAGCAAAAAAAAGATTTATGGGCCCCATGTGAGGAATGGCTGGGTACTCTTGATCGTCAGGGGGAATCAGTCCTATGGTTATGCCTCTACACTGGTTTACTTTACCCCTCTGGTTGTTCTGCGAGGTGCCCAGAGAGATACAGAACAGACCAATAGGGAGGTTTTGTGTAAAGTGCATCCATTTAGATACAGAGCTCTCCAGTCAGTGCCAATTAAGTGGGGGGCCGCGGAGATATCCGAATTGCTCTGGGTTTATCTAGTGGCGAATGAGGACAACATTTTTTTTTATTTTAAAAAAAACACATTTTCCTCACATTTCTGTGGTGGAAAGTTCTGGAATCTGCGTGGTTCCACAAAATTCCACCCACCCCGCGTTCCCCAAAGCCTTACGAGAAAAATGGTACCTCACTTGTGTGGGTAGGCCTAGTGCCCGTGACAGGAAACGGCCCACAACGCAACGTGGACACACCACATTTTCACAGTGAAAACGGACCCTTTTTTTGCAAAGTGCCTAGCTGTAGATTTTGAACCCTAGCTCTGCGGGCACCTAGGGAAACCTAGCAAACCTATAAAGTTTTCAAAACTAGACACCCAGGGGAATCCAGGATGGGGTGACTTGACTGGCTCTCACCAGGTTCTGTTACCCAGAATCCCTTGCAAACCTCCAAATTTGTAAAAAAAACCACATTTTCCTCACATTTCAATGGTGGAAAGTTCTGGAATCTGCGTGGATCCACAAAATTACACCCACCCCGCGTTCCCCAAAGTGTTCTGAGCAAAATGGTACCTCACTTGTGTGGGTAGGCCTAGGGCCCGCGACAGAAAACGGCCCAAGACGCAACGTGGACACACCACATTTTCACAGTGAAATCGGACCCTTTTTTTGCAAAGTGCCTAGCTGTAGATTTTGAACCCTAGCTCTGCCGGCACCTAGGGAAACCTAGCAAACCTATACGCTTTTGAAAGATAGACACCCAGGGGAATCCAGGATGGGGTGACTTGACTGGCTCTCACCAGGTTCTGTTACCCAGAATCCCTTGCAAACCTCAAAATTTGTAAAAAAAAACACATTTTCTCACATTTCTGTCGTGGAAAGTTCTGGAATCTGCGTGGATCCACAAAATTCTACCCACCCCACGTTTCCCAAAGTCTTCCAAGAAAAATGGTACCTCACTTGTGTGGGTAGGCCTAGTGCCTGCGACAGGAAACAGCCCAAAATGCAACGTGGACACACCACATTTTCACAGTGAAAACGGACCCTTTTTTTGCAAAGTGCCTAGCTGTAGTTTTTGAAGCCTAGCTCTGCCGGCACCTAGGGAAACCTAGCAAACCTATACATTTCTGAAAACTAGACACCCAGGGGAATCCAGGATGGGGTGACATGACTGTCTCTCACCAGGTTCTGTTACCCAGAATCCCTTGCAAACCTAAACATTTGTCCAAAAAAACACATTTTCCTCTTATTTCTGTGGTGGAAAGTTCTGGAATCTGCGTGGATCCACAAAATTCCACCCACCCCGCGTCCCTCAAAGTCTTCCGAGAAAAATGGTACCTCACTTGTGTGGGTAGGCCTAGTGCCCGCAACAGGAAACAGCCCAAAACGCAACGTGGACGCACCACATTTTCACAGTGGAAACGGACCCTTTTTTTGCAAAGTGCCTAGCTGAAGATTTTGAACCCTAGCTCTGCCGGCACCTAGGGAAACCTAGCAAACCTATACATTTTTGAAAACTACACACCCAGGGGAATCCAGGATGGGGTGACTTGACTGGCTCTCACCAGGTTCTGTTACCCAGAACCCTTGCAAACCTCAAAATTTGTCAAAAAAACACATTTTTCTCGCATTTCTGTGGTGGAAAGTTCTGGAATCTGCGTGGATCCACAGAATTCCACCCACCCCATGTTCCCCAAAGTCTTCCGAGAAAAATGGTACCTCACTTGTGTGGGTAGGCCTAGTGCCCATGACAGGAAACGGCCCAAAACGCGACGTGGACACACCACATTTTCACAGTGAAAACGGACCCTTTTTTTGCAAAGTGCCTAGCTGTAGATTTTGAACCCTAGCTCTGCCGGCCCCTAGGGAAACGTAGCAAACCTATACATTTTTCAAAACTAGACACCCAGGGGAATCCAGGATGGGGTGACTTGACTGACTCTCACCATTTTCTGTTACCCAAAATCCCTTGCAAACCTCAAAATTTGTCAAAAAAACACATTTTCTCACACATTTCTGTGGTGGAAAGTTCTGGAATCTGCGTGGATCCACAAAATTCCACCCACCCCGCGTTCGCCAAAGTCTTCCAAGAAAAATGGTACCTCACTTGTGTGGGTAGGCCTAGTGCCCGCGACAGGAAACGGCCCAAAACGCAACGTGGATACATCACATTTTCACAGTGAAAACGGACCTTTTTTTGCAAAGTGCCTAGCTGTAGTTTTTGAACCCTAGCTCTGCCAGTACCTTGGGAAACCTAGCAAACCTATACATTTTTTAAACTTAGACACCCAGGTGAATCCAGGTTCTGTTACCCAGAATCCCTTGCAAACCTAAACATTTGTCAATAAAAACGCATTTTCCTCACATTTCTGTGGTGGGAAGTTCTGGAATCTGCATGGAGCCACAAAATTCCACCCACCCCGCGTTCCCCAAAGTCTTCTGAGAAAAATGGTACCTCACTTGTGTGGGTAGGCCTAGTGCCCATGACAGGAAACGGCCCAAAACGCAACGTGGACGCACCACATTTTCACAGTGAAAACGGACCCTTTTTTTGCAAAGTGCCTAGCTGTAGATTTTGAATCCTTGCTCTGCTGGCACCTAGGGAAACCTAGCAAACCTATACATTTTTGAAAACTAGACACCCAGGGGAATCCAGGATGGGGTGATTTGACTGGCTCTCACCAGGTTCTGTTACCCAGAATCCCTTGCAAACCTCAAAATTTGTCCAAACAACCACATTTTCCTCACATTTCTATGGTGGAAAGTTCAGGAATCTGCGTGGATCCACAAAATTCCACCCACCCCACATTCCCCAAAGTCTTCCGAGAAAAATTGTACCTCACTTGTGTGGGTAGGCCTAGTGCCCGCAACAGGAAATGGCCCAAAACGCAACGTGGACACACCACATTTTCACAGTGAAAACTGACCCTTTTTTTGCAAAGTGCCTAGCTGTAGCTTTTGAACCCTAGCTCTGCCGGCACCTAGGGAAACCTAGCAAACCTATACATTTTTGAAAACTAGACACCCAGGGGAATCCAGGATGTGGTGACTTGACTGGCTCTCACCAGGTTCTGTTACCCAGAATCCCTTGCAAACCTCAAAATGTGTCCAAAAAAACACATTTTTCTCACATTTCTGTGGAGGAAAGTTCTTGAATCTGCGTGGATCCACAAAATTCCACCCACCCCGCGTTCCCCAAAGTCTTCTGAGAAAAATGGTTCCTCACTTGTGTGGGTAGGCTTAGTGCCTGTGACAGGAAACGGCCCAAAATGCAACGTGGACACACCACATTTTTACAGTGAAAACGGACCCTTTTTTTGCAAAGTGCCTAGCTGTAGATTTTGAACCCTAGCTCTGCTGGCACCTAGGGAAACCTAGCAAACCTATACATTTTTTAAAACTAGACACCCATGGGAATCCGGGGTGACTTCACTGGCTCTCACCAGGTTCTGTTACCCAGAATCCCTTGCAAACCTCAAAATGTGTACAAAAAAACCCACATTTTCCTCACATTTCTGTGGTGGAAAGTTCTGGAATCTGCCTGGATCCACAAAATTCCACCCACCCCGGGTTTCCCAAAGTCTTCAGAGAAAAATGGTACCTCACTTGCGTGGGTGGGTCAAGTACCCGCGACAGGCAAGGGCCCAAAACCTATTGAGGCGACATCAAAATTACCTAACGCAAACCAACCTGGTTTTGCAAGGGGGGTTCAATTTGTTTTTGGCCCCGGGCTCGGCGGCCATCTAGGGAAACCTACCAAACCCACACATTTATGAAAACTAGACACCCGGGGAGTCCAGCGAGGTATGGCTTGCATGGGTCCCCCAACGTTTTCCTACCCAGAATCCCCTGCAAACCTCAAATTTAGCTAAAAATCACTTTTTTCTCAAATTTCTGTGTGGGAAAGTTCTGGAATCTGCGTGGATCCACAAATTTCCTCCCACCCAGCGTTCCCCCAGGTCTCCCGATAAAAATGCAAGGAAAATGAGTGACTATAGTCACATTTTGAGGTTTGCATGGCGTGAGTAAAAAAACATGTTGGGATCCATGAGAGGCACACCACCCAGCACTCCCCATTTTTTGTTTACTTTACAGAAATATGTAAAGTTGGTAAATTTTCTCAAGAGACAGACTACACCTTAGCACAGAAAGCCAAAAGAGACAAATATGACTGCCTATCCACCTGTTCCTCAAGTACACACACATACTGGTTGGATTTGGCACGAGGGTGAGTGAAAGGTTCAAAATGTATATTTTATTAACAAGAGATTTCACATAAACGAAATGCACTGTTAATAATTAAAAGGTTAAAAACCAGAACCAATGACTCACAGCTCGTGAGCTGTAAAGCCACGGCAAGGCACCAACCTCTTTACAGGCCATTCACACACCTTTCATACTTGACACACACTTTCACACCACCAACTGCGGCCCCAGCACATTACAACACTCACATTCAAAGACAATGTGGAGACAATGTACACCCTGGCAGAGAGAGACAAAAAAGACAAATATTCCTTCAAAATGAACAATTCCTTAAGTACTCACACATACTGGTTGTATTTGGCACGAGGGTGAGTGAAGGTTCAGAGCGTAAAATTCTATTAACAAGAGATTTCACAAAAACGAAATGCACTGTTAATATTTAAAAGGTTAAAAACCTGAACCATGACTCACAGCTCGTGAGCTGTAAAGGCACGGCAAGGCACCAACCTCTTTACACGCCATTCACACACCTTTCATACGTGACACACAAGACCATTCACACCGCCAGCTGCGGGCCCAGCACATTACAACATTCACATCAACAGACAGCGCCATTCAAGGGCTCATCACTTTCATACGCCCACATGACTGACACAGCAATCACACCGGCTGGTGGTTGACATAGTGTCTGCAGTGGCGTTTGACTAGCAGAGTGTGTAATGACCAGCAGCAAGTCACTACTCACACACTGCCAGCCAAATGCCAGCCCACGAACACTGCCAGCCAAGCACTATCCCACCCACACTGCCAGCCAAGCGCCAGCCCATGCACACTGCCAGCCAAGCACCAGCCCACGCACACTGCCAGCCAAGCACCATCCCACCCACACAGCCAGCCAAGCGCCAGCCCACGTACACTGCCAGCCAAGCACCAGCCCACCCACACCGCCAGCCAAGCACCAGTCCACGCACACCGCCAGCCAAGCATCAGTCCACGCACACCACCAGTCAAGCGCCAGTCCACACACACCGCCAGCCAAGCGCCAGTCCATGCACACCGCCAGCCAAGCGCCTGTCCATGCACACTGCCAGCCAAGCGCCAGTCCACGCACACCGCCAGTCCACGCACACCACCAGCCAAGCGCCAGTCCACTCACACCGTCATAACATTTTTTATAACAAGAAAGAAAACACAAACCAATTGCAACTAGATACAAAACTATAACTACAAAAACAACAGCAGTAACTAAATACATCATTCTATTGCCAAAAGTGAAACTGAACAACAACTATATAAAACCATACAGACCAGGCAGTACACTATTAGACTCACGGTTGCTCCCAAAAACTCTTTTGAGTGTGATACAATCTGAAACATGTGGGCACACACAGCCCAGGATTAGAAGGACAATCGGCACAGTGCATACGACTCTCCTTCCGCATACCTCTTCACAAGCAGACTCTACATCTCTTACAGGGATTCTTTTTTTGGGGCGTGAGAGGAATTAAATCAGGAAAGTGGCGATCTTTCAATCCAGCCACATCCTCCACCATTCAACTCTAGGAACACTTGCCTGTTCCACAACAACAAGGCTGCCTATCACATACTCCTGAAACTGAACAAAAGTCATCTTTGACGCAGGAGAACACTTCTTGAACACAACAAAAGCATTGAAAGTTGCTAAATTGAAGAGATGGATGGCCAACTTCTTATACCAAATGTAAGCCTTGTGAACAGCAGTGTAAGGTTCCAACCTCTGATCTACTCTATCAACACCACCCATGTGCTTATTGTAGAGGCACTGCACTGTCCCCTCTGAAGCTTTTTGCAAACAAGCTCTTTTGGGTAACCTTTACGGTTAGAGCGGATTGTGTCACAAGCAAAAGTGTCCACTTTGAACAATTCCTTAAACAATTGCACAGCAGTGTAGAAGTTATCAAGGTACAAATGGTGGCCTCTGTTAAACAGTCCTCTAGCAAGATCCCACACAATTTTCTCAGATACTCCAAAAGTGGACGGACAAGCAGGGAGGTCAATAGTGGAATCCCTACCAGTGTACACCCGTAAATTATAGACATATCCTGTCCTACTCTCAGACAACATATACATCTTAATTCCATAACGTGCCCTCTTGCTAGGAATGTACTGCCTAAAAACCAAACGGCCCTTGAACAGGACCAAAGACTCATCAACAGCTATTTCTTTCCCTGGAGTATAGATCTCTGAAAATTGATCTACAAAGTGATCAAGAACAGGCCGAATCTTAAAAAGACGGTCACAGTCAGGGTGATCTCGTGGCAACGCCAAAGCATTATCAACAAAATGCAGCATCCGAAGCAAAAGTAAATACCGATCACGACTCATAATTGCAGGAAATATGGCCGTTGCCATCAAGGGACTGGTAGACCAATATGAAGCCATGGACGGCTTGCTTATCAAGCCCATCAAAAAAGTCAAACCCAAAAACTTCTTCATCTCATCCAGATTTGTGCGAGTCCACCGGGTAGCTCTAGAGCGGGGCCTAAGTCTGGCACTGTTGTCCCTCAAAAACTGTTCAGCATACAAATTAGTCTGCTCAACAATCTAAGCCAAAAATACATCATCCATAAACAACTGAAAAAACTGTACAGGCAAAAAAAATTCACAATCCACTCTATACCCTGCATCCCCACTAAAGGCAGGCAACACCGGCTGCACCATGTTTGGATCAACCCAGAGTCCAGCACTTCCAGTAGGAAGCCTTGCAGCCTCAGGCTGCAATACCAATGTCTCTTGCTGCACCATCGGCACATCAGTGTCCTCCTCTAAAACAGGCACTTCATCCGCACTGAGAGTAGCTTCATCTGCACTGAGAGTAGCTTCATCATCAGATGATTCCTCGTGGACAGAAAACTCACTGCCAGAATCTTGCACTCCCTCCTCTCCCTCAGACGCACTGTCAGTCTCATAATCCTTCTCAGATGAAGATTCAAAAAGCATACTGATGGAGCAGGGTAAACAAAATAATTTTGTACCCCCTTGGAAATTAATGAACTCTTAATAATTTAAAAATACTGACTGTTTGAAAATGCATGTACTAACCAACAAATGCACCCTTTTTAGTAAACACTATATATAGGTAACATGCAGATTTGTGCAAAATCTAATCTATTTACAAGTGTGACGTTAATTAACATTAGTATTGTGATTTGCGTACTAATTAGAGTAAAATTGCATGATTTATGTTACGTAGTAGATTTGTATTGTGGCAAAGAATGCAGATGGTATGTAAAATGGCTTTAAATGTCGCTTCTGCTAGGTAACACCTAACACGGGTCTTTAGAATGGCGGGTGGTAAACAGAAAGGCTTATTTTCTCTGTTCTAATTGTGGTTGTATTTGTTCTTATGATAGTTCGTTCGGGCCTGTTAGGCCATGCTTCAAAAATGGCTGCTGGAGCGGATGAGATCACAAGAATAGGCAAAGATGGCTCTGCACAGAAGCAATAAAGAAATCAAGTCACGTGGATGCGGCCTGTGCCCGGAGTGAGAAATGTCAAGGTAGAACTGACCTACAATAAGGAGTGTGCCAAAAAGATTCAGCATGAATTCGTGGGAATGGATGAGAAAGAACTGAGCGACAATGGACGAACTAAATTGTGACCATCAAGATCGCTACAAAATGAATGGACAAGTTGGACTGCTTTTGACCCCGGAGTCATGAGACTCATTGTATGTTTTACTGTCCCTAAACCAGTTTGAACAAGGAGGGCGATGAGGTGACCATAACCACCCCTCAAATGGACCAATTAGCGTGATTCTTGCCCCTAAGGATTGCAACTTTTTGTGTAGTAAGCTAGAAAATAGGGTATAAGAGGGTCTACTCTTATGTGGGGTGGGCTGCTGCTGAGGTCGCTGCTATTGATGCTGCTGCTGCTGTTGGTGCTTTCCTGCCATACCGCCTCTTTATTTTTCATTTTTCCACCTAAATACTGCGAAACGACTCTGTCATTTTTGGACTTTGAACCTGACTGGGGAAGGAACGAGATCGTTGCGGGAATTCTGCCCGGGAGGTACGTCCGAGGAGGTTAGCGGGACAGTCAGTCAGTTTGGGAGTTCTATTCTGTGATCTGCGGTTTATCTTCTTTTTGGTGAACCATTCCTGTCCGCATCCTAAGACTATGGGTAATGCATAATTTTCCATTCTTCATTAAACTTTTCTTAAATGTTTATTGATATATTAAATGTGATTAATAAATAAAGAATTTCACCTATTCAATTGAGAATTTAGATAAAATTATATTCTAACTTAAAATGAGTCTGTGGTTCTTTAGTTCATTTATGAGTTATAACATTAAAAGGTTTTAATTGTGATTGAGCTGGTCTTAATCACTATCAACTTATTCTACTAGTTGGTCCATCGACCAAAGAGCAGAGTACCTTGATGTTTGGAACCGACAGGATCAAAGGTTAATATATATAATGTTTGAATTATTATTCTGTCAAATTTAGCAAGGTATCCCGTTCGTCCAGCAGCACATTCTCCTTGGTGTGAAATCCAATGATTGAATGAATGTATGGTATGCGGTGTCATGGGCCCCACCGACATAAGGTTTAATGGACAATAGGTTGTATAAATGTTTTACCTGGATTTGTGTCCTAAGGAGAAATTGATATTAGCCGCGCTGGATCAGATTTCTTGGTAGCAGAGTTATGGTTACTATAGATTAGTTTGGTGATTATTGATTATTGATTTATTGATTTTTTCATGTCTAACACTTTATGTTGAGTTGTATTATGTTATGTGTAAGTCGGAATTTTGAAGCTTCCGGGAAGTAGGAAGTGGACAACTGTGGCAAAAGAAGTCACACGGAATTGTGCATTGTCTGATTTTCAAATTGGTGATAACACAGGATTGTGTTATGTTAGGGACATTTCATGTATGAAAAAGCGTTTGAGTGAAATAGCAACAGGTTTTCTTGTGAAACTCTGGCCTTAATTCTCAGGAGCAGTGTAGTCTCCACATGTGTTTTATCCCCAGAGAAACGGGTTTACCCCTTGCTTGAGAGAAGGGTAAGGTAGAGAGAAGTGCTACACTTATCGAATGAAACAGTATTCTTGCAAGCTAGAGCAAACTATTTCTTTTGTTTAGCGAAACAGACAATGGTAATGTGTTTTACGTCGTAACTAATAAATTTCGTTGAAAAGAGAAGGTAAGAGAAACTGCCGATAATTTTTGTAAAGGAGGGGTCAGTAAAGACAGGAGTAGAACTGACATCAACAGAGACCGCGCTGGTATTGGCCAGTTGTGGGGGAGTGAAGAGCTTCTTGATTGGTGCGTTAGTGTGAAGACGCACTGGCATTGGTTAGTGTGAGAGTGACGTAAGGCTGTCGGATTGGTGCGTTGGTGTGAGACGCGCTGGGATAGGTCCGAATAGCCAAGCAGTGGAAAGGACAGAGTGGTGAAGAATTTTTGTGTGTTTGTTTTGAGAAAAAGAACAGAGCAATATGGCTTATTATGAGTATGGTAGAGAGAAACCGTCATGGTTTGCGAAGATTAAAAACTTTTTCAAGAAAGACAAGAAGGTTGTGACTAGGAAAGGAGAAGTACTTCCTCCACCGAAAACGCCAGCCTCTCATATGATGTTGAAATATGGCTATCATACTTGTATTTGGTTGGAAAATTGGGCAAAATATACCCAAAGCGATGGAGTATTGGCATTTCCAGAAAAAGGTTTGTTTAGCACAGCTGTACTTCAAAAATTGAGAGAAAAGATGATGAAACTTGAACCGAGACCTAGACCAACACAGTTCGAAGCGTTAGGTGAATGGGAAGATGAGATGTATGAAAGAGAAAGACACAGAGGTGCAAAGAATTATAGTTTAGTCCATGGAAGAGTATGGGGAGTGAATCATGAAGACAGGATGAGACGATGGAGGTATGCTAATATGACGGATGGTTTGTTTCCTGTCAGAACAGTTGAAGAAGTTACAGGGAGAAAGTGTACGGAGAAAAAGAAGCATGCAGTAACAGAGAGATATGGGTATGGAGCTAGTGACATGGAGGATGAGTTGCTGGAGGACATTTTAAATAAAAGACCCCCTCCATATCAACAGAATTCTGCGGTGGTAACTCCAAATGCACCACCAATGGAAACTGTAAGAAATCAAAGCCCTGAACGAAATTATGAAATAAATAGGTCCTTTGATAAATTAGAAACTCCACAGAATGTGAAGCACGATAATGGTAATACAGCTGAATTAGCCAGAACCACAAGAGAATTGACTGAAAAGATAAGAGAACTAACAAAGAACATGGAAGCTGTGACTGTGCCAGTGACGATAGGGCCAGTAATTCCGGTATTTGAAAATCAAAGAATAGATGAGCATTCCTTGACAATTCCATTGAACTCTAGTATGCAAAGAGTGAGAGAAGGGATAATTCCAGAAAATAGAGAGACAAGAGATTCTGTTGGTTCATGTAGGTCGAGTCCACCTACGAATTTGACGATTAATGAGAGTCAGATAAATAGGATTCCTATGGGAACCGAGTCAGCAACTGAGACCCCAGAGTGAAGTGCAAATTGGTGCAGAGATAAATAATACCCCTGTGGGTCCGACTGCAGAAGAATTAAATGAGTGGATGAGGAACTTACAGAAGAAAGATGCTGAACCACAACCTTTGGATGTGATCAGATTAAAAATAGATATGGAAGAGTTGATTCTAGGGACTATTGGTACAGATCGATTGAAGTCCTACCAAGATGATGAGCTCATGTTCATGTGTAAAAGTGTTACTTGGAGAGCTAGGAACTTGCATGAAAAATTGGAAGAAACAGCGAATGAACTAGGAGTAGAGTTTGGAAAAATCAGAGGATTGCAGAAACCGTACAGGGTAGACTTTAGTGAAAAGGATATAGAAAATCTGAACACTTCAGGACGATTAACACAGATAAAGGAACTGATTGTGTTATTGAGAAAATGGGGAGATGTGGACAGGTGGAGAAGCAGGTGGATAAGAAGAAAGGAGGGAACGACCGATAAAGCTTCATTGGCTTTTCCGGTAAAGGAGAAAGAACCGATAGTAATGGAATATCCAATGAGGGAAACTCCAGGAGGAAGCTATGTACATGTCCCATGGTCCAGACAAGATATATTGTCATTTACAAATGACTTTCCAAGATTGAGAGAGAAACCCGTAGAATGGTATAGACAGGTAGAAAGGTTTGTAAAGGTTTCAAAGGTGTTGTGGGAAGATTTGGATGGATTGTTTGAAATTGTAGTACCAGCAGATTTATGGACAGAATGTAAGATTACAATTGACTGGCCGAAGGAAGAATATCCTAGAGATGCAAAAACTGGAGCCCCAGGTCCAGAAGTAATGAGAAAATATGAACAAGCCATCACGTTTTTGAAAAATAAAATCCCACCAAAAGAGACAGACTGGGTAAAGATTGATAGAACAACTCAGGAGAGTAAGGAATCTGTACATGCCTACTATGAGAGACTGCTTTTGGTCTTTAAACAGTATAGTGGTTATGAGAATTTGAGTGAAAAGGACATGAGTCATTTTGTGTATAGATTTGTATATGGCTTGAAACCTGAAATAAGTGAAATGATTAAGCAGCATATGTTGTGTTGGCAGAATAGCACTGTAGATGAAGTATTAAGGTATGCAAAATATTGTAGTGACGATATTGAGTGTAGACAGCGTAAGCTAAAAGAAAAACGCGATGTGGGCACAAGTAAAGGTTGCAGAAAAACAAGAAGCTCAGATGAATAATCAGTCTAGTGATGCAGGACAAACTAAATTCAAACCGAATATAGGTAAAGAAAAAGGTCAAATGAGTATAGAAGAGGCCAAAAAGAAATGGCCCTGTCACAATTGCGGAAAATTAGGACATTGGAGAAACGAGTGTAAATTTCCTCCAAAAGCTAATACAGAAAATCAACCATTAAATCCACAGGTGCAGAATGAGGTGAGTTACCAGCAGCTGCAACAGCCGCAGGTAGTTACTCAACAGTGTCAGGTGCCGCAACCACCTCTTCCAAAGAGTGTAAACCCCCAGAGATACAGTACAGAGGCAGGATTCTACGGAGGAGAGCAGGTAACAAAATTGCCGCGCGCAGCTGCAGTGTCGCAGTATTGGTTACGGCAGGATGGAAATGAATCGGATGAAAGTTTATGACGGTGCCTAGGAGAGGAAGAAGAGTGCGTGCTTGGCGCAACTCTAGAGGTAGATCAGTCAGGTCCATTTGTGGATGGAAAAGTGAATGGTGTAAATGTTACATTCCTTGTGGACACTGGAGCTACCCGTTCTACTGTTAGATCAGTGGAAATTCCAAACCTTCCTTTCTCAGGAGAATATATCCAAGTTGTAGGTGTTTCAAACAGGCAGATTAAAACCCCTCTTACCAAACCAGTAGAGGTGAAAGTTGGACCATTCAAAGAGATGCATCGTTTTGTGGTCTGTGATTGCAGTCCTGTAAATTTGTTAGGACGCGATCTACTTTGTAAAATGAATTGCACCATCTATTGTACCCCAGATGGTATTGCTTTCCAGACACCAGATGAGGATGTCCTGTATAAAATGACAATGGCAGAACTAGAACCAGGAGTGAATGACATGTTTCCTGTGTTTGATGCAGAGAAAATCCCGATTGAATTGAAAGGAATAGTCAGGTCTGATGTATGGGATTTCACAGGCGAAGACATTGGACTAATGAGAGGAGTTGACCCTGTAAAAATTACTGTAAGGGAAGGAACAAATTACCCAAATACTCCACAGTACAAATTAACGCCAGAAATTATTGAAGGAATAACACCTGTAGTTAATAAGATGATTGAACAAGGAATTTTGAGAGAAATAATGAGTAGCCCATGTAATTCTCCTATAATGGGATTGAAAAAGCCGAATGGAACATATAGGATAGTGCAAGACTTGAGAAAGGTAAATAAGATTGTTATTCCTTGTTGCCCAATTGTGCCAAACCCCGCTGTAATACTGTATCAGATTCCACATGATGCAGAATGGTACACAGTTATTGATTTGTGCCATGCATTCTTTTCTATTCCATTGCACCCTGACAGCCAGCCATTATTTGCGTTCCGGTTCGGAGAGCGTATTTTGGCATGGTGCCGAATTCCTCAAGGGTATACTGAAAGCCCCTCAATCTTTAATCAGATCCTAAAGAAATCATTGGAAGATTTAAAAATGCCTGAAAAATCTGTGATGGTCCAGTATATTGATGACCTATTGGTGGCATCAAAGACCAAAGAAGCATGTGTTACGGACACAATTGCTTTATTAAATCATTTGGCAGAAGGAGGACACAAGGTGTCTCCGTCAAAACTGCAATTTTGTCAACAGGAGGTACAGTATCTAGGTCATAAGATTGAGAAAGGGATGCGAAAGGTGACGACAGAAAGAATAAGGATTATCCAAGGAATGAGAGCCCCAATGACACAGAGAGAGGTGAGAATGTTTCTTGGAATGGTTGGTTATTGTCGACAGTGGATAAGTGGATTTTCATTAATTGCAAAACCTTTACAGCGATTGACAAAGAGGGATGTCAAAGATCCGATTGAGTTGGATGAGGAGGAAATGAAGGCTTTCAAGGAACTGAAAACAAGTTTGTGTGAGGCACCAGCATTGGGAATGCCTGATTATGAAAAAGAATTTGAGCTGTATTGTAGTGAGAGAGATGGATGTGCACTTTCAGTATTAGTGCAAAGGCATGGAAAAATGAAAAGACCAATCGCTTATTTTTCAGCTGTCCTAGACCCGGTAGCAAAGGCGTTGCCTGGATGTCTGAAAGCAGTAGCTGCTACTTGTGTGAGTCTGGAACAGAGCGAAGGCATTGTGATGGGGTATCCTCTGAGAGTATATGTCCCACACTCCGTTGAAATCCTTCTGACCCGAACAAAAACCCAATTCATGACACATAGTCGGCTGACTAGGTATGAAAAAGTGATTTTGGGTGCAGACAATGTAACCATTGTAAGATGCACGAGTGTGAATCCCTCAACTTCATTGCCAGATGAAGTAAATGTAGAAGTCAAAGATGATGTTGATCATAAGTGTTTGGATGTGCTTGAATTTTGCACAAAGCCTCGCCCAGATATTAGAGATGAACCCTTAAAAGAATCAGATTATGTGATGTTTGTGGACGGATCATGCCTGAGAACAAGTGAAGGAGTTTTAAGTGCTGCGTATGCTGTGTGTACGGTGGCAACCATAATGGAAGCATCCTGTTTGAGAGGAATACGTTCAGCCCAAGTGGCTGAGCTGGTTGCTCTGATTCGAGCATGCAAACTGGGAAAGAACTTCCGAATTACGGTGATCACGGATAGCCAGTATGGCTTCGGAGTGGTCCACGATTTTGGACAGATCTGGTCCCAGAGGGGTTTCCTGACTTCTGCAGGAACTCCTATTAGGAATGGTGAGTTTGTGAAGAAATTGCTTGAGGCGATACAGCTACCTAAACAGATTGCAGTGGTAAAATGCGCTGCACACAAAAATGGAACCGATTATATTGCAGTGGGAAACAAATTCGCAGATGAAATAGCTCAATATTGTGCCAGAAACATGGTCTCACTGAATAGGAGAAGGGAAAAAGAGAATGTTTCATGTCCCTTGCTGTTTACTAACACAGTTGAAACCTGGGATGAGGTAAGGCAATTGCAGGAAGAAGCAGATGAAGAGGAGAAAGATGGTTGGATAAAAGCAGGCTGCAGACAAAGAGAGGAAGATGAAGTCTGGGTTTATAGAGCTGAAAGACCAGTTATGCCTGATAGCATGATCTCTAATATGGCACGGATGTACCATGGGCAGGCACACATTGGTAGGGATGCCATGATCAGACTTTTCAGACAGACCTGGTACAACCCAAAATTTAGGGCTATAGCTGAAAGCCTTTGTCAAAGATGTCTTACATGCCAACAAATAAATCCTGGAAGGAAGACTGTAGTGAGTTTGGGAACAATAGGACGTGAAGGAGGTCCTTTTACCAGAATGCAACTAGATTTTATTGAAATGCCCCCAAGCAATAGATTGAGATATGTCCTTGTGGTCGTTTGTTTGTTTTCTCGTTGGGTGGAAGCCTATCCGACAAGAAGGAATGATGGAGTTACTGTGGCTAAGCTCCTACTGAGAGAATTCATTCCTAGATATGGCTTTCCAGTAACGATCGAAACAGATAGAGGAACACATTTCCAGAATGAAATAATCCAACTGATATGTGAAGCACTTGACATTCAACAAAAATTGCACTGTGCCTACAGACCAGAGGCTTCTGGAGTGGTAGAGCAAGTAAATGGAACAATAAAGAATAGGTTAGGGAAAATGTGTCAAGCCACAGGACTCAAATGGCCCGATGCCCTGCCATTGGTGCTGATGAGCATCAGAAGCATACCTGACAGAAAAACAGGTCTGAGTCCTCATGAAATAATCATGGGACGAGCAATGAGACAAGCACATGTACCTGTCAACAAACTGCTGACTATAACTGATGATCTCGTATTGGACTATTGCAAAGGATTGGCTGATGTGGTGCATTCTGTGTTTCATCAGGTTGGACCGGATGCGACCACTCTTGAAAGAAAACCAGCTCATGATTTGAGTCCAGGAGACTGGGTCCGCATTAAAGTCCACAGAAGAAGAAACTGCTTGGTTCCTCGCTGGGATAAGCCACGTCAAGTGATCCTGGTGACAACAACTGCTGTAAAGTGTGCAGGTGTGAAAAATTGGGTTCATGCCAGTCATACCATCAGAGTTCCAGATCCTGAAGCTCGACCTGTAAGTCGACATCTGGAAATATCAGATACCAGCTCAGCATCTGAAGCAGAAGCTGAAACAATCAGAGTTCCAGATCTTGAAGCTCGACCTGTACGTCGACATCTGGAAATATCGGATACCAGTTCGGCATCTGAAACAGACCCACCTGAATCTGGTGAAAGGCAAAAGGAAAAATCAGGAAACAGAAGAACTGATATTATAACTGGAGAAACCGAACCAAGAGACAGCGACAGTGAACAGCCAAGTACAAGTTATGGGAAAATTCCTCCAGAGATAGTTGAGGTAACTGAAGAAAACTTAGATTCAGATAGAGAGATAGGAGAAAGTGCGGAAGAAAAACGAGGAGTAGTAGGGTCAGAACTACAAACAGAAGAAACACAGGGAAATTTAGATTCAGACAGAAAGTTTGGGAAAAGTGCGGAAGACAAACGAGGAGGGTTAGAATCAAATTTTCAAACAGAAGAGTCACAAGAAGATTCAGATTCAGACAAAGAAACTGAGATCATAAAGTTCAAAGTTAGAGGAAGTGAAGTGAGGTCTGAGACAGAATCAGAAGAAAGTGAAGAAGAAAGAAAGCAAAGAATAGGACCAAGAAAGAGAACTTGGAGAACAGAACGAGAGAAAAAGAAAACGAACTGAAAAGGCCAAGAAAAGGAGACAATTGGCCCAACGAAATTAAAAGACTGAGATATAAAATAATAAATTTGAACAAAGATAATGCGGAACAAGTAAATGAAATAACAAGTCAGAAAGGACAAGGAAAACAAAGTGAAAGACAGTTACAGAGACCAAAAAGAGTGAAGAGACCTAACTTGAAATATAAGTCACCTGAATGGCTATACATAGCATTGACCGACATTAAAGAAGTGGATAGCAGTCACGAAATCCCAGGCGAAGACTGTGAACAAATGGGTGAGAGTGAATTGCACCAAACCTGAAAGACAAAGAAAGAAAACCGGACTGGACACCTAAACTGAAAAAGACAAGAAAAAGTTCTGAAAAGAACTGAAGAGAGCACCAAAAGAGACTAATTAAAGGGTAGAGTGGCTGAAAAGTCATTCTGAGGTGTGGAAACACATTTTCTCTACAAATATATAGAGCCAAATAGTATTACAACATGGTAGACACTGAGAATAGAAGATCTAGATGTGAGTTTTTACGTAGATGGTGTAGAATGTGTTTCTATTGTACAGGATTGCTAATGCTTATCTGGTTTATTTTAGCAATAATAACTCCACTTAGGTTAGTTGTAGAAAATACATCTGTAATAGTGAATGACACAAATAATGACAAGAAAGCTAACATAAAGAACACTGCAGCATTAGTAGATAGTACTGATTTACATAGGGATAAGTTCATAACTGATTTCTCCAAGAATGTCTTCACGAAACTGTTATACGAATATGTGGAGACAATGGATGTGAGAGATTGCTATGTCTGTATGCAGTTACCTGCATCTATCACAGAAGGTGTGACATATCATCACCTTCCTTTGACGTATGGGATAACTTGTAGCGTTTTAGCTAGCTTATTTTATAAAACAGGTAGATTAGAATATTACTACACTGACATAGATACTGTTTTTGCTAAAGTTCCCGTAATCCCTGAATTAAATAAAGTAAAAGTTGCAAAGGTTTTTGGAGAGTTTTTCTTAGAAAATAAAGAATTAACATTAGAGTATATATTTAGACACAATCTTACTTGTGAGTTAAAGAAAGAAGAAAAGATTTTCTTGGACATGGTAGAGGATAGAAGAGTTAAGTTTCAAAGAAAGGTAGCAGGAGAGAAGACAAAAACCCCACCTTGGGCGTTTGAAGAGAGAAATTACGACAAAGGTGAAACAAATGCAGCTATGGTTCTGGATTGGCCCCAACAGGGAAAATTGTGTATTAGTAGAAGTAACACAATGTATGATAACTATTTCATGGGTTCTAGTGAGTGCTGAGATACATACAAAATTCTAGGGGATGGGGATTTAAAGGAGGAAAAGATCCAGTATTTCCAGGGATCTATTATATTTGCGGAAATAGAGCTTATTATAGGTTGCCGGACCATTGGTACGGAACATGTTATCTAGGCCTGGTCTTTCCAAAGATTTTTCATGTGGAGAGAGGAACAAAAGGAATTCACGAGATAGGTAAAACATTAACACGTAGGAGGAGGGAAAGCTTCTCAGAAATAGTAGGTGATATTTTTGGAGCATTGATACCAGCAGTGGGTATATCTTTGAATGCATACAAGATTCGGAAATTGTCTACAGTAGTAGATCGTTTATCAACGAATACTGCTGGAGGGTTCTTGATGGTAAATACCGAAATGGTTGCCATGAGAGCTATGGTAATGCAAAATCGACTTGCCCTTGACATTCTTTTGGCAAAAGAGGGTGGAGTCTGTGGAATGCTGAAAGTACAACATTGTTGCACTTACATTCCAGACAAAAGTGAGAATATACAGAAGTATATAAAGAACATTACTGATTTGCACAAAGAAATTGCCCCACTGGAGGTTGAAGGTGTTTGGGAGAGAATTGGTAAGAGTTTTTCCTCAATGAAGAAATGGTTCACAGAAATAGGTAGTTCTCTTATTGGGAAAATACTAATACCAGTCACAGTGATAATAATGGTGATGTTATTAGTGAGATTAGCATATGTGAGTATTAAAAGAAGAAAAAGACAAAATAGAGTAAAAGAGAAAATGAGAAAAATAAAGAAAGAGAATGGGAGATGGGAGAGATAGAATTAGAAGAGTTAAAAGAGAACATGTACAAACGGTCTAAAAGACAAGATGAGAAAAACACAATTGTATGAACTAACAAAAAAGCAAGTGGACAAGAAACATTTATCTGATAAATTGTAGGATAGGTTTTTGTGGTGATGTTAAAAATCACCAAAGGGGGGAATTGATGGAGCGGGGTAAACAAAATAATTTTGTACCCCCTTGGAAATTAATGAACTCTTAATAATTTAATAATACTGACTGTTTGAAAATGCATGTACTAACCAACAAATGCACCCTTTTTAGTGAACACTATATATAGGTAACATGCAGATTTGTGCAAAATCTAATCTATTTACAATTGTGACGATAATTAACATTAGTATTGTGATTTGCATACTAATTAGAGTAAAATTGCATGAGTTATGTTACGTAGTAGATTTGTATTGTGGCAAAGAATGCAGATGGTGAGTAAAATGGCTTTAAATGTCGCTTCTGCTAGGTAACACCTAACACAGGTCTTTAGAATGGCAGGTGGTAAACAGAAAGGCTTATTTTCTCTGTTCTAATTGTGGTTGTATTTGTTCTTATGATAGTTCGTTCGGGCCTGTTAGGCCATGCTTCAAAAATGGCTGCTGGAGCGGATGAGATCACGTAAATAGGCAAAGATGGCCTCTGCGCAGACGCAATAAAGAAATCAAGTCACGTGGATGCGGCCTGTGCCCGGAGTGAGAGATGTCAAGGTCGAACTGACCTACAATAAGGAGTGTGCCAAAAGATTCAGCATGAATTCGTGGGAATGGATGAGAAAGAACTGAGCGACAATGGACAAACTAAATTGTGACCATCAAGATCGCTACAAAATGAATAGACAAGTTGGACTGCATTTGACCCTGGAGTCATGAGACTCATTGTATGTTTTACTGTCCCTAAACCAGTTTGAACAAGGAGGGCGATGAGGTGACCATCACCACCCCTCAAATGGACCAATTAGCGTGATTCTTGCCCCTAAGGATTGCAACTTTTTGTGTAGTAAGCTAAAAAATAGGGTATAAGAGGGTCTACTCTTATGTGGGGTGGGCTGCTGCTGAGGTCGCTGCTATTGATGCTGCTGCTGCTGTTGGTGTTTTCCTGCCATACCGTCTCTTTATTTTTCATTTTTCCACCTAAATACTGCGAAAAGACTCTGTCATTTTTGGACTTTGAACTTGACTGGGGAAGGAACGAGATCGTTGCGGGAATTCTGCCCGGGAGGTACGTCCGAGGAGGTTAGCGGGAGAGTCAGTCAGTTTGGGAGTTCTATTCTGTGATCTGCGGTTTATCTTCTTTTTGGTGAACCATTCCTGTCCGCATCCTAAGACTATGGGTAATGCATAATTTTCCATTCTTCATTAAACTTTTCTTAAATGTTTATTGATATATTAAATGTGATTAATAAATAAAGAATTTCACCTATTCAATTGAGAATTTAGATAAATTTATATTCTAACTTAAAATGAGTCTGTGGTTCTTTAGTTCATTTATGAGTTATAACGTTAAAAGGTTTTAATTGTGATTGAGCTGGTCTTAATCACCATCAAGTTATTCTACTAGTTGGTCCATCGACCAAAGAGCGGAGTACCTTGATGTTTGGAACTGACAGGATCAAAGGTTAATATATATAATGTTTGAATTATTATTCTGTCAAATTTAGCAAGGTATCCCGTTCGTCCAGCAGCACATTCTCCTTGGTGTGAAATCCAGTGATTGAATGAATGTATGGTATGCTGTGTCATGGGCCCCACCGACATAAGGTTTAATGGACAATAGGTTGTATAAATGGTTTACCTGGATTTGTGTCCTAAGGAGAAATTTATATTAGCCGCGCTGGATCAATACCAACCACCTGCTGAGCAGTAATTCTACGTCTAGCCATAATCCTTACTAATAACGGTAACTTGTCAAACAAGTCAACAACAACAAACACTTTGTAAAATAAGTAATAAACAAAATGCGTCTTTATCACAGAGACCTATATACTCCAAAACTATACCACTCACTTGCCAGAAGCAGCTAGACTCACCACCACCTACTCTGCACAGACACAGTAAGGATCAACAATATCCCACTAAAAAAGAAAAAGAAAAGAAAATTACACATAAGACAATGCAAAACACATCGCAAAGAATTTAATTCTCAAAACGCTAACTAAATATGCTGCCATTATGACACCACTTACAAAAAATTCATTCATGCATGACAATAATACTCATTTGGAGTAAATACAACAAAAATGTTTTTCTTACCAAAAAATGCAACTATGCAAAACTGCAGAACAACCACTGCCGAAACCGCAAACAGGAATCAAACGCTTTACACTAGAATAAAAAGGAGAAAAAACATTACAATCGCATATGCAAATAATGCACCAGTCCACACACAATCCACCAGCCAAGCTAAGGGGTAGGTGGGCCTAAGACTATAAATAAAAAATTCACCCCCGTAAAACAGGAGCAACCCTTGCCCTTGAGGTCACTCCCCAACACAAAAATGTAAAAACCCCTGTTGTCTAGTGTCTTCTGGGGGCAGATGGGCCTAAAAACATACTGCTAATCTGCCACCCAAAGAGGGCAGAAATTGCCATAATCATCCTCCCATAAAGGAGAGCGACCCTTGTCCAAGGGGCAGCTCCCCAACATCAAAAAAGAAAAACCCTGGATGGCTAGTGCCCATACAAAAAAAGAAATCAGCCGATCTGCCCCTCAGGGGGTCAGAAACAGCCAAATTAATGCTCCCCAAAGGGGAGCGACCCTTGCCCAAGGGGCCACTCCCCACAAACATATCCTTGGTGGTCGAGTGGGCCCGATTTTTAAAAAGGCTAGATCTGCCCCTGGGGGCAGACACAGCCAAAAAGATTGCCCCCAAAGGGAAGCAACCCTTGCCCAAGGGGCCACTCCCCACAAATAAATCCCAGGTGGCCTAGTGGCCATACCAAAAAAAAACAAATCAGCCGATCTGCCCCCCAGGGGGGGCAGAAATGGCCAAATTAATGCTCCCCAAAGGGGAGCGACCCTTGCCCAAGGGACCACTCCCCACAAACCAATCCCTGGAGGTCTAGTGGGCTCGATTTTTTTTTTAAAAGGTGAGATCTGCCCCCCTAGGGGACAGACACAGCCAAAAAGATTGCCCCAAAGGGGAGTGACCCTTGCCCAAGGGACCACTCCCCACAAATAAATCCCTGGTGGCCTAGGGGCCATACAAAAAAAAATCAGCCGATCTGCCCTCAGGGGTGCAGAAATGGCCAAATTATTGCTCCCCAAAGGGGAGCGACCCTTGCCCAAGGGGCCACTCCCCACAAACAAATCCCTGGTGGTCTAGTGGGCCCAATTTTATAAAAACATGGCGAGACACAGCCACAAACATTGCCCCCAAAGGAGAGCGACCCTTGCCCAAGGGGTCACTCTCCACAAATAAATCCCTGGTGGTCTAGTGGGCCCTATATAAAAAAAATGGCAAGATCTGCCCCCCCATGGGGGCCGACAGCCAAAAACATGGCCCCCAAAGTGGAGCGACCCTTGCCCAAGGGGCCACTCCCCACAAATTATTCCCTGGTGGTCCAGTGGGCCACTTTTAAAAACAAAAAAGGTGAAATCTGCCCCCCAGGGGGGCAGACAAAGCCAACAAACATTGCCCCCATACGGGGAGCGACCCTTGCCTAAGGGGCCACTCCCCCCAAACAGTAATTCAATTTCAAATAAAAAAAAAAATCCCTGGTGGGCATTCCTGCTGCACGATCGCACGATCGTGCAGCAGGAATGCACAAAAGAGGCATCAGGGGAAAGGAAAACCCTTTCCTTTCCCCCGATGCCTCTTTTTTAAAAATAAAATACCCACCTCCCCCGAGGAGAAACTCACCTCCTCTTTTCCCAACGCGCTGGAAGCAAATGGCTTCCACCGCGTTGGGAATCCTCTAATGACGTCAGTGCGCCTCGCGTGCTGATGTCATTAGATGAGGTGGAGGGGGTGCGGAGGGAGGCAGGGGAAGGGCTTCCCCTGCCTTCCCCAGTGAGGGCACCTTAAAGGGCGGCCCACGGGGGGACCGCCAGCGCTTCCCCCGTGGGTGGGTGCTAGGACGGCCGGGAGCCGTCCGACGCACACGCCCACCGTGACGTCGGACGGCTCCCGGCTGTCCGACACACGGAAAAGGTTAAGAAAACGAAGTGCGGGAGACACTTCATTTTAAAAAAAAAAAATCTTCCAGATTCGCGCACCCAGTGCGACTCCTGCCAAATTTGTTTTTAAAAATTGCTTTTTGGGCCTGGGGGTCCCTGTGGGACCCCTGAGCAAGTCTAGGGGTCAGGGTGTTTCTACCCTGCCCCCTTTTCTTCATTTTTAACTTTTTTTTCCTTTTTCTTGTGACTCGGTTACCGAGTCACAAGATGGCTGCCAACACTTCCTGGTTTGGAGTGTTTGCAGCCAATCAAAATGAAGCTCGTGCTCTGGAGGGTTCCTCCTCGGTGCTCAGATATTGATATTATTATTTTTTGAATTTCTCAGGAACTACTGAATGGATTTACACCATTTTTAAAAAAAGGCGCTTTCTGAACCAAGAGCTACCTTTTTACCAAATTTGGTGTAATTCCGTTCAGCAGTTCGGGCTGTAGCCTGTTCCAAAATTCCTATGGAAATTAACTTGGGGAAAACACGTTTTGGGACCCCCCTTTTTTCTTGGCCTCCGCTTGACGAATCACCCCCAAACTTTCAAGACAGGAGCTGACCTGAGTGAACCATTTGTTTTGAAAATGTTGCGAAGATTCGTCCAACGGCGCCAAAGATATTGGCAAAGGAATAAACGCTTTTTGAATAGAAACAAGGTCCTAACTATAACTAACATATATATATATATATATATATATATATATATATATATATATATATATATATATATATCCAGACATCTATATATCTTACCTACTGGCATTCGCCAGTAGGTGGTGATAGTTAGGACCTAGTTTCCATAGGAAAAGCATTTTTGACTTGCCTATAACTTTGGCGTCAATTGACCAAGCTTCATGAAATTTTCCAACAAAAGTGTCAAAGTAGGTTTTGTGTGTCATGGAAAGATTGGGGGTGATCCGTGCAGTGGGGACCGAGAAATAGGGGCGCAAAAAACGGGTGTTTTTTATTGTTAATTCCCTTAGGAACACGTTGTCGAACCTACAGCCGGAACCGCTGGACGGAATTACACCAAATTTGGAAGAAATATAGATGTTGTTATGCAGATAGTGCTTTTTGTTATTTAGTGTAAATCCATTCAGTAGTTTTTCAGAAATGTAAGAAGAAAAAGATAGATATATCTCTGGTCGCGAAGCCCTTGCAAAAAATAACGGGCTCGTGCAGGGAAATGCACCGCTCTGATTGGCTGCCAACACTTCAACCAGGAAGTGTTGGCAGATATCTTGGGACTCAGCTTCACTGAGTCCCCCCCCCAAAAAAAAAGTGAAAATAAAGAAAAGGGGGCAGGGTAGGAATACCCTGACCCCCAAGCTATGGTGTTGGGGCCCCGCCATGGCATAAAAGCATTTTTTTTTTAAATTTCAGTGAAATCGCAATATTTGCAGGCTTACTTCTGGGTAACCAAACACCAAAAAAGGAGATAAAATGAATGCTTGCAAATAATCTAACCTTTGACAATTGCTTGAGGTAGCATTCCAACACATTGTTTTTCACCCTCTGTGCCACTCTAGACAGAGACTCACCTAATACAAATCAGCACTGACCCTGTTCCTCATGGAAACAGTTCATCCCGAATAATAGTCAACTCAACCCACCCCTGTAGCCCACTGCCTTTTTAGTTGTGAAATTTGAGATTCACACCCCCAAATCTCACTGACTAAGCTACGTCCCTGCCTCTACAATCCCACGTGCCAGCAGACACACTGTTCTACCATAGCAGTTAGGCTTGGCACTTGCTTGAGCAGAACTGATTTTTAATTGTATGGCTGAGGGTGTAGTGATGTAATGTAATGTAAATGGCATTTGTATCATGCTCTGTTACTGCAACAATGTCTCCAAGGGTGTTAGTAAGAGGTCAATTTGTAAGTAGCACATTAATTGCTGGGAGCAAAAGCAGAAACTAGGGAGACAAGAAAAATTGTTTGGACAACATAGAATGTAGTTTAGTCAATGCATATATTTGTTATATTTAGTTTCATATAATCAAACATGTGAGGGTAGCACTGTGTTACATTAAATTGAATGTAACCTGTAGGATACTGTGCACAAGTGCTCGTGAAAGTTGTGATGGCGCAAGTGACACGTGAGGAAGTATGTACAGCAACGAGGCACAATAAAAAACAAGTGATGGTGAAATTTGCATAGTAGGGATACACAAGCAATGATTGGCAATATGTACAAAAGGGAATCAAGGTGGGTATCCGTGAAGGAATAGCGCTGAGGTTTTCGCTGTAACAGTCGACGGCGTTTCGGCCTGTAGAAATGTTCAGGCCTTCATCAGGACCAGGTTACTGTTATTTCAAAAAGCAGTGGTGATGTATCACAACTGAAGGCCCAGTTGAAGAGGAGGGAGCATCCCGGTAATGTCCAGGTGACACCTGGGACAACTCAACTAGAAGGGACAAGGAGTGGTCCCTGGAAATGGTTCAGGAGTCATGGGAGAGCGCTGTGATTAGCGGAGGCCAGAATTGCTTGGTAGGTTACTTGAAAAGTATGCAACTGGGAGTAGCGGCGATGTGCATCGGGAGCAGGCGTCAGTCAAGCTCACTGTTACTGCAGGGAGCGTCCTGGTACCCTGCACCTCTAATGTTGAGTGGCTAAGAGATGAAACCATTAATCCTGATTAAAAAGCCACATTTTCTGTTTTTTCCTAAAATGGGAGGTGGCTTTGATGACCCGCAACTCCAGAGGGCATTTGTTCCATGCTGATGGTCCTAAGAGTGAGAAGGACCTATCTCCAACTCTGGAATGCCAGATCCTAGGGATTTTGGCCAAAAAAGTGTTAGCTGAACAAAGGCACTTAGATGGAACATAGAAAATAATCCTTGCTCTGAGGTACCCAGCGCCTATGCGATGGAGGGCCCTATGTACCAGTAACAGGGTCTTAAATAGGATCCTCCTCTTAATAGGGAGCCAGTGCAATGCCCTTAGATATGGTGACACATGTGTTCTCAGTGGCAGGCCCAAAAGGGTACAAGACACACAATTGATGGACGGAATGCAGAACAAATCAAAACATTCATCCCCAGTCAAGAGATCTGGGTTAAATCCATAATTCTTTTGCTCACCATGCCACCCCAGTTTAGACCTGGCCATATGCAAATCAGTCTTGACCCTGTGCCTCATGGGAACAGTCCAGCCCGAACTGCCAAGCCAGGTCCTCCCTGAACCGGAAACAAGCATCCTAGGACCGGTTTCGGGGTTTCACCCCTCTTCAGCCAGGATAGCTTGATTCCAGTGGCACAGTGAGCCCAGGACCCACGTCTGGGCATACCTGGCGCACTTAGGGCGAGAAGGCAAAGACACACAATTGATGGACGGAATGCAGAACAAATAAAAACATTCACCCCCAGTCAAGAGATCTGGGTTAAATCCATCATTTTTTTGCTCACCATGCCACCCCAGTTTAGACCTGGCCATATGAAAATCAGTCTTGACCCTGTGCCTCATGGGAACAGTCCAGCCCGAACTGCCAAGCCAGGTGCTCCCTGGACCGGAAACAAGCATCCTAGGACCGGTTTCGGGGTTTCACCCCTCTTCAGCCAGGATAGCTTGATTCCAGTGCCATGGTGAGCAAAAAAACGATGGATTTAGGCCCAGATCTCTGTACTGGGGTTAATGTATGACATTGTTCTGCATTCTGTCCATCCACTGTTGCTTTTGCATTTGTCACCCCGAGTGGGACGGGTATGCCCAGACGTGGGTTCCGTGCTCTCCATGCCACTGGAATCAAGCTATCCTGGCTGAAGAGGGGTGAAACCCCGAAACCGGTCCTAGGATGCTTGTTTCCAGTCCAGGGAGGACCTGGCTTAGCAGTTCGGGCTGGACTGTTCCCATGAGGCACAGGGTCAAGACTGATTTGCATATGGCTGGGTTCAAACTGGAATGCCATGGTGAGCAAAAAAAGGATGGATTTAGGCCCAGATCTCTGTACTGGGGTGAATGTATGACATTGTTCTGCATTCTCTCCATCCACTGTTGTTTTTGCATTTGTCACCCCGAGTGGGACGGGTATGCCCAGACGTGGGTCCCGTGCTCTCATTGCCACTGGAATCAAGCTATCCTGGCTGAAGAGGGTGAAACCCGAAACCGGTCCTAGGATGCTTGTTTCCAGTCGAGGAGGACCTGGCTTGGCAGTTCGGGCTGGACTGTTCTCATGAGGCACAGGGTCAAGACTGATTTTGCATATGGCTGGGCTCACACTGGAATGGCATGGTGAGCAAAAAAACAATGGATTTAGGCCCAGATCTCTGTACTGGGGTGAATGTATGACATTGTTCTGCATTCTGTCCATCCACTGTTGTTTTTGCATTTGTCACCCCGAGTGGGACGGGTATGCCCAGACGTGGGTCCCGTGCTCTCCATGCCACTGGAATCAAGCTATCCTGGCTGAAGAGGGGTGAAACACCGAAACCGGTCCTAGGATGCTTGTTTCCAGTCCAGGGAGGACCTGGCTTGGTAGTTCGGGCTGGACTGTTCCCATGAGGCACAGGGTCAAGACTGATTTGCATATGGCTGGGTTCAAACTGGAATGGCATGGTGAGCAAACAAATGATGGATTTAGGCCCAGATCTCTGTACTGGGGTGAATGTATGACATTGTTCTGCATTCTGTCCATCCACTGTTGTTTTTGCATTTGTCACCCCGAGTGGGACGGGTATGCCCAGATGTGGGTCCCGTGCTCTCCATGCCACTGGAATCAAGCTATCCTGGCTGAAGAGGGGTGAAACCCCGAAACCGGTCCTAGGATGATTGTTTCCAGTCCAGGGAGGGCCTGGCTTGGCAGTTTGGGCTGGACTGTTCCCATGAGGCACAGGGTCAAGACTGATTTGCATATGGCTGGCTTCTAACTGGAATGGCATGGTGAGCAAAAAAACGATGGATTTAGGCCCAGATCTCTGTACTGGGGTGAATGTATGACATTGTTCTGCATTCTGTCCATCCACTGTTGTTTTTACATTTGTCACCCCGAGTGGGACGGGTATGCCCAGACGTGGGTCCCGTGTTCTCCATGCCACTGGAATCAAGCTATCCTGGCTGATGAGGGGTGAAACCCCGAAACCGGTCCTAGGATGCTTGTTTCCAGTCCAGGGAGGACCTGGCTTGGCAGTTCGGGCTGGATTGTTCCCATGAGGCACAGGGTCAAGACTGATTTGCATATAGCTGTGTTCAAACTGGAATGGCATGGTGAGCAAAAAAATGATGGATTTAGGCCCAGATCTCTGTACTGGGGTGAATGTATGACATTGTTCTGCATTCTGTCCATCCACTGTTGTTTTTGCATTTGTCACCCCGAGTGGGACGGGTATGCCCAGACGTGGGTCCCATGCTCTCCATGCCACTGGAATCAAGCTATCCTGGCTGAAGAGGGGTGAACACCCCGAAACCGGTCCTAGGATGCTTGTTTCCAGTCCAGGGAGTACCTGGCTTGGCAGTTCGGCTGGACTGTTCCCATGAGTTACAGGGTCAAGACTGATTTGCATATGGCTGGGTTCAAACTGCAATATCATGGTGAGCAAAAAAACGATGGATTTAGGCCCAGATCTCTGTACTGGGGTGAATGTATGACATTGTTCTGCATTCTGTCCATCCACTGTTGTTTTTCCAAAAGGGTACAGGCTGCTGCATACTGCACCACCTGCAGTTTATTGGTCAGATAGTCTGAAAGGCCCAAATACAATGTATTACCGTACTCAAGCCTAGATGTATTTAGGGCCTATTCTACCTATTTTTTAGCCGAGACAGAAAGAAAGTGTAAAACTTTCTAAGCACACGCAACAGGTCCCCACCACTGCTTTAATCTAAGGTAGAAAAGAGAGACAGTCCTCAAATTCAATGCTTAAATTCTTTACTGAGCTAGCCTAGCGTCCTGGTGTAGGAGCATCAACCGACCAAAAGGACTGCCAAGTCTCATGTGCCTTCACACCAAAGAAAAGTAGCTCAGTCTTTTCTGCATTACATTTGAGTTGGTGGTGTGTGAGACACTGAAAAACTGATGTCAGACAGGCTCTTATCTTTACACCAGGAAACACTTCATTCCTGCCCAAGGAAAACAATAGCTGGGTGTCATCGGCATAGGAGATTTTTTTTGCTCCCAGAGCCTCGACAAGTAAGGCGAGTTGTGTAAGATAAATATTAAATAAGGTGGGGCTCAAAGCTGAGCCCTGTGGCACTCCCACTCGCAAATCATATGACCCAGACAAAAAAGGAGGAATCCCGACCTCTTAACCTCGTCCCTCCAGGAACGATGCCAGTCAGCCCAACGCAAGCTCCCCACAATTCTGATAGTTTGAAGACGGGCCAGGAGTGTGGTGTGGGGTACCTTGTAGAAGGCCGATGAGAGATCTAGCATAATCAGCACCGCCCTACCCCAACATCTAAAGCACCCCTGATGTAATCTGCCACCTCCACTAGCGGCGTCTGCGCACAGAAACTGGGGAGGAAGCCAGACTGGCTCGGATGTAATAAATTATTGCTTTCCAGGTACTAGGAGAGCTGATAGCTAACGTGCTTCTCCAGTACTTTAGAGAGAGCTGGAAACAACTAAATGGGTTTGTAGTAGGATGGTTCGCCAGGGTCTGTCAGAAGTTTCTTCAGCAGAATTTTCGCATGCTTCCAGGCGCAAGGCACTATTGCTGATGACAGAGATGCATTCAAGAGTTTATTTGCCAAAAGATTAAAGATGCCTGCCTCTAATACCATCATGCTAGGGGGGCAGGGTCTGTCAGAGAGCCAGACTCTGGCTCTGGGGTCTGTAAACTAAGGTGCCAGTCAAGGATTGATGTGGTGAGAGGGAAAAGCCAAGTACCTTCACACCTTCCTAACCCACTATCGGAATTGGTACACAATCAAAATTGTCACTATAGATCATGGCAGCCCCCTCCTCTACCACTCAAATGGTCTTTATTATATATTATGAAGCCCTTTGGAATTGCTGAGCTATTTACAGGGCTAGAAGATTTGGATAGCCAGCTTTCAGTCACAAACAGCACATATAGAGTTTCATGACATAAAAAGCATAAATATTATCAGCATGTTTTGGCAGGGACCAAGCATTAATCAAGGCAGCTGAAAACCCTAAATTCATACTAGTCTCAGTACTGGGTGAAAAAGTATGTTTGTTATGGTGGAATGTGAAATTAACATTAAAACCACACTGTGAGCGGGAGAAATCAGTCAAGGCAGTAGGTGATAGGGCTTAGATAAACCATTCCGTACGGGGGCTAAACTAACCAATTGTTCAGGGCTATGGCATAGCCGAAAGTTACCTTCTTGGGCCTCCTGAGCATAGTGGCTGGCACTGGCCACTGACGGGTGCAGACGGGCTTGCCTTTGCCGCACCATTGTGTACTGCTTTAAATATATATGGCTCATGAGAAGCTAGAGGACGCACTAACCAAAATAGAGGCTCTAGCAGTCCTGTACAAGAAAAAATGGCTGAAATAATACTCAATGTGCAAAATAGATTATTTAGCTGCTCCCTCCTCCCTTGAAGTTAGCCCTTGTTCAATACCCACAATTGTGCAACATAGCAAATTAGTCTGATTTTCACAAGTTTTAAAAACCAGTAAAATCACGTAAAACAGTTAAGACCCTAAGCACCACCACCTTCAGTGCAGCCACATCCGCTCTACGTGCTGCTTTAAATACATATGGCCCACGGGAAACTAGAGCGCGAACTAACCAAATGGTGGCTCTAGCAGTCCCATACAAGGAAAATGGCCGAAGTAATACTCAATGTGCAAAATAGATTTTTTAGCTGCTCCCTCCTTCCTTGAAGTTAGCCCTTGTGCAATTCCAGCAATTGTGCAACAAGGCAAATTAGTCCAATGTTCATAAGTTTTTAAAAGCATTAAAATCATGTAAAACAGTTAAGACCCTAAGTGCCAACACCTTCAGTACAGTGATCCTATTATATATGTATATATATATATGTGTAGTGATCCTATTACAACGCAACTTAGCCTGCCCTTCAGTGGCATACAGAGCCCCCAATACCAACTCTCTTCAGCTTTCCTCGGGTCTGTCTCTTTTGCTTTCCTTTCAGTGCCATCTCTCCCCTCCCCAAAGGTAAACAGAGATTCAGACCACAGGCCAACAATGGAACATAAAAAAAACATAACTATCATTCGTACAGGGCCGGATGGGAGCCTTCCCCTTTGTGGGCCCCTGTACCACTGCACTGGCTGCAACACTGTTAGCTATGCACTGCATTAAGGGATGTTTTAAAAAGGCCTTTGGGCCATTGGGTGATCATAGATGCTTACTATCATTCCGCCTCCCTGTGCTGCTCAGCTTAGCTCAAAAATATGTGTGTCTTCTTGTTTCCACAAAAGCTACATGAAGCAGAGAGTAATATTGTGTTTTCATCTCACTGGTTTGTGTGAGATCCAGTTGGTCAGTCGGTGTCCTACACAAATCTGATATCTATAAAAGGAAAGGTGAAGGAATGTGTCACCCAAAAGCAGTGCTGGCTGGCAGGGAACAGGGGTTGCGGGTCGGGAGAACAAAATATTTTTAAAAAACCATTTACCCCTCAAGTCTGCGTTGGCTAATTATTGTGTTATTCTGAAGACATTGCTCATTGGGAGACGTGTGGTCATTTGTTATGTACATGTTTTGTTGTGATGCAAAATATACCAATGCCTGTATAACAGCATGAATGTCAACATATTAAGTGATGTTATGCTATAATCTAAAAAAAAAAAAAACGCTCTAAAAAAAGAATTTTTGTCCACTTTGCGTATTATGGGATATCTTAACATTAGGAATTCTAACATGTCGTTTGGCTAGAGATAAAAAAGTAGTCCAAACGAACGAGTTTATTAAGAGGAGCCGAAAAAAACGTGTACCCTGAATCCCCCTGCCTATGCCTAAACCAAACATCGGTTAGTCCATGCTCCCTGATAAGCCCCTGTAATGCCTTAAAAGTCCTACCCTTTCTTCCCTGATACGGGAGGTGACTAAAAAGATTAAAACTGCTATCAAGATGAATATTGAAGTCACCGCACAGAACTAGCGGGGAGGGCCAGAGGGCCAATTCTATACTTAGAAAATTCAGAACTTCAGGATCATCCGAATTCGAGCCATACAATGAACAGATTGACAGCGGGGAGCCTGTAGTTACCCCAGTAATTGCTCCCTCCACAATCACCCACCATCCTAGTTTATCCTCCTTGATTCGATTACAAGTTATCATACCATGCTTAGCTAAAATAGCTACACCCCGTGTGTTAGTACCATGTCGTGTACTAGCCAGTAGTTCCAGTTCCAGATCCTTTAACCACCCCCGATTATTCCAAGTGATGTGGGTTTCTTGCAGACAAAGCACATCTATCTTCATGTATCTAATAAGCTTGGCCAGCAAGACTCTTTTCTTCCTATCATTGAGGCCACAAGCATTTAAGGAACAAATTCGAATTTTGCCCTTTCTATCCATGATCTTTATGATTTACCAGCATTTTATCGCTGTTCACACAATCATGCAGACGGTTCAGAAAAACAACCCACAAAAAACAGTTAAGAGTGTTCCGCAGGACACTGTTAAGTACCTTCATTCCGTCAAAAAGAGACTGCCATGACCCAACAGATGAAACACAAATAGTGACTCCCATCCCCCCACCCCCGCTCCCCTCCCCACTGAGACCCCCTCATCCCCCCTTCCACCCTGCCCCCCAACCACCCACCACATGAGGCAAAGGGACCAAGGTCCCTGGTGATGGAGAGCTAGACCATACCCCCTTCCTCCCAGCTAACCCTCCCTTCAATGAAATATCCAGAACAAAGAATGCTGCACACCCCGTCTGAGATCCTAAAACCTACAATCACCACACCTTACTTCAACTACAGCTACAATGATAACATAAATTCATTAGCTAGCACTTCAGACTGAAAAAAGTGCGCTTGCCCCTGAAATACCACCTTCAATTTAGCAGGGTTGAGCAAAAAAACCTGAACCCCTTTTGCTTGGAACTGAGGTATTAATTGGCGCAATTGCCACCTTTTCTCGACAGTCGCCTGACAGAAATCCGGCCGGACAAAAAAATCGCAGCCCTTGCCCACCCTTTTTCAGTCAGTATAGAGCTGCATCCGAAGATTATATCGGATCATAATCCATTAATTGTGGAATTTCCAGTAATTGGCTATTCCCGACCCCTGACGACATGGTCGTTTGAACGGAAGCTCCTACTAGACCAGGAATACTGTGTGCACATGGCTAAATGGATAATGGAATTTTTTAACATAAATAGAGGCACCTCCTCTGAAATTATAGTATGGGATGCTTTTAAAGCTGCCGTGAGGGGCGAGACCCTGAGTTTCTCACTGTATAGACAGAGGGCGGTACAGGAAAAGATTAAAGGCTGGGTGGAACAGCTCAGGTTGGCTGAGGCAGAGCTTATGAGGGTAATAAGGGATGTTCAAAACACCGATGACTGCCTGCAGCTTATTGCGGTAATAAAAGCCAGGATACATCAATATTTTGGGGAGGAACTTGCTAGCAAATACGTACAGTACCGGGCGGAGATATATGAATATGGGGAAAGTATGGGGAGACTGCTGGCAAAACGAATACAACAGAGGGGAGTCTCTAATAGAATCTGTAGGATTAAAGATCATGCGGATCAGGTTCAGGACTCCCCGGACGCAGTCTTGAAGGTATTTCAGGGATTTTATCAACAACTATATTCAGAGGAGGGGAGGTGGCAGCAGATTTGGTGGAAGATTACTTTAGGAATCATGAAACAGTTAAAGTCACGCCGGAACAGAACGAGACTCTTTTAGCCCCGATCACCTGGGAAGAGGCCGAGCTTGCAATAACCTCATTAGCTGCTGACAAGGCGGTGGGTCCGGATGCATTACCCTTAGAATTTTACCGGACATTTCGCCAAGCACTTCGAACTGACTTTGCGTCAATATTACAACTGGCTCAAAAGGGCCAGACGCCTGATTCTTGGCGGGAAACCACCATAGTTGATTTAAAAAAAAAGATAAACCCGCATTAAGCCCATCATCTTACAGGCCTATCTCGCTTATTAATGCAGACAGCAAGATTTTTTCAAAAATCATTGCTTTACGGCTGGGCGCGATTATTACCCCATTGGTCTCTCTGCGGCAACATGGGTTTATCCCCGGTCGGGATACCACTGACCATGTTAGGCGAGCCATCTCCTTATTTGATTGGGCTCAGGCCACGGGGTCACCTCCTCGGGATGATCCTGTTGGACGCTGAGAAAGTGTTCGACAGGGTCTCCTGGAGGTTTCTCTGGGACGCCCTTCAATGGAAGGGATTCCCCACCGACTTTATTCAATCAATACAGGCACTCTATTTGTCCCCTAAAGCACGAATACGTATATCTGGACAAGTATCTAATGTATTTAGTATTAGTAGAGGTACCAGGCAGGGATGCCCTTGCTCTCCGTTGCTATTCTCGTTATATATTGATCCCTTCCTTAATAAACTGGACGCTAACACAGATATTAGAGCAGTAACAGTAAATAACTGCGAGTATAAAACATTAGCATATGCTGATGACATTGCGATATTTACGACCAATATAAATTCCGCTCTTCCGGCAGTGAAGCTTGTGGCTCAACAATTTGGCTTGGTTTCGGGGTATAAACTAAACATTGATAAAACTCAGGTTCTACACACGGGAAGTGTCCCCACTGTCTCAGTAGCCACTTATCTGGGGGTGAAGATTTCGGCAGAAGTGGCATGTATACTGGAGCTTAATATTCTGCCAGTAATTGGAGAGGTTAACAAGACATTGGAGAGACTGGACCATTTACATTTATCAATGCATGGTCGCTGTAATGTCATTAGAATGTCAATCTTTCCGATGTTTTTATATTTGTTTCGGACTATACCTCTGGAATTTCCGACACTTTGTATAGCAAAAGCAGAAAGGGCATGCTTTAGATTTCTATGGGGACACCGGAGATGTAGAAGGGCTAGTAAATGGATGACCTTACCAAGATTGAGGGCGGGTGGGGTGTGCCCAGCCTTCTTCTGTACCATTGGTCAGCACTTTTACAACATATGGGGATATTGCTGGTAGGGGCTAAGGCAAAAGTGCCGGCTGCACTTAGGCCAACCATTTACGAAATAGCACTCGGGGCGGATGCTAGGCAATGTTTAGTCAAAATCTTAGAGCCAAGCTACTATAAAAAGACCAAATTCAAAATAATTCTGGCAGCCTTTCGACCTGGAGAAAGATACGATGCAGGTTTAGGATCCCTAATATCAATGCATATACTCCCTTCTCCTCACCCGGTCTTTTACCACCGATATTTCAAGATCAAACTACTCTTAGGTGGGGGAATTTAGGCATTAATTCTCTCGGGGATATGTGCTGCGAAGCCCAAATTGCCCCTTTTTCTAATTTACAGGAGAGGTTTGGACTCTTCAAAAGAGATTTTTTTAAGTTCTTGCAGATTCGTAGTTTTTTGTGCAAGGCTATGCACCAATCGCGTGTAAATGTGGGGAAAATAGCTTTAGTGGATGCAATTGAGAACAGATCCCGGATAGGGAAAATGTATCAAATATTTCTGGAAGGTCTCCCCGATGACTTGAGTATTCAAAATACTAGATGGGAGAGAAAGCTTGGTTTAGACTGCGTGGATCTAGAGGGATCATTGGAACTAGCCAATCAGATTATAATAACTGGTAGCTTGAGGACCCAACATTTCATGTCTGACTTCGACTTATACTACACTCCTATCAAGGTTTCCAAATGGGGGGGCTCACAGGGCAGTGCGTACAGTCGGTGTGGGGCATGGGCAGCCGACACCCTACACATGTTCTTTAATTCCCCCAGTCTAATTAAATTCTTACAGGATGTCGAATCCTTTTTGAACCTGATTCTTGACAGTCCTGTAACACTAACTCCCCATTTAATCATCTTGGGTGTAGAAGGCAATCTGCAGGGTAATGCTCGCTCTAGCTCGGAGACCCGATTTGTATTCATGGCAATGGCTATTATAAGACTATGCATAACTTCCCTGTGGATAAGCTCTGATTCTCCTACGTTTGTTAATTGGCGGGCTAGGCTATTAGCCATATACAATATGGAATTTGCTGTGAATAGGGTGAGCGGGCGCAGGAGACGAGAATTGGGGGGGAAAATCTGGACTCCCATTATCCGATGGTTAGAATCAAATTAAGTTGCAGTTCTGGCTTTGGTTGTCAGGGCTTGGTTTTCTTTTCTCTGGGCTCTTCGGGACGTTGCTGTCTAGGGGCCTTTTTAACTTTTTTCTTTTTTTTTTCTCTTTCTGTGGCCAGTTTTGGTAGTGTAGCATGCATTGTCAGGGCCTCTCTTTTCTATTCCTTTTTTTTTTTCTTGTATTTTTATGAACATTATGTGAAGAAGAATCGAAATGTGGATGTATTATCTGTATTGTTTTTTGCCATGACACTGTGACAGAATTTATTAATAAATTTTTTTAATAAATAAATTAAAAAAAAAAAGGAATTATAACATGTTGCAAATATTAGGAACTACATAATCACCACTGTAAATAAACACAGGTTCTCTGAAGTTGATTGGCTTGCTATACATTTTCAAGTGCGTGACTGGCTCATTGACCTGACACCAGCTGCCACAACTATAGGACATATTTATTTGGGTATAATTTCGTATCGTGCATTTTTAAAAATTCATTATACATTTGTTACTAAATTATGTATGTTAACTCAACAGTATAAATTAATTTTAATTCAATTGATTATAGGACATATACTGCCCCTTGAGACCAAAATGTCATTTCATTATTAAGTAGCACCTACAGGCAGTTTTAGCTGTTTGTTAGCTAGCAAACAGATCAATTGTCTCTAATGTAGACTCAGAGTGGACTTTGTGGACGTCCCTTGATGATGATTCGGTGGCCTTTTTTGTGTATCTCAGTTCTCAGTTTCCCGCTGCATTTGTCCTGCCCAGGGAGCATTTTGGTCTCATCCTGTTTTAATTAAATGAGTTGAATCCTTCCACTGATGAAGTCAAGAGTCTGTTTTGCAGTGCAAGAGGGAATATTTTCTCTCCCTCTAGCTGTCTCTACTTGTACTCTTCCTTCCTATGTACCCCCAGTCTCTATTAATAACCTCCACAGAACCCTTGTCCCAATCTTGGGGACAGTCACCTGCCAGTGTATGTATAATTTAAATGGATTTTAACTAATTCTAAGGTGGCCATCTGTGCATATGTGCATTTTCAAATGCATCCGTAGCAGCCATCTTGAAATATTTTCTCTTATGTTTAAAAAAAAAATTTTCAAGATTGCCTCTGCCTTCGTGCATACACACTGTGGTCATCTGGGCAAAAATACAATGATTTGCAAAGCCATAGGGCCCAACGAAGAAGACCAACTTGCTTTGCCTATGTTTGTTTACCTTGTGGAAGCTCTGTACACCATCCCATAGAAAGATTTGGTACAGGGATAAGACTCCATAATGCTATCCTCTTTGTAGCCAGGAATATGAATGATGGCTCAGGAAAAAAGTCTGCTGTTGCTGGTATCTCAGGAGAAGGTAAAGTGGCACAAGAGTAGAGAACAAGGCTGGACTCATTTCATGAACAAAAAGACACAGCAGCTTGCTGCCTATGAGACCAGACTGTGCCATAATCGGGATGCAACTATTGCTTTACAAATCAATAAAGATGAAATGCACCACATCCGTTTCTGGCTTTTGAGTGCACTGTGCTGCACTATCCAGACCCAGGAGAAGTGACAATGGGCAATACTTTTCAAAATGTTTCTCAGTACCTCTGAGTCCCAATGTTCTGAAGAACTGGCCTGACCTGGCCATTACATTTTATCACACTCCTACCAATGCCTAATTTGTAATAGAATAAGTTCTAATGCCCAAAGCTGTGTTCAGAAACCCTCGGCCGGTGCTTTTAGATGTTGGCGCACCTAATACCAAGGCCGGTAGTACTTTAGGACTTTAATCAACCTCATGGTTCTTCTATCTAGTATCAGACCCTCCCTCCCCTTTATCTCACTTGTGCAGGTTTCTGCTTCCTCCCTTTATGCCGGTTTTTCTCTTCCTACTTCTTTCCCCTTTGTGTTTTTTCTTCTCTTGTTCGTCGTCGCAGTCAATGTCTGATGATTGGCCCCACCAGCAATCACAAGATCAAATTAAGCACTGTCAGCTTACATATGGCACGTAAGCTATTTGTTGAAAATGTTGTGAGAGTCTCTAACAAGTCTCTAACAAGCAAATATGCCTGGGTGTCATTAGCATTAAATTGTCGGTATAGATTTGTAAGTTAATGCTTCTTGGTTCTGTACATCATTATAAGTTGAAACTGCCTTACAATGGAAACTACTCTGTTGGTTCCAACGATCCATAAAAGCATTAATGACTTTTGCAATTCGCAATAACCTGTAGTTGCTTATCAAGGTTCATTGATCATTTTAAAACAGGGATAATGATGCTACTGAGGGACAGGTCAACTGCATGGAAAACACAGTTTCATCGCCCGTTGAATTTGAAGAAGCTAAGTTACTTACTGTAATGTAGGAAGTTTTTGTAGTGAAGACGCCACTCAATATAGCATTCAAAGGCTTTATTTTCAGATAAGTGAATACCACCGACACAACAGGGAGGAGCAGCATCCACCTCCATTGCTCGCTCCTCTCCTTCTTGTCTTCTCCCCCAGCCTTCTCAATTCTAACAACATCATAACATTCTACCCCACCGTCCTACGGTATTACTGAAAGGACAATCAGACATATGGAACATAACCTTACAACAGCTCTCTTCAATTAACACCTAACCACCGGTATAAAAATACATAGATACACCTCAAGTGTAAACCAGTGATAAAACCTGTCCACAGCACATTTTACTGTGATCACTTAAGAGCAACCGATTGCCAGTGGTTGATCTCTAGCCACTCTATCCTCAACGCAATCCTATGAAACCAAGAACAAACTTACCACACAGGGCACAGAAAAAACTGCAACCTAAATTCAACCAGATAAATAATACAAATATAAAAAGAAGCAAAGCAAAAGAACCAGGGAGCATCTGCCAATGAAGATAATTATTAGAAATAAGTAGGAATTCTAATGTCGCCAATGTATTTGAAAAGAAATACTGCATAGTAATGATGCCCATATAAACAGTCTGTGTAGGAGAATAGGATCTGCCTCTTATGTTGCCCCCACTTTTTTTCTGATGTTAGCACTGGTTTCTGGCTATAGTCTGGCTGGGTCCCTGCCAATCAGGGCCCCAGCCTCTCTGTTCTCTCTAAACGACATAGAGTGCACTCTAGGTGCACTAGTGATTGGATACTGTGGTGCCTTATCAGTCCCTAGTATATGGTACCTTAGGTGCCAAGGGCATAGGTACTTCACAGGCCTACCAGGGGCTGCAGCATGTGTTATGCCACCCCTGGGAAGCAGTCTAAATCTGACACCACAGGCCTGCTACTGCAGCCTGGGTGAGGTGGTGCTAGCACCCCTCACTGAGATATAGGTTTCCTATATCTCTCCTGCACACACATATAAACCTATCAGTCACCCCTAAGGCAGGCCCTATCAATCCTGAGGGCAGGGTGCTTGGCTTCTATGTGAGGGGTGCCTCTGCCTGAGCAGGGCCCCTCTGCAGCTCTCAGAGTCTATTCTCTGGTGCTGTTTGTGGATGCGGTTAAACCATATACTATTTAAGTGCATTATATCCTCGCGGTAAATGCTAACTTTGGAATGGCTGCATCAAAACATGTCGTGTTTGGTGTCAAACATCTTGGAATACTACCCCCCCGCCAATCTTGGCGGCGGGGGTAGCATTCCACCCTTCTAGAGGATAAGACATGTACCTGCTGTGGAAACGCGGTAGAATCCTAAAGAGCCCTGGCATCACAAAATGGATGCCACCAGTCACAGACACTGGGCTGCCCTCCTGCTGATGACCGAAACTCGCAGTGGAGGAAGCCCAACAATAGGCATCCTGTCACAGGGAGGTGTAACCACCTTCCAGACAGGGTTTAGTGTATTGGGGCTGGGTGGGTGCACTCTTAGAGTGCTTTGAAGTCCTGCACTGGGGGAGCAGAAGGCTCCTCTGTGCATATGCCAGTTCAAACCAGCTCAGGGGCTACCTGCCCCTGCTCTGGCGCGAAACTGGACAAAGGGAAGTGGGTGTAGCCACCCCTCCCTTGACCCTCCCATAGGTGGGGTCATAGAGCTAGTCCATCCCCTCTTTTTAGTATAAGAGGGGAACCTTGCCATTGCAAAGCAGATAACCCCTGGACGACGCTCTACAGAAGAATCCTGGCCCTTCGACGTTCCACTACCTTTGGAAGACAGAAGAATCTCCCTTGGAGTCAAGGAGTGACTCCCCTGCTTGGCAGGCACCAAAAACGACAACGACGGTCGCAAACTATGCCGCTCCCGCCGGAGTCCGAAGTCCCTGCAGCCCAAGAAGTAGATTTCCTGACCTCTCCCAGGCCATCGTGAGTCCCTAGCAAAGCTGAGGCAAGTGGACCCCAAGAGTAACGAGGAACCGCGACCCCTGGGTACCGTGCACTATTGTCGAGTGCAACCCTTTCACAACGTTCTACGAACCTGTGCTTTGGACCACGTGTGGTCCCGACCTCCAGCAGGAATCCCTCCGAAGATCAGAGGCCTACACCGTCCCGAGTGACCGTGGGCCCCTGTTGAGTGATTCCGCCCGAGGTGTCTTCGCGATCCCTTGCCCGCTGGCTTGTGGGTCCCCAGAAGACTTCTTAAAGAAACCAAAGGGCTCCCTGGTTGCTCCAGGCCTGCCCTGACTTACCCTTGCTGGGTGAGTTCCACAGACCTTGCTGGTCTGCGCCATCGACTTTTCTTCATCTCCCCGAGACTTGCGGCTGCCAAGGCTTGTTGGCTCCGATCGAGTTGCCGACACTGCAGTCAGCTGCAGACGTCGAGGACACACCGAATCCAGCTCCTGGTCATCGTCGACGCCTCCTGGACCACGTGGCTGAAGAGTCAAGGCACCTGCAACCGACCTGAATCACTCGACGACGGTGGGCATCCATCTTCCTTGCCCCGAGTCACTGCCAAGTGACTTTGAACACTGTCCCCTCTGCTTTCAGGTCATCCTTCTTCAGAATCCAGGCTTGGATTCCACCGGACACTTCTTCAGCTCCCGCAAGCAGCAAGTCTTCTTTGTTCGCCATTGAAAACGACGCCGCGACCCGACACCAAAGGACACCTGTGCACCCGGCTTCCCTGGGTGAGGTAACTCCAGCACTACGGTGCTCCTGTGGGTGTGGGCCCTAGAACGACTTACCCTGTAAGTGACTTGCTTGTAGGTTCTATAGAAGTATCCTAAAACTCTTTATTTCCAACCGCGACTTGCCCCATTGAAGTCAACGGCGATCCGCGCCTGTGTATCTACACTGCACGCGTCCCCCGTGGGTCCTTTACTTACCTGCCTTGGGTGGTTTCGTGAGGCCCCAGCACTTCTGAAGGCCCTAGGCCTTGTCTCCCTGCAAGTCGTTGTTTCTAAGTCTCTTACTTAGTATATGGTCTGGTACGCCCTAGGGCCCCAGCCATATTTTGTGCTTAACTTATTGTGAAACGTTGATTTGTGCATATGTTTGTCTTCTAATCTCATAAAGAGATTAGTAGAGAGTTATTTAGAAATAAATACATATATATTTGATATATATACCTGTGTGGTGTCTTTTCATTTGGTGATTCAAGAGATTATATGGTAAAACAAGCTGCTTTACATTCCTCCGAGACTTAGCCTGAAGGCTGCTCTCCACAGCTACCACTAGGATAGCTTTCTTTAAAAGGTTGTCTTAAACCTATCTACCATAAGAGTCGATTTGCCCTGGTGCAAGGTGTCCACTTTAATTAGTGAACAGCATATACCAGGCCAACTTCTCACATTGGTGGGCAGCGTGTGGGATTCCAGCTTGCCATTGTTTTACCAGAAAATCTCTATTTGAATTACTAATTGAAAACCATTATAGGTACTCAAGGTACATATAAAGTCAAGCTTAGTATCAATAAGTTCTACTGAACTTAGAGCTGTGTGCCAAGGGATAGCACACCCTTTCCACAGCTCAAGATAGGATCAGTAGGCCACAAACTAGTGTAGGTAGTACAACACTGCACAACACTAGAATGTCCTTAAGGGGTGGACCCAGTGGATCCACTCAGCCTCAGTATAAGGACATGGCTTTCTCTGACTTGAGAGCCATGTGTGTTGACAGACACCTGAGACTAGGACAGAGTCCCTCAACACTACACCTGATAGATCTGCTGACAGCAGATGACCTTAGATTGGCTCTAGGAGCTAAAGGGTTTGAATCAGTGGGTGGGTCAGTCATAGTATCTGGGTCAGATGATGAAAATCAGAATGACCAAGACTCTGTGATTGAAGGGCCAGGCTCCAAGGGGCCTGAAAAGGACAGAGGAATTCTCCCTAAGAGAACTGACAGAGAGGAGGAGAGGCACAGATCCCCTTCCAGGGAATCTGACCACTCTTATCACTCTGGCAGAGAATTTGTCCAGCAGAGGAGCTCATACTTTTCCTTAAGAGAGACCTCCTCTGAGAGAAGGTGCAAACTGCTCCAGTATGAGGAAGCCAGAGTGGCCCTCAGAACCAAGCAGTTGGCACTGGATAGGAAGCCCTGGAGATCCAGAGAGCTTCTAGAAAAGAGGGGTTAGAACCCCCTGGTGGCAGCAACAGTGTCCCTAGAGGCAGAGAATATATTCCTGACCATAGGAACCTGAGCAAGGTTGTTCCTCCCTACCAGAGTGGGGATGATATCCACAAGTGGATAACTGCTATGGAGAGGGTCTGTAGAGTACAGCAGGTCCCCAAAAGCAGTGGGCAGCAATCTTGTGGCTCTCCTTTTCAGATAAAGGAAGAGACAAGCTCCTCACTGTTAGAGAGGAGGATGCTGATGATTATGAGGTCCTGAAGAGTGCACTGATAGATGGGTTTGGCTTAACCACTGAGCAGTACAGGTTGAAGTTCAGAGATACCCAGAAGGCACAGACTCAGGACTGGACTGACTTTGTTGATTGTGCAACCAAGGCTCTAGAGGGTTGGCTGGTTGGCAGTAGGGTTACTGATTTCAAGGGATTGTATAATCTGATGATGAGAGAACAGATCCTAAATAATTGCCAGAACCAGTTGTTGCATCAGTACCTGGTGGACTCTGATCTGACCTCTCCCCAAGAATTGGGAAAGAAAGCAGACAAATGGGTCAGAACCAGGGTGAGGCAGAAAACCCAGAACCAAGGGGGTGACACTAAGAAGCAAGATCCTAAAGGCTCTGAGAAAGGTGGGGATAAGTCAAAAGACCAGAAGTCTTCACAAGGGCCCCAAAAATCTGCATCTGGTGGGGAGTCACAGTCCAACAAGGGAAAAGGCCAAAAGAAGCCCTGGTGCAAATTCTGTAAACAGAAAGGGCACTGGACTTCTGATTGTACCAAGTCCAAAGACCAAACCACCACCACTCCTGCCCCTAAGGCAACTGTGCCCCCTAGCTCAGCTACTGGTGGAGGTGGTACGCAGAATAAGGGTGTAGTAGGGTTGACCCTGGGTTCTGAAGTGGATTCTGACCTAGTCAGAGTGACCACTCAGGCAATGCTGATTTGTGAGGAAACATTGATATGTCCTTCCTAGTAAGCCCCAGTAATCTGGGCAAGTACAAACAGCAGCCTTTGATAAATGGCAAACAGGCTTTGGCATTTAGGGACACAGGTGCTAGTGTCACCATGGTGGCAGAGGACCTAGTGGACCCTGGACAGATCATCCTGGGTGAAATGTACCAGGTGACCAATGCAAGCAATGTCCAGACCAACCATAGTCTGGCAGTTGTGAATTTCTCCTGGGGAGGGGTAACTGGCCTCAAGAAAGTTGTAGTCAGTGCAGACCTCCCTGTAGAATGTCTATTGGGCAATGATCTAGAGACTTCAGCCTGGTCTGAAGTAGAGTTATGGACTCATGCTGAGATGTTGGGCATCCCTGCAGAGGTATTTGCTGTGACCAGGTCACAAGCAAGAATGCATGACACTGAACCAGCTCTGGATCCTGGAACAATGGACCAGATGCTTCCCAAGAGGAGGAGCAGTAGGGTTAAGGCAGTGCCTTCCCCTCTGTCTCAGATCAAGGATTCACTTCCAGAGGGAGGTGAAGCAGAACCTGAAGAAGGAACTGCCCCAGAGGGACTTGAACCTGACCAGGTTGAGTTCTTGGGGGCAGGGGCCCTTCCAGGGAAGATCTGAGTAAGGAGCAACAGTGCTGCCCCTCTCTTGAACCCCTCAGACAGCAGGCTGCTGCTGAGGCTGCTGGGAGTGCTAGTGGGTCCCATAAAGTTTATTGGGATGAGGGACTCCTATATTCTGAGGGTAGAGACCCAGCCCCTGGAGCCACCAGGAGGTTGGTAATACCTCAGAAGTTTAGGGGGTTCCTCTTGACCTTAGCACATGATATCCCTTTAGCAGGACACTTGGGCCAAAACAAGACCTGGGACAGGCTTGTTCCACATTTTCATTGGCCACATATGTCAGAGGACACAAAGGAGTTTTGTCGCTCCTGTGTCACTTGCCAAGCCAGTGGTAAGGCAGGTGGCACAACAAAGGCCCCCTGATACCACTACCTGTGGTGGGGGTACCCTTTGAAAGGGTAGGGATTGACATTGTTGGTCCCCTTGACCCTCAGACTGCATCTGGGCACAGATTTATCCTGGTGGTAGTGGATCATGCCACCAGGTACCCAGAGGCAATTCCCTGAGGACCACCACAGCACCTGTGGTGGCAAGAGCCCTCATTGGAGTTTTCTCCAGACTGGGTTTTCCAAAGGAGGTCATTTCTGACAGAGGTACCAACTTCATGTCAGGATATCTGAAAGCAATGTGGAAGGAGTGTGGTGTAACTTATAAGTTCACCACCCCTATCACCCACAATGCAATGGTTTAGTTGAACGCTTCAACAAAACCTTGAAAGGAATGATTAAAGGACTCCCAGAGAAGCTTAGGCGGAAATGGGACCTTCTTCTTCCTTGCCTGTGGTTTGCCTACAGAGAGGTTCCACAGAAGGGGGTTGGTTACAGCCCATTTGAGCTTCTGTTTGGGCATCCTGTGAGAGGTCCACTATGTTTGGTAAAGAGGGCTGGGAGTTACCTCTCAAGCCCCCAAACAAGATGTGATGGACTATGTACTTGGTCTCCGCTCCCGGATGGCAGAGTACATGAAAAAGGCAACCAAAAACCTGGAGGCCAGCCAAGAATTGCAAAAGCTTGGCATGACCAAAGGCTGTGCTGACTGTATACCAGCCAGGACAGAAAGTGTGGGTGTTGGAGCCTGTGGCCCCAGCAGCCCTCCAGGACAAGTGGAGTGGCCCCCATACAATAGTTGAACAGAAGGGAGAAGTCACCTATCTGGTGAATCTTGGAACTCCCAGGAGCCCCCTAAGGGTGCTTCATGTCAACAGATTAAAGCCATATGTTGACAGGGCTGACATGGGCTTGCTCATGGCAACTGATGAGGACCAGGAGGAGGAGAGTGACCCTCTCCCTGACCTGCTCTCTCAGAACCCTGATGATGGGTCAGTAGATGGTGTTGCTTTGGCAAGCAGCCTCACTGACCATCAGCAAACTGAGTGCAGACAAGTTCTGCAACAGTTTAGACATATGTTTAGCCTGACCCCTAGTCAGACTACCTGGTGCACCCATGAGGTGGACACTGGGGACAGTCTGCCTGTCAAGAATAAAATCTACAGGCAACCTGACCATGTCAGGGACTGTATCAGGACTGAAGTCCAGAAAATGTTGGAGTTAGGCGTGATTGAGCCTTCAGATAGCCCTTGGGCTAGCCCAGTAGTCCTGGTACCCAAACCTCATACCCAGGGTGGTAAGAAAGAAATGAGGTTTTGTGTAGACTACAGAGGCCTCAATGCAGTCACTAGGACTGATGCCTATCCCATACCAAGGGCAGATGAGCTGATTGATACTTTGGCCTCAGCCAAATATCTAAGCACATTTGACCTAACAGCTGGCTACTGGCAAATCAGATTAGCTGATGATGCAAAAGCCAAAACAGCATTTTCGACCCCTGGTGGGCTACTACCACTTTGTGGTGATGCCCTTTGGATTGAAAAATGCACCTGCCACTTTTCAGAGGTTGGTGAATAAAGTTCTGGCAGGGATGGAAACTTATTGCTCAGCTTATCTAGATGATATTGCTGTCTTTAGTTCCTCCTGGCAGGATCACCTGGTCCACCTCAGAAATGTTTTGGAGGCCCTGCAGAAAGCAGGCCTCACTATCAAGGCCACCAAGTGCCAGATAGGGCAGAGTCAGGTTGTGTACCTGGGCCACCTTGTAGGTGGAGGCCAGGTTCAGCCTTTACAGAGCAAAATCCAAACCATAATGGAATGGGTTGCTCCAACCACCCAGACACAGGTGAGAGCCTTCTTAGGCCTGACTGGGTACTATAGGAGGTTTGTCAAGGGATATGGATCTATAGTGACCCCCTTGAATGATCTTACCTCTAAGAAAATGCCAAAAAGGTTCAGTGGACAGCTAGCTATCAAAAGGCATTTGAAGACCTAAAGCAGGCCATGTGCACTGCCCCCATCTTACAGAGTCCAGACTACACCAAAAAGTTCATTGTCCAAACAGATGCTTCTGAGCTGGGTGTGGGAGCTGTACTGTCTCAACTGAATGATGAAGGTCAAGACCAGCCAGTAGCTTTTATTAGCAGAAGGCTGACCCCTAGAGAGAAACGTTGGTCAGCTATAGAGAGGGAGGCCTTTGCTGTGGTATGGGCCCTGAAGAAGCTGAGGCCATACTTGTTTGGTACTCACTTCATAGTTCAGACTGACCACAAGCCCCTCCTATGGCTAAAGCAGATGAAAGGTGAAAACCCAAAACTTTTGAGGTGGTCCATTTCCCTACAGGGGATGGACTATACAGTGGAACATAGGCCTGGGACCCAACATGCCAATGCAGATGGACTCTCAAGGTATTTCCACTTTGAACACGAAGACTCAACTGGTCAAGGTTAGTCTAGTGTCCCTACGTTTGGGGGGTTGTGTAGGAGAGTAGGATCTGCCTCTTATGTTGCCCCCACTTTTTTCTGATGTTAGCACTGGTTTCTGGCTATAGTCTGGCTGGGTCCCTGCCAATCAGGGCCCCAGCCTCTCTGTTCTCTCTAAACGACATAGAGTGCACTCTAGGTGCACTAGTGATTGGATACTGTGGTGCCTTATCAGTCCCTAGTATATGGTACCTTAGGTGCCAAGGGCATAGGTACTTCACAGGCCTACCAGGGGCTGCAGCATGTGTTATGCCACCCCTGGGAAGCAGTCTAAATCTGACACCACAGGCCTGCTACTGCAGCCTGGGTGAGGTGGTGCTAGCACCCCTCACTGAGATATAGGTTTCCTATATCTCTCCTGCACACACATATAAACCTATCACTCACCCCTAAGGCAGGCCCTATCAATCCTGAGGGCAGGGTGCTCGGCTTCTATGTGAGGGGGTGCCTCTGCCTGAGCAGGGCCCCTCTGCAGCTCTCAGAGTCTATTCTCTGGTGCTGTTTGTGGATGCGGTTAAACCATATACTATTTAAGTGCATTATATCCTCGCGGTAAATGCTAACTTTGGAATGGCTGCATCAAAACATGTCGTGTTTGGTGTCAAACATCTTGGAATACTACCCCCCGCCAATATTGGCAGCGGGGTAGCATTCCACCCTTCTAGAGGGATAAGACATGTACCTGCTGTGGAAACGCGGTAGAATCCTAAAGAGCCCTGGCATCACAAAATGGATGCCACCAGTCACAGACACTGGGCTGCCCTCCTGCTGATGACCGAAACTCGCAGTGGAGGAAGCCCAACAATAGGCATCCTGTCACAGGGAGGTGTAACCACCTTCCAGACAGGGTTTAGTGTATTGGGGCTGGGTGGGTGCACTCTTAGAGTGCTTTGAAGTCCTGCACTGGGGGAGCAGAAGGCTCCTCTGTGCATATGCCAGTTCAAACCAGCTCAGGGGCTACCTGCCCCTGCTCTGGCGCGAAACTGGACAAAGGGAAGTGGGTGTAGCCACCCCTCCCTTGACCCTCCCATAGGTGGGGTCATAGAGCTAGTCCATCCCCTCTTTTTAGTATAAGAGGGGGAACCTTGCCATTGCAAAGCAGATAACCCCTGGACGACGCTCTACAGAAGAATCCTGGCCCTTCGACGTTCCACTACCTTTGGAAGACAGAAGAATCTCCCTTGGAGTCAAGGAGTGACTCCCTGCTTGGCAGGCACCAAAAACGACAACGACGGTCGCAAACTACGCTGCTCCCGCCGGAGTCCGAAGTCCCTGCAGCCCAAGAAGTAGATTTCCTGACCTCTCCCAGGCCATCGTGAGTCCCCAGCAAAGCTGAGGCAAGTGGACCCCACGAGTAACGAGGAACCGCGACCCCTGGGTACTGTGCACTATTGTCGAGTGCAACCTTTTCACAACGTTCTACGAACCTGTGCTTTGGACCACGTGTGGTCCCGACCTCCAGCAGAAATCCCTCCGAAGATCAGAGGCCTACACTGTCCCGAGTGACCGTGGGCCCCTGTTGAGTGATTCCGCCCGAGGTGTCTTCGCGATCCCTTGCCCGCTGGCTTGTGGGTCCCCAGAAGACTTCTTAAAGAAACCAAAGGGCTCCTCTGGTTGCTCCAGGCCTGCCCTGACTTACCCTTGCTGGGTGAGTTCCACAGACCTTGCTGGTCTGCGCCATTGACTTTTCTTCATCTCCCCGAGACTTGCGGCTGCCAAGGCTTGTTGGCTCCGATCGAGTTGCCGACACCGCAGTCAGCTGCAGACGTCGAGGGACACACCGAATCCAGCTCCTGGTCGTCGTCGACGCCTCCTGGACCACGTGGCTGAAGAGTCAAGGCACCTGCAACTGACCTGAATCACTCGACGACGGTGGGCATCCATCTTCCTTGCCCCGAGTCACTGCCAAGTGACTTTGAACACTGTCCCCTCTGCTTTCAGGTCATCCTTCTTCAGAATCCAGGCTTGGATTCCACCGGACACTTCTTCAGCTCCCGCAAGCAGCAAGTCTTCTTTGTTCGCCATTGAAAACGACGCCGCGACCCGACACCAAAGGACACCTGTGCACCCGGCTTCCCTGGGTGAGGTAACTCCAGCACTACGGTGCTCCTGTGGGTGTGGGCCCTAGAACGACTTACCCTGTAAGTGACTTGCTTGTAGGTTCTATAGAAGTATCCTAAAACTCTTTATTTCCAACCGCGACTTGCCCCATTGAAGTCAACGGCGATCCGCGCCTGTGTATCTACACTGCACGCGTCCCCCGTGGGTCCTTTACTTACCTGCCTTGGGTGGTTTCGTGAGGCCCCAGCACTTCTGAAGGCCCTAGGCCTTGTCTCCCTGCAAGTCGTTGTTTCTAAGTCTCTTACTTAGTATATGGTCTGGTACGCCCCTAGGGCCCCAGCCATATTTTGTGCTTAACTTATTGTGAAACGTTGATTTGTGCATATGTTTGTCTTCTAATCTCATAAAGAGATTAGTAGAGAGTTATTTAGAAATAAATACATATATATTTGATATATATACCTGTGTGGTGTCTTTTCATTTGGTGATTCAAGAGATTATATGGTAAAACAAGCTGCTTTACATTCCTCCGAGACTTAGCCTGAAGGCTGCTCTCCACAGCTACCACTAGGATAGCTTTCTTTAAAAGGTTGTCTTAAACCTATCTACCATAAGAGTCGATTTGCCCTGGTGCAAGGTGTCCACTTTAATTAGTGAACAGCATATACCAGGCCAACTTCTCACAGTCTGTGAAAAGGGCTCTGAAGAATTGTAGGATAGGGGTGAGTCAAATACTGTTGCAGCAGAAGCAATAAACTCAAATTCATCTTTAACACTCCTACTGGGCCCATACCGGTTGTCCTACCGGTATGGGCCCGCCCAGATTTACTCGGGGCTTCGTACATAATTCAGTTACATCCAAGTAATCATGTTCAGCTTCATCAGTCACAGTTTCATTTCTAGGCGGTGGCAACAGAGTGGATGGGTTCAGTATAATGCATCTTTTAAGTGTTATGTTCTCTGCACCCAGAAGTATTTGTTCATACTTCGTAAGTCGACTATTAGTTAAATACTGCATCCGAGTATGGGTCAACAGTAATTCCACTGGATGGGGTGCAAACACAGTCAGTGGATGTCCCATGACTATGCTTTTAGGCAACGCTAGAGCTACAGGATCAAGAGTTGCTGAAAAATAAGCGACAGGTCTGCGATTGCTTCCGTGCATCTGTAACAGTATTGAAGGAGCACAGCCTTTCCTTTTACTACAAAATAACACAAAGCACTTGTTCTAATCAGGCAATCCCAGAGCTGGTACCCTACAAAAGCATTCTCGTAGCTCAGGGAAGGCAGTCATACAGCTGTCATCCCAAGGTACCGATCGGACACGTGTTTGTGCGTCAACCTCAGGAGAGGTTTTGCTGTCAAAGAAAAGTTTGGAATCCATTGACGACATTAGCCCACCATTGCTAAGAACATGCAGATGTATTTTTGGGTAGTTGGTGGACTCATGTTAAGAATCGCAGAGACTTTTTCTTGTGACACTTTTCTTGCTCCTTTTTCAATGTGATGTCCTAAGTACAGGACTTCAGTTTGGCAAAACTGTATCTTAGTCAGGGATACTTTATGTCCATTTCCAGCCAGATGATTCAAAAGGCAATGGCATCAATCTTGCAAGCTTTCTTAGTATTTGATGCTACAAACAGGTCGTCAATGTACTGTACTAACACTGAGTGATTTGGCATTACCAGAGACTCGAGATTTTTCTTGAGAATCTGATTAAAAATTGAGGGGTTTTCCTTGTACCCTTGTGAGAATCAGCACCATACCAGAAAATGATTGCTGAAATGGAAAGCAAAGAGGAACTGACTATCCTCATGCAAAGGAATAGAAAAGAAAGCTTGACATATAATCAATGACTGAAAACCATTCAGCCTCGCAAGGAATCTGAAATAAGATCATAGCTAGGTTTGGTGCCACAGGACAACAAGGGACAACGATTGCATTTATTTTCTGCAAATCATGCACAATATGATGCTTGCCATTTGGCTTCTGCAAGCCAATAATGGTAGAGTTACATGCAGTCCCCATTATCTCCTTCAAGATTCCTTGCTCAATGATTGAGCCAGCAGAAGACACACAGATGATGGACGGAATGCAGAGCAAATCAAACATTTACCCCAGTCAATAGATCTGGGTTAAATCCATCATTCTTTTGCACACCATGCCTACCTAGCTTAGACCCAGCCATATGCAAATAAGACTTGACCCTGTGCCTCATGGGAACAGTCCAGCCCGAACTGCCAAGCCAGGTCCTCCCTGGACCGGAAAAAAGTATCCTGGGACCAGTTTCGGGCATCACCCCTCATTAGCCAGGCTAGGCTGAATCCAGTGACACAGTGAGCCCGGGACCCAAGTCTGGGCATACCTGGCGCACTTAGGGCGAGAAAGCAAAAGACACACATATGATGATTGAGACAATCACAGGAGTAATTCTGGCAAAAGAATCTGGAACCAAATTGTATTGTGGGATTCTGCTTTGGGTTTGCTGTGATTCGGACTGGCTCAACACCTTTGATTAGTCTGAAATCTTTACCTGAAAAGTCCCAGACTTTAGGCAACGGTTTCTTTCCATTCAATGGGTTGATCCCTCCTTGGTTAGAAGGGGGATACATTCCCATGTCAGATCTCGGTTGGGAAAGTTTAAAAACAACATCCTCATCATTAGTATGAAATTCAATATCTTTTGGAGTGCAATAGATGGAACAATTCAATTTAAATAGTAAGCCACGTCTAAGTAGATTCACTGAACATGAATCACAAACCACAAATCGATGTCGATCCTCAAAGGACCCTATTTTAACAAGAACTGGTTCTGAAATTGAGGTGGAAAACTTTTTATTTGAAACTCCTACAACATTGATACTTTCTCCAGAGAGGGGTAGGTTAGGAACCTCTGCTGTTCTTACAGTAGAGTGGGTAGCACCAGTGTCATTGAGGAATGAGACATGATTCCTGTTACTTCTCCATCTGCATATGGACCTCTCTGGTCTACCTTAAAAGCTGCATCAAGCACGCAGTCCTCCTCCCCCCTCAGACACCGTCAGGCTGACGGGTCCTGATTGAAATTGTCTGTCTGAATCAAATACTGTTGTGACGCATTTTGATTTGGGAAAGAGTTTCTATTCGCCTGCTGACTCTGATTCATATTGTACCTTTGCACCTGAACATTCTGTTGAGGCATCGGAGCTTGAGGTATTTGCATTGATTGGGATGTATTAGAATTTTGCACTCTCTGGGCCTTATTCACAAAGGTAAACTTAGACCAAAAGTATAAGTTTAGACCTGAAGTCTAAGTTTAGACCAAAAGTCTAACTTTACTACTACTAAAGTTAGACTTTTGGTCTAAGTTTAGACCAAAAGTCTAACTTAGACCAAAAGTCTAACTTTAGTAGTAGTAAAGTTAGACTTTTGGTTTAAGGTTAGACCAAAAGTCTAAGTTAGACCAAAAGTCTAACTTTAGTAGTAGTAAAGTTAGACTTTTGGTCTAAGTTAGACTTTTGGTCTAAACTTAGACCAAAAGTCAAACTTTACTAGTAGTAAAGTTAGACTTCAGGTCTAAACTTAGACTCTCAGGTCTAAACTTAGACTTTTGGTCTAAGTTTACATTTGTGAATCAGGCCCTCTGTTTTTGTATCTGTTGAGTCTGGACCATGTTATTTCTGTCAGACTGTTCATACCCTCCATTCTGTATCTGATTTCCAAGATTGTTCACATTAAATTTACACTCTCGTTTCCAATGCCCAAATTTTCCACACACATGACAAGGAATTGTTTTCTTCAAAAACCATTAACACAATACAATACAGGAACCATATTAAATCCTCCCTGTACTGGAACTGTATTGTAAAAATCCAAAGGATTCTGACCTCTTTGTATTGCTTTCATCTGGGCTATCATTAATTTTTCTTTCAGATTTTTGTGCTTAACCTCTAATTCATCTCCACAGTACTTTGCATGACACACAATTTTGCCAATCGGTCTGTTCTGACAGCATAATAAATGCAGGTGAATTATGGAAGACATCTCAGGTCACAAACCATTTATGGATCTGTAAACAAAATGTCCCATATCTTTTTCTGCTACATTTTCCATTCCACTGTACTGTCTGAAAACTTGTATCAATCTCTTGCAAAGAGCATGAACTGATTCTTTAATTTCTTGGGTTGTGGTGTCAATTTTTAGCCAATAGATTTCTTTAGGAGAAGAATCTTCTTCAATACCACTGATGATGAGGCACCCGTTCTAGGATCACTCTCTGGTTCTGTTTCAGGCCAAGCTTCAGAACTTTTATACTCGGTTCACAAATATCCAGGAACCACAAAGTCAAACAGGATATTCAAATTCAAATCTATCCACAGAACTTTGGAAATTTTCACAAACCTTTCAATCTGCTTGTACCATTCCACTAGATTATCTCTTAATTTCGGGAATTCATTTGTGAATGACAAAATATCAGCTCTATTCCATGGCACATGCACATACCCTTCACCCGGTACCTCCTGCATAGGAAGCATCTGTACTTCTCATACTCCTCCGTTGATTACAACTAGAGTTGTCTGCATCCTAACTCTGTGTTTCCTTCTTTTTGACCATCTACCTTCCCATTTCTCTCTCTCACTCCATTTCTTGATCAGTTTCATCAGTTCCTTAATCTGCAATTTCATTCCAGCTGGCCTCATGTTAGCAAAATCTTTGTTATTGAAGTCTAATCTTTATGTCTTTTGCAAAACCTTTGATCTCTGAACATCATTTTCATATTTCTGAGCCAATTCAACTAGCTTCTCATGTGTGTGTCTAGCTCATCTGGTAATGTCTTTACAAAGGAACAATGGTTCTTCCTCCTGGTAGGCATCTAATCAAGATGTACTAAGAGTTCCCAACATCATTTCTTCTAACTCTACATTTAGCTTGGCCACATCTAATGTTTTTCTCTTCACTGGGACTGGAGCAGTATCAGAACTTTGATTATTATTTGGGGTACTAAACCCTCTAAGCCAATCATACAATTCTTGTGGTGTAAATTCAGATGTTTCTCTTGAAGTATTTGATGCAATCCCATTAGCCAAATCTTTACTTGTTCCAGGTTGTATATATAATGCAGATGTATCAGACACCAAAATTCCCATTGGTGCAGTCATTTCAGTAGCATGGTAACTTATTTCAGGAGGCTCACTTGTTCTGGGGACATAAAAAGGTGGTAGCAACTGAACCATTCAACTTCTAGAGTCAACTTGTGTCTGATTTGAAATGGAACCTGTACTCTTAGTACCATTAGTATTACTTCGAGTCGGAACCACAAAGAGGTACAACAGGACTAATAGTAACAGGAACAGTTAAAGTGTCTGGAGCATTCAATTCAATTGGATTCAATGGAGCTGGTATTTCTGTTCCCCCTCTTGAATGAGAAACCAGTGTAGTTTAATATTGGTACTTCAGGCATTACAGGGGCATTTGGAATCCCAGCTGTGTTTCTATTTGTCAAACTCTCACTCTGAGATTCATTATATGGTGGTGGAGGATTCAACAATAAGTCATTTAAAAGATCTATGTTGCCATTTTCTTCATCTGTTTCAGCATCACTCTTTTCTGTCTCAGCATTTTTTTCTTTACACTTTTTGTTTTCCCCTAATCTCTCCTTCAACAGGTATCAAGGAGTACATTCTTGTTCCCTGGATAACATCTGCTCTCCATAATCACTGTTGTGCATCCCAGCTAGCTTCTGCATACTGATCTATGGTTCTTCTATATCCTCCCTGATACTTTTCGTTCTTTTTATGCTGAGCTAGGTGTTCCTAAGTATTTAATGCTTCAAACTGAATTGGTCTAGGAGGTGGTCTCATTTCGTATAATCTCCTCCTGAAATTCCCAACGATTCTCAAATTAAGTGTCCCATAACGAGGAAACTGTAGATCCTCGTATTTCTCTGTAATTTCATGCCAATGTTAAAGCCAAAGACATGGATGTAATCCTTTGTCCATCAAAATGATGTATCCTGTTGTACCCTCTGGCCTTGTGTCTTCTCCTATTATAACAGGTATTGTCACATATCCTTGTATTAGTTTTCATAAAGCTTTGGAAAGCTTCATTTTATTCAATTTCGCATTTCACAAATATTTTCCACAAAATCAGGAAATTAAATTCTCCCACAATTCTCTTGTTCGGCAATCACAACTAATAACAGCACAACTTTCTATGACATAGTCAACCAGTCTCAGCATGGCTTACACCTACCTACCAATCGACACACTGTGATTTCAAGCTCGCTCCTTGCACAAACTCAAACTCCTTTACAATTTTCTTTGCCGCATTTTCTTAGCAAATACACAAGACAATATGCAAGCATTTTCAACATAAAACTGTCTGCTCCACTAAAGGAAAGATGTCTCTTATTCAAAAGGTAACATAAAATAACCTTATTTCTTATACCCATGTTTCTCATTCACATCAAATAAAATCTCGACCAGCAGGATTTCACCCTTAAATGATACAGTTATTCCATGTGTACCTGAGATAAACTATACCAGTTTTTTACCACTAGCACTCAAAAGGAAGTCCCTTTCCATAAAATGTTGTCAAAAACATCTCACAACAAACAGCACAACACAGCAGACGACTTACTCAGTGTCTTCTACACTGAGACCACCACGTAGGTACATATCCCGGGATCTTAGGCCACAAACGGACCTGATAACAACGTCAACTGCTTTGCATTAAGCAATATGGTGCATAACTTCGCAGAATATCACATAGCCATCTTAAACACCGCACTCTAAGCCAAAGCAGTCGCAACGTGCATCCCTATTAATACTCACACTACTTTGCTGCTACAGGTTGTCGAAATCCGTCAGTGCTCCATCAATCCTTCTGCCAAACCATGGGATTATGGGCTTTTTCGACTGGACAAGGGAAATCTACCTTGGACACCATAAATCTTCATGTCACTAGGCAAAACCATCCTCTGTGACCAAGATTTGTTGTAGCAGAAGCAATAAACTTGAATCCAACTTTAACACTCATACTGGGCCCGTACACGTAGGATTTTTACTTAGATTTAATACTTCACCTCAGAGGCGATGGTCCTCTGATGGATCTTTCTTCATCTTAGTGAGGGGTGAGAAATCAGGATGTCCAGCTGTCGGCCACCCAATGAGGACCATTAATTAGTAGCCAACTCACAAATTGGTGATCAGGTTCAAATATATCACTCTAAAAATAATGCTGTAAAAATAAAGTATTGCATTTGGAAGACCCATCATCCTAAAGAAGTTTAATCTGAAAAGAATCATAGAAACCAAGAGCTCTGCTATGACTACAGAACAAGAGCAAAAGAACCTGATGTACTGAAAATATTATTTGACTCTCTCTATTAGGTATTTAAAAATCAGTCAGATAATTGCAAGCACAGTTTCTGTAGAAAGAACATCAAGACACAATAAAGGACTCAGCCGAATTTAGATAATTTGTTTATTGTATTAAAGATGCAAAGAAGCTCAGCCATTAGTCTCACAGCTTGAAATATAAAATCACACATCTGGCCAAAGTAATTCTATTGCTAAATACAGGCATCTATAAGAAGATGGTTCCAATCGTTAAAGATTCCTACCACCAATAAAGGCAGGAGGATGGTTTCACAAGGGTTCTCTTAGCATGGGCAAGGGGATCAAGCTGAAGTCCACTAGGGAAAGGTCCATGGGCATGATCAAGGGGAATGGAGCATAAATCAGGAAAGTTCAAGTCTGGCCTCCCACCAAACTGTTCCAAATCGTCCAACAGGCAAGTTCATTAGCAACGGCAAAAAGGCAAAGGGAATAATAGAGAAAGTCCGGCAGGTAGGCAGGAGGCAAGATCAGTGGGAATGAAGAAGCCAGAGCTCCCTCCTCCTAGGAAAGTCACTTTTTATAGTCTCATACTGTCCAAGGTGACATCAATAGTCACCCCATGATGATCTGATCATCATGTGATCATTATTCCATTCTCCAGGTACAAATTGATACTCCAGCATACTTTCCCATGCTCATCATGACAAAATGTCCATTTTGTCCTCACAGGTTAGTTGACAAAGCACTTATTTACTTTGTTGCTCTACATGGATATAGTCCAGAGGTCATTTTCCCACCATTGATACACAAGGAGGTGCTGTAAGAAAGTAGCTTGTTGCTTAAAGAATGTCACATGAACAATAACAAATAAAGCAACATTTGAGGGAACGTATCAAAGTCCATTGCACAAGGCTATGAAATAATGCAGCCTAAGGAGAAAATCAATTCAAATGCTTTTTAAAGTTAACATTTCTTATTTAGTAAAATAAACTCCTAATTAAGTTCAAGCTTAACGTAATAAATCAAACATATCATATATAAGGATTTTGTAATGCTGTCATTGATTGTTACACAGAAATGTTCAACTCTAAATGTGGCTAACTACCACAATTTTAAAAAGTATCAACGTTTAAACTATTTCTAAAAATCAATAAAATAAAATTGTTTATATGATTAAATTCTCTTTTCAAAATATTGAGCACTTATACTGAAAGTTTCAATCAACTAACATATTGCATGCATGAAATGCATCATTGTTGAGTTTGTTATGACGCTCTGCAATTAAGTCAATATAAATGTCAAGTTTCATCATTAACTTTCATGACATCTTTGTTAAGATTATGAGGTAATCAGTTACTAAACATTTCAAATTCACTATTTGATTAATCCTACTGTTTCTACCTAGTCAAGCACACTTTGTTTTAAGTTTAAGAGATAGATTTTATTTAGTAAGTATGCAAGTACAATAGATTAAATACAGGCATATCCATTAAGCATATAATCATATTATTAGGTATGAGATTTGAAAGTGAGAAAAAGAAAGAAAAGAAGAAAGAGAGAAAATAACCATCATATACTATTGAGAATAAAGTAACAACTGTATGACAACATTAATAAAATCAAAGAGTAAAAGTAGCAAAGGTATTTAACAATTAGTATTAATAACACTGAAAATTCATGGAAGCTTAGGCATTTCTTCTATTCAAGGGCTACGTAAACATGTCTTGTTTTCAGAAAGATCTAGAAAATGTGTTATGGGTAACCAGAGAAGGTCTCTTTTATTAGCAAGGGTAACTGGATGGACATACACTCTGTCAAGCCTATGATTGTAACAGACTCCATACCACCAAGCCTGAAAAGATGCAGTAGTAGCATCCTTCCAGGCCTTGGTAATCTTATGGAATGCAACTGCAAGGAATAAGTCAATTATAGACAAGCATTAGAGTGAGAGGACCAATCCTCTGAAACACTTCCTAGAAAAATATTAGCAAACATAATTGGGACTTGTGTGTGGAAAAGATAATTTATCTGTTGCCAAATTTGTATCCAAAAGTTGGGAATAGAAGGACATTCAAATAACGTATGCTTAAGATCTGCTGGAGCAGTGGTGCATGACCAATAAGAAGAGGAGAGAGTGGGGTCTATTTTAGTTAGTGTAGCAGGAGTAATCAAGAGCCTATTGTAGATGAAAAATAAAGTTTGAGTAGTATTAGCTGTTTTAGAATGTTTCCTTATTTTAGTCCAATTTTTATTCCATATGGGAATTGAAAAATAGGTTTGTAGATCAGATTCCCAATGAAGTTCCACTTCTGTTTTATTTAGGGTATTGGGAAAAGAAATTACATGTTTATAAAGTTGGGATGCAGAGGGCGAATTATTTAAAATCAAGGTTACCCTAGGTGTTAGAGAAGTAAATGTATGATTAGGAAGGAGCTGATTATATGAGGATTGAACCACAGAGATTAAGGATGTACTTAGTTTGATATGAGAAGGGAAGGGAAAAATGTCTTTGAGCAATTGAAAAAGGAATACAAACGCCGTCCTGAAAGAGTTGATGAATCCATCTAGGTCCTTTACCATGCCAAACTTTCCGAAAGATGATCTTATTGTGTATTTTAATATGTTTATTATTCCAATATGATGAATGTAGAAATTGCTCTTTAGCATTCTGACGGGAGTTAAGAATGGGTTGGAGGATTTTACATGTATTTTTGAATATGGGAAGAGATAGTGATAAAGGTTTATGTGTCAAAGATAAAAACTCTTTAAAAGAGAAAGGATGAAACACCTTTTTTTCAACATCAACCCATGAGGGAGAAATTAGGGTATTATCTTCATGCAACAAGAAGGAAGCTTGTTTAAGGAAAAATGCTGTATGATATGAGTGAAAATCCAAAAAGTTAACCCCCCCCATATGTTTAGGTTGTTTGAGTTTATGGAGAGACATTCAAGATATTTTGTTATTCCATAACAATTTAGAGAAGATAGAGTATATTTTTTATAATGAAAATTAGGGATATTTATGGGAATATTAAAAAGTTAAAATAATATTATGGGAACTAACATCATTTTTCTAGTATGTAAATCGCCCCACCAAGATAGGAATAAAGGATTCTGCCGAGATGTAAGAGAACTTAATGTTGTTTGTTTAAGAATACAGTTTCTTTGACTGAAGCATTAAACCATAGTCCAATATATTTGATATTATCTGAATTCCAACAAAATGAGAAAAATTTGAAATCCACATGAAAACATAATTTATCTAAAAGAAGGATTTCACATTTGTCAGCATTTAATTTATAACCTGAAACGGATGCAAAACTTTCCACTTTTGTTAGAAGGCTGGCAAAGAAGTCTGTGGGTGCGAAATAAAAAGTAAAGTATCATCAGCATCAACTGAGAGCTTTAACTGATTGTCACCATAAGGAAAACCTTTAAAATTTTTAATTCAAATGAATTTTCATTAAAAAGGGTTCTAGGGCAAGGATGAACAATAGAGGAATAAAAGGGCAACCTTGTCGAACATCCCGGTAAAGGGAAAATGATGGAAAGTTAGGCCAATGGCTAAGTTAGAGGATTTGGGGGAAGAGTACAACAAGGATATATAGTTAATACATTTAGAATCAAACCGAGCCAGAAAAGAGTAGAGAAAATAAAAGGACAACTAACTTGATTGAACGCTTTTTCTGTATCCAAAGAAATAGCCGCTAAAGAATGTTTAGATGTTTTAGATTTACTTAGGATATTGAAAAATAATCTAGTATTATCTGAAATATGTCTAGCTTTAATAAAGCCACATTGTTGTTTACCAATCAACTGAGGTAATAAGGTATCTAAATGAAGAGCAAGTATTATTGCAAATATTTTATAATCTAAATTAATTAGGGAAATGGGTCTATAATTTTTGCACAATGTGTGGTGCTTGCTTTCCTTGGGGAGAAGACATATTAAAGCATCTTGAAAAGTACTGCCAGACTTTTGAAAATATATAAGATAAAGAAACAATTGATGTAATTTGGCCCTGAGAAATTTGGAAAAATGTGAATAAAACCCTATTGTGAAACTGTCAAGCCCTGGGGCTTTGCCACGTTTAATAGAGCGTATAGCGGTAATAATATCCTGGATATGAATATCGGCATCTAGCGAAGAAAAGTCGATGTTGAGATTAGAGGGAGGAGTAATAGAAGATAAATATTCAAGGATACCTTAATGATTAGTCTGTGGATCTGGAGTGTAAAGGGTCTGAAAGAAATGAATAAATCCTGAAAGTATATCTTCATTCTTATGAACGGTATGGTTAGCAGAAGTCAAGAGAAAGTCAATTTTGGTACGCTCCTTTTTAAATTTAAGGTAATTAGCGAAAAGATTTCCCACCTTACTTTGATCTCCATGATATTTGGCACTGGATTTAAGTAAATATGAATTGGCATTCTCTGTGGATATTTTATTAAATTCAAACTTAGTATTAATCAATTCATCTAGACACGTTTTAGAATTAATAGTATAAAAGAAGTTTTCTAGTTGTTTAATACATGATTTATAGTAAGTTTAAATTGTTTAAGGAAGATTTCTTTTTATGAGTTAAAAAAAGATGAAATCTCTAGAAGCAGCTTTAAAAGTGTCCCATATAATCTGAGGGTAATATTTGAAATCTCATTTTCAAGAAAAAAGGTGGTCACAAATTGTTCAAACATTTGTGTAAGATTGGGATCTAAAAGTTGAGAATTAATGAATCTCCACCTTTTAGTTCCCTGAATGGGTGGAAGGAGGTCTAAATCTAGAGTGACCGGAGAATGATCTGGAATGAATATGGAGCCTATGTTAGAGTGTATAATATGTGTGCAAGTGATTTAGAAAAACACAAATAATTAATTCGAGATTGAGAACAGTGTACAGGAGCAAAAAAGGTATACTCTTGAAGTGTAGGGTTACATAACCTACAAGCATTGACAAGCAATCTTTGTTGTATAGTAGATGTGAATTGGGAATGCATATGTGAAGGAATTAATCTAGATTTAGAGTGTCAATCAATAATGGTGTAAAAAAACATGTTACAATCTCCACCTGCTATTAAATAATTATCATTGTAAATCATCAATTTAGTTAATGTGTGGGGCAGAAAGATTTGTCTGGAATAGTGGGTGCATAAAGATTCAAAATAGTCATATGTATTTTTTTAACAAGTATGGAAACAGAAACCCATCTGCCCACAAAATCAGCATCCTGAGAGATGACATATATCCAGGCGCTTATGACATAAAATAGCTACACCATTGTGGTTCCCTGAACCTGGAGAAGCAAAAACATGGCCAACCCACTGTCTTTTAAGTTTAGATATTTCCTTATTCGATACATGAATTTCATGTAATAAGGCAATATCACTTTTAGATTGGAAATATGAGATTAGAGCCTTTGACATTTTATAGGTGAGCCTAAACCTTTAACGTTCCAAGAAAATGCAGTAATGAAAAAAGAAATAGAAAAAAAGCAAGTAGGAAAAAGGATAAAATAGAAAAAGGAGGAAGAAGAAAGAAAAAAATGAAAAATATATAATATAGATGATAAAAATCCAGGAAAAAAGACTTGGGAGTAGGAGAAAAAAGAAGGGAGAGGATAGAAAAGAAAGAGACAGAGTCCATATAAAGAATAAACAAAATGACATACCAAAAAGCACACACAGGGTGGTGAAGCCACATAAGGAAGGAACGGGAAGGAGGAACATACCATCAGACAGACTAGGAGTCACAGTGAGCAAATATGAAAACAGCACTTAACAAAAAACATGGAAAGAGAAAGATATGTTATCCAAAACATAATATACAATGGTATAACAAGACAAGAAGAGAAACTGTACTTAAAATGTATAACAGATAATCAGGTATTTGATAATCTGTCAATTTCAATGTCTTCTTCTTTACAATTTTCAAAAAACAGACTGTAATAGAGAAGGATCTTTATAGTTCATAGATTTGTTTTTATGAGTCACTTTAAAAAGACAAGAATGAAAAAGACAAAATCTGGCATTGAGATTACGAAGCACTGGACTAATGAACAAAAATGTCTTCCTTCTATCTGCGGTTGGTTTAGCATAGTCTTGTGGAAAGAAAAGAGTAGATCCCTGCCATGAGATTATGCCTTTGAGTTTAACTTCTTGTAAAACTTTTAATAAATCAGTAAGTTCCAAAAAGCAAAGGATGACACTTCTTGGTTTGTTAGAAGAAGACGCAGTACATGGGCTGTGACTCAGGCAATGTGCTCTTTGAATATTTAGTACTGGCGTTCCAGAAAGACCAAGCACCTTTGGGAGAAAGGATTGAAATAAGGAGAGAGGATTAGAACATTCAAGCCCCTCTGCTAATCCATAAAAATGCAAATTATTGCACCTGTTGAGATTTTCAAGGTTTTCAACTTGCTTTTTAAGATGCAAGATTTCCATTTGAATAGTGGGAGCCTGACTCACAACAGCTTGATAAGACTCTACTCGGTGTTCTATTTGAGCAACTTTACTCTCAATACTGGACCATTTCTCATCAAGATTTTGAAGACGTTTATTTGTTTCTTCCACGTATGGTCTGAAAGGCTGTATCTCTTCACAAATTAACTCCATAGATATTGGTAGAGGAGATGTAGCAGGTGAAGGTGGGTCTTTTTTTATCCATTTACCTGATGAGAGAGTTGAGGAGGCAACCAATTTAGATGAATGTTTAGTGGTTGGAAGCAGAATATTTGATGATGGTGCTCCTGACGGGAGAGATGATGCTCCATGTTCTGATTCTTCCATATTCTCCTGAAGAATAGCGAAGGGGTTATAGTCCACCAGAGATAGAAGTGTAGGAGAAATAGTGAAAATGTGTCGAACAGACCTTGTTTTCCCTATAAAACAAAATAGCCAGATAACAGTGAGTTCTTGTATTTTGAGGGGATATAGCCGTAAAAAGAATTATTAGTGCAGAGAATTGGCAATAAGACAAGTCTCAATAGCCAAGGAAAAGAAACTGCAATATAAATAATAATGTAAGGGAGCAAGAACAACAGAGTATCTCCAAGCTTCTCAACACTATTGATGAAGCACACGTTGAATAAAAGGAAAAGAGAAATGTGAAGAAAATAATGTTAAAATACGACAACTAGATATAACTCCTCATAAAACATAAGTTCCATATATAATGCCATGTAGGACAACTGAAACTCCAGTGTGAAAAAATGAAATAAGCATCTCATATATAGTGACATGCAGAGAAACTGCTGAAATTGTTGCTCCAATGAAACAGAAGGAGATAACCTTATTATTTTGGCAGCCTTAAGTCAAAGAACATATTGCCCAACAAAGGATTTCCACAAAACGAAGTAGAAGATGGAAATGAAGCAGCATTTACAGCATGTGTAGCATAATTGTAAGTTGCGGTGAGGAAATCCTGTGGCGGCAAAAACAAAATGACGGGCGCGAGTCCTGTGAGGGAAACTCCTGCCAAATAAGCAGGAAAATGCAGTTACTTCACTTACCAGGAGGAAATTGTCAGCATTGGTAGAACTAAGAGCCCTTCATATCTCGAAGGCGCAGGATAGGTTTGTCCACAAGGAAGGAAAATGACTCTCCCAAGCCGCCACAGAACTTCACTAGAAGGCAGCCATCTTCACCGGCGTCAAACCACGCCCCCAGTCAAGCACACTTTTATGGTGCCGGTACTTTAACTTTTCTCAGTTTCAGTGTCATTTTTCTAGATGTGTACAAAGTGCAAATTTGTGTTTTCGTTGTCAAAGTCATAGTCAAAGTAAGTTAATTTCAGTTAATAAAAACCATAATATATTCTGCAGGAAAGTCAATAAAATGTTAAAATTGCAAACAAACAGATTAATAAAAAGAATTCATAATTACTGAGATGTAATGGTATTATTTTAGGCAAATTTCTGTTTTAAGCTGCGAAATAAAATAGTCTAAAAATTGTATACTAATGCAAGTAACAGCATTACTTCTAAGGTTTTCTTATTTCCTTAGCTTTAAAAAAAAAACTAGTATAGAAGACGACCCTACAGAGAAGTTGTTACAGAATTCGTTGGGGAATATGGTAGAAATGGGAGTGTAAACTAAGATAATCGCACTCACAATATCTTCGATTAGTACTAGTTAAAGTGCATTTGTTAACATGTAAAGTGTAGGTGAATTCCGTAGCTATACATTTATTTACTTAAACAACGACAGTGGAAATAAGATGTTAGTACATATTTCATTAGTGAGAACAAAGATGATAAAATGATAGTCTATTTACAGTGTTATGAGAGAATCTCCCAGTGCCTTGTTTTGTGCAGCCTTATTCCAAGTTAAAGTGCAGAGATGTGTGTGCATCCTCGCTTAAAGTGCAGGAGGGGTTTGTACAAGAGTCCTCCCAAGAACAGAATAATAATGCTGACTAGGTGTCACGAATGCTCCACTCCTAACCGCATTTGCAGATGGGGCTGAGCAAGATCCTGAATAAAGGTTGCCGGCATGGGCAGAAGAGCGTTTCGCATTCTAGTTGACGCGTGCGTCTTCTGCCCTATCTTTTCATTTACCTGCTTTCAGGTTACTGCACGTCATGTCCTGGGGTTCCTTGCCGGGTTAACGAACGCCGGCTTCTCGATCCATGCTTTCATCGTATTGGTTCCTCACATATCCTACGGGCACAAGTTTCTCCGCTCCAAAAAACTTCCAAGAAAGAAGGAAACACAAAAAGAACCTGTAAAGAATCCAAGTCTTCTCCAAAAGGCGGTAACGCTAAGCTGTACAATATTTACTCAATTGGTGTCTTTTACTTAGCTGACTGACTTGTCCACGACTTGCTGGAGATCTCATTTTCTTGTGCACATGTCTGATGAAAAGCTATAAAGAAAAAGCATTAAGGATTAGTCATTTCCTGAAGTTAAGGAACTAATCCTTACTTACTAGTCCTTCACATTTCGTGCCTATTTTTGTTTCCTAGGATTCATTTCTTATTAAGAATAAATGATATTTTTGGGCTTTTTCATATATTTGACTATCCGATTTGGGGCTTTTTTCTTACTTCCTATTTTTCTACCATCATAAGTCAGTTCATATAAAAATTTCCTTTACTATGGGCCAGATGTAGGTGGCCAAATAGCGAGCGCTAACGCTGAAATTCAGCGTTTGCGATCGCTATTTGGCAGCGAGCAATGTAGGTAAGTTGAAATCTACTAGCAAAATAAGGAATCGCAAAATTGAGATTCCTTATTTTGCTCTTGCATTTAAGGAATCGCAAATTGCGATTCCTTAAATGCAATGTAAGTAGCACAAAAGAAAGTGCACTTTAGCCTTAAGGAATCAGCTAATTACCACCAACTTCAAGTTGGTGGTAATTAGCGATTTCCTTTAAAAAAGCACTTTTGGCTTTTTTAAGTGCTATGTGGCACACATTCATGCCCTTAGGGCATGTATGTGCGCCACATGTGCACACATGCACATTTCAGGGGTGCAACAGGGTGTCCTTTGGAACCCTGGCACCCTTGAAATTGCGCCCGCAATTTGCGAGTGCCTCTTGGTGACTAGCAAATTGCGGGAGCAACTCTATTCATTCCTATGGGGCCTCTTGGCCCATAGGAATGAATGGGAAGGTATTCCTTAATTGCGAATCGCAATTTGCGATTCACAATTAAGGAATATTAAGGAATCCCTAAAAATATTGCGGTTCCTACCTACATGGCATTTTGCGATTCCTTAATAGCGATTCCCTAAAAATCGCTATTAAGGAATCGCAAACATGCATTTACCTACATCTGGCCCTATATATGTACATTGATCTGATTGCATAACACCTGATTGTCCTCTTTTACTTGCTTAGATGGTAACCTTGTCTGAATCTACCCGCATAATATCCTCAGTGGAAGAGGGGAAATTGACTCACAGTTAATCCTGATATGTAAGAACAATGTTATAACAGAATTACAATCTATTATATCCAAACCATATGCATATACTAACACATATACTCTTTTCTTTATATACAGAAAACACAAAGAAAGTATCTGAAGCTTACCCGTCCTCCATTAGTTCGCCTTGGACAGGAATTTTCTCTTCCCTTGTTTTCCCCTCTACCCCCATTTCACAATTCCTTGCTTTGACATTGTTGGGCATTGTGGTGGGTGAGGGAAGGGGGAACCTTACATCAGGACTTTCATCTCGCCCCTGCTGGAATTTCAGGTGAGAGTTACACTAGGTACAGATGATGTTTTCACTACCATGTTTCCTGATTCCCTTGGTCAAAAAACAGTATACCAGATGAAGTCAATGGAGGTACAGGTTTGTTCAAAATGACGCTGTGCCCTCAAGCAACATGGCGATACAAAAGGGGATGATGGACGGAACGTTTGAGCCAATCAAACACTCACCCCCAGTCAACTGATCTGGGTTTAATCCATCATCATTCTTTAGCTCACTCCACCACCCCAGTTCAGACATGGCCATATGCAAATCAGTCTGACCCTGTGCCTCATGGGAAAAGTCCAGCCCGAACTGCCAAGCCATGTCTTCCCTGGACCGGAAACAAGCATCCTAGGACCAGTTTCTGGCATTCCAGCCGTCATCAGCCAGGCTTGCTTGAATCCAGTGGCAAAGTGAGCAAGGGACCCACGTCTGGGCATACCCCGCCAACTTAGCGCGAACAAAGCGATACAAAAGGGGATGATGGACGGAACGTTTGAGCCAATCAAACACTCACCCCGTCCATCATCCCTTTTGTATCGCTTTGTTCGCCCTAAGTTGGCGGGGTATGCCCAGACGTGGGTCCCTGCTCACTTTGCCACTGGATTCAAGCAAGCCTGGCTGATGACGGCTGGAATGCCAGAAACCGGTCCTAGGATGCTTGTTTCCGGTCCAGGGAAGACATGTCTTGGCAGTTCGGGCTGGACTGTTCCCATGAGGCACAGGGTCAGACTGATTTGCATATGGCCATGTCTGAACTGGGGTGGTGGAGTGAGCTAAAGAATGATGATGGATTAAACCCAGATCCGTTGACTGGGGGTGAGTGTTTGATTGGCTCAAGCGTTCCGTCCATCATCCCCTTTTGTATCGCTTTGTTCGCCCTAAGTTGGCGGGGGTATGCCCAGACGTGGGTCCCTTGCTCACTTTGCCACTGGATTCAGGCAAGACTGGCTGATGACGGCTGGAATGCCAGAAACCGGTCCTAGGATGCTTGTTTCCGGTCCAGGGAAGACATGGCTTGGCAGTTCGGGCTGGACTGTTCCCATGAGGCACAGGGTCAGACTGATTTGCATATGGCCATGTCTGAACTGGGGTGGTGGAGTGAGCTAAAGAATGATGATGGATTAAACCCAGATCCGTTGACTGGGGGTGAGTGTTTGATTGGCTCAAGCTGCTCCGTCCATCATCCTCTTTTGTATCGCTTTGTTCGCCCTAAGTTGGCGGGGGTATGCCCAGACGTGGGTCCCTTGCTCACTTTGCCACTGGATTCAAGCAAGCCTGGCTGATGACGGCTGGAATGCCAGAAACCGGTCCTAGGATGCTTGTTTCCGGTCCAGGGAAGACATGGCTTGGCAGTTCGGGCTGGACTGTTCCCATGAGGCACAGGGTCAGACTGATTTGCATATGGCCATGTCTGAACTGGGGTGGTGGAGTGAGCTAAAGAATGATGATGGATTAAACCCAGATCCGTTGACTGGGGGTGAGTGTTTGATTGGCTCAAGCTGCTCCGTCCATCATCCCCTTTTGTATCGCTTTGTTCGCCCTAAGTTGGCGGGGGTATGCCCAGACGTGGGTCCCTTGCTCACTTTGCCACTGGTTTCAAGCAAGCCTGGCTGATGACGGCTGGAATGCCAGAAACCGGTCCTAGGATGCTTGTTTCCGGTCAAGGGAAGACATGGCTTGGCAGTTCGGGCTGGACTGTTCCCATGAGGCACAGGGTCAGACTGATTTGCATATGGCCATGTCTGAACTGGGGTGGTGGAGTGAGCTAAAGAATGATGATGGATTAAACCCAGATCCGTTGACTGGGGGTGAGTGTTTGATTGGCACAAGCGTTCCGTCCATCATCCCCTTTTGTATCGCTTTGTTCGCCCTAAGTTGGCGGGGGTATGCCCAGACGTGGGTCCCTTGCTCCCTTTGCCACTGGATTCAAGCAAGCCTGGCTGATGACGGCTGGAATGCCAGAAACCGGTCCTAGGATGCTTGTTTCCGGTCCAGGGAAGACATGGCTTGGCAGTTCGGGCTGGACTGTTCCCATGAGGCACAGGGTCAGACTGATTTGCATATGGCCATGTCTGAACTGGGGTGGTGGAGTGAGCTAAAGAATGATGATGGATTAAACCCAGATCCGTTGACTGGGGGTGAGTGTTTGATTGGCTCAAGCGTTCCGTCCATCATCCCCTTTTGTATCGCTTTGTTCGCCCTAAGTTGGCGGGGGTATGCCCAGAAGTGGGTCCCTTGCTCACTTTGCCACTGGATTCAAGCAAGCCTGGCTGATGATGGCTGGAATGCCAGAAACCGGTCCTAGGATGCTTGTTTCCGGTCCAGGGAAGACATGGCTTGGCAGTTCGGGCTGGACTGTTCCCATGAGGCACAGGGTCAGACTGATTTGCATATGGCCATGTCTGAACTGGGGTGGTGGAGTGAGCTAAAGAATGATGATGGATTAAACCCAGATCCGTTGACTGGGGGTGAGTGTTTGATTGGCTCAAGCGCTCCGTCCATCATCCCCTTTTGTATCGCTTTGTTCGCCCTAAGTTGGCGGGGGTATGCCCAGACGTGGGTCCCTTGCTCACTTTGCCACTGGTTTCAAGCAAGCCTGGCTGATGACGGCTGGAATGCCAGAAACCGGTCCTAGGATGCTTGTTTCCGGTCCAGGGAAGACATGGCTTGGCAGTTCGGGCTGGACTGTTCCCATGAGGCACAGGGTCAGACTGATTTGCATATGGCCATGTCTGAACTGGGGTGGTGGAGTGAGCTAAAGAATGATGATGGATTAAACCCAGATCCGTTGACTGGGGGTGAGTGTTTGATTGGCTCAAGCTGTTCCGTCCATCATCCCCTTTTGTATCGCTTTGTTCGCCCTAAGTTGGCGGGGGTATGCCCAGACGTGGGTCTCTTGCTCCCTTTGCCACTGGATTCAAGCAAGCCTGGCTGATGACGGCTGGAATGCCAGAAACCGGTCCTAGGATGCTTGTTTCCGGTCCAGGGAAGACATGGCTTGGCAGTTCGGGCTGGACTGTTCCCATGAGGCACAGGGTCAGACTGATTTGAATATGGCCATGTCTGAACTGGGGTGGTGGAGTGAGCTAAAGAATGATGATGGATTAAACCCAGATCCGTTGACTGGGGGTGAGTGTTTGATTGGCTCAAGCGTTCCGTCCATCATCCCCTTTTGTATCGCTTTGTTCGCCCTAAGTTGGCGGGGTATGCCCAGACGTGGGTCCCTTGCTCACTTTGCCACTGGTTTCAAGCAAGCCTGGCTGATGACGGCTGGAATGCCAGAAACCGGTCCTAGGATGCTTGTTTCCGGTCAAGGGAAGACATGGCTTGGCAGTTCGGGCTGGACTGTTCCCATGAGGCACAGGGTCAGACTGATTTGCATATGGCCATGTCTGAACTGGGGTGGTGGAGTGAGCTAAAGAATGATGATGGATTAAACCCAGATCCGTTGACTGGGGGTGAGTGTTTGATTGGCACAAGCGTTCCGTCCATCATCCCCTTTGTATCGCTTTGTTCGCCCTAAGTTGGCGGGGGTATGCCCAGACGTGGGTCCCTTGCTCCCTTTGCCACTGGATTCAAGCAAGCCTGGCTGATGACGGCTGGAATGCCAGAAACCGGTCCTAGGATGCTTGTTTCCGGTCCAGGGAAGACATGGCTTGGCAGTTCGGGCTGGACTGTTCCCATGAGGCACAGGGTCAGACTGATTTGCATATGGCCATGTCTGAACTGGGGTGGTGGAGTGAGCTAAAGAATGATGATGGATTAAACCCAGATCCGTTGACTGGGGGTGAGTGTTTGATTGGCTCAAGCGTTCCGTCCATCATCCCCTTTTGTATCGCTTTGTTCGCCCTAAGTTGGCGGGGGTATGCCCAGACGTGGGTCCCTTGCTCACTTTGCCACTGGATTCAAGCAAGCCTGGCTGATGACGGCTGGAATGCCAGAAACCGGTCCTAGGATGCTTGTTTCCGGTCCAGGGAAGACATGGCTTGGCAGTTCGGGCTGGACTGTTCCCATGAGGCACAGGGTCAGACTGATTTGCATATGGCCATGTCTGAACTGGGGTGGTGGAGTGAGCTAAAGAATGATGATGGATTAAACCCAGATCCGTTGACTGGGGGTGAGTGTTTGATTGGCTCAAGCGTTCCGTCCATCATCCCCTTTTGTATCGCTTTGTTCGCCCTAAGTTGGCGGGGGTATGCCCAGACGTGGGTCCCTTGCTCACTTTGCCACTGGTTTCAAGCAAGCCTGGCTGATGACGGCTGGAATGCCAGAAACCGGTCCTAGGATGCTTGTTTCCGGTCCAGGGAAGACATGGCTTGGCAGTTCGGGCTGGACTGTTCCCATGAGGCACAGGGTCAGACTGATTTGCATATGGCCATGTCTGAACTGGGGTGGTGGAGTGAGCTAAAGAATGATGATGGATTAAACCCAGATCCGTTGACTGGGGGTGAGTGTTTGATTGGCTCAAGCGTTCCGTCCATCATCCCCTTTTGTATCGCTTTGTTCGCCCTAAGTTGGCGGGGTATGCCCAGACGTGGGTCCCTTGCTCCCTTTGCCACTGGATTCAAGCAAGCCTGGCTGATGACGGCTGGAATGCCAGAAACCGGTCCTAGGATGCTTGTTTCCGGTCCAGGGAAGACATGGCTTGGCAGTTCGGGCTGGACTGTTCCCATGAGGCACAGGGTCAGACTGATTTGCATATGGCCATGTCTGAACTGGGGTGGTGGAGTGAGCTAAAGAATGATGATGGATTAAACCCAGATCCGTTGACTGGGGGTGAGTGTTTGATTGGCTCAAGCGTTCCGTCCATCATCCCCTTTGTATCGCTTTGTTTGCCCTAAGTTGGCGGGGGTATGCCCAGACGTGGGTCCCTTGCTCACTTTGCCACTGGATTCAAGCAAGCCTGGCTGATGACGGCTGGAATGCCAGAAACCGGTCCTAGGATGCTTGTTTCCGGTCCAGGGAAGACATGGCTTGGCAGTTCGGGCTGGACTGTTCCCATGAGGCACAGGGTCAGACTGATTTGCATATGGCCATGTCTGAACTGGGGTGGTGGAGTGAGCTAAAGAATGATGATGGATTAAACCCAGATCCGTTGACTGGGGGTGAGTGTTTGATTGGCTCAAGCGTTCCGTCCATCATCCCCTTTTGTATCGCTTTGTTCGCCCTAAGTTGGCGGGGTATGCCCAGACGTGGGTCCCTTGCTCACTTTGCCACTGGTTTCAAGCAAGCCTGGCTGATGACGGCTGGAATGCCAGAAACCGGTCCTAGGATGCTTGTTTCCGGTCCAGGGAAGACATGGCTTGGCAGTTCGGGCTGGACTGTTCCCATGAGGCACAGGGTCAGACTGATTTGCATATGGCCATGTCTGAACTGGGGTGGTGGAGTGAGCTAAAGAATGATGATGGATTAAACCCAGATCCGTTGACTGGGGGTGAGTGTTTGATTGACTCAAGCGTTCCGTCCATCATCCCCTTTTGTATCGCTTTGTTCGCCCTAAGTTGGCGGGGGTATGCCCAGACGTGGGTCCCTTGCTCACTTTGCCACTGGATTCAAGCAAGCCTGGCTGATGACGGCTGGAATGCCAGAAACCGGTCCTAGGATGCTTGTTTCCGGTCCAGGGAAGACATGGCTTGGCAGTTCGGGCTGGACTGTTCCCATGAGGCACAGGGTCAGACTGATTTGCATATGGCCATGTCTGAACTGGGGTGGTGGAGTGAGCTAAAGAATGTGATGGATTAAACCCAGATCCGTTGACTGGGGGTGAGTGTTTGATTGGCTCAAGCCTTCCGTCCATCATCCCCTTTTGTATCGCTTTGTTCGCCCTAAGTTGGCGGGGTATGCCCAGACGTGGGTCCCTTGCTCACTTTGCCACTGGATTCAAGCAAGCCTGGCTGATGACGGCTGGAATGCCAGAAACCGGTCCTAGGATGCTTGTTTCCGGTCCAGGGAAGACATGGCTTGGCAGTTCGGGCTGGACTGTTCCCATGAGGCACAGGGTCAGACTGATTTGCATATGGCCATGTCTGAACTGGGGTGGTGGAGTGAGCTAAAGAATGATGATGGATTAAACCCAGATCCGTTGACTGGGGGTGAGTGTTTGATTGGCTCAAGCGTTCCGTCCATCATCCCCTTTTGTATCGCTTTGTTCGCCCTAAGTTGGCGGGGTATGCCCAGACGTGGGTCCCTTGCTCCCTTTGCCACTGGATTCAAGCAAGCCTGGCTGATGACGGCTGGAATGCCAGAAACCGGTCCTAGGATGCTTGTTTCCGGTCCAGGGAAGACATGGCTTGGCAGTTCGGGCTGGACTGTTCCCATGAGGCACAGGGTCAGACTGATTTGAATATGGCCATGTCTGAACTGGGGTGGTGGAGTGAGCTAAAGAATGATGATGGATTAAACCCAGATCCGTTGACTGGGGGTGAGTGTTTGATTGGCTCAAGCGTTCCGTCCATCATCCCCTTTGTATCGCTTTGTTCGCCCTAAGTTGGCGGGGGTATGCCCAGACGTGGGTCCCTTGCTCACTTTGCCACTGGTTTCAAGCAAGCCTGGCTGATGACGGCTGGAATGCCAGAAACCGGTCCTAGGATGCTTGTTTCCGGTCAAGGGAAGACATGGCTTGGCAGTTCGGGCTGGACTGTTCCCATGAGGCACAGGGTCAGACTGATTTGCATATGGCCATGTCTGAACTGGGGTGGTGGAGTGAGCTAAAGAATGATGATGGATTAAACCCAGATCCGTTGACTGGGGGTGAGTGTTTGATTGGCACAAGCGTTCCGTCCATCATCCCCTTTTGTATCGCTTTGTTCGCCCTAAGTTGGCGGGGTATGCCCAGACGTGGGTCCCTTGCTCCCTTTGCCACTGGATTCAAGCAAGCCTGGCTGATGACGGCTGGAATGCCAGAAACCGGTCCTAGGATGCTTGTTTCCGGTCCAGGGAAGACATGGCTTGGCAGTTCGGGCTGGACTGTTCCCATGAGGCACAGGGTCAGACTGATTTGCATATGGCCATGTCTGAACTGGGGTGGTGGAGTGAGCTAAAGAATGATGATGGATTAAACCCAGATCCGTTGACTGGGGGTGAGTGTTTGATTGGCTCAAGCGTTCCGTCCATCATCCCCTTTTGTATCGCTTTGTTCGCCCCTAAGTTGGCGGGGTATGCCCAGACGTGGGTCCCTTGCTCACTTTGCCACTGGATTCAAGCAAGCCTGGCTGATGACGGCTGGAATGCCAGAAACCGGTCCTAGGATGCTTGTTTCCGGTCCAGGGAAGACATGGCTTGGCAGTTCGGGCTGGACTGTTCCCATGAGGCACAGGGTCAGACTGATTTGCATATGGCCATGTCTGAACTGGGGTGGTGGAGTGAGCTAAAGAATGATGATGGATTAAACCCAGATCCGTTGACTGGGGGTGAGTGTTTGATTGGCTCAAGCGTTCCGTCCATCATCCCCTTTTGTATCGCTTTGTTCGCCCTAAGTTGGCGGGGGTATGCCCAGACGTGGGTCCCTTGCTCACTTTGCCACTGGTTTCAAGCAAGCCTGGCTGATGACGGCTGGAATGCCAGAAACCGGTCCTAGGATGCTTGTTTCCGGTCCAGGGAGGACATGGCTTGGCAGTTCGGGCTGGACTGTTCCCATGAGGCACAGGGTCAGACTGATTTGCATATGGCCATGTCTGAACTGGGGTGGTGGAGTGAGCTAAAGAATGATGATGGATTAAACCCAGATCCGTTGACTGGGGGTGAGTGTTTGATTGGCTCAAGCGTTCCGTCCATCATCCCCTTTTGTATCGCTTTGTTCGCCCTAAGTTGGCGGGGGTATGCCCAGACGTGGGTCCCTTGCTCCCTTTGCCACTGGATTCAAGCAAGCCTGGCTGATGACGGCTGGAATGCCAGAAACCGGTCCTAGGATGCTTGTTTCCGGTCCAGGGAAGACATGGCTTGGCAGTTCGGGCTGGACTGTTCCCATGAGGCACAGGGTCAGACTGATTTGCATATGGCCATGTCTGAACTGGGGTGGTGGAGTGAGCTAAAGAATGATGATGGATTAAACCCAGATCCGTTGACTGGGGGTGAGTGTTTGATTGGCTCAAGCGTTCCGTCCATCATCCCCTTTTGTATCGCTTTGTTCGCCCTAAGTTGGCGGGGTATGCCCAGACGTGGGTCCCTTGCTCACTTTGCCACTGGATTCAAGCAAGCCTGGCTGATGACGGCTGGAATGCCAGAAACCGGTCCTAGGATGCTTGTTTCCGGTCCAGGGAAGACATGGCTTGGCAGTTCGGGCTGGACTGTTCCCATGAGGCACAGGGTCAGACTGATTTGCATATGGCCATGTCTGAACTGGGGTGGTGGAGTGAGCTAAAGAATGATGATGGATTAAACCCAGATCCGTTGACTGGGGGTGAGTGTTTGATTGGCTCAAGCGTTCCGTCCATCATCCCCTTTTGTATCGCTTTGTTCGCCCTAAGTTGGCGGGGGTATGCCCAGACGTGGGTCCCTTGCTCACTTTGCCACTGGTTTCAAGCAAGCCTGGCTGATGACGGCTGGAATGCCAGAAACCGGTCCTAGGATGCTTGTTTCCGGTCCAGGGAAGACATGGCTTGGCAGTTCGGGCTGGACTGTTCCCATGAGGCACAGGGTCAGACTGATTTGCATATGGCCATGTCTGAACTGGGGTGGTGGAGTGAGCTAAAGAATGATGATGGATTAAACCCAGATCCGTTGACAGGGGGTGAGTGTTTGATTGGCTCAAGCGTTCCGTCCATTATCCCCTTTTGTATCGCTTTGTTCGCCCTAAGTTGGCGGGGGTATGCCCAGACGTGGGTCCCTTGCTCCCTTTGCCACTGGATTCAAGCAAGCCTGGCTGATGACGGCTGGAATGCCAGAAACCGGTCGTAGGATGCTTGTTTCCGGTCCAGGGAAGACATGGCTTCGCAGTTCGGGCTGGACTGTTCCCATGAGGCACATGGTCAGACTGATTTGCATATGGCCATGTCTGAACTGGGGTGGTGGAGTGAGCTAAAGAATGATGATGGATTAAACCCAGATCCGTTGACTGGGGGTGAGTGTTTGATTGACTCAAGCGTTCCGTCCATCATCCCCTTTTGTATCGCTTTGTTCGCCCTAAGTTGGCGGGGGTATGCCCAGACGTGGGTCCCTTGCTCACTTTGCCACTGGATTCAAGCAAGCCTGGCTGATGACGGCTGGAATGCCAGAAACCGGTCCTAGGATGCTTGTTTCCGGTCCAGGGAAGACATGGCTTGGCAGTTCGGGCTGGACTGTTCCCATGAGGCACAGGGTCAGACTGATTTGCATATGGCCATGTCTGAACTGGGGTGGTGGAGTGAGCTAAAGAATGTGATGGATTAAACCCAGATCCGTTGACTGGGGGTGAGTGTTTGATTGGCTCAAGCCTTCCGTCCATCATCCCCTTTTGTATCGCTTTGTTCGCCCTAAGTTGGCGGGGGTATGCCCAGACGTGGGTCCCTTGCTCACTTTGCCACTGGATTCAAGCAAGCCTGGCTGATGACGGCTGGAATGCCAGAAACCGGTCCTAGGATGCTTGTTTCCGGTCCAGGGAAGACATGGCTTGGCAGTTCGGGCTGGACTGTTCCCATGAGGCACAGGGTCAGACTGATTTGCATATGGCCATGTCTGAACTGGGGTGGTGGAGTGAGCTAAAGAATGATGATGGATTAAACCCAGATCCGTTGACTGGGGGTGAGTGTTTGATTGGCTCAAGCGTTCCGTCCATCATCCCCTTTTGTATCGCTTTGTTCGCCCTAAGTTGGCGGGGTATGCCCAGACGTGGGTCCCTTGCTCCCTTTGCCACTGGATTCAAGCAAGCCTGGCTGATGACGGCTGGAATGCCAGAAACCGGTCCTAGGATGCTTGTTTCCGGTCCAGGGAAGACATGGCTTGGCAGTTCGGGCTGGACTGTTCCCATGAGGCACAGGGTCAGACTGATTTGCATATGGCCATGTCTGAACTGGGGTGGTGGAGTGAGCTAAAGAATGATGATGGATTAAACCCAGATCCGTTGACTGGGGGTGAGTGTTTGATTGGCTCAAGCGTTCCGTCCATCATCCCCTTTTGTATCGCTTTGTTCGCCCTAAGTTGGCGGGGGTATGCCCAGACGTGGGTCCCTTGCTCACTTTGCCACTGGATTCAAGCAAGCCTGGCTGATGACGGCTGGAATGCCAGAAACCGGTCCTAGGATGCTTGTTTCCGGTCCAGGGAAGACATGGCTTGGCAGTTCGGGCTGGACTGTTCCCATGAGGCACAGGGTCAGACTGATTTGCATATGGCCATGTCTGAACTGGGGTGGTGGAGTGAGCTAAAGAATGATGATGGATTAAACCCAGATCCGTTGACTGGGGGTGAGTGTTTGATTGGCTCAAGCTGTTCCGTCCATCATCCCCTTTGTATCGCTTTGTTCGCCCTAAGTTGGCGGGGTATGCCCAGACGTGGGTCCCTTGCTCACTTTGCCACTGGTTTCAAGCAAGCCTGGCTGATGACGGCTGGAATGCCAGAAACCGGTCCTAGGATGCTTGTTTCCGGTCCAGGGAAGACATGGCTTGGCAGTTCGGGCTGGACTGTTCCCATGAGGCACAGGGTCAGACTGATTTGCATATGGCCATGTCTGAACTGGGGTGGTGGAGTGAGCTAAAGAATGATGATGGATTAAACCCAGATCCGTTGACTGGGGGTGAGTGTTTGATTGGCTCAAGCGTTCCGTCCATCATCCCCTTTTGTATCGCTTTGTTCGCCCTAAGTTGGCGGGGGTATGCCCAGACGTGGGTCCCTTGCTCCCTTTGCCACTGGATTCAAGCAAGCCTGGCTGATGACGGCTGGAATGCCAGAAACCGGTCGTAGGATGCTTGTTTCCGGTCCAGGGAAGACATGGCTTGGCAGTTCGGGCTGGACTGTTCCCATGAGGCACATGGTCAGACTGATTTGCATATGGCCATGTCTGAACTGGGGTGGTGGAGTGAGCTAAAGAATGATGATGGATTAAACCCAGATCCGTTGACTGGGGGTGAGTGTTTGATTGACTCAAGCGTTCCGTCCATCATCCCCTTTGTATCGCTTTGTTCGCCCTAAGTTGGCGGGGTATGCCCAGACGTGGGTCCCTTGCTCACTTTGCCACTGGATTCAAGCAAGCCTGGCTGATGACGGCTGGAATGCCAGAAACCGGTCCTAGGATGCTTGTTTCCGGTCCAGGGAAGACATGGCTTGGCAGTTCGGGCTGGACTGTTCCCATGAGGCACAGGGTCAGACTGATTTGCATATGGCCATGTCTGAACTGGGGTGGTGGAGTGAGCTAAAGAATGTGATGGATTAAACCCAGATCCGTTGACTGGGGGTGAGTGTTTGATTGGCTCAAGCGTTCCGTCCATCATCCCCTTTTGTATCGCTTTGTTCGCCCTAAGTTGGCGGGGGTATGCCCAGACGTGGGTCCCTTGCTCACTTTGCCACTGGATTCAAGCAAGCCTGGCTGATGACGGCTGGAATGCCAGAAACCGGTCCTAGGATGCTTGTTTCCGGTCCAGGGAAGACATGGCTTGGCAGTTCGGGCTGGACTGTTCCCATGAGGCACAGGGTCAGACTGATTTGCATATGGCCATGTCTGAACTGGGGTGGTGGAGTGAGCTAAAGAATGATGATGGATTAAACCCAGATCCGTTGACTGGGGGTGAGTGTTTGATTGGCTCAAGTGTTCCGTCCATCATCCCCTTTTGTATCGCTTTGTTCGCCCTAAGTTGGCGGGGTATGCCCAGACGTGGGTCCCTTGCTCACTTTGCCACTGGATTCAAGCAAGCCTGGCTGATGACGGCTGGAATGCCAGAAACCGGTCCTAGGATGCTTGTTTCCGGTCCAGGGAAGACATGGCTTGGCAGTTCGGGCTGGACTGTTCCCATGAGGCACAGGGTCAGACTGATTTGCATATGGCCATGTCTGAACTGGGGTGGTGGAGTGAGCTAAAGAATGATGATGGATTAAACCCAGATCCGTTGACTGGGGGTGAGTGTTTGATTGGCTCATGCGTTCCGTCCATCATCCCCTTTTGTATCGCTCAAGCAACATGGCAGCATAGGAAGATTTTGAACTCAAGTGGGTACACATTTAAGTAACCGCCTGAGCAGAGATGGATTATCTAAGGAGAAATACACATGTCAATGAAATTACTTTATTGTCATACAAAAAGCAAAGCGACTAAATTTAGGAAGGGTGACTGTCATTTAAGGTACTGTGGCAATATGTCAGTGTGTGGTGGAGAAGTCAGGGGGTTTAAATTCATGACTTCAGGAAGTTGCTGTCATTTGATCCAACTACAGGCTAGCTGAAGGTAAGTGATTTGATGTTCAGATCTTTCTGAAAAGTCTTATGAAGTTGGAAACCTCCAATGCAAGAGAATATGGAGGAAGTAGTGTCTACATTACTTGCTCTATATTAATACGCACAGTGTTAAAGTGGTTGTGATGGCCCTCTGGTGTGTCCAAGAAGCCATAAACAAGGCCAACATTGTTTGTGTTTCATGGCATATCAGTGATCCAAGGTGGAACTGCATGCACAACTGAGACGTGCTTTTAGTTTCTGTCCTAATACGTCTTTCACCAATGTTGACATCAGATTTGATCTTCAACACCTAAAAACAACAGAAGGATGTAATATAGGCTAAAGATGATAATTGACTTAATTCCCCAGAATTCAACTTGACCTGACAGTCTTATTGAGTGGCACAAACTTTGAAGGACTCCTTATTTTGCCCAGCATGGCATGAATGAAGTGCAACAAGGCAGATGTTCAGTTTCATGAATTGGATATTTATGGATGTACCCAAGTGTTCTAATGCCCTACTACACCATGTATCTGTGGTCAAGTTTAGAAAAGTAATTGGCCATTGTGCTTACCCTTTACCAGGCCCATTAGCTATTCTTATCGGGGTACATGTATAGTTTATATCTCAGACATTCAGCCATAATCTCGTACACAGTTTCATTTTCTTCTCATGCCGTTGTCATCAAAAATGGGTGTAAAGTCAAGCCTGTAATCGCCAAAAGGAATGAGTGCTGCAATCTCAAACACTGTCAGATGAAGGGAGGACAAAGACAGCAATGCCTGAGGATTGGAAAATATGAGAAGTTCTTAGCTGGAGGGGGTTGGGGTTGTATCAGCCGGATAATATGCATTTGGTTCACAACGATATTAGAGCCAAAAGGGATGAAGCACTTGCTAGACACAGAGGGGTCGATTCCGATTCGGGCCGGAAAAAGCACCGACCGACTCGGAGCCGGAATTAATTCCGACCGACACGTACCCGTGGCGCCCGACACGCCAAGTACGATGCAAAGCGTGCAAAATCCGACCGACACGTACTGAACCCAAGCCGAACGACCAAGCCGCACGGAAAACAGCAATCCGGCCGGAAAAACACGCGAATCGAACCAACCGACACGCACCCGGAACAAATCCGACCGAAACGTACCCGCGAACTCCAAACCGCAAAGTACGATGCAAGGCGCGAAAACCACGACCGAGTCGTACGGAGGACAAGCCGTACGACCGACACGCATACAAAACTGCGAGCCGAAGTAACACAAAACACCGCGACCGACGCGTACGCAGCATAGAAAACTGCACAAACACAGCGTGAACGAAACGGAGAAGACCGTACGAGACAACTGCAGGGTCCGACTCGGTCACAAGAACGTTTCCAACATGCACAGAAAGTACTAAGGAAAAATACACAAAAAAAGGCCAAACAAGCAATCACAAAGCCAATAAATACTGGGGGGGTGGGGACAGAGAACAAAGACACACCCACAACTCCACCCATATAAAGGACACAAATCCCAACCATGATCCTTTGCAAATGCTATTCACCTGCCAGCAATCAACAGGCAGCAACCACACACCCACAGCTCATCCCTCACACAAGCCACACACCATCAGCACACCAACAAATAGCTACCTCACATACACCCAGCAAAACACACACTCACACACCTTCACCTGCACACCAACACACACATCACTCACCATCACCACCCATCACCATGCCCCCAAAGAAGAATCACAAGTTCCTAGATTGTGAATTGGAAGTCCTGGTAGACGAGATCCTCAGGGTAGAGCCACAGCTGTTTGGCGCACTGGTCCAACAGACACCCATCTCCCAGAAAACAAAGATGTGGGAGAGGATCATCAACAGGGTGAACGCACAATCACCATGTCTGCGCACAAAGACTGACATCCAGAACAGGTGGTATGACGTGCGGAGGAGGGTACGGGAGCTGCTGAAGAAGGACTATCTCCTGAGCCAATACACCGGCAGTGGCCCTCCTGCCAAGCCAGTATACCTCAGGCCCTGGGAGGAGAAGGTGCGGGCCATCCTTCCGCCAGTGAGCGTCTATGGACTAGAAAACATCCCAGAGCCTGGTGAGTACACAACAAATGTACACAATATTGTGCCACAATACACACACATCACTGTCAAGGGGAGAGTCAAACCATGCACCCTTAGCAAATACACACCAACCAAAACAGATCATCCCAAAATGTGTATGTCAGTCAGATAAACACAACACATGCCACCTCAAAGTTACATTTAACCGTGTCATCACATGTACAAACACAACTACAACTACAGCTAGGCAGTGGCACAAATATAACTAACAAACACATCCAGACATGTAGCCACCACTACAACACCAACACACAGTGAAGACCACTGAAAGAAAGGAATTCTGTGTATGCTGGGCAAGTCAGTGTAGCCAATAGCATCATGGGAGTCGTAGTCACAGATATTGCTCACCCCCACAACTGTCCCATCAACACCACCATGAACCATGCGCACATCACAGGGAGTGGAAAAGGACTCACAAGATGGCTGACACTGGCTACTGCTGTGGGAAGCACAAGGCCCCGCTGGCAACTGTGCAACAACCAACAGCAGGACACCACTGACTGACATCCTGAAAGACAACTTCCACTTCCTGCAATGCAAGCACGTTCCATGGTGGGATATCTGGCTGGGTGGGAAGGAGGACTTGCAGCACTGACCATAGTCACAAGCACCTCCCCTCAAACACCCCCTCAACACTAACTCCACATAACCCACCTGGGAGAATGCAATGCCCCACATCCTAACTCAAGATCCCACAAAGAACCACCACCCTGGGTTATGTTGTGTGAAGCACAGGGACACTCTTGGGACTTTTAGCCAAACAACTGCCAGGACAACACTCCCAGCCATCCTGTCAGCACAGGCAGCCCACCCCAAAGGGAAGCAGAGTCAAAAGGAAGGAAGCATGGGCATGCTGGGAAGGGGGATGGAGGCAATAGCATGATGGGAGTCGTAGTCACAGCTTTACATCCCCCACAACATGGCCCAGCAAGCTCACACTCACGCATGCACATCCCACAGAGAGTGGAAAGGCCCATCAAAGATGCCTGACACTGGTGCTGTGTCGTGGGGAGCACAAGGGCATGCTGGGAACTGCACACCAACCAACAGCAGGACACCACTGTCAGCCATCTTGCCATTGCTCTCACACCCACACACACTGAACTCCCCACAAAAGCAAGTAAGTATGGGAATGCTGGGAAGTGGGGTGGAGGCAATAGCATGATGGGAGTCATAGTCACAGATATTGCTCACCCCCACAACTGTCCCATCAACACCACCATGAACCATGCTCACATCACAGGGAGTGGAAAGCAACTGACAAGATGGCTGACACTGGCAACTGCTGTGGGGAGCACAAGGCCCCGCTGGCAACTGTGCAACAACCAACAGCAGGACACCACTGACTGACATCCTGAAAGACAACTTCCACTCCCTGCAATGCAAGCACGTTCCATGGTGGGATATCTGGCTGGGTGGGAAGGAGGACATGCAGCACTGACCATAGTCACAAGCACCTCCCCTCACACACCCCCTCAACACAAACTCCACATAACCCACCTGGGAGAATGCAATGCCTCACATCCTAACTCAAGATCCCACAAAGAACCACCACCCTGGGTCATGTTGTGTGAAGCACAGGGACACTCTTGGGACTTTTAGCCAAACAACTGCCAGGACAACACTCACAGCCATCCTGTCAGCACAGGCAGCCCACCCCACAGGGAAGCAGACTCAAAAGGAAGGAAGAATGGGCATGCTGGGAAGGGGGGTGGAGGCAATAGCATGATGGGAGTAGTAGGCACAGATATTGCTCAGCCTCACAACTGGCCCATCAACACCACCCACAACCATGCTCACATCACAGGGAGTGGAAAAGGACTCACAAGATGGCTGACACTGGCTACTGCTGTGGGGAGCACAAGGCCCTGCTGGCAACTGTGCAACAACCAACAGCAGGACACCACTGACTGACATCCTGAAAGACAACTTCCACTCCCTGCAATGCAAGCATGTTCCATGGTGGGATATCTGGCTGGGTGGGAACCAATCAATCAATCACGGCATTTATAGAGCGCGCTACTCACCCGGGAGGGTCTCAAGGCGCTGGGGGAGGGGGTAAGTTACTGCTCGAACAGCCAGGTCTTGAGCTGCTTCCTGAAGGAGAGATGGTCCTGGGTTCGCCGAAGGTGAGTGGGGAGGGAGTTCCAGGTCTTGGCTGCCAGGTAGGAGAAGGATCTTCCTCCGGCGGTGGTTCTGCGGATGCGTGGTACGGTGGCGAGGGCGTGGCTGGTTGATCGTAGCTGGCGTGTGGGCGTGTAGAAGGTCATGCGGTCGTTGAGGTACTTTGGGCCCAGGTCGTGGAGGGCCTTGTGTGCGTGGGTGAGGAGTCTGAACGTTATTCTCTTGCTGACGGGGAGCCAGTGCAGGTCTTTCAGGTGTCCGGTGATGTGGCTGTGTCAGGGGATGTCCAGGATGAGTCGTGCGGAGGCGTTCTGGATGCGCTGGAGTCTTTTTGAAGTTTGGCTGTGGTTCCGGCGTAGAGGGTGTTCCCATAGTCCAGTCGGCTGGTGACGAGTGCCTGGGTGACGGTTTTCCTGGTTTCAGTGGGGATCCATCTGAAGATCTTGCGGAGCATGCGCAGGGTGTTGAAGCATGAAGATGAGACGGCGTTGACTTGTCTGGTCATCGACAGGGAGGAGTCCAGGATGAAGCCCAGGTTGCGTGCGTGGTCCGTTGGCTTGGGCGCGGTGCCCAGGGCCGGGGGCCACCAGGAGTCGTCCCAGGAGGAGGGTGATGAGCCCAGGATGAGGACTTCCGTCTTGTCTGAGTTCAGTTTAAGGCGGCTGTTCCTCATCCAGTCGGCGACGTCTCTCATCCCGTCGTGTAGGTTGGCTCTGGCGGTGGTGGGGTCGTTGGTGAGGGAGAGGATCAGCTGGGTGTCGTCGGCGTAGGAGATGATGTTGAGGTTGTGTCGGCGTGCGATGGCTGCGAGGGGGCTCATGTAGACGTTGAAGAGGGTTGGGCTGAGTGAGGATCCCTGTGGAACGCCGCAGATGACTTCGGTGGCTTCGGATCTGAACGGGGGAGGCGGACTCTCTGGGTTCTTCCGGCGAGGAACGAGATGATCCATTCCAGTGCTTTCTCTGGGATTCCGATGTTGCTGAGGCGCTTCACTAGGGTGCGGTGGCAGACGGTGTCGAACGCCGTGGAGAGGTCCAAGAGGATGAGGGCAGCTGTTTCCCCGTTGTCGGTTAGGGTTCTGATGTCGTCGGTGGCTGCGATAAGGGCGGTCTCGGTGCTGTGGTTGGCCCGAAACCCGGACTGCGAGGGGTCGAGGGATCCATTCGTCTCGAGGAAGGCGGCAAGCTGTCTGTTGACGGTCTTCTCGATGACTTTGGCCGGAAACGGAAGGAGCGAGATGGGACGGTAGTTCTTAAGGTCGGTGGGGTCCGCCGTTGGTTTCTTCAGGAGGGCGGTAAGCTCGGCGTGCTTCCAGCTCTCCGGGAAGGTGGCGGTGTGGAAGGAGGAGTTGATGATGTCCCGGAGATGGGGTGCGATGGTGGCGTCGGCTTTGTTGAAGACGTGGTGTGGGCAGGGGTCGGTTGGTGATCCGGAGTGGATGGAGTTCATCGTGCGGGTGGTGTCTTCGGTGCTGATCGGGGTCCAGTTGCAGAGGGTGGTGGTGGCGGGCGTTGGTTCGGCGGTAGGGTGCGTTGTTTGTGCGTCGAAGCTGTTATGTATGTCGGTGATCTTGCGGTGGAAGAACGCGGAGAGTGAGTTGCAGAGGTCTTGCGAGGGGGTGATGTCGTTGTTTCCGGCGCTGGGGTTGGAGAACTCTTTGACGATGCTGAAAAGTTCCTTGCTGTCATGGGCGTTGTTGTCCAGTCGTTCTTTGAGTGCCGACTTCTTGGTGGCACGGATCAGCTGGTGGTGTTTGCGGGTGGCGTGCTTGAGGGCGGTCCTGTTGTCTGTGGTCTGGTCGAGTCGCCAGGTTTTCTCGAGAGTGCGGCAGTTCTTCTTGGATTCCTTGAGTTCGTTGGTGAACCAAGGGGTTTTCTTGCTTCCGGGTCTGCTGGGAGGGTTTTTTTAGTGGTGCGAGGTCGTCGGCGCAGGCGGTCAGCCACTTGGCGAGGTTGCTGGCTGCTTCGTTTGGGTCCGTTGTGTTGGTGGGTGTGTTCTGGCTGAGGGAGGCGGTGAGCTGCTCGGCGGTGATCTTGCTCCAGCTCCGGCGGGGAGCCTGTTGCGGGTGGTGGTGGGTCGTAGTCTTTCTGAAGCTGAAGTGGACGCAGCTGTGGTCGGTCCAGTGGAGTCCGGTGGCGTGGCTGAAGGAGATGTGCTTGCTGGACGAGAAGACGGGGTCAAGCGTGTGGCCGGCGTAGTGGGTGGGCGTGTTCACCAGTTGCTTGAGTCCGAGGTTGGCGAGGTTGTCCAGCAGGGCGGTGGTGTTTCTGTCGTTCTTGTTCTCCAGGTGGAAGTTGAGGTCCCCTAGGAGGATGTAGTCGGCGGAGGGCATGGCGTGCGGGCTGATGAAGTCTGCGATGTCTTCGCTGAATAGTGTGCGTGGTCCCGGGGGTCTGTAGATGAGGGTGCCTCGGAGGGTGGTCTTGGGGTCAGTGTGTATCTGGAAGTGTAGGTGTTCGGCGGCGGTGAAGGTCTCGTCGGAGTTAGTCGAAGGAAGGAGGACTTGCAGCACTGACCATAGTCACAAGCACCTCCCCTCACACACCCCCTCAACACAAACTCCACATAACCCACCTGGGAGAATGCAATGCCTCACATCCTAACTCAAGATCCCACAAAGAACCACCACCCTGGGTTATGTTGTGTGAAGCACAGGGACACTCTTGGGACTTTTAGCCAAACAACTGCCAGGACAACACTCCCAGCCATCCTGTCAGCACAGGCAGCCCACCCCACAGGGAAGCAGAGTCAAAAGGAAGGAAGGATGGGCATGCTGGGAAGGGGGTGGAGGCAATAGCATGATGGGAGTAGTAGGCACAGATATTGCTCAGCCTCACAACTGGCCCATCAACACCACCCACAACCATGCTCACATCACAGGGAGTGGAAAAGGACTCACAAGATGGCTGACACTGGCTACTGCTGTGGGGAGCACAAGGCCCTGCTGGCAACTGTGCAACAACCAACAGCAGGACACCACTGACTGACATCCTGAAAGACAACTTGCACTCTCTGCAATGCAAGCACGTTGCATGGTGGGATATCTGGCTAGCTGGGAAGGAGGACTCACAGCACTGACCATAGTTATAAGCAGCTCACCTCACACACACCCTCAACACAAACTCCACATAACCCACCTGGGAGAATGCAATGCCTCACATACCTAAATGAAGATCCCACAAAGAACCACCACCCTGGGTAATGCTGTGTGAAGCACAGGGACACACCTGGGACTTGTAGCCAAACAAACGCAAGGACAACACTGTCAGCCTTCCTGTCAGCACAGGCACACTACCCCACAGGGAAGCAGAGTCCAAAGGAAGGAAGTACGGGCATGCTGGGAAGGGGGTGGAGGCAATAGCATGATGGGAGTTGGAGTCACAGATACTGCTCACCCTCACAAGTGGCCCATCAACACCACTCTGAACCATGCTCACATCACAGGGAGTGGATAAGGACTGACAAGATGGCTGACACTGGCTACTGCTGTGGGGAGCACAATGCCCTGCTGGCAACTGTGCAACAACCAACAGCAGGACACCACTGACTGACATCCTGAAAGACAACTTCCACTCCTGCAATGCAAGCACGTTCCATGGTGGGATATCTGGCTGGGTGGGAAGGAGGACTTGCAGCACTGACCATAGTCAAAAGCACCTCCCCTCACACACCCCCTCAACACAAACTCCACATAACCCACCTGGGAGAATGCAATGCCTCACATCCTAACTCAAGATCCCACAAAGAACCACCACCCTGGGTTATGTTGTGTGAAGCACAGGGACACTCTTGGGACTTTTAGCCAAACAACTGCCAGGACAACACTCCCAGCCATCCTGTCAGTACAGGCAGCCCACCCCACAGGAAAGCAGAGTCAAAAGGAAGGAAGGATGGGCATGCTGGGAAGGGGGTGGAGGCAATAGCATGATGGGAGTAGTAGGCACAGATATTGCTCAGCCTCACAACTGGCCCATCAACACCACCCACAACCATGCTCACATCACAGGGAGTGGAAAAGGACTCACAAGATGGCTGACACTGGCTACTGCTGTGGGGAGCACAAGGCCCTGCTGGCAACTGTGCAACAACCAACAGCAGGACACCACTGACTGACATCCTGAAAGACAACTTTCACTCCCTGCAATGCAAGCACAGTCCATGGTGGGATAACTGACTGGCTGGGTGGGAAGGAGGGCCGGCTGTCAACCAAATACAACCAATGCAGACCATGTTCACACCCCAACAAATACATAGAAATGCCCAAATAATGCAGGACAATGTGCTACACCAATATCAACCCCTGACTGTGACAACTTAGGACAATGTAATGTACAGGCCCGCACCCAGAGGCACAGTCACAACTGTCAGGTGTGTCAACCATTGATGCCTGCAGAAACATAACATACATTGTGTGTGTCTCCCAAAAACAGGTGATGATGGGGACACAGCAGCAGACGCTGAGGAGTCCCAGTCCCAGGCTCAAGAGGATACGGAGCTCACTGGTGTCGAACAGCCTCTGCCCTCCTCGGATGAAGAAGACCAACCTGGCACCTCCGGTGCAAGTCAACATGCAGCACCAGCAGGACCACCAGCTGCAGCACCAGCAGGACCACCAGCTGCACCCCTGCACCCACCCCTCCAACTACTGTCACCACAAATACCATCCCTGCCGACATGGACAGAACAAGGAGCACCACCAGCACAGGGACCCTGGACCAACGTGGGGCCATGGACACCACCACCACCACCCCCCAAGGGGGACCAGGGTCATCTGTGCGTGCCACTGCACGCACTGCACATGTCGGCAGGGGTGGTGGGAGGGGTGGGAGACAGAGGTCGCTGCTTGCAGAGGTGTCTGGTGTGCATGATGACCCACAACTGGCACGCATAGCCGATGCGTACCAGTCCAGCACCGGAGATCTCAGCCAGGTAGTGGGGCTCCTCAGAGACATGAAACAGCAGCAGGCTGCCCATCATGCCCGCTTGTACTCACACATGTCCCGCGTGGAGTCCAAGTGGGACACACTGCAAGAGATGACGGCGGTGCACAGGGACATATTACAATGCCTCCGCCAGATGAACAGCAACCAGTCTACACCTCCCTGTGTGCCAACAACATCTGGTGCTGAACACAACTGCAACTGCCACAGGGAGGGAGGATGACTCTGGCGGAGAGTCCCCTGCACCGCAGCAGCCTGTACTTGAGGGGCCCCCCAAAGAAGAGGGGTCGTCCGAGGAGGGGCAAGTGAGAGGCCGATGGCCAAGTGCAACCCCCAGGAAGCCTGAACCTGTTCTGGATGTTCACCTTTGTGCACAAACTGTTCACCCTGTTGACGGCAACACAACTCCCACACATGACATGGGGAGTACAAGTTGGACCAATGTCTCAGACAACTGTGGCCCCGATACTGGGGATTTTGTCTACCAGGACTTTCAATTCAACTAGGAACTTCTGATTGCAATGTAAATGTACAGCACTAACCATCCTATGCACTATTCACACAAATGTATCACAATAAACACACTAATACACCATACTTGCCTCTGTTGTGATTCCAACGTGGGTGCTGTCATGGGGATGATGAACTGCAAAATTACACTGTGTATGCGAACTGCAACAGCAAGTACAACACAGGCATGTGAGTAATGGCAACGTGACACATATGAGGGAGACACACCACCAGGGCTACACAACACATACACACCTAGGCCATCTGACTCATTGCCTACACTGATGTTGCCAGGAAAGACGGTGCAATGCACAGACACCACACCTATTCCCAGTTGTAGTCAAGTAGCCCACAGGTGCAGTAAGCAAATGGCAGTCAAATGTGTGACCACAGACAACGCACATCACAAAGTGAAGCACAGGTTTATTACACAGTTGCAACATGTCGTAACCACTACAGATGCAAGGTAATCCCACCTGGCAGCGGGCACACAGTCAACAACTGTAGAAGGAAGGAAGTCCATGGGTGTGGCGCACATCACCTGTAGGGACACAACAGCTACCACCCTGGAAGTACAATCACGTCGTCGGTGGACACAGTTGACCAAACGAATCTGAAAGTACCCTGTGAAGGACAGAAATGACACACAGTCAAAAGCAATGGAGAACAGGACAGAACAGCAAAACTCATGCACAATACATGTTACAAGATACCCACCCAGAACCAAGTTAGCATGTCAACACTGTTGGGGAGTACAGACCACCTGTAAGCACACATCGCTACACACATCCAGTCAAGTAGCCCATGGACACACACCAACAGCACCAGAGCACCACCTACACATATCATGCCAACTCACATCATTGACATGACACCTCAGGATACTCACATTCAGCTAAAGAAGTTGGTGATGAGCTGTGTGCGGACATCACCATCATCATCATCATCACTGGCATCGTGGTCCAGGCCAGGATCCTCCACAGGTGGCGGATGTTGGTCATTGTCATCCTGGATGAGAGGCAACTCCTTCCGCACTGCCAGGTTGTGGAGCATGCAGCAGACGATGATAATCTTGCACACCTTCGCTGGGGCATATGGGAGGGACCCTCCTGTCTTGTCCAGGCAGCGGAAGCGGCTCTTCAGGAGACCAAATGTCCGCTCAATCACTCTCCTGGTCCGACCATGTGCCTCATTGTAGCGCATCTGGGCTGGTGTCACAGGGTTCCTGAGGGGTGTCAGCAACCACGGCATGTTGGGGTATCCCGAGTCACCTACGGACAGACAAGTGCACATTAGCTGACTTGGAAAAGTGGGCGGAATACTACAGATCAGATCACACACAATGGCACAAAGTCAGTACACACCGACAAGCCAGGCACGCTGGTTCTGCATCTGTGCCATCATCCTGGGGATGCGACTACTCCTCATCACAAAGGCATCGTGTGCTGAACCAGGGAAACGGGCACACACGTGTGAGATGGTCATATCTGCAAGACACACCACCAGTGCATTGACCGAGTGGTAGTGCTTGCGGTTACGGTAGGCCTGCTCCTGGGCCTGTGGTGGTACCAAAGCCACATGTGTCCCATCAATGGAGCCAATGACATGCGGCATCCTCCCCAGGGCATAGAAGTCACTCTTCACGTCAGTGAGTCGTTGCAGTCTAGGGAAATAGATGTACCGGTTCAGGTATAGCAACATTGCCTCCAAAACATCGCGGAGCATACGGCTGAACATGGTCTGTGACATCCCACCAGCAGTCGCCACAGTATGTTGAAAGGTACCGGTGGCAAAGAAGTGTAGGGCTGCCATCACCTTCACCTTGGGGGTCAGCGCTGTAGGATACGGCCGGCCAGGCTGCAAATGTGGGGCCAACTGCACTGCCAAATCCTCAATCAGCTGCCTGGTGAAGCGGTACTGTCGGATGCTGTCCCGTTCCACCATCGTTGGCAGGTCTGGGAATGGTCTATGGACAGCAGGAGCCCTGCAGTGCAGAGGAGAAGAAAGCAAGATTGTCAGTCACCCCACATATGCGGCATTGAACACACTCAATATCACATCATACATCATTATGAGGCACAACTACATGAAGTGTGCAGTTCCGTAAGGACATGTATGGTACATACATGGCCAACATCTGTCATCACGGTTCAACAAGTGGCATCAATAAGTCCCAGGTTGGCCCATTGGATATCATGAGGCCGTGTCACAGTTCCCATCTCCTGCTGCCATGTCACAATCACCCCCACAGTGACATGTGAGGACAGATGTGCCCCAGGCATCACAGCTCAACGACAGGTACATTCCCAGGGACCCTGTATTGCCACATGGACACTGGCATTACATGGAGTATCAGGTATACACCACAGCAAAACAACCATGACCCCCACAGGTAGTGGTTCCACTTGCCTCTGCAGGACAGACATGGACGTCTGTGACACACACACGCACAACATCAAAGTCCATGCACACACAACGTGGATGTGGAGACTGTCTCCCATTGTGCACATGAAATCAGAGACATTGTAAACACTACATGCACACAGACTGTGGAGGACCATCACTATTGTGCCACTGGGACACCCTGGCTCAAACATACCGTCCCACATGGGACTCACGGGGTATGTGACATGACATACACATACACCACCGTGAAATGTGACCATGGCACATGCACAGATATGAACAGTTGCACATCACAGTGGTCATGTACACGTAACACCCAGGATCCTGTCCCCATGAACACGTGCACAGCCTGTGGGTGGCTGCCCCCAGGTGACACCCACAGGACAACATGTACACCAACATACACACAATAGGAAATGCAGCCTTACATGCCTTATGATACAGTTTGGATAGGCTGTGGTGTTGTAGGTGTGCCCCTCACTCCCTGGGAGCTATCTGTGGCTGGCATATGTTCATCTGAGACAGGCATGGTGACATATGGCAGTCACTTGTACAGGGATGCGTTGAACAGCAATGGACCGATCGGTGCGCCCGGCCGGCCCATTGCATTCAATGTGTGCGGGTACGCGTTGTACCCCTGTACGCGTTGAACCGCAATGGACCGATCGGTGCGCCCGGCCGGCCCATTGCATTCAATGTGTGCGGGCACGCGTTGTACCCCTGTACGCGTTGAACAGCAATGGACCGATCGGTGCACCCGGCCGGCCCATTGCATTCAATGTGTGCGGGTACGCGTTGTACCCCTGTACGCGTTGAACAGCAATGGACCGATCGGTGCACCCGGCCGGCCCATTGCATTCAATGTGTGCGGGTACGCGTTGTACCCTGTACGCGTTGTACCGCAATGGACCGATCGGTGTGCCCGGCCGGCCCATTGCATTCAATGTGTGTGGGTACGCGTTGTACCCCTGTACGCGTTGTACCGCAATGGACCGATCGGTGTGCCCAGCCGGCCCATTGCATTCAATGTGTGCGGGTACGCGTTGTACCCCTGTACGCGTTGTACCGCAATGGACCGATCGGTGTGCCCGGCCGGCCCATTGCATTCAATGTGTGCGGGTACGCGTTGTACCCTGTACGCGTTGTACCGCAATGGACCGATCGGTGTGCCCGGCCGGCCCATTGCATTCAATGTGTGCGGGTACGCGTTGTACCCCTGTACGCGTTGTACCGCAATGGACCGATCGGTGTGCCCGGCCGGCCCATTGCATTCAATGTGTGCGGGTACGCATTGTACCCCTGTACGCGTTGTACCGCAATGGACCGATCGGTGTGCCCGGCCGGCCCATTGCATTCAATGTGTGCGGGTACGCGTTGTACCCCTGTACGCGTTGAACAGCAATGGATCGATCAGTGCGCACCCATTGTCAATGGCCTAGCCTGGCAACGGACGAACGAACGAGTCGGTTGCTGGAAATTCAGTTGGTCACCCACAACAATGTTGCAAAATCATGTATGTCATGAAGTTGAAGATTTGAAGGATGCTGTGGGCGTGTATTGGTGCTGCTATTCCATGGATTGGCCAGATTCAGAAGATGCAAACGACTTGGACCTATCACTTTGGACACATGGGACAGTATCTGCCTCTGCAGCACATATATATTGCTGGCTGTTCCCCTGAGAGCTCACTTGCCTGCACTACATGCTCCAGGACGACATCTGCCACTGCACTGCTGCTGTCTCTGCCCCCTCTGGACCCTGCAATGGCACGTACTGTGGAGAGAGCCCCAGCCTTCAGCCTTGAGGAGAACCAGGCCCTGCTGGACAGCCTACTTCCACAGTACAGCAAGCTGTATGGGACACCAGGTGAGCAGGTGAGTGTTCTGTGCACTGCCTTTCTGAATGTGCATTTTGTCTGACTAGCAAGGCTGAAAGTCTGCACGCCACTGGCTAGCAGGCTCACTGAGTAGTTGTCACCCCCCATAGTGTGTAGTGACATGCACTGGACAGGTATGGTGCAGTGACAGTGCATTTGAACAAGGTTTTACTTCCCATGCAATGATACCATGTAGTGACTTCTGGCAAACTGTCCATGGGCAGCGTTGCACTGCCTGTGTACATCATGTGCCCCTGTGATTGAGACATGTATATACAACTGTGTCATGCACGGATATGTTGCATGTGTAGTAATGGCCTTTTCACTTTGTCATCCTGACAGGTTAATGCCCATCGGAAGCAGGAGATCTGGAAGGACATCGTCCGGGCTGTCCGGTCCGTGGGGGTCTACGAGCGCCGGATCCGCAACTGCCAGAAGAGGTGGCAGGACCTTCGGGGCTGGACCCGGAGGATTGCACGGGTCCAGCTGAAGCTGTCGCCTCCTCGCAGGAGGGGCGGAACACGGACCCTGACACCCCACATGCTCCAGATCCTGGCGGTGGTGTTTCCAGACCTGGATGGGCAGCTGAAGGCCAGACAGCAGCAAGGAGGGGGTGAGTCAAAGACTGCACTGTGAACTCTGTATTACATGCTATGTGCCCTCCTCTGGCCTGGTTAAACTGCCACAGTACAGCAGTCATGTTGTCCAGGAGCCATGTCCCTCTATTGTGCACTGCCCACTCCTCATCTGATACCCAGGTGTGGCCCTTACATTCAGGGAATTGTGTCACTTGGGACTGTGTCCTTGCAGTTTGCTTCACTCAAGGTGGGGGACAGCATCTGTTTCCCTAACTCTGTTGTGGGCATCATGGGTGGGTCCATTGTTCACACAATGCCTGTGTTCGGACATGTAATCTGCGTGTTGCTTTGATATGCGGTCCACTTGCTGAGCTGAGCCACCACATGTGCCTGGGGTATCTGGCACACACCCATGCAGCGGGTGGGAACAATGTTTGGGCCCCAGGAGTGTGCAGATTACGTGTGTCACACATACATAGCCAGCTATCCACTGTCCAGGGCTCATCCCTCATTCATGTGGGGCTGGACAGTCATGCCTACTCCAGCCCATCCAATACACCTGTACTCCCACTCCCGTGTATCAGCTGACACGTTGTGCGCAGTGATTTGACCCCTCAGGTGTCTGCCTCTGTGTCAGTGTGCTGTGGATTTGTTGCCAGGACTGCTGGGGTGTTTCTCGGTAGGGGCTCAGCATGCCACTGGAGATGTGACCATAGGAGACGATACTTGTGTGTCACATAGGTGTTTGATCAGCTGCCCGTGCAGACTGGGGTATGCGAATGTGAAGTTCAGGCAGCTGTTTCCCATTCACAGCAGATTGTGAGGGGCTCAGGTTCAGAGGGTAGTGTCACAGGTCTCCCATATGTCCAATCGGTATGACCTGGACAGATGAGGGTTAAGATGATGTGTTGTGTGGGGGATGTACATGTGCACTTGTGCAGCTCCAGGACTTGCATTCCCCATGACCTACTATTGTGACACAGTGCAGAGTGTTGTTGTCTGGCTGCCAAGTCATACATCACTGAGACAGTGATGTATGACTTAGCAGTCATGCCTCCGCCATGGCATGTGTCTACTTATTGGTGATCCTGCAGGGGAGTGACATGTGCTACATGCACACCATTGTGGCGATGGCTATCAGGACATGGGTGCATCATGGTGTCTGTCGCTGGTATGCATCACATGCATTTCCTATTTGACTCTGGGCATCCCTTTCATCCGGAAACCTGTACTGACTCAGTGGCAAGAGTTGTGATGTGTGCATGTCCACATGCTACACCGTGTCCTCTGCACTGTCCAACTACTGTGTAGGTGGTGCATGTGTCCACACTGGGGTGTTGCTATCCAACAGACACCAGACAGATGGGTGCAAGGCCATGTGGGATGTGAGTGCCATGGTTGGCATCAGACTGACAATTGGCTTCTCCTGTTCAGTTAGGGCACTTTTAGCAATGTTCAACTAATGATGCCAGGGCTTGCTCTGTAATGTGCTGTGCTCACAGTGGTGTGTGCGTTTGGTGCAGGTGACTGATGTCTGTCTGTTTCCCCATTGTTTGCAGATACATCCACGGCCACGGAAGGGGACAGCTCCACGGACCAGGAGGAGCCGGAGAGCCAGACTGGGTCAGCAGCCGAGGAGTGGTCGGAGGGACCCAGTGGCACGTGAGGGCGAGGGGAGCCACACCGAGGAGTCCTCAGCAGCATCCACCTCAGCTGAGGACCACAGCGGCTCAGAGGATGACTCCCTTATGGAGGCGGGTGTCAGCAGCCACCACACCCCAGCTAGTGTTGCTGTCCCCGCCACCACCAGCACCACCACCGCCCTCCCATCGGCTCCCAATCCCCAGGTCCGTGGAGGCTCCCATGTTCGGGAGCGTGTCTCCTTTGGGCCAGGCACCGCACCCCCTGCCCCTGTGTCCCCTGCTGCCCTGAGTGAGGAGTCTGTGTACCTCCTTCGCCAGCTCCATGTAGGGCAGACAGCCATGCTGAGTGTCCTCCATGCGCACACCGCCCTGTTGACTCAGCTGGTGTCGTTCATGGAGGGCATCTCATCGGGCATGTCTGACCTACAGAGGGGCAATAGGTCCATGGACTCCTCCCTGACGGCAGCAATGTCCCTCCTCAGACAGTTCCTCACCCCTCCTGCCTCTGCTCCATCCACACTCCCCAGCACCTTACCCGTCCCAAGCATACACACACCAGCACAGGCACACACCAGCACACACACGTCCAGCACACAGACACACACGCCACAAACAAAACGCACACGCATGCACAGTCAGGTGACTGAAACCAGACTCACAGGGGATGGGGCCCTGGAACACACACACGCATCCACGAGCACTGCGCAGTCCTCAGTTGCCTCTCCCTCCAAAGCACCCTCCCTTGCCTCACCTGCAACCCCAAAGACCCAGCGGCTCTTCCTCAGTGACCTCGGCCTCTTCCCCTCCGATCCAGCTGATACAGCATTCAGGGGGAAGAGGAAGCCCACCCACACGGAGCAGAGTGCCCCTCACCCCCGGACACCCTCCCCAGGCGCAGACAGACTGAGGCCCCCACCCGCAAGTCCCCCGGAGTCGTAAGAGCAAGACCCCGCCGCCGCCCTGCAGCTCAGGCACCAGGTCTCCTTCCTCCATCCCTCAGGCCCCCACTCCACAGGTGCCCCCACCACACCCTGCCCCAGGTTCCCCACCCACAGATATACCATCCCCAAGAGGATCCGGCCTTCTCCCCCTGCCACTTGCTCTCCCGGCACCACACCCCCGCTGCGCTTGTCTGTGCCACTGATGTGGTGAGGGTGTCCTCCCCCTCTGTCCAGCCCACCTTGCCTGTTCCCCATTCTCCTCCCCTGGTGGTAGGCACTGCAGTGGAGTCCACTACCACCCTGTCTGACTTGGGCACTGCAGTGGCGGACCTGTCCACTCCATCTGCAGGGTCCACTGCAGTCGTGCCGGCACCCACAACATCTGAGTCATGCCCCCAGTTGTGCCGGCACACACCATGTCAGACACCTCCACTGCAGTTATCAGTGGCTCTCCAGCACCCACCACCCCTTCCCTGCTTCCTCCTGGTGAGCCCTGATCCTGTCCCTGCGGTGCCTGGCCTGCCCCCTGGTAGGCCCCTCCGAGTGGATTGTCCCTGGTGTGTAGCAGTGCAGGCATGCGTAGGGTGACATCTGGCACTGGCACCCTGTTTGGACTCATATTGATGGACTGGCCATTGGCCTTTGTTGATATATTTTCTTTCACTTCTCTACACCCAAATGCTGAATAAAGCAACTTTCTGTTCTCTAGTGCTTTTGCTTCTGATGTACATGTTGTTGATGATGCTAACCATGCCCTTGCTGCAGTGATGGTGATATTTGGTCTCATGATAATGAAGTGTTACTGTGCAGGAACACATGTGGTCCAGGGGGAATGTGTCCTATCCTGTGGTGTATCCATGTCATCCTTAGCAGCATCTGAGGGTGTCATGTGTTCAGTATTTGGCAATGGGATTTCCTACTTACATTAGCAAATTCACATCTGTGGCTTCCACCCCTGCACATCTGTTGTGCCTGCCATTGTTCAATTCGTCTACTTCCCTGACCGTGTGGCCTTCTCCACTGGACATGCAGGTTTGGGCATCAATGGGGAAGGACTCATCTGTGTTGTCAGTGCAACATTGCTATACAAGTGTGTTGGATCTGTGCTGATGATTTCGTTGGCACTCCCATGACCAGGCTGATGTGACGGGAGCCTTCATTTGGTGCTAATTGTTGATTGTGTGACCAAGTGCTCAGCTGACATGATGGGGCCCTACTGAGGCAACATATGGCACAGCTTTCCTCACACAGGAGTGGAGTCCCCTCATGGCAGTGTGTACTCCTGTGACATTGCCTGCGCCCAAGGTGTGTGTTGTATGAGCATGTCTGTGTGTTCACTTCCGTTTTGCTGTGCATGCTGGGATCCCTAGTGTTGTACCTGTTTGTGATGCTTGCTGAGTTGACCTATGTTCCCCCAAAGTCTTCTCCCTGGGTTCTCTGTGATCTGGGTGCATGGCACATTACTGGTCATCAGGGTGTCACCCATAGGTGTGTTTGCTGTCAGGGCTGGGTTTGTGTGCAGACGCAGATGGGTCACAGTCAGGTTTCCCCTTGGCACTTGTTGTTTACACCTGTCATGTGATTTCCAGTTTGTGTTATCTTTCAGTGATTGTCACACATTGTGTGTGTGACTGCTGGCACTCCTCAGGGTCCGGGCTGCAATGTTGGTTGTTGTCTATGTGTGTTCTTTGTGGGTGACCTTGGCTTCCTCATTGGTGTGTGACTGTGGCTGGGATCCCATTGGTTGGTGTGGTATTGCCGTCATGTCCATGTACAGCGTAGTGTGCAGTGTGTCAGACATTCAGGAGTCTTGTTGAGTGGCCATGTGTGATGTGTTTCTGCACCTTGGTTCCCACCCACCACCCTGGGATTGTCATGGGTGCATGTGCAATGTCACCAGTGCATGTGTGCTTCACTGCTGCACATTGTTGGAGGTCGAGGTGTGTGGTGTTGAGTGTGTGCAGATGAGAGTTGTTGCCCGGCTAGACCCCTGCCTCCATGTTGACCTTGGCTTACTGGCCGTGCTGATTGATTTGTGCTTGTGTAGGTGTGATGGTAGTTTGTTGCTCAGGACACATGACTGTGGTTCACAGTGTGAACGACATTTAGCTTTGTCATCACAGTGGGATTGTAATGCAGCCCAGGGTCACCACATTGTGAGGGCCCTGGGGGTAGTGCTGTGGTGTGTCTGTGTCTTGCTGTGTCAGTTGCTGTTCCTACATGCCTGTGTGACATGTGTGATTTGTGCTCCCTCTCATCTGACAATGCCTGATTGCCCACATAGGGATTTGGATCCATGAGTTACCTTTGTGTGGCACTGTATGCACATCTGTATAATTGGTATTCAGGCCTCCTCATGTGTTGTGTGGTTGCCTGGGGACACTGCCCCCCCTCACCTGTTGTGTTTGATGTGCAGTGTGGGTCTGGCTGTTTGTGTTTGTGCATCTGCACCACTGCATTGGCATATCTTAGGTGTGCCATTGGCTGTATGTTGTTTGGTGGGTTTCCCCTGCTGTCCCTGGGACTCCTAGGTCATCAGTCAGCACAATGATCATGGTTTGTGTGTCCCATTGCTGCCATGGTATGGTATCTGTTCACCTCACATCTACAGTCTCCACAGGGTATCTGAATTTGTGTGCCCATTGGTGCAAATATGTGGGTCTGCATTCTGATGGTCACTTCTGTCATTGTGTCATTGATGAATGTTGACAGTGTCAGCCCCCATGGGTGTTGTTTGTCTGCACATGGCCAAAGGTATGTCTTATTTGCACTGCAGTATTTGCCTCCCCCAATCTATGTTGCAATGGGACACATGCACTACTTTGCCACTGATGTGTTTTATGTTCTGTGACCAGGAATCATCCATGCAGTTTGGCAGTTGCAGCTTTTTCTTTGTCAACACTTACATTTTGGTCACTGTGATGATGGGGGTTTGGACCCCATTGCCACAATGTTCAAAATGTGCTTCAGCTATGGACCCCACACTTACCTTTTGGTCACTGTGATGATGGGGGTTTAGACCCCATTGCCACAATGTTCAAAATGTGCTTCAGCTATGGACCTCACACTTACCTTTTGGTCACTGTGATGATGGGGGTTTAGACCCCATTGCCACAATGTTCAAAACTGTGCTTCAGCTATGGACCCCACACTTACCTTTTGGTCACTGTGATGATGGGGGTTTAGACCCCATTGCCACAATTTTCAAAACTGTGCTTCAGCTATGGACCCCACACTTACCTTTTGGTCACTGTGATGATGGGGGTTTGGACCCCATTGCCACAATGTTCCAAATGTGCTTCAGCTATGGACCCCACACTTACATTTTGGTCACTGTGATGATGGGGGTTTGGACCCCATTGCCACAATGTTCAAAATGTGCTTCAGCTATGGACCCCACACTTACCTTTTGGTCACTGTGATGATGGGGGTTTAGACCCCATTGCCACAATGTTCAAAATGTGCTTCAGCTATGGACCTCACACTTACCTTTTGGTCACTGTGATGATGGGGGTTTAGACCCCATTGCCACAATGTTCAAAACTGTGCTTCAGCTATGGACCCCACACTTACCTTTTGGTCACTGTGATGATGGGGGTTTAGACCCCATTGCCACAATGTTCAAAACTGTGCTTCAGCTATGGACCCCACACTTACCTTTTGGTCACTGTGATGATGGGGGTTTAGACCCCATTGCCACAATGTTCAAAATGTGCTTCAGCTATGGACCTCACACGTACCTTTTGGTCACTGTGATGATGGGGGTTTAGACCCCATTGCCACAATGTTCAAAACTGTGCTTCAGCTATGGACCCCACACTTACCTTTTGGTCAATGTGATGATGGGGGTTTAGACCCCATTGCCACAATGTTCAAAACTGTGCTTCAGCTATGGACCCCACATTTACCTTTTGGTCACTGTGATGATGGGAGTTTGGACTCCCATAGCCACAATGGTCATGGCCTGCTTGCATTGTGGGGGCCACACACATATATGTGTGGCACATGTGTTAGGGGGTCACATTGTATGTTCAAAGTCATGTTCAGTGTTGTAGGCATTTGACACAGTCTACACACGCTTGTCATGGTGTTGGGGGATGTCTTTTTCTTGCATTCCCTAGGTTGTGGTGTGCTGGTTGTGTCATGCATTGTCCATCCTATGAGTGGGGGTGGTGTTGGTGGTAGGCATCCAGCCCCCATGGGTAGAGGTGGTAGTAGTGACAGGCATCCAGCCCCCTGGCTAAGGGTGGTAATAGTGGTGGGCATCTGGCACCCCCCTGGCTAAGGGTGGTAGTAGTGGTAGGCATACAGCCCCCCCTGGGTAAGGGTGGTAGTAGTGGTGGGCATCTGGCACCCCCCTGGCTAAGGGTGGTAGTAGTGGTAGGCATCCAGCCCCCCTGGCTTAGGGTGATAGTAGTGGTGGGCATCTGGCACCCCCATGGCTAAGGGTGGTAGTAGTGGTGGGCATCTGGCACCCCCTGGCTAAGGGTGGTAGTAGTGGTAGGCATCCAGCCCCCTGGCTTAGGGTGATAGTAGTGGTAGGCATCCAGCCCCCTGGGTAAGGGTGGTAGTAGTGGTGGGCATCTGGCACCCCCTGGCTAAGGGTGGTAGTAGTGGTAGGCATCCAGCCCCCTGGCTTAGGGTGATAGTAGTGGTGGGCATCTGGCACCCCCTGGCTAAGGGTGGTAGTAGTGGTAGGCATCCAGCCCCCTGGCTTAGGGTGATAGTAGTGGTAGGCATCCAGCACCCCTGGCTAAGGGTGGTAGTAGTGGTGGGCATCTGGCACCCCCTGGCTAAGGGTGGTAGTAGTGGTAGGCATCCAGCCCCCTGGCTTAGGGTGATAGTAGTGGTAGGCATCCAGCCCCCTGGCTGAGGGTGGTAGTAGTGGTGGGCATCTGGCACCCCCTGGCTAAGGGTGGTAGTAGTGGTAGGCATCCAGCCCCCTGGCTTAGGGTGATAGTAGTGGTAGGCATCCAGCCCCCTGGGTAAGGGTGGTAGTAGTGGTGGGCATCTGGCACCCCCTGGCTAAGGGTGGTAGTAGTGGTAGGCATCCAGCCCCCTGGCTTAGGGTGATAGTAGTGGTAGGCATCCAGCCCCCTGGCTTAGGGTGATAGTAGTGGTAGGCATCCAGCCCCCCTGGGTAAGGGTGGTAGTAGTGGTGGGCATCTGGCACCCCCTGGCTAAGGGTGGTAGTAGTGGTAGGCATCCAGCCCCCTGGCTTAGGGTGATAGTAGTGGTAGGCATCCAGCCCCCCTGGGTAAGGGTGGTAGTAGTGGTGGGCATCTGGCACCCCCTGGCTAAGGGTGGTAGTAGTGGTAGGCATCCAGCCCCCTGGCTTAGGGTGATAGTAGTGGTAGGCATCCAGCCCCCATGGCTTAGGGTGATAGTAGTGGTAGGCATCCAGCCCCCTGGGTAAGGGTGGTAGTAGTGGTGGGCATCTGGCACCCCCTGGCTAAGGGTGGTAGTAGTGGTAGGCATCCAGCCCCCTGGCTTAGGGTGATAGTAGTGGTAGGCATCCAGCCCCCTGGCTAAGGGTGGTAGTAGTGATGGGCATCTGGCACCCCCTGGCTAAGGGTGGTAGTAGTGGTAGGCATCCAGCCCCCTAGCTTAGGGTGATAGTAGTGGTAGGCATCCAGCCCCCTGGGTAAGGGTGGTAGTAGTGGTGGGCATCTGGCACCCCCATGGCTAAGGGTGGTAGTAGTGGTAGGCATCCAGCCCCCATGGCTTAGGGTGATAGTAGTGGTAGGCATCCAGCCCCCTTGGGTAAGGGTGGTAGTAGTGGTGGGCATCTGGCACCCCCTGGCTAAGGGTGGTAGTAGTGGTAGGCATCCAGCCCCCTGGCTTAGGGTGATAGTAGTGGTAGGCATCCAGCCCCCTGGGTAAGGGTGGTAGTAGTGGTGGGCATCTGGCACCCCCTGGCTAAGGGTGGTAGTAGTGGTAGGCATCCAGCTCCCCTGGCTTAGGGTGATAGTAGTGGTAGGCATCCAGCCCCCTGGCTTAGGGTGATAGTAGTGGTAGGCATCCAGCCCCCTGGGTAAGGGTGGTAGTAGTGGTGGGCATCTGGCACCCCCTGGCTCAGGGTGGTAGTAGTGGTAGGCATCCAGCCCCCTGGCTTAGGGTGATAGTAGTGGTAGGCATCCAGCCCCCTGGGTAAGGGTGGTAGTAGTGGTGGGCATCTGGCACCCCCTGGCTAAGGGTGGTAGTAGTGGTAGGCATCCAGCCCCCTGAGTAAGGGTGGTAGTAGTGGTGGGCATCTGGCACCCCCATGGCTAAGGGTGGTAGTAGTGGTTGGCATCCAGCCCCCCCTGGGTAGGGGTGGTAGTGGTGGTGCTCATCCAGGCCCCTGTGTGCATATGTGGCATTGGTGATGGGCATCCCGCCCCTATGGTGCTGCTGTTGCTGGTGTAAGTAAATTCTGCATCCCTCTGTGTGTGTGTGATGTGTCGTGTACGTGTTGTATGTTTTTGTGGTTGGTGTCTGACTTACCTTCTGCGCCGTACGCGTCCGTGCCTGTTCCGGTAGTGAATGTAGAATATTGGTAGGATTGGGACGAAGGGATTCATGGTTGGTTCGTGTCGTTCGTCTTTCTCGTTGCTTCGCGTCGTCCTCGTCGCTTGTGTGTTCGCCTCGTAGCCGTGGATCGTGTTGTGGCGCGAATCAGAGCTTATGTGCGCCTCTCCCGGAACCTTTGACGTGCCGGACGAAGCGACGGGTTCGGCGCGTACGGAAAGCGCATCGTACTTGTTCGGCCGGACGGGGCTGCATTTTCCCTTCCGTGCGACTCGATTCTGCGTTTCCGGATTCGCCTCGGTCGGAGAACAGGACCTGGATTGCGTGAGTACGACTCGGCCGGATTCTATGCTGTTGTGCGCATCGTACTTACTCGTTCGGGATGATGTACGGATCGGTCGGGAAACAGGCATTCGCATGGCTTTTTTCCCGACCGAATGGTATTGGGTGCGCCTCCGACCGAGATCGGAATCGGCCCCAGAATATCGAATCAAAAATATCAATATACAGAAATATCGAGTTAAAAATATCGTGGGTCAGAAATATCGACAGACAAGTTCTCGTGGTCAAGAATATCGAATTTAGGTAAGTAATATCGATGTTAAAAATATCAAAGTGTAAAATATCGTTTGCAAAAATATAGTTGCTAAAAATATCAATTTTTTATTAATGTTATGTATTTTAGTATATATTTTATATGTATGTGATATATGTTTTTTTTGTTTAAGATTTGTTTGTATTTTTAATATGTGTTACATTTTTAGTAGCTATTAATTTTTCTTTATTTGATTTTTGCGTTTTTAGTTCCGTAGCAGGTTGTGGGTTTATAGGGGAATAGGGTGTGAAGTAATTTAATTATATAAATTTAATTGATTATTTTTAGTAGTTATTAATATTTTTTTATTTGAATTTGTGACTTTAGTTCCGTAGCGGGTTGTGGGTTTATAGGGGAATAGGGTGGTAAGTAATTTAATTATATTAAAGTTATTGAATATTTTGTATTTATTATCATTTGTTTAATTGAGATGTTATAGTGTTAAACGGGTAATGTAATTTATTATTAATTAATTAATATTTGGTTGTTAATTAATTTTAATTATGGTAATTGTGTAATTAATTTTAGGTGTGTGTTGTGGTGTTTATAGGAGTAAAGGTTGGTAAGTATTTTGTGTTTAATTATTATATAGTTAATTAATGTTAATTATTTGGTATTCATTTTGTGTAATTGTTTATATTTTTGTCTGTTGTTTTTAATTTTAAAGGGGTAAAAGGTGGGTATTAAATACATTTTTAAATATTTAATAGTTTTTAATAGTAATCATTTATTTTTTAAATAATATTTAATGGTGCTTTATTATTTTATAGTTTAATTTAGGTGTGTGTTGTGGATATTATAGTGTTAAAGCATTTATACTCAATAAATGTTTATCATTATTTTTTTATGAATAAGATTTTTTAACTGATTATTAATTATGTTAATTATGGAAATAAATGTAATTAAACATGTTGAAGTGTTGTTATTGGTGTGGTGATATAGAATAGGAAATAAAATAAATACATTTTTGTTTTAATTAATTTTTTAGTTTGTTAATATTTGCTTCTTTTAAAAAAATGTGTTTATAAATGTATTTATTAATTTATTTTATATATTATTTGTAGTTTTTTGTTATATGTAAATAATATTATAATATGTGTTCTTTTTCTAAGTTTAATATATTAAATTTTATATTTTTAAAATATTTATTTATTTTTATGATTTTTAAAATGTTGTAATATTTTTTTATTTTTTTTCAATTGTTTGTGTTATTAGTAATTTTTGTTTCTTTGCAATCCAGCACTTTCCCTACTGTTGCATTCAATAGAGTGGAAATAGTAATTTTTACCCCTCCGCTATCCAGCACTTTCCCTACTGTTGCACTCACTGGAGTGGAAATAGTAATTTTTACCCGTCCGCTATCCAACACTTTCCCTACTGTTGCACTCACTGGAGTTGGAATAGTAAATTTAATTATTCCGCTATTCATCACTTTCCCTACTGTTGCACTTATTGTATTGGGAAATGTAAGTTACATTTTTTTAATAGTTTAATGTTTTAATTTAATATAGAATGTTTCTTTTTATTTTAAATTGATAGATATATATTTTTATTTTTATATAATTTTTAAGTTTAAAAATTAAATAAAGATAATAGTTAATACATTATTTTTAAGTTAATATATGTATATGTATACATTTTTATGTTTGTGCGTTTATATTTTTTAATTAAGTTTATTTGTTATATTTAGTTAAAATGTAATTTATTTTGTTAAAAATAATATTAATATTCAAAGGTATGGGCCCCCTTCATCTCCATCTTATCCTCGGAGTTCCGAGAACTATCATGCCCTGCCTATTTAAGGCTACTGAAGCTGATTCCTGAGAGTGGGGAGAGAGGCTAGCGGGCGGGACCTCTGAAGACCTCACTTGATACCCAGGGAACTGGCGACTTTCACTTAGGAACATATACAATCTTCTGCCTGTACTTCTGGCTCACCGGGAGAAAGGAGGGGTGGGGGTGGGTGCAGGGCTTTATTGGTTGGGGTTTGGGAATGTTCTTTTTTCTCTTCACCTTTTGGTTCTCTAAAAGCAGACGTAGTCGCCCCAAGAGGGCCTTAGGGTGTCCTTGTTACATTATCAGGTATACGTGTATGTTGGATAAGATCCTTCAGTTGCTCCCTTCTTACAGTGCTGAGTTTGTCTAATGCTACACTTTTTCGAACTCGGCCGGCCCGATACGGGTTGTAGGCGGCATGCTGTGTTAATCACTTGCCTGGTACACTTCTGATTCATATGCCCCGTTTCCTTTCCTTTTACTATGACGCAGCCGGCCCAGTGGGTTGTAGGCAACGACACACTGTATTTTCATGATGTGAGTTCTGCCAATAAAAATCGATTTAATTCTAAAAATAATATTAATATTTAATATATTTACTATATATTTTTTTAAATATATTTTTAAATCAATATTTTTTACATCTATATTTTTTACCTCAATATTTTTGATTCAATAATTTTGTACTTACCTGTTAAGGTATCGGAGTCAATATTTTTGCAGTCAATATTTTTTTTTGATATTTAGAACATCGATGTTTGTTACATCGATTTTTTATCAGTGAACCGTGTTTACCCCCTGAACCTTAGTTGCCATACTGGGTCAATTATGTAATGTCAGCTTGACCCATGGTCAATCTGTACCTCTACAGAGAGAGAGAGAGGCTAAAAGGCACTGTGAACTCGGGGGGGATCACTACCTACGTGGAAGATCGACAACATCGTGGCTAAAGACCCCGAAGGCTGAAGAGAATTCTGCACGACACAGCTGCATTGGACCCTTCCTAGACTGCAACAGCAGAGCAGCTTCTGACACACTCTCAAGGTACAGAAACCAGCATTGTCCATTTGAGTTTCCAGGATGTGAGCAGGCGGGGTGGACCCTCTAGAGTGAGCGGAAGAGTTTCCAAGAAGGTGAACACCGACAATGTTCATCAGAAAATGATGAAAGTGAGGTCTTCAGATGATGCACAAATATGCGTGTTAAACAGCCCAATTTGTTACAGGAGATGCTTAAAAGTAAGGTTGAAATAGCAAGGGTAGTGTTGATGTGCTGCCCCATACACAACCAGTCCCTTGTCACCAAAAAGAAGCAGTTAACCACAATGAGAAAGGTGAACAGATTGATAAACAACACAAGAACCTTGACCAGAACCATTCGTGTACCACTAGAATATAATCTGAGGGAGATGGTGTTCCTGACAGGAATTGAACGTTGGAACAGAGAAGAAACTGCATAGCGCCGACCTGTGACAGGGAGAAAAAAGAGAAAAACAGGAGAGGGTAAAAAGAAGGCAAAGGAAATGACTAGAAAGAAAAAGGATAAAATAGAACAGGATACTCTTTTTCTTTCCCATAAAGAAAAAAAGAAAAGGAAAATGTGCGATTTCATAAAGGCAATGGGGTCGATTCCGATTCGGGCCGGAAATCTCTCCGACCGAGCCGGACCCAGAGAGATTTCCGACCGAATCGGACCCGTGCAGTCCGACCGAACGAGTACGATGCGCACGTATGCCATCGGACCCGAGTCGGTCGGACTCCCATTGAAGTCAATGGGAGCCTGTCGTACAACGCGTACGCGGACTCCCATTGACTCAATGGGTGCGAGTCGGACAAGTGCGCCCCTACAGCCGGGTACGCCGCGAGCGATTCGCGCCGTACACGCACAGGTAGGGGGACCCATGGGTCCCCCTGTGTGCGACTCGCGCGGCTCACGCGTACAGGGGGTCCGACACGGACCCCCAAAGTACGGCTCCGACAGCTCTTTCGAGCCGGAGTGCGCGGCTCGGTCAGACTGCTCGCGGCGCGCATCGTACTCACCCGGCCGGGGAACGTCTCCATTGCGCGGTGCGAGTCGAGTCCGAGCGAGTCGGTCGGTGCAGTTCGAGCCGGGAACGAGTCGGTCGGAGCGGTCGGGACGCCCGGACGAGTCGGTCGGCGAATTCGCATCGTACTCGCTCGGCCGGACCCGCGTACGATTCGGTCGGGAAACAGGGCTCCGAATCGGATCCGGTAAAGCCGAATCCGATTCGGAGCCCTACCGGCCGAGATCGGAATCGGCCCCAATGTCTTTTCACGAGGAAGCATTCTACTATTCATGCCGTTCCTCTTTGGGTGAATGCCAATGCATGAACACGAATACAAAAAGTCACATGACTGTTCTAAGATTATGCTTGGAAAGCTGTGAGTAGTGAAGCATTCCAAACATACTTCATGTAAGATTTATGAATTGCAAATTGTTGTATATCTATACTATGTGAGTAGTAGACCTACGAGTGTTGATTTACAACTTTGTGAATCAAGTCTTTTGATTTTATTGACTCCGAACACTTAGAAAGATCATACTTCACAGAGGATATCCTTGGTACTGTACCACATAGGGAGATAGCCTGGATCACTTCCACAAAGGACATGATTCATGCCATGTTTGCAGAGAAAAGGTGCTATCCACCCTATGATACTGTACCACAGGACTGCACTAGCAAATCACTGTAGATGTATTAGTTTTTCACAATATTCAGTCACACTATTTCCCACACAGCACAGGAGATCACACAAACACAGAGAATTCTGTAAGGAAAGTAGCTTCCCCCTCACCATAGTGGGAATTGACATGATTATAATGAATAAACTACTGGAAACATACAGTAGGTGTGGAGGGCCTTGTTTTGCCATACATTCTACATTCATGGCTAGATAACATAAAGTTGCACCCTGACTGGCAATAATGTATATGGGTGGATGAAAATACCTTTATATGGAAACTATGCCTTACTTCCTTTCTGCAGTTGACAATAGCTACGCACAACAGACATGTTTGATTATGACCTACCATATCCTGCAAACAATGAATAAAGGAGATACAAAAAAGCAGATGCCTTTACCTGATATAACATCAAGAGTGCCTGTGGGATACTCAATATGGCTTAATGTACCAACATCAAGGAATTTGATAGAATCAGTGGCACCGATTAAGTGCTGCTTCAAGCTCCACATCATACTCCCCTTGATAAATGACCCCAAGTCATGGGTGGCCACAGACAACCCCTGTCAGCTCAACCATCACTCCTTCTCTAGCAAGCAGCAGTCTGAAAGTGTTGACAACCTGAGAATGATGTTTAATGCCAATGGAATGTGTGAGTGATACCCCATCAGGGATGGAGAGCATGTTGTCATATGGCTTGTACCTCACCGGTAAAACTGTGTGTTTGTTGGACAACATAAACATTAGGACTGTGCCAGACTGATTCTGTGCACTCCCTCTGGATATGTTGGCCTATAGTCCTGCTAGCCCACAGAGCCCCATCCGCACCCCCAACCGTACAGGGTAACAAATGTGTGTGCAACCTTAGAACTTGACAATCATGAAACCCCATGGAAATCGTGGTAACAAATCTAGAACCCTTTTGTTTGGCCTCTCATGCATACCCAAAGAAATACACAAGAAATACTCAGCAAGGCATTTCAATATTTATTGAAGCATTGTGATTCTTGTATAAAATATGTGTGCTGCGATAATCAATAGAATTAAACAGAGTAGCATAATTAGCATTACAAGAATATTGAAAAGATTAACAATTCGACCATTGTCCTAAGACATTGAATATATGTGGGCATATGAGTACAGTGTATAGTGTACTAATACCTAGCGCTCCCTAACCTAGTCTTGCCTAGGGTGGGTGATCTGCCAAATCACTGCCGAGTGGTCTACCTCCCAATTTCCTGCGCGTAAGTGTCATCAAGCTGTCTGTATTGGTGTAGTGCTGGACATCCCTTGTGTTGGTAAACAATCAGCTAAGGTGGAATTCTGGCATGCAGTGACCTCGCAGTGTCCGTTGAGTGTTCCTCTCCCATAAACAAGAAAGTGGTTCTGTATATATAATACACAGCACCGATGGGCCATGTCGAAACCCCAGTCAGGCCGCAATTGTTTATTCTAGTTTGCTAGCTTTGTCACCTACCACACAATAGCAACAATGAGATTTGTGCAGTGAACTTTTTCCCTTGTACTGAATGTTCAAGGTGTTGTGATAGTGTGCCTACGAAGTGGAAAAGTAATCATTGTCGATTCAGAGAAAGTTATCCTGCAATGCCACCCACAAAAATATATGTCAGAAGTCACCATGTGTAAAAGAGAAGGCAACTTAAGAATCATGAGCATGTAAATGGTGGTCTTTCTTACCAGGCCTATTCTAACCATGAGACAACGTGTACCTACAATTGTTTACAGAAGTGCAGACAATGATGGGATCCTCAGAGTAATTCTGGACCTGGCAACTGTCTCTGGACTAAAGACCATGTCCTAATGCTTTTAAAGAAACTATTGCCTCCAAGTGCAGTCACTAGTACTGTTAGAAATTGGTTTGTAGGTTGACTGGGGTATGAACACTAGTCAAGCAGCAACGACAATCCTAGCGAGGGTAAGAAGCAGGCAAACCCTAAATTAACCTGTGCTCACCCTCTGATAACTTGACACAGAGCAGTCAGGCTTAACTTAGTGGCAAGGTGCAACACTTCAAACAGTAAAACAATGAAAACACCACTCAAAAAGATTCCACACCAGGTTAGAAAAATAAAACTTAATTTAATAAAACACGATCAAAACGACAAAAATTCAATATGTAGAAATTCAGATATTGAATTTCAAAGCTTTAAGTAAAACTAGCACTAGAAGCTAAAGCGGTATTTGGGACACCTGCTCATGCAAGACCGGGACAAAGTCAAATGTTCAGCATAACCATGATGGAGCGTGGGCCAGATCCAGGGACCCATTGAGGCAGACTGAAAAAAGTACCTTAATCCTGGCTGCATCGACGTCGAAGATGCGCAGTACAGTCGAGGCGATGCATCAGTGCCAATCCATGCAGCGGCGATGATGCGCTGATCTACGCAGCAGTGGTGATGTGTCAGATCCGATGAGCGGTAATCTGCAATGTGAATGCTTGGCGTAGATGTTGGGGTTGCTCTAGATAGAGATGCAAGGATCTTGTCCCCGGAAGAGTTGTGGTTCTGAAGGCAATGTGTCAGGTTCGATCCAGGCAGCAGTGGCAATGTGTCGGTGCCGATCCACGCAACAGAGGTGATGCGTCGGTTCTGATCCACGCAGAAGAGGCAATGCATCAGTTCTGTGCCAAGCAGAAAGATGATGAGTCGGTTTGACAGCGGTTGTACTAGCTTCACTGGAACAATCACCTTAGGCCCCCTTCCAAGGGTCCAGGACTGGGGTGGCTACACTTGACAGGGCAGACTCACAGATGGCAGAGTCCAGGTGCAGAAGCAGGGTGGTAGGAAGTCTTTTATGTTCCTGAGACTTCATATTAGGAGGCCAGCCAGCTAGCCCTTGGAGTCTCTCTGGGTTCAAGTGAGACAGGTCCAGTCCTTCTCACTCAGGCAGGGTAACAGAAAGGGAGCATGGCAGCAGAGCAAGGCAGGAGTCTAGCAAAGGAGCAGTCCAGTAGAGTGGCAGTCCTTCAACAGCACAGCAGTCCTTCTTCTTCTTGGCAGAGTCTTCACAGATCCAGAAGTGCACTGAAGTGATGGTGTCCAGTACTTATACCCAGTTGGGCCTTTGAGGTGGGGGAGTCTTCAAAGACAGGTCTTAGAAGTGCACAGAGGTCATTTCTTGCTGCCCTGGTTCCAGACTCACTACAGGGGATTGTGTGGGGTCAGGACACAGCCTATTCAGGTGGAAGTGAGTCTGGATACATTATACATTGTGCCCAGCCCTCTGGGTTGTCCAGGGCCTACCCTAGGAGTGACTGATATGTATAAAAAAGAAAGGTTTGGGCCTGGTAAAGGTTTTATTTTGCCAGATAGACATGGCAGGGTAAAACTGTGCACACAGGCTCTGAAGTGACAGTTCTGAGATGGTTAGAGGGCTAATTCAGTGGGTGGCACAATCAGTGCTGCAGGTCCACTAGTAGCATTTAGGTTACAGGCCCTGGATATATGGTATACCACTTTACTAGGGACTTATAAGTAAAGTAATTGTGCCAATTGGGGATGAACCAATTTTATCATGTTTTAGGGAGTGAGCAGAAATACTTTAGTACTGGTTACCAGTGATCAAGTGCACAGAGTCGAAAGGCCAACAAAAATGAATTCAGCAAAAATAGGAGGGGTGATGGCAAAAAGTTTGGAGGTGACTCTGAATAGAGGGTCAAGTCCAATTATAGGTACCTGTCTTAGATACCAGTGGCGGCTCACATAGGGCGTTCTACGGGGTGGTGGGGCGGGGTGGTGGGGCAGGGTAGGGGGGTAGTAAACTCGGACATACAACGGAACGGAGGAAAGTAATTATTACGTTCCTCCGTTCCGTCGTATGTCCGTGTTTACTACCCCCCCCGCCCCGCAGCACGCCCTATGCGAGCCGCCACTGTTATATACATATAGTGGGGATTAAATTAGGAGGGCCAAAGATGGAATGCTAATAGTTGGGTCTGTGACGCAGGGAAACATGTTGCTGCCTACCACCAATCCATAATCTGAAAGGATCATGATGGATTCATGATGTGTGCAGCAGTGACAAACTGAAATCATCATGGTTGGGGCCATATCCTGCTCAAGGCAAGCAATGAGCCATGTACTAATGCAGACCAACTAAAAGTGTTAGCCAAAGACTTGTTTTTCTTGCCGGTCGAGACTGAGGGGCCGATTCTGATGCGGGTTGGAAAAGCTTCCCGACCGAATCGGTTGGGAAATGGTGTCCGACCCACTCGGATCGGGAAAGTCCGACCGGCGGAGTAGGATGCATCCGGATGCTTCCAGATACGATTTGGTTGAACTCCCATTGACTTCAATGGGAACATTTGTTCCTAACCGCATCAGAATTGGGCCCTCGGTCGGGAAAACACGTTCCCGATCCGATTTGGAAGGAGCAAATGCCGTTAGGAGGCCTTCCTAACCGCATCAGAATCAGGCCCTCGGTCGGGAAGCTTTTCCAAGCCGCATCAGAATCGGGCCCTGAGTCTTCGAAGTTGCCATAACAGCATGTCAGAACATGCAACATTTCCCTTCAGCAACAGTCAGGGTTTGTCTTCTATCTGCAAATGTTGTAGCGGTATCTTAGACCCATAAGGCTGCCAAATTATTCAGTCAGTGATGGCTGCCAATTGAAAAAAAGCAATGATCATAAGATTGCCATGAGGGAACGGTGGCTGGGGTAGGATATTAAACTAAAAAAGCAAACTATAAAAATGCATGTAATACTTTGATCTTCTTCCTACATATGGAGTATAACCAATATGCAGTGTGTCCCTTTTCTCACATATTTTATGCTTGTCTAAGATCTAATGCTCAAGTTTGCTCTGCCACTAGGATGCTGATGGTGAGACTTATGGAATAAAGATAAATAAAGAGAACTGTTTAGGTTACTATCATGCTCAAAGACTATGGGCCTGATTCTGATGCGGGTTGGAAAGCTTCCAGACCAAATCGGTTTGGAAATGGTTTCTGACCCACTCGGATCGGGAGAGTCCGACCGACGGAGCACGATGCATCCGGATGCTTCCAGATACGATTTGGTTGGACTCCCATTGACTTCAATGGGAGCATATGTTCCTAACCGCATCATAATTGGGCCCTGGGTCGGGAAGACACGTTCCCGATCCGATTTGGAAGGAGCAAATGCCATTAGGAGGCCTTCCTAACCGCATCAGAATCAGGCCCTCAGTCGGGAAGCTTTTCCAACCCGCATCAGAATCGGGCCCTATATGTCTCTCAACCTCACTGTTTTGCCTTTACCTACCTATCAAGTTCTTAATTCCGTACTGAGCAAGAGAAGACCATGTCTGGATGCAACAAAGGAAGAAAAGGCACACAAGGAGTCACAGGGAGGTGATTCAAGTCAACATCCAGGGAATCACCAAGCCTGCCATGTGCCACCTAGTGCGCCTAGGAGGAGTCAGTCACATCTCCAGTATCAACTACGAGAGAAGACCCTCAGTGTGTTCAAGGTCTTTCTGGAGAATTTGATCCGGGATGTGGTCAGCTACAACAAGCATGCCAAGTGACATCATTTGTATGTTTGTATAACATTTTTCACTGTTTCTATGATAGCCAATTACTTCCACTTCTTCCTTTCTCTGGTGGGTTGTACATTGTAGCAGCCTTTGTGGAAGAAAGTAACATTCAGCACATGCTTCACAAGCTTCCAAAATTGCAAGCTGAGTGACTTTCTGTAAGAAATGGGGGCTCTATTTGGTAGAGGTATGCACCCCTTCCAAGTAGGGACCACCACTCTAGTCATGGCAAGCTAGATGCACACTAAAACATAGCTTGTGCTCACACTCTGGTAGCTTGGCAAAGATCCGTCAGGTGTACTTAAAGAGGCAATGTGTAAAGTATGTGTGCAACATACACACACACACACAGTAACACAATGAAAACACCACAAAAATACTCCACACAGGGTTAGAAAAATAGATAATATGTGTATGAGTACAATAAGACCAAAATGACAAAAATCCAACAAGTAGAACTGGAGTTATGAATTTTTAAAGATTAAAACAAAATATAGTGCTTAGAGCCAACCGGGGACATCTGGTCGTGCTAGACCGGGGTATATCCAAAGTTCAGGCCATCCATGATGGAGTACAGGCTGGCTACAGGACTCACACAAGTCACGCTGAAAAAGTACCTTGGATGGAGGAAGCATCGATGTCGAGGACCCAATGCGAGATGCAGGGGAGGCGATGCGTTGTTGTCAATCCAATGGATGCAGGAAATGCATCAATTCGGATCAACGCAGTCAAAGAAGCCTCATCGACTAACCCCTTTGCGATGCAGGTGATGCGTCATTGTCAAGCCACGCAGTCCATCATCATGGAGCTGCACAGTTTGTTGAAGCAATGTCATTGGGCAGCAGCTGCATTGACGTCGAAGGGTAATGCGTCAATTCCAATTGGCACAAAGTCGTTGATGCGTGGATTCTGCTGGGTCAGCACAGAAACAAGCACTTCCAAGGTCCCGGGACTGGATTGGCACCAGTTGGCAAGGCAGGACTAACAGATGGCAAAGTCCAGGTGCTGTTGCAGGGCTGGTAGGAAGTCTTTGATGGCCCTGTTTCAGAACAGGGGGCAAGCTAGCAAGCCTTGGAATCATTCTGGGCTCAAGTGAGATAGGTCCAGTCCTTTCCTCAGAAAGGGCAGAGGGTAGCAAGCAGTTGATGACAGACGGCACATCAGAGCAAAAAACAGTTCTTCCAGGGCAGCAGTCCAGCGGAGTTGCAGTCCTTGTAGCAGCACAGCAGTCCTCCTTCATGACAGAGTTCTTCACAGGTCCAGTAGTGTCTGGTTTGCAGGGGTCAGAGGCCCAGTACTTATACCCAGTAGTGCCTTTGAAGTGGGGGTAACTTCAAAGAAGGGTCATTGAAGTACACACAGGTCCTTTCTTCCCAGCCCAGGCTCCAGACTATGAGAGGAGGTAATCAGCCCTTTTTGTGTGTGAAACAAGACACTATTCAGGTGTAAGAGTCAGGTCCCTCCTCCCTTCCTGCTCAGGAAGAGCCAGTAGAATGCACATGAATATGCGAACACATCTAACCTTCCTTTGTTTGTGGCTGTCTAGAGTGAATGCACAAAGTGTAGCTGTCACTTACCCCAGACTTGTATTTGAGGTAGGCTGCAGGCACACAGAGCAGTAAGAACAGAGAAATGCCACCTTTCCAAAAGTGCCATTACTAAAATAGTAATGTTCAATCCAGTTGTACCAGTAAAAAAGGATATTTCAATACCATTCCAAAGATATGAAACATGATGCAGCTACTCCTTTCTAATCAGGAATTACAGCTTAAAAGTGCATTAAGGGATCCACAATGTTAACCTATGAGAGGACTAGACATCACAGTAGTGAAAATCAAATTTGGGTGTTTGTCTGTACCAATACATGCAAATCTTAACAGTACATGTCCTACCTGATACTTACCTAGCATCCTGCCCTATGGCCTACCTACCGCCTACCTTAGGGGTGACATAGGTGTAAGAAAATTGCAGTTTAAGGCTTTGCTAGTAGTTTTAAATGCCAAGTTGAAGAGCCAGTAAACTGCACACAAATAACCTGCAATGGCAGACCTGAGACAGGTTTGAAAGGCTACTTGTGTGGTTGGCACAGTCAGTGCTGCACGTCCACTGGTAGCATTTAGGTTACAGGCCCTGGGTAAATGGTATGCCACTTTGCAAGGGACTTACAAGTAACCTAAATATGTTAATTGTGTATACACCAATGTCACCATGTTTAGGAGAGTAGCACATGCACTTTAGCACTGGGCAGCAGTGGTAAAGTTCTAAGGCCAACAAAAAGATAGAGCAAAAAGAGGACGTAAGAATGCAAAAGGTTTAGGGAAAGACCACCCTAAGGAGGACCACACACCATCTCTTCACACCACCCAGGTACTTGGACCTGCAGGCTGTTTGACTCTTTCACCACAGGGCATTTTCTGCCATCCAACTCAATAAAAATACCCATATTTTGTTCTCCTACACAGAACTGCAGATTGTCTGAAAACAACTGTCAGAATGGTTTTGAGCTGCTGTTTGTCATAAGTAATCAGTGGAGAACCCACGTATTTAGAGACAGAAACTTGGCTCATTGTACTCATCACCAGCCCATCCTCCTCCATCTGATTCAGCAGGGCAAACACCTCTCACAGCGAATACACCAAGCACACCAGCTGCTGCCACCACTTGGCTCCTGATCTTACATCTTCATAGAGCCCCTGCAGACTGTCACCCGCCTTACAAGATGTACTATGTCTTGCAAAATCTTGCACCTGGGGGACAGTATCGGTTCTGATTTTATTTTTGGCCATGCTATATAGTTGTGACCAATATCTGCAGTAGGAGTTTCGTCAACCACGTTTACTCTGATTAGAATTTTATTTTCGAAAGCATCTAATTGATTCTCCTGTTTTATTCTTTTCCCTTTCTATGCTATCTTTTAAGCACCACACTACTCCCAGGGCTGCCTGATTTTCCACAAAGGAACAAGTACTTTCTGTGATTTTCACAAAATAATGACAATTTACTTCCATACGCATACTCCTATGTTTTGCAAAGGGTTTTCTTGGATTCATTGAGATTTTCAGGAGTTTTCCAGTGAAGTTAAGACTGCTACAGATTTCAAGGAATTCTCACCAGCCTAGAAAATTAGACATGTGCAATACAAAAAGAATACATTTACCCAAACTTAAAGGTAAAGCAAACTTTTCCCCTACAGCCTCAGAAATTTTGGTTGCTTTCCTTACCCATTCTTACAATCAGTAAGGACTTATTGTTGACCTTCACAGTAGCAATTCTCCAACCGTATTTAGGGTGAGAATGCACTTGTCAAAAGTGTCAAATTGTTTAGGCAGGTGTCTTTTCCGGCCTGGAATGACCTAAAATTGCCCTATGGAGCTCACTTGCCCATAGATATAATTATATTATGCTGGTTTCATATTACCTGTAAAAAAAACTTTTGACTCTTTTACTTTGGGAACACCAAATATGTTTACACTTGTAAATGAAGATATTTAGAAATTTAAACATAGGTGTACATACATCACTGTGAATGAGGCCCAATATGTGCAGAAAAATAAAGCAGCTGAGATCGAATAATTAATATTTTGCTATGGCCCACTCTAGTAGTACTTCTTAAAAAAGAGAGGAACCCTTTGGAACCCAAAGGACTAGGATTCAAAATTAATTTAAATATAAGCGTCCTTTGGGAATGCTTAGATTCTAACTTCACAGTATTCTTTCACATCCACACTTTCATTCACCCCACAACTATTACACATTTCATAAAAGGGAACACTGTTAATACCAACAGTCCATATACTGGCACAGAAATACAAATGATGCATAAATATGCTGACTTTATTAAAAATATGTACAAGACTAAAAACATATCATATATAAAGAAAAATGGAAGATTTCTTCTCCATCAAGAAAACAACACAATAAAATTGACAGTTTCCCAAATAAATTTCTTAAAAAACACACAGCACGAGAGATCAAAAAGACATTAAATTTTATCATTGGGTACCATAACCCATGCACAACTACTATACTCCTTGTTACGCCTCACCTGGGGAGGTGTATCTTTTTGGTGCATTCCCAGGTTTGCCAGGTTTGGTAAATCTGGGAATGCATCAAAAACCATGAGATTTGCATGGGAACACCCACCGCAATGCACATGGAATGCCTCCCTTGCGCGGAGTAATGCACTGCAGCGATTTGCGCATTACGCATATTTTTGAAGCCATTCAAGTCACGAAAAGTGGTTTTGCATGCCTTCATAAATATGACTTGGAGGTTTGAGTTGTGCATATACCATGGTGCATGGTGCAAGCATGACTCAAAGCCCTCATACATATGCCCCCCAGTGTATAAGCCCACGGCCTGGACAATTCCAGACATTTACTTGCATGGTGCAGGGGTGACACATGGTAACATCATCAAAAAGGGATTTCCAAAATAAGCTCTAAAGAACCTGGGCTAACATAACAAACTTTGAAATAAGTTCTCCTGTGGACAAATTATCAGTTAATCTCTCCTACATGCACTATATCATTATTTACAAGACTGTATTGCTTTCAATCATTTGTTATATTCGTTTTCTATTACTAGATCCTCAGTGTCAAAACCCCCTTCAATGCATTGGTTACAAGCATACAGGTATATGGTAAAAATTGATTTATTTATATTCCAAATAATTACAGCAAAGTACCATAAAAGCAATAGACCATTATTTCAATTTCCAGAGTCCTTGACTTTGACATACAGTTTTACAGTCCTTGTAATATTTCTTTTACGGTATGTAATCCTATCTGATGCCTTTCCTTGCACCAATAGGTAGTAATCTAATCGGACAAGAAAATATCAGCCAAAAATTCAGGCTTGTTATAGGTGCATATTCATTGTTGTGGGATATGTCAGGATGCCATCACAGAAAACTAACAGAGAGGGACCCAAATACTGGACAATTAGCATGCTGGGTGCACAACACCCCTTTTAGAAACCGCCTACCTTTTTCCTACCACTTAAAGCACTGTGTGGCATATGTTTCTATACTTTTTCAGGGTGACTGTGTGGCATTTCATTATCTTACATGTGACACTTTGAGTGACTTTCCATCATTAATATAACATTGCAGGCATGCCCATGCAATTAAATTAGTTTCACCAATTACCACCACTTGTCCAATGTGATCTTCTAGAACTGCCTTTAAAACCCCTGCAATGTACCTGAGGTGCTTATGCCACGTCAATAACCTATTTCTTTTTCATAAGAAATCCGTCTCAAAACTCTAGTGGCACCAGAAAGAAGCAAGATACAAGTAGCACAAACCTATTTTATGTTTATCATATAATAGGAAGAGTCAGGAGCAAGTAGTAATGCCTGGAGCTGCCAGACCGATATGTCCCTTGTGTGGTCATGCATACTGTGAACATCAGACTATGCAAATGACATGAAACTCAATCTGCACTGCGTCGGCACCACTGATTGAGCTGGGCTGGCCTAGGTATAACCTAAACTCTTTGAAGGGTGGAAGAGACAAGCTGGTCTATGCTGGGCATGACTGCCCTTTAAGGAAACAGGAGTCACATTAGCAGAACTGACACCCTGGAAGGACAGTGAAGAAGAGACAGATTTACCACAGCTCTCTGAATAATGGCAGGAAAGGGAGATGAGAAAAGGGCAGGCTTTTGCAGACTTGATACAATCTGTACTGAAGCATGACTGAACTTAGCAGGACATTCAAACTCTATGTATGAATGAACCAGCAAAGAGTGAGATGAGCAGTATAATGTAAACATTATCAGTATCAAAATATTGCTCTTAAATCAACAATTTGTTGATGTGCCATGCAGCAAATGAAGAAAGAGGCAGATGTATTATCTTGAAGCATTTATTACACTTCGTAGACAATGGCCTCCTGATCACAAATGAAGATGGCCCATTCATCCTGATATTGCAGGACACCAAAGCATAACCACCACTTTTGTCCTGTGTTATATTGCAGGACCATTCAGCTGCCTTTGACCCAGTGAACCATCCCACTCTCATACGACACTTGGAGTCTTAAATGAGATTTACTGGCAATGTCCTTTGGTGGCTCTCCTCCTACCTTTCCAATCAATGCCAGTTTCTTCACACTGGCACCAACAGGTGTCAAAAGATCCCTGGAGCTGTTTGGTGCTCTAGTCACAGATAACAGAATCAAGATTCACCAATACACCAATTGTACTTGAAAGTCCAGCGCCTACCTAAAGCTCAACTTCACCAAGCCAGAATTCCAGTTATTTGCCCAGAACAACAAACAAGAAGTAGTACAGTTCTAGCTCAATGACACAAAGCTTGCCCAAATTTACACTGAATGTCCGGTTACTTGGATTGACCTTGGACACTAAACTCTCCCTCAAGGAACACAATACAAGAAAGATGTTCTAGTACCAGCAGTCTCTAAACATAGTGTATCGGTTTCTCCCAGAAAGCGACTTTGAAACTGCAAATCAAGCTGTCATACTCTTGCATCTGTATGGTGGTAATACCCTGCTCTATTGTTTTCAAGACTCTACACTGACACAGCACATCAGAGTAATCTTCGAGGTGCGCCTACGTGCAGCCAGTGGAAGGAAGGGGACATGGTAGTGGAGAATATGTTAATTACAGCAGCATCTCTTTGGAGAGAGAACTGTGTTGCATGTGCAGGTAGTCCCTCCTGAGCACACACTTGGCTGCATAGTGCATTGGTGTGTGGAGTGATAAAACTGGTAAGCACAGGTCTAAGACTCAGACCACCCATGACTGACACCTGCAAAAGTGAGTATGAGTCTAATCCAATTTCAGAAGAAAAGGAGCATGTAAAAGTCCATCCTTGATTTGTCTTTCCAAAATTCAAAGAATAATACTGTTCATTCCTTAATTATCATCAGTCCATTAAAAAAAAATCACTTGGAAGTCTTGTGTTTCTTAATGGATCCCAAAATATTTATTCAATCAATGCTTTTCATCAAAAGCAGTCAACGCAGCCCAGCCAATGCGTTTCGTAACTACGGACATCAGGGCTCAATATCACGATTCAGTCAGAAGACTCCGTTAATTCCTCTGTTGTGTCTATCAAGGTGCAGCACAATGCACATAAATGTTTTGTATCCTGATATCATTGATCTTGTGCTGTCAGTCCCAACAATGTGTCCATGGAGATCTCCTGACTGCTGCTCATCCAGTATCCATCTAGTTAAATGCTCATGAGTATGAGTCAAGCTGGAGGCACAGGCCTGCTGATATGATACTAATCATAGTACCTGACCTGCCTAGGACAGGAGGCCGAACTGAGATCCTATCAGGATCTTATGCACACTGGGGGGGGATTGGACTATGACTTTACGTGGCCCTATACATCCTAGCCACTGGCGGACTGTGGCATGAAGGGGTGTAGAGAAGGCCAACTCTGCAAAATTGCTATCTCAGTTTCCAAATCAAAACACACTGTTAGATAATTCAGATGATTTGTATGTGTATCTGGGACATCACAGTAAAGCGGGTAAATTCCCAGAATGTAGTACTGTAATCCCCATTGAGAGACACTTAACATGGCTGATAAGTCCAAGCATGTGTTGAGGTTGATGTTTCAAGGCTGATTTTTATTTTCACACATATAGTTATGTGCTAAGGTTAAGACGGAAGGAAAAAGTGAGCCATTGTGTCTTACGAGAGGATTTTAGACAAAAAGACGCTTGTGGCAAACAATAGCTTTTTTCTGCCTCCATAACTTGATTGATGAATGATGATCTTTTGCCTACCTTCTCGTCTTCCCCAACCCATGACTTTCAACCAAACTAAACCATGAAACAACTGCAATATTTATTTAGTACCTTTTCAGATTACCCTTTTAGAGCCTGTCTTTTGTCAAATTTCTGTGAAAATTGGGCCACAAAATACACAATTTCATCACGTTTAGTTCAAATTTTTCTCAGGTGGGAATCTCTTCAACCCCACTTTTGAGAAAGACACACTCGACTGCTGCACTTTGACTTGGGAGTTGTACATCCAGGCAGTGGGTGAGACTAGAAGGGGAAGTGGGTGGTTCCATTGGGGGAAGCTTGGCAGTACTAGTGGTAGAAATGGGTTGTGCCAGTGTGGAATGGGCAGCAGCCTCCTAATAGAACTTTGGGAAGCTGAACTTCTTTACTTAAAATTAAGCACTGCATACTCCTGCATTGCAAGAGAAAGCTTGGGATAAGCTACAATCACTTGTGTGTTATTCGTTAAACTCAGTAGTAAGCCAGGAGTACTAGAAGAGTAAGTCATACCGACTTATAATACGTTTGTTTTGAAGCGGGCTCTTAGAATATATAATATATGGCACATAGGGATTACTAGCAGTCCTCATGTCTTCCAAGGACACTGTTCCCACAACCCACGTATTACTGAGTATGGCTTTAGAATATGGCAGCGAATGAAGGGTGCAAAAATATCAAATATTGAGTCTATTTACTGTTATGGCTTAATAGTCCATTGTCATTTTAATACAGATGAAGATTTCAGCATCTAAGACTGCCACAAGACACATTGCCTGCCAATCAAGGGGAAACAGTTTGGGGTACTGTTCCTCTGATCATATAAGCAACCCCTATAACTCATCTATAAAAGGACAAAGCCTGATTTAGTCGACTTCGTATTGGTCACATGCTGGTTTATGCATCCCTTTAAGCTTCCACCAAGATCTCAAATTCGATAGGAAACAATTCAGTGACATTTCTGTTCAGCCCTTTTAAGAAAGGAAACAACATGTCACATAGATTTGGAATGATCTGTTCATGAACTCTTACACAATTCACTGAAGTATTTGATGTGAAAACTCTGCAAACATCTAGGAAATGACACTTGTTATAAATTAATTGAATAACCAACTGTTTTGTATTAATTTTGAAAATTCTAATGGGCATTTCTATTTCAACTATTTTAAGGCAGAAAAATAGTGTATCTATAATTTATTCTGAAAAATATTTTAAGCAAAAGGGAGTACAGGTTGTTTCTTTTTTGGTAAATTGCCCAGACACACTGTTAACATCCTACTTGTCCTCTGCTCCCAACACCTGCAATAAAATGTGTTTGACTTTGCAGATCCCTTACAATTTGATCTCACTGCCTACGCACGTACTATTCAAATGTCTTTAAATAACTATGCAATGGTGTGGAAGGCGAAGTTTGATATAATATGCATATATTACAATTCATACATTTAGAAGAAGCTTCAAATCTTTGATAGTTTAGATAATACAGTGCAATGCTAGCACATAGCTAGAAAACACAGATAATAAGCATGGCATATATGCTACAGCTAATTACTACTACTGCTACTATAATAATAATTATAATAATAATAACAGTAATAACAATAATACCAATGATGATAATAATAATAGTACTAATAATATTAATAATTATTATTAATATTGTCATTATTATTAATAATGATAACAATAGTCATCATCATATGGTAAAATATACTCAAGTGAAAATTATAAGGTTAATAAAAACCACCAAGAAATTCTGAGACCATACAGTAGCATCAGGTCACACACTTTGTTAATATCTTTATAAGTAGGGCTGTACAAAATTTAACTAAGGCCTGCTTGGCTGGTGAGATGGTTTGTTGTCACACCATATTTGTCCATTGACTGGATCGGTTTTGAGAATGAAACGTCACTGGGGACATTGTAGCCAACGCATGATTTTGAAGCCAACAAGGTAACTGGTGGATGACTTCAAACTTGGCAGACTCTTGCAGACGTCACCCTGCCTTAGGCAGACTAGGTGGCTCTGCTCAAGGCTGGCTCCCCAGGCTTGCGAGGACTCCGCTTCCCAGGCAATAGCCATGGCTTCCCCCACCTGTCACTGGTGATTACTGGAACTGTTCCGCATGGAGCAGCCCCAGACTCCTATCCAATCTCACACTACCTTGCATTGGGCAGGCTAGGAGCTAGGTGCCTCTGCCCAGAAGCTGGAGCCTAGCCTGTGCGTCACCCCCTCTTATTAAGGGTTACTAAATATGTTAAGCTCTGAGTAGCCCCAGACACCTTCATGGGCCAATACCACTGTGCCCCAGGCAGGCTAGGTGACTCTGAACAGTGACTGGAGCCATGGCCTGCGGGGACCAGGCCTCCAAGGTTAAAGCTATGTCTTTTCTCTCCTCTCACTGTTTGATTTTTGGAGTTGGTTGGACCGGAGGAGCCTCAGACTCTGCCCTAGTCTGACGCCACCCTATCCTGGAAAGGGAAGGTCGCTCTGTTCTCTGCCTGGAGGGAGGACAAGATTACTTCAGGTCTAAGCGATGGCTTCAACCCACTACTCATTGGCAATTCTTAGAGCTGATTGGCCTAAGGGCTCTAAATGCCTCCCTGGTCTGATGCTACTCTGCCTTTGTGTAGGGATGGCCGCCCACTCTTCCTGGCTGGCTACTGCCACCCCAGCCATACAGCCCTGGATGCCCAATGAGTGATATCATCTTTTTTGACCACAGCACTGATTAGCCAATGTGTTTTAAGCCCCTCTGCCTTACACCCTGTGGGCCTAGCAAAGAAACAAGGTGGAGCAAAAAACTGCAGATGACTGTGCCTGTCAGCCCTCTGGTCATCTGGTTCCCCAGCCACCTACCAGATGACTTAGGCCAGTCTGTGACCAAATGGCCCAAGCTGGCTGTTGACCAAATGGCCAGGGTCAACATGGCAACCAGATGACCCAGGCCAACTGCCATCCAGATGGCTTGGGCTGACCGTTGACCAGAGTGCTGAGGCCCACAGAGGCAGGTGGCCAGAGGTGCCATACAGATAATAGTGCTCAGGAAGCTCTTCTTAGAGCTACCAATGGCTTTCCCCTCAATGACTTGCCTCTAAATGACTTTGCTCGGGCCTACTCTAGCCATCTGGTTATTCTGCAGGCGCTCAAGGCTACTTACCCACAACCCTGTGCTCGACATCACAGGTCAAGAGGTGGCAGGCCCCAGTGCCTCATGTCACATGACCCTGCCCCATCCCTCTTGTCGGCTGGCAGTAAAGATTTTCAGGAGGGAGGGCATCCTTGGCTTTTAATAGATCGCAGTGAGGTAGCAGCTGTGCTACTCAATTAGAAAACCCCGACCCAGAATCAGGTAATCTATAAATGATTTAACACTGGGTGCCCCATGAACATGTGCTGCTGTAGGGATGATGGAAGTGGACCCCTTCCATCCACGCTCCGGTCCCCAAACAAGCGGCTCTATGTACTGGCCGGCTAAACCAGGCCAGCCAAGACTGCACTGGACGGTGGTATCATTACAGTTTAGTGTGGATCCTTATTTAAAGACATTTAGTCATAATCCCGCAAATGGTAGCTTTGCACCATTGACTTCTCAGCCAAACACATAGACAAAATGTCTGAACCTGCAGTTCCACTCATACTGAGTAGGATCACTATTACAACAGCACCGTATCAAGCTTTTTGCCCTTTCTGCTACCCAGGAGATCTCTCTCCTCCCTGAGCTCACCTTAAGAAACCTGACTTATTGTTTGACAGGTGTACTTTCCCAGTCAAACTCCCCGCTGTCATTGTACCCAGAGTGGGTACTTGAAGTCAGAAGCAAGAGTCACATGGGAATCACCCTCCTGAATCGTAAGGTATGTAAAAAAATAGTGGTATTTCAGCCTGAGGGACTCCCCATAACCTACACCTCTAATGTCTCGGTTGCTGGACTAGAGGCAAACTGAACAGGGACTTCCTTGCCCCCTGGTTCTGCCAAGCCATTTCCCTTGGTTGTGGTTTCATTTGGTAGTAGGTAGGGATAGTGGGAATTTCATTAATCAATTTAGATTCGGTTTTCATAGGATTAGTATACAATGATGTAACCTTTACTGATTATGTGTATGTAGAATACAAAATATTCAATGCATATTCTTGCATGTTGTGAGTGAATAATATATTACCTTTTCTAACCTAATTTTAAACTTAACTATACTAACAGATTCTAACATCAACATTTAACAAAGTTGGCACACAATATTTCAATGTTACACTCTTGTATATTGCTATCAACCCCTAACAATTAATAAGAGCATTTATTTAAGTTCTGCACTATATTTCAATGCTGAAATGAATATGTATAAAATGTTCTAACGTTAACATTACACTTGAAATATAACACACACACACAATTCATAATAACCATTTTGAGCTTTGTTAATCTAATAATTGTTCACAAATACTTAGCACATTTTTTAAGTGTGCATCATATTAATAAGGCATACATTTTTCTTACAGGGGAATGAGATCTGTAGTCCTAGATCAGTAAAAGCAACACCATTACATTGTAGCTACATTCCTCAACAACCTGTGATTAGGCCATGTCATTTCAGAGTGGAAGAGTTTGTGAGAGTTTCAAGTTTTCGAAATAGCTCATTGCAATAATTGACTTTACTTCCAAATGGTTGTTCAACAGAATTCTGTGAGGTTTTGTACCGGATTGAAAAATCAATCACCGCAGCAGTACCATCTTTGGTGATCATCAGGTTTTCTTATTTTACCTAGACTATTGTTCTAAAAAGATTCTCTATATGTTAGCCACACACATCTTTTTGCTCTATGAATGAGTAGTCCCAGAATCTTGTTGTGTCTTTTAATGCTTACATCCTTTTTTTAGGACATGCAATTGACACATGCACAATTGTTACAGATACATCTTTGCAATATTTACAAATAATGAATGATCGATCTCTTCCTCTGGAAATATTTTCCATAGTTTTCATGACTTTCGCTCTCAGCATAGGCACAGTTATGTATTGATTTTCCTTTAGTTTTATGAACTTTGTAATCCTGAATTTGAAGTTAGATTATTTTCTATATATTTTATAGCATCTCCTTGTACAGGGGATTTTTCCATTTTTTAAATTCGTTTTTTCTTCAGACATAAGATGCTAATAATTGCAATGACCAGTTTAGGAATCTGCTGACTGATCATTTTAAGTTGTGGATTTTGATAATGTGATTAATTCAAACATTTATTATTTCTCATGCTTACATTCAAGAGTGAGCAATGTACAAGTCTGGAGTTTCTCTTGGATACAACAGATTGTTCACTTTGTTGACTCCTATAGTTGTACTCAGATTTGATATACCTAAGACACCATTTGATGTTTCTGAGTACAACAATCCTTCGCATGTGTAGGCTGGTTGGTGGAGATGGTTCTTAACATGTTTCTTTGTTATCTGATCTAATTCAATAACAATCTACACTTCTGTGCTTATAGTTTCAAGTTTGAATGACAGTTTAGGAACCAAGGGTCTGATTTAGAATTCGGGGGAGAGGGTACTCTGTTACAACGGCGATGGAGTGCACTATCCCCCATACAGAAGTTCTTCCCACTTCATTTAGAGTTGAGAGGAACTTAAGTATGTCAGGGATGGAGAATACTCTTTTTCTGCCACTGACATGCTCCTCTAATGGCCTGAAAGAGTAAGGGACGGCCGAGGTTTGGCCATTTGTACACCCACCCTATTGAGAGTGGGTGGGCACAAGGCCAGTTTTTACTTTTACACACTGTCATCCAAAACGTGGTGGTAAATGAAAATAAAACTTTTTAATAACCCCCATGACATAGGAGAAAACTCTGATGACATTTTTTATTTTACTGCTTTGGGATTTTATGTTTGAAAATTATAAAGATATTGAAAGTGAGCCATACCGCACCGTCATATTGGCGGAGCCACATGGCACATTTTCAATCCATTAAAAGGAACTGCTGTGACAGAAGTTCCTTCCTAGGTAAGAACTGTCTGCTGGGGCAGCAGACATCTCTAAATCTGGAGTATGGATAGTCTGACAAGGTGATAGGCTAATTTACTCCATCACGCTGCTGGAGTACTTAATGAACTCTGCAAACTAAATCAGCCCCCAAGTATTGGCTGAGTATTTCAATCTTTTCTATGGGCTTGAGTGGTAGACTGCCAAGAATGTACAGCCCATTCTGATACTAAATCAATTATTTTGCTCTGTTTGTATGACCTGTGTGAGGATCAAAGTTGAAATCGAGGCACCCCCTCAATGTCACCTGGATGTATATTTTCAATGATTTTCTTTTCAAATTCCCATGGTTTGCAATTATTCACCAAAATGATATCTTTGTGGTGACTTATGAAGAATTGATGTATTTGGTTTTGATGTTTAGTGTTAGGCTTGTTGTTTTTCTGAATTTTTCAATCATCTTCAGTTTATTATTCATGCCTTCCCATGTCTTACTGAGTAACACTACATTATCTGCAAATTCTAGAGCAGTGATTTGTTCAATAAGTCCATCTGAGCCAAGTGTAAAGTCATTGCCAATTTTACGATGATAACATTGTAGAGGATCCATGGCAATATTGAACAATAGTGGGGTTAGAGAAACACCTTTTTGGACCACAGACTTTATTATTCTGGTGTAGATTTATTGTTTTTCCTTTTAGGTACGCAGATGACTTTGTGTACAAATCTCTTATTAGAACTAAGAGATATCACAGAAATCCTTGGGCCTGATTCACAAAAGTAAAGTACACTTTAGAGTAAGTTTTTTATTTTGTAGTAAGTTTACTACTTTGGGTATTCAAAAACTCAGAGTGTATACTTACTACATAGCTGAACTTAGCGAACTCCGCCCAGTCCCTCTACAAAGTGCAGTTTGAGAATTAGGCTCTGTTGAGACCCCATATGATGTGATAGTGGCTGACAAAGCCAAATGCTTTTGAAATGTCTAGGAACGCCACAGCAAGACCGTTTTTATTCTTTTAACAACCCTTTTCTGATTTTCTGTAGGAGTGCTGTGTTTTTGAGTCGTCTTCTCATTTTCAGGAAACCTTTTTGTCTTTTACACAAATTTACTAAGAATGTAAGTCTTTATGTCAGGATTCTTGTTAGTTACTTCATGAATGCTGTACCTATTGTAATTGGTCTCCAATTGTTTATTCTATTAAGCTTGTTAACTAGTATGTTCTTGGGAATTTTAAAATCAATCATTTCTTTTTTTTTTTGATTCACTCAGGGATGCTTCTCATTTTTAAGCAGGGTGATAGGGTTATGGGCAGAAATTCTGGCTCGTTCTTATGTACATTGTACGGATCATTTAAGCCATTCAAACCCCCACTGCTTTGTTTAAGTTGGCTTCATTAAAGGCTTCTGTTACTTCATGATGTGTGATTTCCTTGCCCAGATGTTTGTAGTCCCATTCATCTGGAATTCTGTCAAATGGGGTGAATTTTGTACGGTTCTTGTTTTCTTTTTCAATAATGTCTTTGTAACATATATACATATCATATGCACTGATCTGAGATGTGGCATAGTCTGCTTCATCCTTTTTTTTGTCTTTCTTGAACATTATCTGAAATTCTTTGAAGCTGGCCTTCAGTTTTGCATGCTTTTTCCTATGGTTTTTATTGAGTCTTTCATTTTTCTTATCTTAGGTATGTTACTTTGGTCTGAAACATTTTGCTTTTCGCCTTGAACAGTGTTCATAGGCTCATTATAATTTTCATTTAGTGTTTCATTTTGATGATTGGCTGGTTTTGGAAGGTTATCGCTGGTATTTTCTGTGATACAGAACATAATTTCTACCATCAAGTCCATACCAGGTGTGCAGTCTTCACTGAGGCAATAACTGAGTGATCCACAGCCAAAATGTTACAGGCAACTTCTCTAACGTTTGCCCAGGAGATGCGGAAGTAAAGCAGTACTGCCTGGTTATTTCCTGTGTGGCAAGATGCCCCAGTACTCCATCAGGCTTCCAATCTGGGAGTAGTTCTTTGTGATTCCAAGATTGTTTTCAGGCACATGGACTGGAAACCCCACCCCATATCACCGGGTGAGTGAGCAGCTCCCAAAGCAGCAGAAGAAGGCAGCTACCCTGCCAGACCTCCAGCACCTCCATGCAGGACAACACGAGTCTTCAAAAACCTTGACAACCAGGTACCTGGCAACGAGATAGGGTCTCCCCACCTACACATTGACTGTCCACCACCTGCCAGGGAAAGCATAAGCCAGGGCTTGATCCCTGCATGTCAAGAGTCCCCGGCTTAGGTGACGGCCCTAAGTCATTCCTGGACATAGAATGGTCATTTTGAACTGCTTTGGAAATGTGCTGGCTGGAGAAGGGCAAGAATGTGGCGCACATGGCCCAGACTGCTTGCCAGCATCCAGGACTAGTGCCACCTGACCACATCCACTCTGGTCAGGCCACTGGGGGAGCATGATGCCAGGCTGCTTGGCATTCCCTCTGCTCAGTGAGGAGGCCCTCAGGGAAGGCCTCCAAGAAAGGCAGACCCTCAGGTCGCACGATCCCAGGTGGAGTGGGAGTTCTTTGTTTGAAACAACAGCTGAGGTTGGCCAAGCAGCTCATTCCAAAATGGACTTTGGGGCATATTCTCAAGGAGCCATTGCCGATTTATCGGCACTTTAGCGCCGCAAAAGTGGCGACAGACTCATCGCACTATTCACAAGCTGGTGCAAACTGCCGACCTCGCCAGTTTTCCTGCGATAGCTGGCGCAAAACACATCGCCACGGATGAGAGCGACAATTAAGGCTAATAATATGCAGAGTAGGCGTACCCGCGCAAAAACACACGAAAACACCACTTCGCTATATTCACAACGAGCAGCCAGATCTGCGATGCGACCCGAAAACAGGTGATAAGGCGCGTTAGCAGCAGGGATTTAACACCTGCCTTCCACTGGTGTTAAGCAGGGCGACAACCTGCAGTATGAAAGGGAGCCCAGCCCAGAGCACATCTGAAGACCAACACATGTCATGGATCTAATGATCATGCAGCTCGGAGACCCAAGAGGTCCACAACACCCACCGCCACCACCCCCAGGCCCCCCGCTCCCACCCCCCCAGACTACCGCCGAGGCAGTGCAGAACAAGACAGCTGACCTTCCGAAAATGGCATGGCCCCTCAGCCACACAATTGCAGAATGTGGGGAGAGGTGGGAACCAAGTATGTGTGAAGGAGGCAAGTCACCCATGAATAAGAATGTACACAATGTCAAGTGTGGCGGTGATGTGCTGGACAGACTCCAGTATGCAGAGCACAGACATGTCCCTGTGGACATATACTGCTGGTGTGTGCAGTGTTGTGGACAGTGGACGCAACCATCTTACCTCAGGCAGTGGGGAAGACCACGCTCATGTAGTTGTGTTGTCCCGCCTGTATGCAGAAGCGGAGTGGGCTGGTCCGGCGTACGCCACACCAGCGTAGGAGTGTGAATAAATAGACCGGGGCTCTGGGCGTGGTTCACTTCCGGGATGGCCAACGCACCTGCCAGGGCGGCGCCCCTCACCCTGCCACGAGTCTGCCGCCGTGACCGCCAGCCTCCTCAGCCGATCGCTGCCTTCCGCGACACAGGCCCCCAGCACACCCAGCGGCACAGCACCGCGGAGTAATGTGTGAGCTGACTACTGCCTTCAGCCTACACTGCGGTCAGCAGGGCGCTCAAATCCAATCCTGACCTGTGAGGACACGCCATCATCGTTGGCTGCACAACCGCTGAGCGCTTCAGGTGCCACTAACTCAGTGCACCACAAGTCATCACCACGTGGCTGTGGGCCCTTTCTGACCGCTGCCTCCGGCCTACTCTGCGGTCAGCAGGGCTCACAATTCAAATTCAGTCTTGATTTATTTATGGCACAGTCCAGTAGGCAACAGACATTGTTTCCAGTGCGGCCCGCCCGGACGACGCATCATTGCAGGCTGCACACCCGCTGAGCACTTCAGGTGCCACTAACTCAGTGCACCACAAGTCATGGACCCTTTATGTTTGAATCTTGTGTGTGTGATTCCAGATCTGGTGCCGCTACCTCAGTGCATCACAGGTCATCACCACGTGGCTGTGGGCCTTTCCTGACCGCAGCCTCCAGCCTACACTGCGGTCAGCAGGTCCCCAAGTCAAACGACGCATCATCGCTGGCTGCACTCCCGCCGAGCGCTCTAGGTGCCACTAACTCAGTGCACCACAAGTCATCACCACGTGACTGTGGGCCCTTTCTGACCGCTGCCTCCGGCCTACACTGTGGTCAGCAGGGCTCACAATTCGAATTGAGTCTTGATTTATTAAGCCTGTGTTGCATTGTCGATTGTGCATATTCGAGTGGTCCATGGATGTCTGCCTATCCAACAGGACGGTAAGCGAACTGGATTTCGACATGTGTGCGTCCCTGTTGGCCCACGACCAGGAGTGTCACCGTGATACCCGTCTATGGGATGCCTGGATACTTGGCATACATGCTGGCAGCTGGACCTGGGATATTGCAGAACTCCTCGTGTGCAGTGACCACATTGAGCCGCTCCCCTATTGGGCCGTAGTGCTAATTGGTGACAGGGGGTGGATGCAGCACATCTGTCTGGACCTGCTAATGGATAGCCTCGCCATCCTGTTCGATGGAGTCGACAACAACCTCATGTTGGAGATGATTGCCTACGAAGCTGCAATCACTTTCTTGGATGTGTAACTACGTACCTGCAGCCACAACACTTTGGAACCCATTGCACATGTCCCGACACCTTATTGCATCTTGGGGTTCTGGTCACATATCCCACGACAACAGTGGACATGGCTGCATTCGCCTGGACCCCGAATACGTGGGCGGACAACCACGCGGGGTAACACACACCTGTGAAAGGTGAGGCACTCCCCCGGAGTGGACAGTGGCGCTTGGCAACGTTCCTCATTCTGACATGCTGCTGCATTGGTCCGCATGTTGTGGCACTTCTCTTGCCCGTACTGACACGCATATGCTAATAAAGTCTACGCACATTCACTTGTATTCAACTGTGATGTGAGTTGTTTTGAATGACGATGTGTGTCTCACTGCCTATCTGGGTCACGGCCATACATGCGCATTGATAGCATTACCCAGGGAGTACCATATATGTGGAATCACTGTCCCTACATTCATCAATACATTCATGCAAAATTGATCAGGACCATGACACATCAGTGTGAATTATAATGTTTTATTCGCATTCAGTGGGGTGTGTAAGCTGAACCAGTACAGGGCCATGCAAACCCCACTTTACATTGTTGCCCCGTGGAGGGCCAGCCAGAGTCCTTTAGGGATTGACAGGTTCATCGGAAGAGGAAGACTTCAGTCCGCAGTGTGATTGCTGTGTCATTGGTAACCATCACAAATATGGCAGTCCATGTCGTGGTCCAAGGTGAGTGTCGCTGAGTGTGACGGGGGACAGTGGAAGATGTTATTCCAGGGCATGATGCAGAGGGCAGAACCAAGCTGAAACAGGCCATATGGCGGAGATGAATGCTACCACTTCAATCTTACCACCAAGCCAGATTCAACATCATCTTCGTCCTCTGATGTGTCAGGTGCCTCACATGTGGGTGGTGGTGTTTCGTCTGCCGCACTGTGTGGCACTGACACTTCAGGGGCGGAGATGTGGATGGAGTAGTAGCAGCAGCAGTCATCCGCGCCAGGCCGTGTGGCGGCAATGCCATGAAGAGGATCTGCAGGTCATGGGAGTTCCCAGCTACATCTCGCTGGTGTGCAGCTGTGGCAGCCAATCATTCTGCATGCATCCGCTCCATGTTCTCCATGATCCTCCGCATGTGCCCCAACTCCTGGCTTACATTGCTGGAGCCACTCTGTCTAGACACTTGTTCTTGTCTCCGAGTCATGACTCCAGCGATGTCAGCCATGCATTGTTGGAGAGCATGGAGCGGACAGTGGGTGTCCGTTAGGGACTGTAAGTGGACCCTGATGGGACTTAGACACCCACGTATGGCATCTAGTTTGGCTGCCATGAGGTTGAACCCCACCCGCAGCTGATCAGCCATCTTATCCAGGCACCCTAACACACGGCGTTGGAATGCCATGTGTTGTTCGTGGGGGTCCTGGGAGACAGCTGTGGTGGTGGGTGCTTCCTGCTGTGTGGTCTGTGCAGGGGGTGGGGTCTCCTCGATGCAGCTGGGCTGCCCTGCTCCTGGAGGTGGGGTGCCGAAGCTGTCCATGAGCTGCTGGAGGGCGTCGGTGTCGATGTTGGGGAGGTCCTCTTCGTCACAAGTGTAGAGATGTTCAGTCTGCTCTGCAGGAGGTGTTGATTCTCCCTCTGCAATGTGAAGGGGAGATGCAGATTGACACTGTGTTCACATGTATGTTCACGCATTGTACAAGTTTACTTGTGGACTGCATGACAATGTACATTGTGACTGTTTGTGAAGAGATGCCTATTTGTTGCGGGACAGTTGACATTTCTACACCATCAGGGATGTGAGGTTGTACTTGTCCATTGTCATCTCACAGGTTCCTGCTATGCCAAATGCGAATGGCCATTTTCTACACACAAGCGGCAGCAGTTGTGTCCTCTGTTCTGTTGTGGGAGTGTTGCAGTTTGTACCACATTGTTGTCAATGTTGGGGTGCTCTGATTCTTATGTGTGTGTGCTGCATTGTAGGTGTGTTGCCCCTTCAGCTCTGATTTGGCTGGCCCTTCTCCCTTTCAGGCGGTGTGCCTTTCACTTCTGTGCTTATACAGTGCTGAGATGTTGCAGACTTGGGTAAATTGGGCTCTTGGTCGGAGTTGTGACTCTTGGGCATGGTTTGTCCGCAGATGTGCTCTACTTAATTGTGCATGTGTGCCATTGTGCCCATCTCCCCCCGTCCCCCCAGTCCCTGGTCGTTACTCACCCTGTTGCTGTTGGCTCAGGTCATGTTGTGCAGTGTCCGGTCCACCAACTCCTGCCACCGTCTCCCCAATGATGACTCGGGTCACCATTTCCTCCATCTCATCCAGCTCCTGGTGTGTCGCTGGGCTCCCACCTCCAGTCTGCATTGCTGCTCTCAGGTTGGCAGCGATTTTCAGCTTGGTTTTGCGCTTCACATCAGTCCAGCGCTTCTTGCAGTCATCCACTTCCCTTATCTTCACTCCGACTGCATTCACCTTGGCCAAGATGGACTGCCATATTGTATTTTTAGTTGCCAATGTCACAGTGGAGGTGATGAACAGTTGGTGGTGGTGTTCTGTCACCTCCGTAATGAGGATCTGGTTTTCCTGCGTACTGAAACGCGGATTCCTCTTATTCTTATCCTTGCCCTTCCCTGTCCCCGAGGTCCCAGACTGGTCCTCCATGGGGTTTGTGGGGTTCGGGTTGTCCTCTGTACTTGCTCCGGCTCCCTCCATGGTGCTTCGCTGTTGTTTGTGTTTTATTTGTATTTCTTTTTTGCCGCTTTTATAGTGATTGTTACCGCCTTACTTGTGGGACTTGCGGGCCTGTCGCTGCTTTTCGCTGGATTTTTATCGCAGTTGGGCCCATCGCAACTTTTTTCACGTTCGGGTTTCCTTTTTTATCGCCGTTGTGGTAGTTGTATCGCGGACATTTGAGGCGTTATTGGGAAATTATCGCATGTTACCGCCGTGTTGGGAATACGACGTTGACACAGAGTTATTTTCCCGCAATAGACGGTGATATGAAAAATTGCGTTAGCCTATTTTGGCAATGTTTATCGCACGTTCTTGTGAATATCCCCCTATGTGAGCCCAATTGCCCAATTGATTAAAGTACAGTGCTGGCTAAACCATCCTGGACAGTGGCTGTATAGGGCCAGGGGCTTTCACCCATGGGCCAGCTGGAGTTCTGACCCCGGGCCCAATCAAAACCTCTTAACCTGGCTAAGCAGGGCAAACTTCCACTGGCCTGCAGGACTCTGTCGTGGACACTTTGCGACCTGACAGGCTGGAGAATGCTGTGCAAGGCCTGCTGCTTTCACCCCTATGGCAGCTGGAGCTCTGACTTTGGGTCCAGGAGAGGGAGTCCTTCCCAGGCCTGCAAGACCCTGTCCTGGACACTTTAAGTCATGGTAGGCCAAACAATGGAGCTCATCGCCAGGTGCTTCTACCCACTGAACTGGCCAGGATTTAGGCCTGGTCAGAGCTTCTTCATCCGGTCAAGTAGGGAGATATCTCTGGCTCTGTGGGACCCCTTCCCAGGCTCTAATTGACAGGCCTAAGTGACAGGCCTGGTTGGTATATGCTGCCCAGAAGAAGAGACTTCCGGCCCAGGGCCAGTCAGAGCTCTAACTCAGGGCCCGGTCTGAGCTTCTTAACCCAGTCAAGTGGGGGAAACCTTCCTGTGTGTATGGGATCCCGTCCTAGGCATTTTCCTACACAGAGGCTTGGAAAATGGATCCCAGAGCCACAGAATGGATCCCAGGGCATTGGATCCTACCCCTGGGCCAGCTGGATCTCTGACCTGCAACCCGTCACAGCTTCTTAATCTAATCTTCCCAGGCCTGCAATACCCTGTCCCTGACACTTTGAGCACATGATGAGCCAGAGAATGAAGGGCAGGGCCTTCCACCCACTGGGACAGCTGGAACACTGTTCCAGGACCCAGTCAGATCTTTTCCAACCGGCCAAGCAGGGGAGACCTCTTTTCCAGGCTCTAAGTGACCGGGTTGAGCAGAGAATGGAGCTCAGGATAGCTGGAGCTCTGACCCGGGATGAAGGGAGGCCAATGCCATTCGATTTGCAAATTGGGCCTGGTGTGTTGCTGACGGCGTTGAGCCCCATCCCATATGCTTTGTAACTCAGAAACCCTGATCACAGTCCTGCCAGAGCCCTGACCATGTGCGCATTCAAAGCTTCTTATCACTGTGAAGCAGAGGATCCCTCCCTGAGCCTGCAGAGGCTCATCCTTGGCATTCTGAGACACAGCGGGCTGGTGCATGGACCCCAGATCCCAGGGTTCATAGTTAGGTTAATGGTCCTCATGCCGATGCGATTAGAATGGGGGGAGAAGGGATTTTTACACTCTCTGTAGCATGAGTACATTTTACAGAAGCTGGGTATCATCTCTGCAAGTGTAGATACATTACAAGGTTTTGTATCACAGATTTAAGAGAGACACAAAACTGGCAGCTTCTGTCTACTTCATGAATTCTAAAGTAAACCATTATTTATGATACAGTGTAACAGATGCAGGAACCAAGCAGAGCAACCCACTCCTCGCTACATAGACTCACATGCATTAAAAAGGTATGAACGATGCCAATAATTAGGATAGTGGGATAGGACAAGACAGATGGACCAATTCTTGGAGGGATCCTAAGAGACAGGTCTACAATCTCAGGTCTGCAAGCATAAAGGTATGTGGGGGCTTTAAACACCACTGCTGTAAATCAGCTAATTACAACATAGGTTGGAATAAAACTAATTGATGAGGGATGTGTTCTATTTATTCTGTTAACGTTTGTCTTAATTATGAAAATGACTCCTACACACATTATCTGTAGAATAGCACAAAATAAATATTAGTTTGCTCTAAAATATCAATACTTGATTGTGTGTACTAATTTTAGCTCTGCATTTTCACCTGCAAATGAGAGATTTTCTGACAAGTTTACTTTACTCCAAAATCGTTCCCACATGAACATAATTCAGTGGAGAGGATGAGCGACACCTGTGTCCCATGAAGAAGGCAGGAATGTGCCATATCTACTAAGATATGGCCCATACCTGCTTTCTACCTGCGCTGGTGCACATAGTGCAGCATTGAGCCTACCCACAACCTTGCACCCTGCACAAATACAATCCTTAGAAGCTTTTTCCCCTTTCTAGATGTGTTACAAAATGCAGCACACATAGAAAGAAGAAATAACAAGGAGAAATAAAGTTATTTCTTCTCGTTGCGCCTCCACTGTGAAGGCGTAGCATTTCAATGCATTCCCAGGTTTACCAGTCTTGGTAAATCCGCAAATGCGCCAAAATACATGGGCAGAGTAACGCAAGGCAGCAACTTGTACTGTGTTGTGCTACTCCAGATTCACTATGCCAAGCAGGGCCACGCAAGCTGGCTCTGCGTGGCACAATAAATCTCATATAAAGCTTGCGTTGCCCTTGCATCACCTTACGTGATGCAAGTTGTTAGAAATGGGGCTTCTGGTTGGCTAGGGTATGCACCTAAGCTGGGCGGAACCCAACACTCTAGTCAGGGCAAGTAAGTTACACACCAACACTAACCTGTGCTCACCTTCTGGTAGCTTGGCGCAGAGCAGTCAGACTTATCATCAGAAGCAATGTGTAATGCGTGTATGCAATGCATAAAGTACAGTAACACAGTGAATACACCACAAAAAGAACTCCACAACATTGTTTAGAATATAGGTATCTTTATCTGAATGAAATAAGACCAAAACAACAAAAATCCAATTGAGCTATCATGGGTTATTCACTCATAAGCAGAAGAATTCTTTAAGATACTTAACCAATCGGGTCATGGTTATTCCAGAAGCCGGTGCATTTCTATTAAGGTATTTATGGTACTTCTGGCAAGTGCATTGCAGTAGCATTGGAACCACTTGGGTTCGAAATAAGTGAATCAAAGTTTGTTCTTATTTCTTTTAGGCAACTCCAGCCAGAAGTGCTTGTGCATAGGGAATAACCCTGGGTGTAAAACTCCGCTCCACTAGCAGAGTTTGCCAATTTTTGGCAACTCCGCGTTCGTCGTAGAACGTGGAGTTGCCGGAAAACTCTGCACTCTGCAATGGAGCGGAGTTTTTTTTGTGTTCACATGCCCAAAATGCATTTTTGCGCACGTGGGAGCGACTTACTGAGTGCCTGAGATCGCCAACGAGATTTCCCATCCGTTTGCGAGCGCCATGAGATTTACTCGCCGGCCGCATGGTCCTGCAAGAGTTTGCGATCGCATACATGTCATTCGGGCACACCATTGGACTTCCGGCTGAAGTTTTGTGAAGAACACGATCCCGAACACGCAGAATCTGCAATCTGGAGAAGGTGCTCTCCAGAGCAGCATCAAAACCTTCTCAAAATGACGATTTGGAGGAAAAAAAACTCCTCAGATTGACATTTGGCTGTACTTTTTTGTGCAAGGAGTCCTTTTTCTTTTTTTACTTTTTTTTGAAGAGGAAGGAAGTGCCCCAGAGTCTCTGACTTCCTGTTCCTGTCCAGCAGGCTCCTCCCAGTGCTTTGTCCATCTCCTGTTCACTTTTCATTTGGATTTGGAGCTGGAAGGATCACTCTGTGTGTCTGCTGCATCGTATATCATTGGATTTGAGGACTTTTGAATTTGAGATTTCACAAGTAAGTTTGAAAATTGATGTTTGTTTGATTGGGGCATTGCACCTACATTTTTTTGTACTTTTCATCGTTTTTTATTTTTATTTATTGAGGTGGGTGGCCTGTAGTTTCAGTAGGGGCCTAGTTGTGTAGGTAATTTTTGTTATTTTATAAAGGAAACATGTTGCACAGTTCACTACATTTTCTCCAACTTTTGAAATCAATCTGCAATATTTATTTAATTCACTAGCCCAGTAGTCTGCCAAATGCCAATAGGCCTTTCAGCCAGTGGGCCCAGAGCTACTCATGGGTGCATACTCATGGGTGCATGAAACAACTGTTTCTGTGGTGTCTGTTGAATTTAAACATCATTTAGGGCATCGATGGCATTGGATTGAAATGCAAAATGTGTTTTTTTTGGTATTTCACTTTTTTTCATGTGTGTTAAAGAAATGCCTTTGTTGGATGTGTGTGGTTGTTGTGTAACTTGCAAACCTTTTTTAGCCCTGTGGATTTTCGTTTTTGGCATTGTTGCAATAACGCTGTGTTGCTTAGCATGCCTCCTTTGTCTGGCCAGTGTGGGAATGTGTTTGTAATATTGGGCCAGCATTTGCCATGGCTGAGCATCCCCGTGTGGCCAGGGGCCATTTTGTAAAGTCTGCGTCCATATAGGCCTGCTTGAGTTCATTGATTTCCAGGCCTCCTGCTTGTTGTTGTTGTGAGTGACCATGTGGCTGGTAGTCATTTTGTGGTGGTAGTTACTAGTGTTCTTTTGCCATAGGCCTGCATGTCTTCTTTCCTTTGTTCCTCTTGGCTTATTGCTTCTTGTTGTGGTAGCCAGGTCATGTGGCTGGGGGCCATTTTTTGAAGGCAGCCAGTGTGCTTTTGCCATTGGGCTGCATTTTCTGTCTTCCCTTTCTTGTTGTTGTGGCTAGGCCATGTGGCTGTCGGCCATTTTGTGAAGGCAGCCAGTGTGCTTTTGCCATAGGGCTGCATTGTCTTTCTTCCCTTTCTTGTTGTTGTGGCCTGGCCATGTGGCTGTCGGCCATTTTGTGAAGGCAGCCAGTGTGCTTTTGCCATAGGCCTGCATTGTCTGTCTTCCCTGTCTTGTTGTTGTGGCCTGGCCATGTGTCTGTCGCCCATTTTGGAAAGGCAGCCAGTGTGCTTTTGCCATAGACCTGCATTGTCTGTCTTCCCTTTCTTGTTGTTGTGGCCTGGCGGCTGGCGGCCATTTTGTGAAGGGGCAGCCAGTGTGCTTCTGCATTAGCCCTACAAGCCTTCTTTGTAGTGGCCATGCCTTCTTGCTGGTTGTTGTTTTGCATGCAATTTTTTCTTCTTTTATCCAGCAAAAAATGTAGCACAGTTTACTAAATTTTCTGATAAATTTGCAATATTATTGATTTGTATTGATTCACTATGTGGCCTAGTCTACCAATGGGTTTTCCAACCAATAGGCCCAGAGCTACTCATGGGTGCATCGAACAACTGTTTCTGTGGTGTCTGTTGAATTTAAACATCTTTTAGGGCATGGATGGCATTGGATTGAAATGCAAAATGTGTTTTTTTTTGTATTTTACTTTTTTCATGTGTCTTAAATAAATGCCTTTGTTGGATGTGTGTGGTTGTAACTTGCAAACATTTTTTAGCCCTAGAAGATTTTCGTTTTTGGCATTGTTGCATTAAAGCTGTGTTGCTTAGCATGCCTCCTTTGTCTGGCCAGTGTGGGAGTGTGTTTGTAATATTGGGCCAGCATTTGCCATGGCTGAGCCTCCCCTTGTGGCCAGGGGCCATTTTGTAAAGTCTGTGTCCATATAGGCCTGCTTGAGTTCATTGTTTTCCAGGCCTCCTGCTTGTTGTTGTTGTGACTGACCATGTGGCTGGTAGCCATTTTGTGGTGGTAGTTACTAGTGTGCTTTTGCCATAGGCCTGCATGTCTTCTTTCCTTTGTTCCTCTTGGCCTATTGCTTATTGTTGTGGCAGCCTGGCCATGTGTCTGGGGGCCATTTTGTGAATGCAGCCAGTGTGCTTTTGCCATTGGGCTGCATTGTCTGTCTTCCCTTTCTTGTTGTTGTGGCCTGGCCATGTGGCTGTTGGCCATTTTGTGAAGGCAACCCGTGTGCTTTTGCCATAGGGCTGCATTGTCTTTCTTCCCTTTCTTGTTGTTGTGGCCTGGCCATGTGGCTGTTGGCCATTTTGGGAAGGCAGCCAGTGTGCTTTTACCATAGTCCTGCATTGTCTGCCTCCCCTTTCTTGTTGTTGTGGCCTGGCCATGTGGCTGGTGGCCATTTTGTGAAGGGGCAGCCAGTGTGCTTCTGCATTAGGCCTGCAAGCCTTCTTTGTGGTGGCCATGCCTTCTTGCTGGTTGTTGTTTTTTCATGCAGTTTTTTCTTCTTTTATCCAGCAAAAAATGTAGCACAGTTTACTACATTTTCTAATAAATTTGCAATATTATTGATTTGTATTGATTCACCATGTGGCCTAGTCTGCCAATGGGTTTTCCAACCAATAGACCCAGAACTACTCATGGGTGCATCGAAAAACTGTTTCTGTGGTGTCTGTTGAATATAAACATCATTTAGGGCATGGATGGCATTGGATTGAAATGCAAAATGTTTTTTTTTTTGTATTTTACTTTTTTCATGTGCCTTAAATAAATGCCTTTGTTGGATGTGTGTGGTTGTAACTTGCAAACATTTTTTAGCCCTATAGATTTTTGTTTTTGGCATTGTTGCATTAAAGCTGTGTTGCTTAGCATGCCTCCTTTGTCTGGCCAGTGTGGGAGTGTGTTTGTAATAGTGGGCCAGCATTTGCCATCGCTGAGCCTCCCCGTGTGGCCAGAGGCCATTTTGTAAAGTCTGTGTCCATATTGACCTGCTTGAGTTCATTGTTTTCCAGGCCTCCTGCTTGTTGTTGTTGTGACTGACCATGTGGCTGGTAGCCATTTTGTGGTGGTAGTTACTAGTGTGCTTTTGCCATAGGCCTGCATGTCTTCTTTCCTTTGTTCCTCTTGGCTTATTGCTTCTTGTTGTGGCAGCCTGGCCATGTGGCTGGGGGCCATTTTGTGAAAGCAGCCAGTGTGCTTTTGCCATTAGGCTGCATTGTCTGTCTTCCCTTTCTTGTTGGTGTGGCCTGGCCATGTGGCTGGCAGCTGTTTTGTGAAGAGGCAGCTAGTGTGTCTCTGCATTAGGCCTGCAAGCCTTCTTTGTGGTGGCCATGCCTTCCTGCTGGTTGTTGTTTTGCTTGTAATTTTTTCTTCTTTTATCCAGCAAAAAATGTAGCACAGTTTACTACATTTTCTAATAAATTTGCAATATTATTGATTTGTATTTATTCACTATGTGGCCTAGTCTGCCAATGGGTTTTCCAACCAATAGGCCCAGAGCTACTCATGGGTGCATGAAACAACTGTTTCTGTGGTGTCTGTTGAATTTAAACAAAATTTAGGGCATGGATGGCATTGGATTGAATGCAAAATGGTTTTCGTTTGTTTTTTACTTTTTTTCGTGTGTGTTAAATAAATGCCTTTGTTGGATGTGTGTGGTTGTAACTTGCAAACCTTTTTTAGCCCTGTGGATTTTAGTTTTTGGCATTGTTGCATTAACGCTGTGTTGCTTAGCATGCCTCCTTTGTCTGGCCAGTGTGTGAGTGTGTTTGTAATAGTGGGCCAGCATTTGCCTTGGCTGAGCCTCCCCATGTGGCCAGGGGGCATTTTGTAAAGTCTGTGTTCATATAGGCCTGCTTGAAGTCATTGTTTTCCAGGCCGCCTGCTTGTTGTGAGTGACCATGTGGCTGGTGGCCATTTTGTGGTGGTAGTTAGTGTGCTTTTGCCATAAGCCTGTATGTCTTTCCTTTGATCCTCTTGGCTTTTTGCTTCCATACATTGTCAGCTGCTGCTCCCTGAATGCTGCATCCCATGTGATGCACAATGCCAAACCAGTTCCGTTACATTTGTATTTTTGTTGTTATTTTTCTTCTTTCCTATCCTTCCTGAGTACACTGTACAGTACACCAACCATGAAAGCCCTTGTTGTTGTCAAAGTCTCACAAATGGCTACACTGTATTATGTTTTTTAATAACTGAGGTAATACATTTAATAATATTAATAAAGCTAAAAAGTGTGACCATGCACTAAGTTATATATTATATTTGTTTGTTTGTACTAGTAGTAATTGAACCACAACAACTGATGTTCTCCTTGCTTTTAGGTGCACAAAAGAGGAGGCGACAACATCACACATTGTACTGCCAGACAGAAGTCTTGCTGCGCACGACGTCACGTGACGTTTGACCACAGACATATCTTCAACTTGTGCGACTGCGTGCTGCTGACATCTTCAAGATGGCCCCAAAGAAAGGTACCAGGTCGAGTACCAAGAAAGTTTCCAGTGAGAAGAAGGCACTGCCACTTACCAAGACCGGTATGTTGCCCAAGACCATTTTTGAGAAACCAAAAATTGCGCCTTCATCAGTGGTGTCTGGGGAGCAAGCTGGGAGCAGCACCCCCGCATCAGTGGACCCACCCCACCAACCTAGGCCCAAGCCCATGTCTGTCACAGAAGCAGCCAGTCTAATCACAAGTCCAATGCTGGCGAGCAGTGATGTTGAAATTGACTTATCGTTATCACAAAGTAGTACCCAATCAATGCAGGAAACTCAGACAAGTGGGCAACAACAGCCGCAACCATCCCCCATAGTAATTGTTCCTCCCGAAGTAGGGCGAGTTCAGGACATCGAGCTTCCTGCAGAGGAAGAAGAAGAGCAAGCCACTCTTTCAGAAGATCCATTGTCTTCCAGATCCCCAGCAAGGAAAAGGAGGGTTAGTCCATCAACTTCTTCTGCAAGCCCCCCTTCTGATGATCTAGACACCACTTGGAAGCCACCTCAGTCTGAGAGTGAGACACGCCACGAGACAAGGCTAGGAAAAGGAAGGTTCCAGAAAGCCTTAGAAGTATGGAGGTAGATGTAGAAGAGGAGGATGATGATGAGCCAGTCATCATGGACATTAGTCCCGCCCCAATGGAGACTGACATTACCCCATTCCAAATTGCTGTGAGGGATGTGGCACAGATACCACCAACACAGATGATACCACCAACACCACCTCCAGCTTCCATATATCACCGGCAGCGACCTGCATCCACCACAACCACCTCATTAGAAGTAGGTACTGCAGAGAGTCAAACATCACGCCCACCTAACAGTTCATCCGACATTGAAAGTGGCACCAGCAGTGCCAGAAAATTGACCTCCCCAGTTTGGGACTATTTTTCAGTTAGCAAGAAGGAGGTGAACATTGCTACATGCTCCATTTGTGAACAAGGTGTTAGTCGGGGTAAGCTTGGTACAAACTATGGGACCGGAGGCCAAACAACCCATCTGAGAAAACACCACTTGATACAGTGGGAGGCGCACCTTAGCGGCCAAAAAACTGCACTTGTTGTTGGTGGAGGAGATGAAGAAGAAGAACCGATTACGGTGGAAGGTGAACAAGAGGGAGACATTTTCTATGTTATACAAAGCAGCCCTGTCCCCAGCAGTGCAGTGGTACCGCCCACATCATCATCAGCAACATTGCAATGGCACAAGAGTCAGGCTGGGACATCAAGGGGTCCAAGGCAAGAGAGTATTGCTACAAAAAAATGTGCATTGAGCCTAACATCTGGCGTCAAGAAGTCACCTGCATCAGCGGCACCAGAAAAGAAATAAATCCAGGCTACAATTCTCAACATGTTTAGGTTGGAGAGGCAGTAGAAACGCAACCACCCTACGGCACATTTGTACAGCGCAAAGCTGGCTAAAAAATTAGTGCTGTACCTCCTCCCTTTTTCTTTTGTGGAAGGAGTGGGTTTTCTTGAATTTGTGGCAGCCACAATGTGCTGGAATTGCTTGGACAAGCTTTGCAGCAGAGTGCTGTTCACACTATCCACCTGACAACAGACATGTGGACCGGTTGCGAAGTCACTGATTAAATGTGCATCACTGCACACTGGATCTCTTTTATGGGGTTTAGAGAAAAGATATCTGCATGTGTTGACACTGCTGAGATTTTTAATGCCGCTCGGAAACATAAAACTGTAGCCATGTTCGCCATGGAGAAATATTATACTGCTGCAAACATTTTGCAAGACTTTGACTGCAAGGTCTTTGAATGGCTGCGACCAAGAGGGCTTAACATTGGTTTTGTTGCCACGGACAATGGCAGTAATATAGTTAAGGCCATGGCCGATAGCGGCTATTTCAGGGTCCTGTGTTTGGCGCACTGCATTAACATCATTGTTCAAGACGTTCTGAAAAAAGAAGGCTGAGTCAGCAACTTACTGACCACCTGCAGAAGAATCTGCACCCATTTCAGCCAATTTTTTAAAGCCCGGAAGCAGCTGAGGATCATTCAACGTGAAAATAGAATGCTAGTTAAAGCACTCATCCAGGAGCTTGAACGTCTGTTTGAGCAGTACAGACCAATCAATGAATATGTCATGCAAAGAGGGGATGGTACTGTGAAAGGTATGATCATTGAGATGGACCAATGGGGCCTAGTTAAATGCCTGACAGAGATGCTACTTCCTTTCGAGGTCTTCATATGTGAATTCAGCAAGGAGGACTGTACTTTGGGCCAAGCTATCCCATTGCTGCACATGCTACAGGAGCAGCTGAAGGGGGTGTCTGCAATGTACGGAATTGTGGAGGAAAAAAAAGAAGCATATGAGATGGTGGAGAGCTTAATCCGTCGCTTATCTGAAAATACAAGGGTGCAAAGATGCATTGTGTCATCCAACCATTACATTTGTGCCACAATTCTGGATCCACGGTACAAACCATTACTGCACACTTTCAATCCTTTTTCAGACGGGGATGATGCCAACTACAATACTTGCATAGCTGTGGAAGCCAGTCAGCTAGAAAAAGAACGGCCGGGAATTAGAGGCCCGCTCCTCCAGGGCACAAGAAGTACTGCAGGGCAGCCAGCTTCAAGTTCAACTTCAGAGCCTGACGGCAGTGTGGTTGGCTCACAGCAGCAAGACCACCAAGAACAACATCAACAACAACAAAAAGAACAGGAGCATCAGCCCCAAAATCGGCACAGGAATGGTTTCTACAGCAAGGGCTGAAGTCCAGTGCTGAGGCAAAGGCAAAAGAGGTCGAGCAAAGCTGAGCACTCATGAGCATTGATCGGATGGTCCAGGCCTATCTGGATGGCCCGACAGTGGTCTACTTTGATCAAAACCCATTGCTGTATTGGTATGGGAAAAGGCGCCAATGGCAAGTGCTCAGCCGGCTGGCGATAAACTATCCGGCTTGCCCTGTCGCAAGTGTCTCTTCTGAGCATGTTTTAAGTGCTGCTGGTGCTGTTCTGACAGTGAGAAGGACCAGGTTCTCACCCCAAAACGTGGAGAGGTTAACCATGATCAAAATGAATCAGTACTTTATTCCACCGGATTGCACCATACCTGAAGTACCACAGCAGGAAGATGATGACGGCAACTCAGGTCATGGAAGTTGTGTGTTAGGTGACCTACTTATGGGCGAACCACCAGAGTTTGAGGACGAGCTCTACTTCCCTGACAACTAAGCTTTTGAGTCGACTCAAGTTGCTTTCTTTCTTCCTTTTGAATCCCAAACAAAAAAAAAACATATAGCTGAGGAACATTATTTACTTTATTATTTGTGTGTGTCACTGTTTTTCTGGAACGCAAATCCATCCCAACCATCTTACTCTTTATTGCAAGATTGGAGTTGCAACTGCAGTCAGTGAAGAAGTAACTAGTCCACTACTGACACTCCCTAAAGCCATTTCCCTCACGCCAGACATTGGATGGATAATACTGTGAAATGTGTGCCTGCCTCCAAACCTGTGCCCTGACTATATATATCCTTTCTGAGCCTAGAGGGACGTCCCCTCTAGGGAACAGGTAAATGATGGCATGCATTGCACGCTGAGTGATTGTTTTTTGTGCATGATGTCTACTATCCTGAATCTACACACAAAAAAAGTGACTCAAGTCAATCTTTCCCTTCTTGTTGTTCAATACCAAAATTGTACTACTGCAGGCCGTTCCATTGCATTTTTGAGTCGGGACGAGTCTGGAGTCTGGAGGACTCACTTGGGAGTCGGGACTCTGTTGGTACAGAGTTGGACACCATACCATACTCGCAGTCAGAGTCACGAGGATCAGAGATGATTGATGGAATGAATAACTCAGGGCGTGAAGTGGCCTAAAGGTAAACAACAACACCAGACCTACATGTCTGTGTACTGGTGGTGGTGTGGCTGACAGTGGTGCATTGATTTCTTTACTTAATTTCGAAAATTCTATTTTGCTGTTTGTGTGTGTGTGCTTAGTGCTACTGCTGCCTAGTTCAAATTCGGAGCTAAGTGGAGGTTGGGTGGGGGGGCCTGTTCCTGTTGTTGGAGGTAACTAACTGCCGTAAACAGACATTATTTAGCCATGCCGCCTCTGAAAGTCTTCTTGTTGCACTCCTCCTTAATTATGCAGTTTCACTTTTCTCCTTGATTTTTCAATATCCTTTTTGTTTTTCCATCTACAGGCCCTTTTCCCTGAGCCATATTGGGAAAAACAACTCACACTTACCTTACCAGACAGCATCCGCCAGGCACCCAAAATTTACGGACGGACAGTCCAAGGAAGGACCAAGAGGAATGCAGAGATGCAACTCTAAATTTGGCAAAAAAATAATACAGTAACAGTATCTTCTTCATTTGATTCATTTATTTTTTTTCTCTTCGATCATTATGGTTGTGTGTGTTGTTTGTTTGCTTATATTTTACTCCTACAGATATTTTACCTTTATTTGCTATCTTTCAAAGGAAGCCCGGTACAACTGAACATAATGTATGTATGTAACTTGTGTCTCTCCAGGGATAGACAGGCAATTGCATAATTAACATACTGCCCTATACTAGTCTAGTACTACTCCTCATCATGCATGAATTTCCTTTTTCTCCCTTCACAGATTTATGATGGTCAGCTACCAAGGTGAATGTGTTGTCCATGTGTAGTGTTTGTCTTTGTCAAACCTTTCCCTCAAATCCCCCTTCCCAACCATTCATCAAACCCTGACCCTCTTCCCCCGGGCTGTGTGATTTATATTGAGGTGTGACTAAATTAAATTTACACCAATAATTGAACACACACTTGCTGGGGCGGATGTGGTAAAAGCAGCGCAAGGATCATCTTCTGCTCTAAGTATATATATATATATCCCACACTGGCGACATATAGATTAGATTGCCCACCCGTGCACAGTATTCTATATTTAATTTTTTTTCCAGAGGAACATAATCCATCATAATTAATTGCTGCCATCGATTCATCATCCTTCCAGCACTAAAGGTTACGCTTGTCCACTTCATAGGTCGAGTCAACTTCAGTTTGTAACTTGTACTAAGCTATCCCCACCACCATTATGTTTTATTTTACTTTAGCATTGCTTATCATCATCATGGTTTCTTGTTTGGCAGCCTTCTTCTTGTGTACTGTACTTCTACTACTCATTCCCCAGTCTTCCTCAGGTGACTGACTGTCTCATTTTCTTTTTTTGCTACTGCTACTACCACCACCATGGCACCTTGGGAAACCAAACCATCACCATGCAGCCATCGCTTTGCCTAAACATCAATCACAGGTAGGAGAAGAAGTGTGGGGGAGGCAATAATGTATATACTATGGAAATTAATGAATTCACACATCCACCTCCTTCCGAGTAGATAGGGGTTTTAGTTGCAGACTGCATAGACTAGGAGGAGAGACTGACAGTAGTAGGACAAGTGAGGGTCCTGCATCTTTCTGTTGGTGTGTTACACTATCGGCAGATTTCAAAAATTGGCTGCGGCTCTGCAGCAACAGAGGAAACAAGGCGAAGGAAAAGAGTAACCCCCCAGAAAAGATTTACATCATATGTATTGTAAAACTATAAATAATTTATTACCCTAACAAATAAACTAGAAGAAACTCACAACACCTGACCCACCCCTCTCCCTAACCCCAACCAATGTCCAGTAATTGTCCATGTCCAAATGTTCATAAAAAAAGAACAACACCCATATTTTCCCCAACTTCCAACGTTCCCACCCTCTCCCCAACACATCCCACCCACCAAAAAAAGATTAAAAAAGGGGCAAGGGTCAAGAAGACTCAGGTCTAGCAGCAGGCGTGCCGGTTAGTGCGCTCCAGGACCTCCTCCAGCCTGGCCTCTAGGTGCGCCATCCTGAGGAGCATGCGGTGCCGAACATACCTGCAGGAACAACAGAGGTGGGCAGCAGTGGTTGATGAGGATGAGTTGCTGCAGGTGGCTGCCAAAACATGGCGCCGTACGACCGGAGGCATGGGGGGCCTGGCTGGGGCCCAGGGCATTGGAGGAAGCTGCAGCTGTCGCCTCCTCCTCCTCTGCCAGGACAACCAGCCAGCGGTATTCGGCCCGGATGGCCTCCAGCTTCCGTTGCCGTGTCCTGGCTGCTAACTCCTGCCTGGTGGCGGGTTAGAAAGTAGTAACTATATCAAGAAAGAAAAAATACAATTGTATCCAATACTCTTAGCAAAACAGTAACACAAAATTATACACATAAAATTATAGTGGCACAGTAGCACTAGCAGTACATAACATTTGTGGTATCCTCACTTCCTTGGCCCCTAAGATTTGGATGTGATGATGATTAGACTTTCAGGCATTAAGCATTATGGAGTAGACAAGTATTCTTCTCTCTCTTGTTTAGCTAAATTAATCTTGTAGGCATGCCAGCTCAGTCAGCTGGTGCCCTAGACAAACATACTCGTGTCGCAGACTCGCATTACTTTACTACTGTCTGCAGGTGGGGCAGCTATACTACACAATTATCTATTTTTCCATTACGGCCATACTGTTAAATCAATGGCAAATGCTCAATTTCACTTTCACCCTGACTACTACAACAAGGCACATGATATCCTTACTAATATGAATGATGATGATATTCGGAACGACGTCACGTGATGATGACATGACGTACTACTATTGTTTGATTGTAAGTTAACCATGCAGCCTATAGGCCACCCATGGCTGACACGGTCAAAATGACATGGGTAGGGAGCAGGAGTGGGCCTCGGAGTTGGAGGGAGGCGATTGATGATGGGCGGGTACATACACAATATATATGTTGTGCTTGCAAACTACTGTGAGTCAAAGGAGTATTCTGAAATATAACCTCAAACCTTTGAATCAAAAACCTTGAAAAAAAGCAGTCCTTGTTTATTCTTCCCAGGGTTTATTCTTTTATCATTGTATTGCTCTTCTATCAATATATTATTCTTCACCCTTGACTTTGCTACTCTGGCACAGTTTAATTTTCTTTTACATTATCTTCATCCAGTCTGACTCTTCACCTATAATCTGTACAACGCGACGATTTAGTGTTGCATTTAAAAGTTGAAACTGAGGAATGCTTTCTCCTTTAAAAAGGCAACAGCACATGTCACGGTAAGCGCGCTGAAAGGCTTCATTGCAACAGTGATAAAAGCATGTTTGTATGAGTAATTTCGGGGCCAGAAGTATTTTTGAATTACTGGAGTTTGGGACTTAAGATTTACGATGGTTTGGATGTTAGGGCGTTGAACAGGGTTTGTGATGGAAAACGATGAGTGCTGTAATAAGAAGAACAGCTGAGGCTTGATGCTGTAGCGTTTCATGGTCTAATTAACTCAGAGTCAAATGGATGTTTTAACTTGTCTGTTGTATAAGAAGCACTATAACCGAGCTGATGGTTGTTTATTAATTTTTGTATCCTAGATACCCCTGAGGATGGTAGTTTCCGAAATGCATTGGGTGATTTTAAATAAAATCGTGGCATGTGGAAACATAATTCTCCTGTGTTTCCATGAAAAACCGTGAATAAAATAGTGAATGAGTAAAATGAATTGAAGAAAACTAAAGGAAAAAATGGCGAAAAGTAATGGAGTAAAATGAAGAACAATGAAAAGTTAAATATATATTTGATTGATTGGATTCATTCATGATGGACGTGGCTGTGCAGCTTGAATGGGATCAGCTGCGGTTCCTTCGTGTTCGTTTGATATTGCAGCGCAATTGGGCGGAGCGCGGAGCAAGCTTGCACGCCTACATAGTGTGGAAGCAATAGAGTATGGTTAAAATGGATTACAGAATACATATGGAATACACAGGTGTGCATCTCACCACCCATAATCTACATTGAATGAACTTTCCATCCTAAACGGCGAGATTGCACCCAGGATGAAAGGGGAGTGTTAAACAGTCATAAATAATGGGATATGATAACATTGTGAACAAATGGACAACACAGGAGTTGTGTTTCCTTGTCATGCACGACCACCATAAGCATGAAATACAACATGGCATTTAATGGATTACTCGGTTGGAACTGCTTAGACAAACAAAACTCGTTTTGCATAATCATTGCCAAAATGTTCTAAACCCAGTGGCTTATTGTTATTCCATTCATTTATTTTTTAATGTTTCGTATGCCTTGGTTCAGCAATGTGCATCCATGTCAGTAGGAGTCTGTGCATTATAATTTATAAAGCATGCTGGGAAGTTGAGTTCTTCAGTTAAGGAGCAAGTTTGAGAGTGAGCCTGTGACACTGAAAATCCATTACTTATTTTAGGTTGTGCACCAAGGCACGTGATAAGATCTTCTGGGAGGGGCGAGGGTGATTAACGCCAGAGCAGGCGTGTAATGGTAGAAGCAGTTAACTTCGATAATGGAGGGATGTGCGGGGGCACACCACGGAAATCTGTACAACGCAATGATTTAGTGTTGCATTTAAAAGTTGAAACTGAGGAATGCTTTCTCCTTTAAAAAGGCAGCAGCACATGTCACGGTAAGCGCGCTGAAAGGCTTCATTGCAACAGTGATAAAAGCATGTTTGTAGGAGTAATTTTAGGGCCAGAAGTATTTTTGAATTACTGGAGTCTGGGACTTAAGATTTACGATGGTTTGGATGTTAGGGGCGTTGAACAGGGTTTGTGATGGAAAACGATTAGTGCTGTAATAAGAACAACAGCTGAGGCTTGATGCTGTAGCGTTTCATGGTCTAATTAACTCAGAGTTAAATGGATGTTTTAACTTGTCTGTTGTATAAGAAGCACTATAACCGAGCTGATGGATGTTTATTAATTTTTGTATCCTAGATACCCCTGAGGATGGTAATATCCCGAAATGCATTGGGTGATTTTAAATAAAATCGTGGCATGTGGAAACATATAATTCTCCTGTGTTTTCATGAAAAACCGTGAATAAAATAGTGAATGAGTAAAATGATTTGAAGAAAACTAAAGGAAAAAATGGCGAAAAGTAATGGAGTAAAATGAAGAACAATGAAAAGTTAAATATATATTTGATTGATTGGATTAATTCATGATGGACATGGCTGTGCAGCTTGAATGGGATCAGCTGTGGTTCCTTTGTGTTCGTCTTCACCTATGACACCATGCAGGCATCCATCCGTCCAAACATGTCTATCATTCTCAATCTCAACAAACCTTTCACCAACAACATACATTTGTCATTTAACCACCACCCATGCATCCTTGCTTGCCTTTGACTTTGACCCATCAAACCCCCCAAAAGATTCCTTTCACCCATACAGTTTCACCCACCCAGGCAGGCACCCTTTCTTTCACCTTTCACCCATCCTTCAACACCTATGCATCCTATCAGCCACCTATATGCATCTCGGGGCCCCTTCCTTCACCCACGCATCCTTCTCTGCCAGTCATATATTACATGTTGTCTGCTCTTTGTCTTTGTCATAAAACTTTCTCTGCTGAGTTGAGGATAGAACAGAAGAGGCCATTAGTTACTCAACTCCAGCTAATGCTAATGTTAAGTAAAGGGTGTCTTCTTCAACTGTTCACAACAGCTTAGTCTCAGCAGCAGTACAGTGTACTGTACATCCTTGCAGCGAGTGTATTCATCATTGTCAATAAGTAAGGAATATGACTTACCACCGCCCGCCACTGCTGCTGGCTCACCCCCTGCAGCTGCAGCATCCGCTCCCTCCGGAGTGGCGTCGCCTTCGCCGCTGGCTCTGGCCCTGGTGGTCGGTTCGCCTGGAAAAAACATTTCACATTTTTTAGATGCCATATACGCCTCCCTTATTTTTTTTTTTCATTAGCAAGATTGAAAATACAATATATACACCACACATCACTACAATTTGAATACTAGAGTACAGTAGACAGTATGTCCTATCAAAAATAACAAAATATCCGGTGGGGCATTTTGTTGGTGGCAATTTTTGAAAAGCCTCAAGAAGAGGACAACCCAAAGGACTGGACTTAGTGGCTAGAGCTATTGCATCTGATTTTTTGAAAAGAAGAAAAAGAGTGGCCAACTGGGCGGACAATCGGACATGAGGTCTCTCTTGGTTAGAAAATAATGGTGCTGTCCTCCTCCTCATACTTCCTTCCAGCCATGGTGCACGGTAATCAGTTCAGTGTTCACCATCAACTGCTGCTAATAAGAAAAGTACTAGGCCTAGACGAGAAACAGTAAAATACACCACTTTGGGGTGTCCAACGTGAGTGGCCATCATTTACTGATTGAGCATGAGACAGTAAAAGAAAGCCTTCTCATCTCAACAAACATGCGTATAATACCTCACATGGGCATGCAATCTGCAAAGTAGATTAATATTACTAATACTAGTAGTAGTAAGGAGTATTTACTACTACTAGTAGCAGGAGCAATGGGTTCTCTGAGTCTTACAGTACCACCACTAGGCAATCCACAAAATATATAAGGGGAGAGGGAAAGCTGAGTGGAAAAGCAGAAGAAAGCAAGCTACAGACAGACTAATACAGAGTCAGAGGCAGTTTGATTTGATGTAAAAAAAAAAAAAAAACAGACAGTAGAAATATAAATAACAATGTTAGTAGGTAATGGAGCAATAACAAGAATTTAGAAACAGATAGATCGAAGAGGATTTGGGAAAAAATAAAATTAGGAAACGGAAATAATAGAGCGGTAAAAGTTAGGGATATGTATATTAATATTAACAACTGGAGGACTTACTGGGGCCAGCAGAGCCATCTACATCTGAGGCCGCTTCCTGCCCCTGGGAGGCCCCTCCGGCTCCAGCACCAGCCTCAGCAGGCCCAGTCTTCTTCTTGCCCCTGGATGCTGATCATGTAAGACATAATTAAAGAGACAAAAAAATTAGTGGTGTTAAATAAATATTAAATAATCGCTCCAAAAAGATTTTTAGACAGGAAACAGCAATTTTAATAACATTGATCTATCCTAAATCATATCGACTGGGAGTAGACTAGTATTGCGGTTGCAGACCGTCCTATCTTTATTATTCCACAGTTCCATTCCGATTCCTGAATCCTAAACCTACCTAGCCAGCCTATTGCAAAGATTTTGGAATGAATTGCAAAAAAATGATATTTGATTCTAAGTTCCGATCTCATTCGCAATCATCTCTCAGTCTCAACCCCCTTTGACGGGCCAATTCACTAAGTCTGCATTTAGTCTTCTTAAATGCATAGATGGACGCATGCATATTGCATACACCAAATTGGTTGGTTTCTATTCATTAACTATACAAACTACAAAAGGTTCTACTAGGACTGAAGTCACATGAGAGGACATGTCACGCAGGCCGCCAAATTAGCAAATACTAACTAACTAACTAACTAACTACCACTATCTTAGTGACAGGAAAGCCTGACAGGACAAAGGAAAGGAGTCTTTCTAGCCTGCATTACCTAACTTAAGTTCTCTAACCTCTCTTACATAACCAGCCCAAGCGAGCACAAAGTTGCAAACAAGTATGTTTAGTAGCGCCGCGCACCTGTCTAGAAGAATAACAATCACATAATATAAGTTTTTTAAACGTAACTTACCTGCATGTAAGCAGCAACAGCATTCTTGCTATTTGGGAAAAAAGAATATGTGCAATAACGCAGAACAGAACACAATAGTAATATAATTAGCTACTCACCAAGCCCCAGGACCTCAACACCTAGCAGGTCCAGCAGGTCTTGACCCCGGTCCAGGATGTCGGACCACTGGTGTGTCAGTTGGTTATGGGTGCGCCTGACCTCAGAGCCACAAAACACTGCCCGGTGCACCCTCGCCCACCGCCGGCGATGCTCTTGGAGCCCGTACCCAGCCCCAGGCCTGCCGCCTACTGCCAGGGTTAAGGGGAGGTGGTGCTGCACAAAATAAACTAGTGCAGCCACCTCCACCTCGGAAAATAAAGCCAGGGCCTGCACCCCTTCCGGGCGACGCCTTCCGCAAGGAAGGCGGCCGGGGCTCTCACTCCTCCTCTTCCCCTGCTTAGTCGTCTTCTTAGCCATGGTTCTGGAGGGGCGGAAAATGTAGGGAATAAAGAAAGGAAGTAAAAAAAGTAAAAAGCAAGTAATAGAAAAACAGTCAAAAATGCACTAAAAACACACAAAAAGTAGAAAAAAAATTAAAATATACACTCAGAGATAGAGAGGGATAGATGATAAATAAAAAAGATCAGAAAAAAGGTTTTAGAAACAAAGGATTGAAAAGATATAGGGAGGATAGAAAAACAGGCCCAGAACCATAGCAAACATGAAAAACAAAATGGCCGTGCCGATGTGCTTCTCCGTTGTGAAGTTCGCGCGATATTTCCATGATCACACAATATGCGTTCCCGAACGTCAAAACGCATCGCGAATGGGCGGAGCAAGCAACTCCGCATGCTCGCGGAACTCCGCGGAGTTCGCAGAGTTTTTTTACAACTTCGCGGAACTCCGAGTAGCACCGCAACGCGAACTCCGTCCAGGCTTAATCAGGAAGCGTCGACAACTCAAACAATGTGCCCCACAACATCCGTGGTCATGAAAGAGAAATGCTGTGCTCCCTTTAAGGGAAGTAGGCCAACACAGCAGAGCACAGTACGAAGTGGCAGTCCCTACTGGCAACACAGCAATCAGCTTGTAGCAGGCCAACACAGCAGAGCAATGGCAAAGTGGCAGTCCCTCCTGACACCGTAGTTCCTCTTGGGTGCAGAGTCTCCTCAGGACCCCAAGGTGAACCAGTTTGGGGGTGTTAGAGGTCCAATACTTATACCAAAATGTATCATTAAAGTGGGGGAGACAACAAAAGGGGCCTTTGAACCTCACATGGTCCCTACCCTTCCTTCCCTGGATCCAGACGCACTACAGGGGAGTATGCAGCTCTTTGTGTGGGGACAGGAACAGCCATATTCAGGTGCAGGTGTCAGCCCCTCCCTCCTAATCTACAGTAGGAAGGCCTATCAGCCTGGTGATGGGCCATCAGGATGCAAACGTCACACCCCAGCTCCCTTTGTATGATTGTCTAGAAGGAATGCACAAAGCACTTCTGTCACTCCGACCCAGACTTCTATTCAGAGCCAGGCAGAGGCACAAGATGGTTAAAGTAAGAAAATGGCAACTTTCTAAAAGTGGTATTTTCAGACCTGCAATCTAAAACCAATTTTACTAAAAGATGTGTTTTCAAATTAGGAGTCCAGAGAGACCAAACTCCAATTTTCTATCTGCTCCCAAATGGGAAGTTACACTTAAATTATGTTTTAAGGCAATCCCCATTTTCACCTATGGGAGAGATATGCCTTGCAGTAGTGAAAAAAGAATTTAGCAATTTTTCACTATTAGGACATGTAAAACTCAAACGTACATGACCTACCTATTAAATACACTGCACCCTTCCCTCAGGGCTGACTAGGGTCTACCTTAGGTGTGACTTATATGTCATAAAAGGGAGAGCTTGGCCCTGGCAAGTAGATTAACTTACCATGTTGAAATGACAGATTAAAACTGCGGAGACAGGCTCTGCAATGGCAGGCCTCAGCCATGTTTAAAGGGCTATGAGTGGGTGGCACAACCAGTGCTGCAGGCCCACTATTAGCATTTAATTTACAGGCCCTGGGCACCTTTAGTGTACTTTACTAGGGACCTACAAGTGAACTAAATATACCAAATGTGGATAAGCCAATGTTACCATGTTTAGAGGACAGAGCATATGCACTTTAGCACAGGGCACAGGGTCAGACTGATTTGCATATGGCCATGTCTGAACTGGGGTGGTGGAGTGAGCTAAAGAATGATGATGGATTAAACCCAGATCAGTTGACTGGGGGTGAGTGTTTGATTAGGTCAAACGCTCCGTCCATCATCCCCTTTGGTATCGCTTTGTTCGCCCTTAGTTGGCGGGGTATGCCCAGACGTGGGTCCCTTGCTCACTTTGCCACTGGATTCAAGCTAGCCTGGCTGATGATGGCTGAATGGCCAGAAACCGGTCCCAGGATGCTTGTTTCCGGTCCAGGGAAGACATGGCTTGGCAGTTCGGGCTGGACTGTTCCCATGAGGCACAGGGTCAGACTGATTTGCATATGGCCATGTCTGAACTGGGGTGGTGGAGTGAGCTAAAGAATGATGATGGATTAAACCCAGATCAGTTGACTGGGGGTGAGTGTTTGATTAGGTTAAACGCTCCGTCCATCATCCCCTTTGGTATCGCTTTGTTCGCCCTTAGTTGGCGGGGTATGCCCAGACGTGGGTCCCTTGCTCACTTTGCCACTGGATTCAAGCTAGCCTGGCTGATGACGGCTGAATGGCCAGAAACCGGTCCCAGGATGCTTGTTTCCGGTCCAGGGAAGACATGGCTTGGCAGTTCGGGCTGGACTGTTCCCATGAGGCACAGGGTCAGACTGATTTGCATATGGCCATGTCTGAACTGGGGTGGTGGAGTGAGCTAAAGAATGATGATGGATTAAACCCAGATCAGTTGACTGGGGGTGAGTGTTTGATTAGGTTAAACGCTCCGTCCATCATCCCCTTTGGTATCGCTTTGTTCGCCCTTAGTTGGCGGGGTATGCCCAGACGTGGGTCCCTTGCTCACTTTGCCACTGGATTCAAGCTAGCCTGGCTGATGACGGCTGAATGGCCAGAAACCGGTCCCAGGATGCTTGTTTCCGGTCCAGGGAAGACATGGCTTGGCAGTTCGGGCTGGACTGTTCCCATGAGGCACAGGGTCAGACTGATTTGCATATGGCCATGTCTGAACTGGGGTGGTGGAGTGAGCTAAAGAATGATGATGGATTAAACCCAGATCAGTTGACTGGGGGTGAGTGTTTGATTAGGTCAAACGCTCCGTCCATCATCCCCTTTGGTATCGCTTTGTTCGCCCTTAGTTGGCGGGGTATGCCCAGACGTGGGTCCCTTGCTCACTTTGCCACTGGATTCAAGCTAGCCTGGCTGATGACGGCTGAATGGCCAGAAACCGGTCCCAGGATGCTTGTTTCCGGTCCAGGGAAGACATGGCTTGGCAGTTCGGGCTGGACTGTTCCCATGAGGCACAGGGTCAGACTGATTTGCATATGGCCATGTCTGAACTGGGGTGGTGGAGTGAGCTAAAGAATGATGATGGATTAAACCCAGATCAGTTGACTGGGGGTGAGTGTTTGATTAGGTCAAACGCTCCGTCCATCATCCCCTTTGGTATCGCTTTAGCACTGGTTAGCAGTGGCAAAGTGCCCAGAATCCTAAAGCCATCAGAAAGAGGGTGAGAAAAATAGGAGGAGGAAGGCAAAAATTTGGGGATAACCCTGCAGAAAGAGCCACTTCCAACACAAGGGCAATGCACTCTTTTCATAAATCGGGACCCTGATTTTTTACTCCATCGAGGTTGCTCCTTGGGAGGATATTCTGAGGAGTTTTCTCCCAGTCCTCCGGAGGCCAGGAAGTCCCAAAAAAGTCCAGAGTGGTAAAAGTTTCTACAGGATGATAGAAAATTGGAGCTGTAGACTGGAATTGTTGTGGAGAGAAAGGTCCTCTTTATGGCTCTGGAGAGTGTGTGTTACTGTCTTGAAGTCCCCATAGAATCTAGAGATAACACATCACCGATAACGATAATGTATGTGTGATGAGACCTTTCTTAGATGTGGAATTAGAATGAGAGTGGGGGTCTGTGATCAGGACGGTACCTCATGTCCACCTCCCCTCTTAAGAGAGTGACTACTTTCATCTCCCTGAGCTCTAGAAAACGTTGGTGTCACTGACTTTTACTGTATGCTTTTCAGTACTGATGCAGCAATCGCTTTCTTTAAAAAAACAAAAAAACTGGACTTCATGCACCTTTGTGCATAAGCTGGCTTGTGCATTCATATAACGTTTCAGACAATGAGCATCATATGCACCTCATGTTCTTAGAAGAGGGACTACTTTCATCTCCCTGAGCTCTTGAGGACGGACTGACAGTGGAAACAATTAAATGATTACAGAGCAGGTTTTGTTATTCATTGTTGTCTGCTATGGGAGAGGAGCCTACCAGCCTCTCCCATATTTAAACCTATTCTGCCAGTCATCTGTAGCAAGGTTCTTCACTTATATATAAGGGGAATGGATCTTGGACATGCATGTACTACAAACATGCAGACATGGCATGTGTCTGTGTTGCCTGCATGTGAATGATGACAAGACAAACCATGTGGCTCCAGCCTTAGTTGGTTGCATTTTTTATCAGTCACACTCTTTAGTGAACCTAAAGTGAAGGGCTGAGGTGAGAGCAAAGAGAGCATAGGTAGTTTGCAATACTTCCCTCCAGCCCGACACTGCACTCGCCACTTTACCGCTGCAAGGGGACTCCATCCCCCATCCTGCTTTGCGGCTGGAGCCGCTGACGAACGCCTAAAGCCCCAGGAGGCGCATATAACCTGCTTGGGGCACCCGCAGCACGGGAGCCCGTCACTGCACTCACCACCTTACCGCTGCAAGGGACTCCATCCCCATCCTGCTTCGCTGTTGGAGCCGTTGACGAGCGCCTGAAGCGCCAGGAGGTGCATATAACCTGCTCGGGGCTCCCACAGCGTTGGAGCCCGTCAATGAACTCGTCAATTTACCACTGCAAGGGGACTCCATCCCCCATCCTGCTTCACGGCTGGAGCCGCTGACGAACGCCTAAAGCGCCAGGAGGCTCATATAACGCACTCGGGCCAAGCGCGGTCCTGTCTGCACCCATCAGCAGCCGAAAGAGGCTGGGCTGGGCCCGGTCTCTTGGTCTTTTTTTCCTTGATTTCCTTTCCTTGGTATCATTACATTTGGACAATCATCTTCTGGGCTTGGGAAAGACCATATCCAAAGACGCTATCTAAGACGTGGAAGAGCTCCGGAAGGTAATCACATTTGAAGAACTGTAATCTCACTATGGGGAAAAGAAAGCATGGTCATTTAGACCCAATTAGAGAGAAAGGCGACGCACTGAGTAACTCAATTAAAAGTTATCTCACATCAGTAATGGGTGCAATTGAAAACGAGATTGATAAAGTTGAGGCTAAGATGGACTCAGCAATAAAAAGGTCGGCTCCTATTGCTGCTAAATCTAGTTCTACCCATATTGAACAAATACACAAAGAATGCAATAGTAGGAATACATTAACCTCTAGGCCTCCAAAAAAAGTTGATTCGTCACCTCTAAGAAAAGAAAGCCTCTGGAATGCTCAGCTTGTTTGACTACGAACCCATGTGTGATAGCAGATACACAATCATGAATTGCCCTAGAAACTATATCACGGCTGGATAGCCCTCCCTGCAAAAAAATCAGGCAAGAACCAAATACGGCAGAGCTCCCAAAAGCGATATCCTTGGACCTGACCACTGGCCCATCAGTATCACAAAGCGCTAGTAAGAATAAAGGCCCAGGGAGAAAATTAATAAGAAAGAGTCCTAAAGGGGATTCTGCCAGAAAAAAACAGGGTTTGAAAACAACTTCCAGTCTTGAGCAACTTCGTGAACAGTTACACTCCATACTTAGACTGTGTACCGGAACATTTGAAAAACTTACCCTCTTAGAGGGAAAATTAGAGGAAGTAATCTTGGCACAAAATAGATTTATAAATAAAGTGGAGGCTCCTGATGAACAGAGGAACATTAATGGGCATCTACGAGCCAATGCAGGGCCCACAAATAAAATACATATTGTTAGACAGAGACAAGTCTTGCAACAAACTTCACCATCAAAAGCTGCAACATCGTTGTCGTCTGGGACATCGGTGGCTAAACAAACAGGCCGAGAACCATGGGATATCACACAGGACACTAATAACAGGGAACGTAAAGGCACTAGTGGGGTTAACCAATCTAACCTAAATCAAATACGTCCACATATCCCACCAGAGTGTACGCCATACTTAATGGTCTTGGAGAATGTTCCCTCACCACGGCAGGCACAATATGAATCGCCTGAATCTCTAGCAAATAAAGTCACATTCTGGCTGAAGAGAAATTCTAACTGGACCCTTGATCTCTCAAAGCGGCACCATTCACCATAGCAGCTTCATCTTTCTGCTCCGGGTGCTCTTCATCTTCTTAAATAACGGCTATCCCGCTAATCACACGTGTGTCTTGTTAAAGTAACACTCCACTGAATTACACCATGCACTCTTCCCCTCGACTTAACTGTAAATACTGCATTTCCCAACATGCATCAAGATTTCTCACGTCTAAAATGCCTAATCACCCGACATTTCCCCGATATTAAAAAAACTGCTTGCTCGAGTTGAGACGTTATGAAGGTGCAATATCGAGGGTCTTGAACATGCGAGTTAGCGCTGCAAGGAGTTTGAATTTAGATTTAATGAAGTACGAGGCAGCATGATTACATCAGTCACGGCAAGTATATTTTTGTCGGAGGAATTATAGTTAGTAAAAGACAGGTATTTGAGTGAGACGGGGTGACAGCGCAGCTAAAAACACGGGGGTGCAATGGATGAGGTTGTTGGGGGTTGAATTATGCATTATCTCGGCTATGAGATATTATGTGAACATCAGATTTAACGTTGGGTACATGTGCACGATACTTTTTGTAATAGAATTAGGTGACAGCGCAGCTAAAAACACGGGGGTGCAATGGATGAGGTTGTTGGGAGTTGAATTATGCATTATCTCGGCTATGAGATATTATGTGAACATCAGATTTAACGTTGGGTACATGTGCACGATACTTTTTGTAACAGAATTAGGAACAAATGTGACGGATTGCACATGAAATGCGTAGTGTTTTATGCTGTTAATCAGGTGAGGAATGGGATGAGAATACTGATTGTCCTTTCACGTATTGTTTGTATTTTAGATATCCCTGATCGAAGAGAACAATTCCCGAAATGCATTGGATTTTAATATCGTGACTTGTGGAAACGTTACTCCCCTGTACTATAAAAAGTCTCTTTAAAGGGAAGCTGAATGTATAAAATGAATTAAAAAAATTGAAAAAACAGGAGACAAACAATGGGGTAAAATAAATTTAAAAGTGAAGAATAAAACAAAGAGTTTAATTCATTGGATTCATTTATATGGTGAAAAGAAGGTTGTGCAGCTTGTATGGGGACCGAACCCGGGTCCCCTTTGATGGTGTATACTTTTCAAGCGCATTGGGCGAAGCGCTTTCAAGCTAGCATGCCGCTCCAGCATTGAAGAAATTGAGGTTTAAGCATTAAGCATAGAGAAATTGATTGAATACAAAGGTGTGCATTCCACCACCCTTAGCCCTAAAAAAGACCCACAGGGACAAGAGCGAAATAGTAAAAGCCAGGAAAGATTATAAGAGGGCTTTCGGGGAAAGGAAACAGTTCTTAAAGGATAATTCTTGGGCCTTACTTAAAAATTGCCTCAAGCCTCAAAGCCTCACGAGCATTCTGGGAGGTGGTAAACTCATCCCCTATGACTGGTGACGAAATGACTAATATAGACACTGTAGTGCCAGCTGAAGCTTGGGTTAATCATTTCTCGAACATTTTCTCACCAAAGCAAGGATTATGAAAGGGTCCATCTGCACCAAAAATCGCATATGACAGGAGATCTGCTTAGTCTCTAGGTGATTCAATAGAGGTGGGTGATGTCATGTTGGCCATAGAGAATAGCCGCCCAGTGAAAGCGCCGGGCCCGGACAAAATCCCGGTCGATCTATATAAGTATCTTCCAGATTTTTGGGCCCCGTTGATAACAAAGGTCCTTAAGGCAGGAATAGTGGGCCCATTAGTCAAGACCTGGCAAGAAGCTATCATAGTTCCAATTTTTAAAAAGGGGGACAAATCCCAGCCTCATTGTTATCGCCCAATTTCCCTGCTAGATAGTTCAGTTAAAATCTTGGGCAGGGTAATTTTGGCTAAATTGAAAGTATGGGCACTTGAACACCAGGCACTTTCGATATACCAATTCAGATTTTGGCCTGGACTGGGCACTGTGGAACAAACATTAAACCTGGCATTAATTGTCCAAAATTACACTAAAGCCCAAAGGGGCAGTATTCACTTAGCTTTTATAGACCTAACCTGTGCATTTGACACCGTAAACACCTGCAAATTATGGTCCATAATGTCACAAAGGGGGATCGATGATGCAACTATCACTTTGTTAAGCAGGCTTCATGAATGCACTTCAGCCTCTGTACGCTATAGTAGCGGAGGAGACTTAACAGAAGAATTCCCCTCTGATATAGGGGTAAGGCAGGGGTGTGTTCTAGCACCTTTCCTCTTTTTATTATATATAAATGGACTGGGATCTTGACTCTGTGAGGTGGGGAAGGACATCCCGAGATTAAATATGTGTCAAATACCCATATTATTACACGCTGGCGATGCTGTCCTGATAGCCAGGACAGCAAATGGCTTACAAATACTGCTCAACTCTTTTAATGCTTTTATGAATGATCTGGGGTTAAAAGTCAATTGTACAAAATCTTTTATAATGAAATGTGGACCAAAAAATTCTAAAACAAGGACATTTTTATTGGGGGGTGAAGAAATGTAAAAAGTTCCGTATTTTACTTATCTGGGGGTACCATTTGATGTTGATTTTAATTGAAAACATGCTTTAAATATCAGAGCGATGCAATTCCAGAAATCAAATTATGCCATTTTTAGATTTGCTAACAGACTGGGCCACAAACCGGCCAAGGAGATTTTATGCATCTACAAGAGTAAAAGTCTCTCAGTGGTAACCGTTGGGGCTGGGGTCTGGGGACACGTAAATTGTAAGTCACTACAAGTAATGGAAAATAAGTTTGTAATGAGACTTTAATCAGTGCCCCAGAGCTCCCCTGTTGCTTTTGTCATGAAGAAGTAGGAATGAGTTACCTGAAAGATAACATTGCATTACAACCGCTGTTGCTTTGGTTAAAAATCTGGAAAAACCCTGAGGCTACCTTTTGTAGGACAATATCGACTGATTGTATGGAGCTGGACAAGAGACTAGATATACCATGGTTAAGAAATGTTCAAATTAATTTTATCAAAATGGGTGTAACAGAATATTATACAAACCCTGACACCCTAAAGACTGTTTCGTCCGCCTCTATTAAATCTCGTTTTTTAGACCAAAGTCACGAGCGGACAGATATTACCTGTAACACGACTAATCATCCAGAGCCTTTTCCCCAGTTACAAAGAGAACCAGCACTTTATTTACAAATTGATTTAAATGAAAGGCGGAAATTTTTGCTGACTAGGTTGCGGTTAAAAACAATCCATTACCTAGTTGCTTTTCCTGCTAAAGGCTCATGGTTCACTTCACTCCCAGCATATCCCTGTGATAGGCGTTCATGCCAAAGCACTATGCACTTTATTTTATTTTGCTGTTTTTATACCCCCCAGAGAAAACGGTTTATTCGACCACTTTTACTTGCTGTTGGGATCAGAAACCACAAATTAGCATTCGAATATTTACTCTCCCTAGAAACAACTGAAATTATATATTGTCTTTTAAACTATCTTTTTACTACTTTTAAGATTCATAGCAAATATTAACTGACTATAATGTATAATTATCTGTGTATGTAGATCTGTTGTTTTTCTCGTTTTTAAATGAAAATATGTATGTGCAATCTTTTATGACTCTTTTAAGAGTCGAATAAAGTATTTTCTGACTCTGACTCTACTTCCTTCCAGAAAATTCCAGATATCTCTTTCAGTAGGTCAGACATTAAAGTGTTGCTAAAATTAAAAAAGATGACAGAGGTTTAAACTGAAGCTAAGGAGTTCCTCCTGCCCCTCCCTGGACAACTGTTAACTGACCAAGGCTGCCCCTGTCAGCATTTTGCACTGATAAATTTACATGATGCGCAGGATCAGGCCCATGTGAGTCCCAAAGGACAGGGGCCTTTGAGCAAATAAAGAAAACCTTTGCAGGGCAATATTCAAATTTGGAATCATTACAGAAGACAAAGGGTAGTTAGTTAGTCAGATTCAAATCAGCACCAACAATGCATTAAGATAAACCAGTTGTGAGAGGTCATAACATAAGGAAATTAGCCATAAACAAATATAGTTCAGTGATAAACTAACATATAACTCTTCAGTTTGTAGAAAGGAGAGTAATTAACAAGAGGACCAACATCTAGTCTGCTTCCCAGAGACAGATACATCAGCAGACAGTCTAACATGGAGATGGTTAAGTTACGAAACAAAATAGAGTTTAATTATAAAGTCAGATAAGTCTCACATGGGGACAGCTTGGGGTTAAAAGAAGTTAACGACTTTAAGCATAAATCAAATCAACAGCCCATCATAGTGCCTGGCATCATAGAAATGAGCAAAACACCTCACACACAATCCAGAAAGGGCACATTTTATAGTTTCAGAGAAGTGAAAAATAACACAGTCATTATAGAATGGACTGGTATCATAGGGCTGTACTAACAAAGATAAATGACATAAACCAATCAACATTGTAGAAATTGTGCTATATAAAATAAGTTAGTTTAGAAAATGCATACATAATGAATACATATTAAATACCTTTTAACCTACAAAAAAGGAAAACAATATTGCACTATTGACACAAATCAAACAATAAGCCATTTTAGAAATGAATGAAATATAGTTGTGGCTTGGGCAAACAGAAGCTTTGAATATTGCAACTTTACGAGAAACTCTCAACATGGCGTCCTCCTAAGGCACACAAATAAATCTATTTTATTCAGTGCAAGAAAACTACACCATGAAATTAATCCCAGTTTGACTATTTTATGAAAAGGACAAAACAAAAAAGACAAACAAGCAATAAAGAAACAAATTCATGTAATTCTAAAAGCCACGTTTTGTTCAACAACTGCAAACAGCTAAAGGCCCAGTACATGACATTTTGTAGTATAGTTATGCTAACTAAAACACATATAAATAAACATTATTTGCTAATTAATAATAACACTTTCACAGCCCCACGGGGGCTGTGAAAGTGTTAGGTGGGGTAGCCTGCCTTGCCTTTATGCTCTTGTTTTAGGTTTCTCCTGAAACGAGGCTTTCGGATCCCCTGCATTCTTGTTCACACTTGTCACAAAGATCATAACTGAACCAGAGTGTGTGTTCGATTCACGAAATTGCAGAACTGTCCAGTACTGATCACAGTAATGAACTTCTAAATTACACAGTGAATGTCTGCTACTTCGATATTAAGATGAGGCAGAAACATCCAGTCAGCGTGCTAAAATATCTTGACTAGAAGCCTGGGGTCTCACACCAGCAGTGACTGGGTGAGTTCTTCAAACTCCAGGAGATACTAACTGCAAACTACCCTTGCTAGTTTCATGACCAGTAACCTGGGGAAGACTCTCTGAACCTACAATGAAGGCTGCCTGCATCCTATTTCAAGGAGATAACTGACTGACTGCTGAGGAGGGACATTGGAGGGGCCTTTGCATATAAAATACGTAGTTCACAGGAAGCAGAAGTTGCAAGGAGCCATAGCGAGGGTATATGTATGTATGTAACCCGGGGTGCGGATTGGACTCTATGACCCGTAGTGGGGTTTTATTGACCAGACCAGGACGCCTAAGACGCGCTGAAGGTGCAGCGCGCGAAACGAAAAATCAACATTCAAAGCAACAATGGCCACATTTATGAAAGCTAAAAGAAAGGAAGTCTCCAATCGTTTGTTTTTTACACACAATGTGGATGGTGCAAGTACAGTGGTACAATCAGGCAATGAGCATACATTATTAAACAACGAGGTTCAGGCTCAAGTACTTTATGACAAATTAGAAAAACTATACAAAAAAGAACTGTCTAAGTGGTGGTAGGCAGAATCGCTGCAAAAATATATTGATGTAGGGCGAGTCCCGAGAGGTCTTCGTATCTACACAATTCCAACTTATGAGGCGCCAGATCCAGACATGCTCGATGAATGGGCAGGCAATTCAAAGGAGTGTTCTATGGTAATGATGCACATACTAATTAAATATGCCCTCAAAGATCGTTCCAAAATCTTTGAAGAAATTGAAATAACTACGGGAGAACTATTAAAATTGATCTCCAAGGAGAAGTTGGATACATTTATGGAAAAATTGCAGATTCGCCTGGCTAAATTGGAGGATGAGATTACGATGAAGAAACAAAGGAAATTTATAAGAGACTACAAGGATTATCAGTCTGGAAGAACTTTAACTTTTCATAAAAAGTACGATCACCTGTTTACAGGGAGCGAGCAGGGAATAGTTTAAAAACTTGAGGGAGGTTCAATGACAACCGGTGACAGGCTGACTTTGACTGAAGAAAGTGATGTCTCAGATAGCAACACCTCCGATGTCTCGGTGGAAAGACTAAGTCAACAAGTACCATCCAGCAACCTGGGCAGAAATAACTTCCTTAGACAATTTCAACTCATCAACAAAGCCAAACAAAATCAGCAAAGTCCACAAAATATGGATCAGGATTTTCGGCAAGGACGAGGGCAGCGAGGCAAAACCAGAGGAACAAGAGGAACAAGAAAGCGAGGGGAAGACGGAAGAGACGATTTGACCAAAGTTACACCAATGGTCACCCGAGCCAAGAGAGGAACGAAATGACTGTCGTAAATCTCTCTAAACGTGAGTTAACTGCCATCGAGATTAATTTATTAACGTTGGGTCTGTCATTTTGTCCTACCAAAAACATGGACTATGTACAAACTCGTATTGACATTTTTTATTTCTTACGTAAACTAAAATTGAAAAAGTGGTTTCATTTACATGCACCAAGAGTTAGAAATGAGAGTGCAATTGATAGCCGGGTATCAGTAAGTATATCTGATGTAACAACACTGCATACACTTGCAGAGTTAGATGAGAATATTGAACATCATGAAGATCCATATCTCAATTTGATTAATTTGGATATTACTGTTGACAATGCATGTCCGAGTGGCTTTAGACCGAAGTCAAAGTTTATACCAATGGTACATTGTGAGGTACTGGATGTATTTGAAAAGAGTGTGGTCAAAGAGTTGAAAAAAAATACGGTACATCAAAGACAAACAAGCTAGGCGTAACCTTACTACAACACAAATCAAAGCAATTGATGAGTTGAAAAACGACCCCTCAATTGTCATTAGACAATCCGACAAGGGGGGGAATGTGGTTGTTTGGGGCAAAGAAGAGTATATTGCAGAAGGTTTACGACAGCTGACTGATTTATCATGCTATCAAGAGGTGGATGTAAAGGAAGTAAAATCATCTAATGTGAAATATGAGGAAATGTTGTGTGAATGGAAGGACAGGGGACTATTAACTTGGGAGGAATATGGTAGTTTGAGCAGTAAATATGCCAAGACGCCCATATTGTATCTTTTGCCCAAGTTACATAAGAATTCATCTAACCCCCCAGGAAGGCCCATAGTTTCGTCTATGGGCTCTAAATTGGAAATAACATCAAAGTATATTGATTTTTATTTAAGACCTTTTGTAGCTGCTTTACCAGCGTATTTAAGAGACACCATGCATTTTTTAAATATGATTGAGGGTTTACAATGGGATCAAGAGTTTTTACTTGTCACACTAGATGTGACAAGGTTATACACCTCAATCCCACATGATTTGGGAATTCAGGCTATTCGACATTTTTTGCGAGCAAGATCAATCTCATTATTGTTCCATACTGAAATGTTAATTGAGATGATCACATATTGTTTAACGAACAACTTTTTCTATTTTGATGACAAGCTGTACAAGCAATTGCAAGGTACTGCAATGGGCACTTGCTTCGCCCCCAGCTATGCAAATCTTTTCATGGGCTGGTGGGAGGAGCAAGTGTCCAGTTGCTTTGAGGAATATGGTGAACATGTAATTTTGTGGTCAAGATTTATTGACGACATATTTTTGATATGGCGGGGAGATCTAAGCAGTGCAGAAGCTTTTATTCAGACCCTTAATAACAACAATCTGAACATAGAACTTACATCTCAGATTAGTAGCAACAAGATAGTGTTCTTGGATGTGGAGGTAATGGTACAGAATAATCATCTTGTAACCAAACTCCACAGAAAAGAGACTGCAGGGAATAGCTTGCTGTTTGCATCTAGTGCTCATCCATATAGACTCATCCAAAGCATACCTTATGGTGAACTTATTCGAGCCAAAAGGAACAGCAGTGCGACAATGGAATTTGAGAAGGAAAAGGCAGTTATGTGTAACAGATTTAGAGAACGGGGGTATATCCAGAAAGTGATACAAACAGCTGTGACTAATGTAGACCAACTGGAAAGAGTATCTCTTTTAAACCCAAAGCCGAAATTTAGTCAAGCTGAATCACAAGTTAGGTTTATAACCACCTACTCTAATCAAGCATTTCAAGTTCGCAAAATTTTCAAGCAAAACTGGCATATCCTGAAAACCGATCCTACTTTGGATAAATATTTGCATGAAGCACCCCTAATCACATTCAGAAGGGGGGTGTCAGCCGGAACCAAATAACATCTAAGTCTAGAATTGACCATCAGGCCAACAACACAGGCTTTTCTTGTTGTATGCATTGCAAAGCCTGTATTAACAGCAAAAATTGTACTAAAATCAGAGTGCCCAATAGTAGTAGGGACTTCCTTATCAAGGGCAGTTTTGATTGTAACACAGAGTTTTGTGTTCACTGTTTAATCAGCCCATGTAAAAAATTCTACATAGGAAACACCAAACATAGGGCGAAAAAACGTATACTTGAGCATAAGATGGCAATACGGAACCACAATGAACAGTACGCTGTAGCCCGCCACTTTAAGTTAATGCATGGCCAGAATGATAAATTACTTGCATTTGTCATCTTAGATGCTGTAAAACCTCAGAGACGTGGTGGAGATAGAGAGCGTCAATTGCAGGTTTTAGAATCTAAATATATAATAGACTTCAAAACATTAATGCCCACAGGCCTGAATTCCAGTGAAGAACTGGCAATACATCTAGGATGACAGGATGTGTAATGAACTTAGGGTGGTAATAATCTGTTGTTTGACCTGTAGTAATATTGAATATTATTGGTAGTCAGGTTAAAGATCTAAACAATGGAGAATATGCCAAATCGGACTTCCTAACTGTATCTATAACATGATTTTAAATGTACATAATGTTTTTTAGATAAGAATCATAAGTAGGTTTTAAAAATCTTTTTGCACTTTTTGTTTTTCCTTTGTTACCAGGACTATGCATTCCGGGTTATTGAATACACCAACACATTTCGTAACGGTTTTCTTGCAATCGTGGGACGTCGAAGCACACAAGGAATATTGTCATTATGAACTTTAATGAATTGTATGACGGGAGACCAGATCAGGTTTACAGCGGGTTACGCTCTGAGTTCAAAGTCTGATTGAGGAGCGAACTCCTCCCTAGCCCCGATCAGCTGTTATTTCTCAGCCATACTGTTCTTTCCTAAAAGTGTCCGTAAGTACGTAGACACTCAGTCCACACACCTTAGCGCGTGTGTAGGTGCTATTAAAAAAAAAATTCACCTTTTTCACGTGGCACTACACACTTTGCCACTCACCACTTTTCACGGTCCTGACGAAAGCCCCTCCCACATTCTTTTGCGGGCTGAAAGATGTAGACATATCACATAAACAACTATAAGATAATGAATTCTTTCTTAGTTGCTACACACATACTTTTTAACCATATCCTGAGCCGCCGCTAATAAATACACAGGCAAGGATTCTCAGAGGTATTTTTAAACCCACATCACATCACACACTTGCACCATACCAGCTCCGCTGTAACCAGGCGTCGTAGCACAACCGGGGGGCATTCGGCCACCCGTTTGGGACCCCAATGATGAAGCATGACACCAACTGGTTGGTGTGTGAGGGGTCTTTAAACAAACCTAGTGGATTCCAAACACTGCCTATCAGTGATTACATCTATTGGGTTCGTCCATCATTGTTTCACCATAATTACACAGGGGATATGGACGAAGCCCTCCCTTCCCTTGCTCTCCCATTGTTTTTGATATATGTATTTTATGTCGACATCTATAATTTATACGATTTAGATGTAATGAAAATAAGTATTTATGACTTTGTTATATCAAATGCAAATTCATGTACAAGCAGTCTTAGCCATGACAAGATGGCGGACAAATGTGATGTGGACCAAGGAATGCGCTAGTCCTATTTTCATTGTCATGAATGAAAGTATGTAAACGGAAGTGTAACATTGCTAGCTTCACCGTGAACAAGCCTTAACGGCGAAACGCGTTGCTGTGTGACTTCTTGTTGCTAAATAAATAACACAAGCATCCTGGAGTGTCCGGAGTACCTTTTTCCTGGAAGAAAGGGTTGGTTTTATGTATGTATGTATATATATATTCACTGAAAAAACCATAAGGTTTTAGGGACAGTTATAGTTAGTTGGACATTGCACTCGTACAAAACCCGTGAAATTCCCCCGTTATAGTTAGTTCCGGTAACTATAACTCGCGCCCCCGCAATGCACTACTGATGACGTCACATATTACATCACTCATGACATGGTCAGTGACATCACTGATGACATCACTGATGACATCTCAAATGACATCACTGATGACATCATCCAGTGACTGTGTGTTTCTGTAAAGTTTAAATATGTTTAATATATATAGGGAAAGGCGTATTGAAGAATGAGTGGGTGTAGAAGTGCCTGAATGGTTGATTTAGTAGGTGCGTGACTGAGTCTATAAGTGAGTGATTAAACGTATCTTACTGGATGCATGGGTGAGTGACTAAACTGTGTGAATGTCTGTATCCGTCTGTCTGTTGTTGTGTAAGCAGCTGCATGGGTTTCTGACTAGCTAAATGAGTGTCTATATGGGTTATGGATTGGTTCTCTGAGTATCTGTATGGGTGCCTCAGTGTTTGTGTGGGTGGGGTGTGTGTGACTCTGTGCATAGATGTGTGAGTGGGTGATTCACTGGGTGCATGGTTTCAAGAGTGCGTCTGTGATGGACTGTATGGGTGTGTGTGTGTGTGTATGAGTGTGTTAGTGATTGAATGTATATCGAAGTGGTACATGTGTGAGTAACTACATATGTGAAAGGCAGTATATATGTGTGTTGGAGTATATAAATGGCTATAAGTGAGAGTGTGTGATTGTGAGAGTGGCTATATGGATGAGTGTGTGCTTGCATCAGTGATTGCATAGGAGCGTAAGAATGTGCTAGTATTTTTATGAGTAAGTGAGCTGGTGTGTATAACTGTATAGGTGAGTAAATTGGAGTGTGATTAATTATTTGCATGACTGACTAGGTGTGTGAGTACCTCTATGGATGAGTTGCGTTGTGTGAGTGTTTATATAGGTGTATGAGTGCATATGATAGTCCTGTACTAAGTGACTGTAAGTATGAGTGACTGTACGGGTGAGTGAGTAGATGTGTGTGTGTAAACCTAAGAATCAGTGAGTGGGTATGTACTTATTGGTATTGGAGTGTGTATGGTTTTGAGAATGGCAGTCCGTAATTTAGAGTGGGTGTATCAAAACTTATATTTGGGTGTGAGAAGATGCATTAAATTCTCACATGGATGATGTCATCAGTGATGTCATTTGAGATGTCATCAGTGATGTCATCAGTGATGTCACTGACCATGTCATGAGTGATGTAATATGTGACGTCATCAGCAGTGCATTGCGGGGCACGAGTTATAGTTACCTGAACTAACTATAACGGGGAATTTCGCGGGTTTTGTACGAGTGCAATGTCCAACTAACTATAACTGTCCCTAAAACCTTATGGTTTTTTCAGTGAATTTCTAAGGTTTTTAAATGCTAATTTCTAACTATAACGTGCCTGAAACCTATGGTTTTTTCAGTGAATTTCAAAGGTTTTTTAAATGCTAATTCCTAACTATAACGTGTCTGAAACCTATGGTTTTTTCAGTGAATTTCAAAGGTTTTTTAAATGCTAATTCCTAACTATAACGTGTCTGAAACCTATGGTTTTTTCTGTGAATTTCAAAGGTTTTGTAAATGACAATTTTTAAATGTATTAATTGTTATATTTATTTTTTTGATACTGATTTACAACATTTTTTTAAACTATTTATTTTTAGATATTTTGGGGCATATTAGCAACGAGGCGATAAACAATTATCGCCGCTTTTGCGTCCGTTTTCGGACGAAAAGCGGCGATAATTTTATTGCCTAATCAGCAAGGTCACGCTATCGCGTGAATCCTTGCATTATCGCCCTTTCCCCCAACGCCCATCTTTGCATCTCTAATGAGATGCAAAGTGGGCGTACCCCAGATGGACTACGTTGCAAATATCGCTGATGTTCACATCGCGATATTTACAAGGTAGCCCACATGATTTTAGCAGAGGTTAGATTTCGGCGAAACGGCCGTTTCGCCAAAATCTAACGTCTGCTAAAATCCTGACTTAGCCATCCCTAACATAGGGGTGGATTCTGCTGATACGACCACAGGGTCGTATCAGCAGGTTATCGCCGTTTGCAGGGAACATCGCCGGAAAACCAGCGATGTTCCCTGCAAACGGCGATAACCTCGCTATCTCTGGAATTTTTATCACCCTGGAGAAGCGCGTTGTTAATAACGCGCTACCAGGGCGATAAATTCCAGAGATAGCCTGCGATAGGGAAACTGTCGCTAAGCACGGCCAGCGATAATTATCGCTGGCCGTTGATAATATGCCCCTTAATTTTTTTAATTACATTGTAATTACATTATACATTACATTACAAAATATACTTTCTCAGAATGAATTACTTTAGTTTAAATACTTTGCAAACAGGGAATAGACTTTTAAGTACAGTAGTTACAGTTGTTGCAATGGGCAACACAATTTCAAAAACAATGCAACATTGAGCTCAATGTGAATTTCTAGTTAAATGCAATTAGTTACTTTATGGATTACTTTTCTAACCACAGGACTGGATCCTAGATTCAGTCCTGGGACATCTCCTGTAAACAGTTGAGTAAAAGCGTTTTGGTTACAGTAGTGATTTTTAAGGAATATTATTGTATTTTAAAAGTTGACAGAAACTTTTTCATATAGAATCACCAATGTTATCCTATGGGAGGAAATTCACTTAGCAGGTAAGTAGTGTTATCGTTACTTTTTCTTACTCAGAGGTGGATCCTGGAACCAGCACTGGTGCATCTCATGTAAACAGTTGAAAGAATGCGTTTAAGTCACACAGGCGATTTTTAAGGAATATTTGTAGTTTGTGAAAATCGACACTGAAACTTTTCTGCTGAAAACCAGACAATGGATTCCTATGGAAGGAAATATAAGTTACTGGTAAGTACGGTTAGAATTACTTTTCAGGGTCAGTGCTAGGCTAAAAGATGCAGCACTGGGTTCTCTCCTGATAACAGGTGAGTAAATTGGAATTCGTACTTCGGTAGATTTTAGAGGAATATTATAAAGTTCCAAAACTCCACACTTAGAAGAATTTCCAAGTGAAACCAGTCAATGTTAGCCTATGGAAGGGAATTCAAGTTACTGGTAAGTACGGTTAAAATTACTTTTCAGGACCAGTACTGGGCTGAAGGATGCAGCACTGAGGTCTCTCCTGATAACAGGTGAGTAAATCGGAATTCGTATTTCGGGTGATTTTAGAGGAATATTATAAAGTTCCAAAACTCCACACTTAGAAGAATTTCCAAGTGAAACCAGTCAATGATATCCTATGGAAGGAAATTCAAGTTACTGGTAAGTACGGTTAAAATTACTTTTCAGGATCAGTACTGGGCTGAAAGATGCAGCACTGAGGTCTCTCCTGATAACAGGTGAGTAAATCGGAATTCGTAGTTCGGCTGATTTTAGAGGAATATTTGTATGTTTCAAAAATCGACACTTAGAAGAATTTCTAAGTGAAACCAGTCAATGTTAGCCTATGGAAGGAAATTCAAGTTACTGGTAAGTACGGTTAAAATTACTTTTCAGGACCAGTACTGGGCTGAAAGATGCAGCACTGAGGTCTCTCCTGATAACAGGTGAGTAAATCGGAATTCGTATTTCGGCTGATTTTAGAGGAATATTTGCACAATGGTGAAGGGAGGGGCGGGGCCTGAGGTGACATCTGTGCAAACGCGCCCCGTGGCGCGTTTTAAGTTGGGATTAAGTCCCTTGAATCATGAGGGTCCTGGGGCCAACTAGCCCACCAGGAACCTCCAGTATGCGCCAGGGCTGCGTTGCAGAGACGTGTACAGAGGCCACACCCCTTTTTACACCTCTCTGCAACGCAGCTCTGTGGTGCTTTCTGGACGTACCTATTGGGCTAGTTGGCCCCCAGGGACCCTCAGGATTGAAGGGGATTTAATTCCTCATCTTAAAACGCGCCACGGGGCCTGTTTGCACACATGTCACCTGAAGCCCCACCCCCTCCCTTCACCACTGTGCAATCGCGCCCCGTGGCGAGTTTTAAGTTGGGGGATTAAGTCCCCTTGAATCCTGAGGGTCCCTGGAGTCCAACTAGCCCACCATGTACTTCCAAAAGCGCCACAGAGCTGCGTTGCAGAGAGGTGTAAAAGGGGCGTGGCCTCTGTACACCTCTCTGCAACGCAGCTCCCTGGCGCATACTGGAGGTTCCTGGTGGGCTAGTTGGCCCTCAGGGACCCCAGTATTCAAGGGGAATTACTTCCCTTCTCAAAACGCGCCAGGGGGCGCGTTTGCAGACTGCTGCAGGGAGGGCGGGGCCTCCGGCACGATGCCGGTCTTTTTTTTTTTTTTAATTGGGAGGGGGCTGTGTGGCCCCCTTCCCTCAGCCACTTTTTGCCCCGGGGACCCCTTCCCCGGGGCCTGAGGAGTTGTTTTTTTTTTATAAATTTAAAAACGGGAAGGGGGCCGCGTGGCCCCCTTCACTGGGCCTGTATTGGCCCCGAGGACCCCATCCCCCGGGGCAAGCCCTCTTTTTTTATTAAAAATTTGGAGGGGGCTGCGTGACCCCCTCCTCAGGCCATTTAAGGCCCCGGGGACCCCATCCCCCGGGGCTTTAAATATTTTTTTAAAAATTTTTAGGGAGGGGGGCTGCGTTGCCCCCTCCCTGGCCACTTATGGCCCCGGGGACCCCATCCCCGGGGCCTGGCCTCTCGTTGGGGACTGTGGGGGTCCCCAAACCTCCCGCGTCCCTTGGGAGCCGGCATTGCTTTTCCACATGGGGAGCAGCTAACATGCTGCTCCCCATGTGGAAAGCTAATTTGCTTTGGATATTGGAAGCGAGAGCAGGTTTCCTGCTCTCGCTCCAATATCCAAAGCAAGTTTGCAATGACAGGACGGGAGCCGCGAGGCTCCCGTCCTGTCATTGCAAGCAGCAGTGTCCCGGGGTAGGCACCCCGGGACACTGCAGGAGCCGGCCCTGGGGGTGGCGGTCCCCAGGGCCATCAAGGGCTCCAGGAGGGGCCGCGCGGCCCCCCTCCCATCCAGTGCACAGCCCTGGGGAGGTGGTGGTCCCCGGGGCGTGTGGGGGGGCTGGAGCCCCCCCACACAGGTCAGAAAATCTTTTAAAAAAAGAAGCCCCGGGGGTGGCGGTCCCGGGGCTGCGGGAGGCCAAGAGCCCTCCCGCACCATTATGTTTTTAAAGCCCCGGGGGTGGCGGTCCCCGGGCTTGAGGGCCTTAGAGGCCCCCACATTAAATCTAAACCCCCCACCATGCCCCCGGGACTTGGCCCACCCGGGGCAAATTAACAACAAGCGCAAGAGACCGCGCTTCGATTTTTTTTTCTCGGCGGGATCCGCGCACCCTGAGCGCATCCCGCCGATTTTTAAAAAAAAAATGCTTTTTCTGCCCAGGGGGTCCTTGTGGGACCCCTGAGCTGACCTAGGGGGTCAGGGTGTTTCTACCCTGCCCCCTTTGTGCGTTTTGCGCACTTGTTTCCTCTGGGGTTTTCTAATCGGCAGGATCCGCGCACCCTGAGCGCATCCTGCCGATTTAAAAAATAATAATGCTTTTTTCTGCCCAGGGGGTCCTTGTGGGACCCCCTGAACAGACCTAGGGGGTCAGGGTGTTTCTACCCTGCCCCCTTTGTGCGTTTTGCGCACTTGTTTTTGTGCCTCGGTTCTACCGAGGGACAAAATGGCTGCCAACACTTCCTGGTTTGGAGTGTTGACAGCCAGCTGACAGCCAATTAGCATGCAGCTCGTGATCGGGACGGTGTGCGCAGGGTGCGCTGAGGGTACGCGGACCCTACTCGGCCATAGATATATATGTGACTTTACTTGTGAATTTCTCAGGAACTACTGAACGGATTTACACCATTTAAGCCAAAGGCACCAGTCTGAACCAAGGGCTACCTCTTTGCCAAATTTGGTGTAATTCCGTTCAGCAGTTCGGGCTGTAGCTGCGACTAAAGGTTCCTATGGAAAAATGAATGGGGAAAACGCGTTTTGGGACCCCCTTTTTTTCTCGGCCCCCGCTTGACGAATCAACTTGAGACTTTCAGGGTAGGAGCGGAGCGGAGTGCCCCAACAAGTTGGAAACTTTCGTGAAGATTCGTCAACTGGCGCCAACGTTATTTCAAATAGAATGTCGCGGATTTCCTATGGATAATAGGTCCTAACTATAACTATCTACTGGCGACCGCCAGTAGATAATTATCTAAGGGTTTTTTCTTTTCCCAATAACTTTGGCGCCGGATGACGACTCTTCGCGAAATTGTCAAAACTAGTGGGGCGCTCCGGTCAGCTCCTATCCTGAAAGTTTTGGGGTGATTCGTCAAGCGGGGGCCGAGAAAAAAGGGGGGTCCCAAAACACGTTTTCCCCATGTTATTTCCCATAGGAAACTTTAGACACGGCTACAGCCCAACTGCTGAACGGAATTACACCAAATTTGGCAAAATGGTAACCCTTGGTTCAGAAAGCGCCTTTTTTTTAAATGGTGTAAATCCGTTCAGTAGTTCCTGAGAAATTAAAAAAATAGAGGTAAAAAAATCAATTTCCCATAGGAAACTTTAGACACGGTTACAGCCAAAACTGCTGAACGGAATTACACCAAATTTGGCAAAAAGGTAGTGCATGGTTCAGAAAGCGCCCTTTTTTTAAATGGTGTAAATCCGTTCAGTAGTTTTCGAGATATTAAAGGAAAAAAATCTTTATATATCTGGGTGGGATCTAACTACACAAGCACGAGCTTGGCTCTAATTGGCTGCCAACACTTCAATCCAGGAAGTGTTGGCAGCCATCTTGGTGCAATGCTTTTTAGGTCTCGCCTAGCGACGCAGCGCATGCGCTGCCCACTACACAAACACCACTGCACTGCCCTAAACCCTAAAACACTACCCCAGCATGACCCCTACACTGCACGAACACCACTGTACTGCCCTAAACCCTAAAACACTACCCCAGCATGACCCGCTACACTGCCTGAACACCACTGCACTGCCCTAAACCCTGAAACACCAGCCCCAGCACAAACCCCTACACTGCCCGAACACCACTGCACTGCCCTAAACCCTAAAACACCAGCCCCAGCACGACCCCCTACACTGCCCGAACACCACTGCACTGCCCTAAGCCCTGAAACACCAGACCCAGCTCGACCCCCTACACTGCCCGAACACCACTGCACTGCCCTAAACCCTGAAACACTACCCCCAGCACGACCCCCTACACTGCCTGAACACCACTGCACTGCCCTAAACCCTGAAACACCACCACCTGCATGGCCCCCTACACTGCCCGAACACCACTGCACTGCCCTAAACCCTGAAACACCACCCCCCAGCACGACCCCCTACACTGCCCGAACACCACTGCACTGCCCTAAGCCCTGAAACACCACACCCAGCACGACGCCCTACACTGCCCGAACACCACTGCACTGCCCTAAACCCTGAAACATCACCGCCAGCAAGACCCCCTACACTGCCTGAACACCACTGCCCTAAACCCTGAAACACCACCCCCAGCAAGACCCCCTACACTGCCCAAACACCACTGCACTGCCCTAAACCCTGAAACACCAGCCCCAGCACGACCCCCTACACAGCCCGAACACCACTGCACTGCCCTAAACCCTGAAATACCACCCCCAGCACGACCCCCTACACTGCCCGAACATCACTGCAACACCCTAAACCCTGAAACACCACCCCCAGCACGACCCCCTACATTGCCCGAACACCACTGCACTGCCCTAAACCCTGAAACACGAGCCCCAGCATGACCCCCTACACTGCCCGAACACCACTGCACTGCCCTAAACCCTGAAACATCACCCCCAGCAAGACCCCCTACACTGCCTGAACACCACTGCCCTAAACCCTGAAACACCACCCCCAGCAAGACCCACTACACTGCCCGAACACCACTGCACTGCCCTAAACCCTAAAACACCACCCCAGCACAACCCCCTACACTGCCCGAACACCACTGCTCTGCCCTAAGCCCTGAAACACTAGCCGCAGCACGACCCCCTACACTGCCCGAACACCACTGCACTGCCCTAAACCCTGAAAAACCAGCCCCAGCAAGACCCACTACACTGCCCGAACACCACTGCACTGCCCTAAACCCTGAAACATCACCCCCAGCATGACCCCCTACACTGCCCGAACACCACTGCACTGCCCTAAACCCTGAAACATCACCCCCAGCAAGACCCCCTACACTGCCTGAACACCACTGCCCTAAACCCTGAAACACCACCCCCAGCAAGACCCACTACACTGCCCGAACACCACTGCACTGCCCTAAACCCTGAAACACCAGCCCCAGCACGACCCCTACACTGCCCGAGCACGACTGCACTGCCCTAAACCCTGAGACACCAGCCCCAGCATGACCCCCTACACTGCCCGAGCACCACTGCAGTGCCCTAAACCCTGAAACACCACCCCATGCACGACCCCCTACACTGCCCGAACACCACTGCACTGCCCTAAACCCTGAAACACCACCCCCAGCACGACCCCCTACACTGCCCGAACACCACTGCACTGCCCTAAACCATGAAACACCACCCCCAGCACGACCCCCTACACTGCCCGAACACCACTGCACTGACCTAAACCCTGAAACACCACCCCCAGCACGACCCCCTACACTGCCCGAACACCACTGCACTGCCCTAAACCCTGAAACACCACCCCCTGCACGACCCCCTACACTGCCCGAACACCACTGCACTGCCCTAAACCCTGAAAAACCAGCCCCAGCATGACCCCCTACACTGCCCGAACACCACTGCACTGCCCTAAACCGTGAAACACCAGCCCCAGCACGACACCCTACACTGCCCGAGCACCACTGCACTGCCCTAAACCCTGAGACACCAGCCCCAGCATGACCCCCTACACTGCCCGAGCACCACTGCAGTGCCCTAAACCCTGAAACACCACCCCCTGCACGACCCCCTACACTGCCCGAACACCACTGCACTGCCCTAAACCCTTGAAACACCACCCCCCAGCACAACCCCCTACACTGCCTGAACACCACTGCACTGCCCTAAACCCTGAAACACTACCCCCAGCAAGACCCCTACACTGCCCGAACACCACTGCACTGCCCTAAACCCTGAAACATCACCCCCAACAAGACCCCCTACACTGCCTGAACACCACTGCCCTAAACCCTGAAACACCACCCCCAGCAAGACCCCCTACACTGCCCGAACACCACTGCACTGCCCTAAACCATGAAACACCAGCCCCAGCACGACACCCTACACTGCCCGAACATCACTGCAACGCCCTAAACCCTGAAACACCACCCCCAGCAAGACCCCCTACACTGCCCGAACACCACTGCACTGCCCTAAACCATGAAACACCAGCCCCAGCACGACACCCTACACTGCCCGAACATCACTGCAACGCCCTAAACCCTGAAACACCACCCCCAGCACGACCCCTACACTGCCCGAACACCACTGCACTGCCCTAAACCCTGAAACACCACCCCCAGCACGACCCCTACACTGCCCGAACACCACTGCACTGCCCTAAACCCTGAAACACCAACCCAGCACAACCCCTACACTGCCAGAACACCACTGCTCTGCCCTAAGCCCTGAAACACCACCCCCAGCACGACCCCCTACACTGCCCGAACACCACTGCACTGCCCTAAACCATGAAACACCACCACCAGCATGACCCCCTACACTGCCCGAACACCACTGCACTGTCCTAAACCCTGAAACACCACCCCCAGCACGACCCCTACACTGTCCGAACACCACTGCACTGCCCTAAACCCTGAAACACCACCCCCTGCACGACCCCCTACACTGCCCGAACACCACTGCACTGCCCTAAACCCTGAAACACCACCCCCTGCACGACCCCCTACACTGCCCGAACACCACTGCACTGCCCTAAACCCTGAAACACCACCCCCCAGCACGACCCCCTACATTGCCTGAACACCACTGCACTGCCCTAAACCCTGAAACACTACCCCCAGCAAGACCCCCTACACTGCCCGAACACCACTGCACTGCCCTAAACCCTGAAACATCACCCCCAACAAGACCCCCTACACTGCCTGAACACCACTGCCCTAAACCCTGAAACACCACCCCCAGCAAGACCCCCTACACTGCCCGAACACCACTGCACTGCCCAAAACCCTGAAACACCAGCCCCAGCACGACCCCCTACACTGCCCGAACATCACTGCAACGCCCTAAACCCTGAAACACCACCCCCAGCACAACCCCCTACACTGCCCGAACACCACTGCACTGCCCTAAACCCTGAAACACCACCCCTGCATGACCCCCTACACTGCCCGAACACCACTGCACTGCCCTAAACCCTGAAACATCACCCCAACAAGACCCCCTACACTGCCTGAACACCACTGCCCTAAACCCTGAAACACCACCCCCAGCAAGACCCCCTACACTGCCCGAACACCACTGCACTGCCCTAAACCCTGAAACACCACCCCCAGCACGACCCCCTACACTGCCCGAACACCACTGCACTGCCCTAAACCCTGAAACACCACCACCTGCATGGCCCCCTACACTGCCCGAACACCACTGCACTGCCCTAAACCCTGAAACACCAGCCCCAGCACGACCCCTACACTGCCCGAACACCACTGCACTGCCCTAAACCATGAAACACCAGCCCCAGCACGACACCCTACACTGCCCGAACATCACTGCAACGCCCTAAACCCTGAAACACCACCCCCAGCACGACCCCCTACACTGCCCGAACACCACTGCACTGCCCTAAACCCTGAAACACCACCCCCAGCACGACCCCCTACACTGCCCGAACACCACTGCACTGCCCTAAACCCTGAAACACCACCCCCAGCACAACCCCCTACACTGCCCGAACACCACTGCACTGCCCTAAACCCTGAAACACCAAACCAGCACAACCCCCTACACTGCCCGAACACCACTGCTCTGCCCTAAGCCCTGAAACACCAGCCGCAGCACAACCCCCTACACTGCCCGAACACCACTGCACTGCCCTAAACCCTGAAACACCACCCCCAGCACGACCCCCTACACTACCCGAACACCACTGCACTGCCCTAAACCATGAAACACCACCCCCAGCACGACCCCCTACACTGCCCGAACACCACTGCACTGCCCTAAACCCTGAAACACCACCCCAGCACAACCCCCTACACTGCCCGAACACCACTGCACTGCCCTAAACCCTGAAACACCAAACCAGCACAACCCCTACACTGCCCGAACACCACTGCTCTGCCCTAAGCCCTGAAACACCAGCCGCAGCACAAACCCCTACACTGCCCGAACACCACTGCACTGCCCTAAACCCTGAAACACCACCCCCAGCACGACCCCCTACACTGCCCGAACACCACTGCACTGCCCTAAACCATGAAACACCACCCCCAGCATGACCCACTACACTGCCCGAACACCACTGCACTGTCCTAAACCCTGAAACACCACCCCCAGCACGACCCCTACACTGCCCGAACACCACTGCACTGCCCTAAACCCTGAAACACCACCCCCTGCATGACCCCCTACACTGCCCAAACACCACTGCACTGCCCTAAACCCTGAAACACCACCCCCCAGCACGACCCCCTACATTGCCTGAACACCACTGCACTGCCCTAAACCCTGAAAAACTACCCCCAGCAAGACCCCCTACACTGCCCGAACACCACTGCACTGCACTGCCCTAAACCCTGAAACATCACCCCCAACAAGACCCCCTACACTGCCTGAACACCACTGCCCTAAACCCTGAAACACCACCCCCAGCAAGACCCCCTACACTGCCCGAACACCACTGCACTGCCCAAAACCCTGAAACACCAGCCCCAGCACGACCCCCTACACTGCCCGAACACCACTGCACTGCCCTAAACCATGAAACACCAGCCCCAGCACGACCCCCTACACTGCCCGAACATCACTGCAACGCCCTAAACCCTGAAACACCACCCCAGCACAACCCCCTACACTGCCCGAACACCACTGCACTGCCCTAAACCCTGAAACACCACCCCTGCATGACCCCCTACACTGCCCGAACACCACTGCACTGCCCTAAACCCTGAAACACCACCCCTGCACGACCCCCTACACTGCCCGAACACCACTGCACTGCCCTAAACCCTGAAACACCACCCCCAGCACGACCCCCTACACTGCCTGAACACCACTGCACTGCCCTAAACCCTGAAACACTACCCCCAGCAAGACCCCCTACACTGCCCGAACACCACTGCACTGCCCTAAACCCTGAAACATCACCCCAACAAGACCCCCTACACTGCCTGAACACCACTGCCCTAAACCCTGAAACACCACCCCCAGCAAGACCCCCTACACTGCCCGAACACCACTGCACTGCCCTAAACCCTGAAACACCAGCCCCAGCACGACCCCTACACTGCCCGAACACCACTGCACTGCCCTAAACCATGAAACACCAGCCCCAGCACGTCCCCCTACACTGCCCGAACACCACTGCACTGCCCTAAACCCTGAAACACCAGCCCCAGCACGACCCCCTACACTGCCCGAACACCACTGCACTGCCCTAAACCCTGAAACACCAGCCCCAGCAAGACCCCCTATACTGCCCGAACACCACTGCACTGCCCTAAACCCTGAAACACCACCCCCAGCACGACCCCCTACACTGCCCGAACACCACTGCACTGCCCTAAACCATGAAACACCAGCCCCAGCACGACCCCCTACACTGCCCGAACATCACTGCAACGCCCTAAACCCTGAAACACCACCCCCAGCACGACCCCCTACACTGCCCAAACACCACTGCACTGCCCTAAACCCTGAAACACCACCCCCAGCACGACCCCCTACACTGCCCGAACACCACTGCACTGCCCTAAACCCTGAAACACCACCCCCAGCACGACCCCTACACTGCCCGAACACCACTGCACTGCCCTAAACACTGAAACACCACCCCCAGCACGACCCCCTACACTGCCCAAACACCACTGCACTGCCCTAAACCCTGAAACACCACCCCCAGCACGACCCCTACACTGCCCGAACATCACTGCAACGCCCTAAACCCTGAAACACCACCCCCAGCACGACCCCCTACACTGCCCAAACACCACTGCACTGCCCTAAACCATGAAACACCACCCCCTGCACCACCCCCTACACTGCCCCAACACCACTGCAATGCCCTAAACCCTGAAACACCACCCCCTGCACTACCACCTACACTGCCCGAACACCACTGCACTGCCCTAAACCCTGAAACACCACCCCCTGCACTACCACCTACACTGCCCGAACATCACTGCACTGCCCTAAACCCTGAAACACCACCCCCTGCACCACCACCTACACTGCCCGAACACCACTGCACTGCCCTAAACCCTGAAACACTACCTCCAGCATGACCCCCTACACTGCCCGAACACCACTGCACTGCCCTAAACCTTGAAACACCACCCCCAGCACGACCCCCTAAACTGCCCGAACACCACTGCCCTAAACCCTGAAACACCACCCCAGCACGACCCCCTACACTGCCCTAACACCACTGCACTGCCTTAAACCCTAAAACACCACCCCCAGCATGACCCCCTACAATACCCAAACACCACTGCACTACCCTAAACCCTAAAACACTCCCCCAGCATGACCCCCTACACTACCCGAACACCACTGCACTGCCCTAAAACCTAAAACACTCCCTCCAACACGACCCCTACACTACCCGAACAACACTGCACTGCCCTAAACCCTAAAACAGTCCCCCCAGCATGACCCCCTACACTACCCAAAACCAATGCACTACCCTAAACCCTAAAACACTACCCCCGCACGACCCCCTACACTACCCAAAGACCACTGCACGACCCTAAACCCTAAAACACTACCCTCCGCCCGACCCCTTACACTACCCAAAGACCACTGCACTACCCTAAACACTAAAACACGACCCCTACACTACACAAACACCGCTGCACTACCCTAAACCCTAAAACACTACCCCCAGCACGACCCCCTACACTTCACAAACACCACTGCACTACCCTAAACCCTAAAACACTACCCCCTACACTACACAAACACCACTGCACTACCCTAAACCCTAAAACACTACCCCCAGCAGTACCCCCTACACTACCCAAACACCACTGCACTACCGTAATCCCTAAAACACTACCCCCAGCAGTACCCACTACACTACCCAAACATCATTGCACTACCCTAAACCCTAAAACACGACCCCCTGCTGTACCCCCTACACTACCCAAATACCACTGCACTACCCTAAACCCTAAACCACTACCCCCAGCACGACCCCCTACACTACCCAAACACCACTGCACTGCCCTAAACCCTGAAACACCAGCCCCAGCATGACCCCCTACACTGCCCGAACACCACTGCACTGCCCTAAACCCTGAAACACCAGCCCCAGCATGACCCCCTACACTGCCCGAACACCACTGCACTGCCCTAAACCCTGAAACACCAACCCCTGCATGACCCCCTACACTGCCCGAACACCACTGCACTGCCCTAAACCCTGAAACACCAACCCCAGCAATACCCCGTACACTGCCCGAACACCATTGTACTGCCCTAAACCCTGAAACACCACCCCCAGCAAGACCCCCTACACTGCCCGAACACCACTGCCCTAAACCCTGAAACACCACCCCCAGCAAGACCCCCTACACTGCCCGAATACCACTGCACTGGCCCTAAACCCTGAAACACCACCCCCTGCCTGACCCCCTACACTGCCCAAACACCACTGCACTGCCCTAAACCTTAAACACCACCCCCAGCACGACCCCCTACTCTACCTGAACACCACTGCTCTGCCCTAAACCCTAAAACACCACCCCCAGCACGTCCCCCTACACTGCCCGAACACCACTGCACTGCCCTAAACCCTGAAACATCACCCCCAACAAGACCCCCTACACTGCCTGAACACCACTGCCCTAAACCCTGAAACACCACCCCCAGCAAGACCCCCTACACTGCCCGAACACCACTGCACTGCCCAAAACCCTGAAACACCAGCCCCAGCACGACCCCCTACACTGCCCGAACACCACTGCACTGCCCTAAACCATGAAACACCAGCCCCAGCACGACCCCCTACACCGCCCGAACATCACTGCAACGCCCTAAACCCTGAAACACCACCCCCAGCACAACCCCCTACACTGCCCGAACACCACTGCACTGCCCTAAACCCTGAAACACCACCCCCTGCACGACCCCCTACACTGCCCGAACACCACTGCACTGCCCTAAACCCTGAAACACCACCCCCTGCACGACCCCCTACACTGCCCGAACACCACTGCACTGCCCTAAACCCTGAAACACCACCCCCAGCACGACCCCCTACACTGCCTGAACACCACTGCACTGCCCTAAACCCTGAAACACTACCCCCAGCAAGACCCCCTACACTGCCCGAACACCACTGCACTGCCCTAAACCCTGAAACATCACCCCAACAAGACCCCCTACACTGCCTGAACACCACTGCCCTAAACCCTGAAACACCACCCCCAGCAAGACCCCCTACACTGCCCGAACACCACTGCACTGCCCTAAACCCTGAAACACCAGCCCCAGCACGACCCCTACACTGCCCGAACACCACTGCACTGCCCTAAACCATGAAACACCAGCCCCAGCACGACCCCCTACACTGCCCGAACACCACTGCACTGCCCTAAACCCTGAAACACCAGCCCCAGCACGACCCCCTACACTGCCCGAACACCACTGCACTGCCCTAAACCCTGAAACACCAGCCCCAGCAAGACCCCCTACACTGCCCGAACACCAATGCACTGCCCTAAACCCTGAAACACCAGCCCCAGCAAGACCCCCTATACTGCCTGAACACCACTGCACTGCCCTAAACCCTGAAACACCACCCCCAGCACGACCCCCTACACTGCCCGAACACCACTGCACTGCCCTAAACCCTGAAACACCAGCCCCAGCACGACCCCCTACACTGCCCGAACACCACTGCACTGCCCTAAACCATGAAACACCAGCCCCAGCACGACCCCCTACACTGCCCGAACATCACTGCAACGCCCTAAACCCTGAAACACCACCCCCAGCACGACCCCCTACACTGCCCAAACACCACTGCACTGCCCTAAACCCTGAAACACCACCCCCAGCACGACCCCCTACATTGCCCGAACACCACTGCACTGCCCTAAACCCTGAAACACCACCCCCAGCACGACCCCTACACTGCCCGAACACCACTGCACTGCCCTAAACCCTGAAACACCACCCCCAGCACGACCCCCTACACTGCCCAAACACCACTGCACTGCCCTAAACCCTGAAACACCACCCCCAGCACGACCCCTACACTGCCCGTACATCACTGCAACGCCCTAAACCCTGAAACACCACCCCCAGCACGACCCCCTACACTGCCCAAACACCACTGCACTGCCCTAAACCCTGAAACACCACCCCTTGCACCACCCCCTACACTGCCCCAACACCACTGCAATGCCCTAAACCCTGAAACACCACCCCCTGCACTACCACCTACACTGCCCAAACACCACTGCACTGCCCTAAACCCTGAAACACCACCCCCTGCACTACCACCTACACTGCCCGAACATCACTGCACTGCCCTAAACCCTGAAACACCACCCCCTGCACCACCACCTACACTGCCCGAACACCACTGCACTGCCCTAAACCCTGAAACACTACCTCCAGCATGACCCCCTACACTGCCCGAACACCACTGCACTGCCCTAAACCCTGAAACACCACCCCCAGCATGACCCCCTTCACTGCCCGAACACCACTGCACTGCCCTAAACCTTGAAACACCACCCCCAGCACGACCCCCTAAACTGCCCGAACACCACTGCCCTAAACCCTGAAACACCACCCCCAGCACGACCCCCTACACTGCCCTAACACCACTGCACTGCCTTAAACCCTAAAACACCACCCCCAGCATGACCCCCTACAATACCCAAACACCACTGCACTACCCTAAACCCTAAAACACTCCCCCAGCATGACCCCCTACACTACCCGAACACCACTGCACTGCCCTAAAACCTAAAACACTCCCTCCAACACGACCCCCTACACTACCCGAACACCACTGCACTGCCCTAAACCCTAAAACAGTCCCCCAGCATGACCCCCTACACTACCCAAAACCAATGCACTACCCTAAACCCTAAAACACTACCCCCGCACTACCCCCTACACTACCCAAAGACCACTGCACGACCCTAAACCCTAAAACACTACCCTCCGCCCGACCCCTTACACTACCCAAAGACCACTGCACTACCCTAAACACTAAAACACGACCCCCTACACTACACAAACACCGCTGCACTACCCTAAACCCTAAAACACTACCCCCAGCACGACCCCCTACACTTCACAAACACCACTGCACTACCCTAAACCCTAAAACACTACCCCCTACACTACACAAACACCACTGCACTACCCTAAACCCTAAAACACTACCCCCAGCAGTACCCCTACACTACCCAAACACCACTGCACTACCGTAATCCCTAAAACACTACCCCCAGCAGTACCCACTACACTACCCAAACATCATTGCACTACCCTAAACCCTAAAACACTACCCCCTGCTGTACCCCCTACACTACCCAAATACCACTGCACTACCCTAAACCCTAAACCACTACCCCCAGCACGACCCCCTACACTACCCAAACACCACTGCACTACCCTAAACCCTAAAACACTACCCCCAGCATGACCCCCTACACTGCCCGAACACCACTGCACTGCCCTAAACCCTGAAACACCAGCCCCAGCACGACCCCCTACACTGCCCGAACACCACTGCACTGCCCTAAACCCTGAAACACCAACCCCTGCATGACCCCCTACACTGCCCGAACACCACTGCACTGCCCTAAACCCTGAAACACCAACCCCAGCAATACCCCGTACACTGCCCGAACACCATTGTACTGCCCTAAACCCTGAAACACCACCCCCAGCAAGACCCCTACACTGCCCGAACACCACTGCCCTAAACCCTGAAACACCACCCCCAGCAAGACCCCTACACTGCCCGAATACCACTGCACTGGCCCTAAACCCTGAAACACCACCCCTGCCTGACCCCTACACTGCCCAAACACCACTGCACTGCCCTAAACCTTAAACACCACCCCCAGCACGACCCCTACTCTACCCGAACACCACTGCTCTGCCCTAAACCCTAAAACACCACCCCCAGCACGTCCCCCTACACTGCCCGAACACCACTGCACTGCCCTAAACCCTGAAACACCACCCCCAGCAAGACCCCCTACACTGCCCGAACACCACTGCCCTGCCCTAAACCCTGAAACACCACCCCCAGCAAGACCCCCTACACTGCCGAACACCACTGCCCTAAACCCTGAAACTCCACCCCCAGCAAGACCCCCTACACTGCCCGAACACTACTGCACTGCCCTAAACCCTGAAACACCACCCGCAGCAAGACCCCCTACACTGCACGAACACCACTGCCCTAAACCCTGAAACTCCACCCCCAGCAAGACCCCCTCCCGAACACCACTGCACTGCCCTAAACCCTGAAACACCACCCACTGCACGACCCCCTACACTGCTCGAACACCACTGCACTGCCCTAAACCCTGAAACACCACCCCTGCATGACCCCCTACACTGCCCGAACACCACTGCACTGCCTTAAACCCTGAAACACCAGCCAGAGCACGACCCCCTACACTGCCCGAACACCACTGCACTGCCTTACACCCTGAAACACCAGCCCCAGCACGACCCCCTACACTGCCCGAACACCACTGCACTGCCCTAAACCCTGAAACACCAGCCCCAGCACGACCCCCTACACTGCCCGAACACCACTGCACTGCCCTAAACCCTGAAACACCAGCCCCAGCACGACCCCCTACACTGCCCGAACACCACTGCACTGCCCTAAACCCTGAAACACCAGCCCCAGCACGACCTCGTAGACTGCCCGAACACCACTGCACTGCCCTAAACCCTGAAACACCACCCCTGCACCACCACCTACACTGGCCGAACACCACTGCACTGCCCTAAACCCTGAAACACCACCCCCAGCACGACCCCCTACACTGCCCGAACACCACTGCACTGCCCTAAACCCTGAAACACCACCCCCAGCACAACCCCTAAACTGCCCGAACACCACTGCCCTAAACCCTGAAACACCACCACCTGCACGACCCCCTACATTGCCCGAACACCACTGCACTGTCTTAAACCCTGAAACACCACCCCCAGCACTACCCCCTACACTACCCAAACACCACTGCACTACCCTAAACCCTAAAACACTACCCAAAGCACGACCCCCTACACTGCCCAAACACCACTGCACTGCCCTAAACTCTGAAACACCACCCCCAGCAAGACCCCCTACACTGCCCGAACACCACTGCCCTAAACCCTGAAACACCACCCCCAGCAAGACCCCCTACACTGCCCAAATACCACTGCACTGGCCCTAAACCCTGAAACACCACCCCCTGCCTGACCCCCTACACTGCCCAAACACCACTGCACTGCCCTAAACCTTAAACACCACCCCCAGCACGACCCCCTACTCTACCCGAACACCACTGCTCTGCCCTAAACCCTAAAACACCACCCCCAGCACGTCCCCCTACACTGCCCGAACACCACTGCACTGCCCTAAACCCTGAAACACCACCCCAGCAAGACCCCCTACACTGCCCGAACACCACTGCCCTGCCCTAAACCCTGAAACACCACCCCCAGCAAGACCCCCTACACTGCCGAACACCACTGCCCTAAACCCTGAAACTCCACCCCCAGCAAGACCCCCTACACTGCCCGAACACCACTGCACTGCCCTAAACCCTGAAACACCACCCGCAGCAAGACCCCCTACACTGCACGAACACCACTGCCCTAAACCCTGAAACTCCACCCCAGCAAGACCCCCTACACTGCCCGAACACCACTGCACTGCCCTAAACCCTGAAACACCACCCACTGCACAACCCCCTACACTGCTCGAACACCACTGCACTGCCCTAAACCCTGAAACACCACCCCCTGCATGACCCCCTACACTGCCCAAACACCCCTGCACTGCCCTAAACCCTAAACACCACCCCCAGCACAACCCCCTACTCTGCCCGAACACCACTGCTCTACCCTAAACCCTAAAACACTACCCCAGCACGAACCCCTACACTGCCCGAACACCACTACACTGCCCAAAACCCTGAAACACTAGCCCCAGCACGACCCCCTACACTGCCCGAACACCACTGCACTGCCCTAAACCCTGAAACACCAGCCAGAGCACGACCCCCTACACTGCCCGAACACCACTGCACTGCCCTACACCCTGAAACACCAGCCCCAGCACGACCCCCTACACTGCCCGAACACCACTGCACTGCCCTAAACCCTGAAACACCAGCCCCAGCACGACCCCCTACACTGCCCGAACACCACTGCACTGCCCTAAACCCTGAAACACCAGCCCCAGCACGACCTCGTAGACTGCCCGAACACCACTGCACTGCCCTAAACCCTGAAACACCACCCCCTGCACCACCACCTACACTGGCCGAACACCACTGCACTGCCCTAAACCCTGAAACACCACCCCCAGCACGACCCCCTACACTGCCCGAACACCACTGCACTGCCCTAAACCCTGAAACACCACCCCCAGCACAACCCCTAAACTGCCCGAACACCACTGCCCTAAACCCTGAAACACCACCACCTGCACGACCCCCTACATTGCCCGAACACCACTGCACTGCCCTAAACCCTCAAACACCACCCCCTGCATGACCCCCTAAACTGCCTGAACACCACTGCACTGCCTTAAACCCTGAAACACCACCCCCAGCACTACCCCTACACTACCCAAACACCACTGCACTACCCTAAACCCTAAACCACTACCCAAAGCACGACCCCCTACACTGCCCGAACACCACTGCACTGCCCTAAACTCTGAAACACCAACCCCAGCAAGACCCCGTACACTGCCCGAACACCACTGCACTGCCCTAAACCCTGAAACACCACCCCCAGCAAGACCCCCTACACTGCCCGAACACCACTGCACTGCCCTACACCCTGAAACACCACCCCAGCAAGACCCCCTACGCTGCCCGAACACCACTGCCCTAAACCCTGAAACACCAACCCCAGCAAGACCCCCTTCACTGCCCGAACACCACTGCACTGCCCTAAACCCTGAAACACTACCGCCTACTTGACCACCTACACTGCCCGAACACCACTGCACTGCCCTAAACCCTGAAACACCAGCCCCAGCACGACCCCCTACACTGCCCGAACACCACTGCACTGCCCTAAACACTGAAACACCAGCCCCAGCACGACCGCCTACACTGCCCGAACACCACTGCACTGCCCTAAACCCTGAAACACCAACCCCAGCAAGACCCCCTACACTGCCCGAACACCACTGCACTGCCCTAAACCCTGAAACACCACCCCCAGCAAGACCCCCTACACTGCCCGAACACCACTGCACTGCCCTAAACCCTGAAACACCACCCCCAGCAAGACCCCCTACACTGCCCAAACACCACTGCCCTAAACTCTGAAACACCACCCCCAGCAAGACCCCCTACACTGCCCGAACACCTCTGCACTGCCCTAGACCCTGAAACAACAGCCCCAGCACGACCCCCTACACTGCCCGAACACCACTGCACTGCCCTAAACCCTGAAACACCAGCTCCAGCACGACCCCCTACACTGCCCGAACACCACTGCACTGCCCTAAACCCTGAAACACCAGCCCCAGCACTACCCCCTACACTGCCCGTACACCACTGCACTGCCCTAAACCCTGAAACACCAGCCCCAGCACGACACCCTACACTGCCCGAACACCACTGCACTGCCCTAAACCCTGAAACACCAGCCCCAGCATGACCCCCTAGACTGCCCGAACACCACTGCACTGCCCTAAACCCTGAAACACCACCCCATAGACTGCCCGAACACCACTGCACTGCCCTAAACCCTGAAACACTACCCGCTACACTGCCCGAACACCACTGCACTGCCCTAAACCCTGAAACACCACCCCCTGCACCACCCGCTACACTGCCCGAACACCACTGCACTGCCCTAAACCCTGAAACACCACCCCTGCACCACCCCTACACTGCATGAACACCACTGCACTGACCTAAACCCTGAAACACCACCCCCTGCACCACCCCTACACTGCACGAACACCACTGCACTGACCTAAACCCTGAAACAACACCCCCTGCACCACCACCTACACTGCCCAAACACCACTGCACTGCCCTAAACCCTGAAACACCACCCCCAGCACGAGCCCCTACACTGCCCAAACACCACTGCACTGCCCTAAACCCTGAAACACCACCCCCAGCATGACCCCCTACACTGCCCGAACACCACTGCACTGCTCTAAACCCTGAAACACCACCCCCAGCAAGACCCCCTAAACTGCCCGAACACCACTGCCCTAAACCCTGAAACACCACCCCCTCCACGACCCCCTACATTGCCCGAACACCACTGCACTGCCCTAAACCCTGAAACACCACCCCTGCACGACCCCCTACACTGCCCGAACACCACTGCACTGCCCTAAACCCTGAAGCACCACCCCTGCATGACCCCTACACTGCCCGAACACAACTGCACTGCCTTAAACCCTGAAACACCACCCCCAGCACGACCCCCTACAATACCCGAACACCACTGCACTACCCTAAACCCTAAAACACTCCCCCCAGCACGACCCCCTACACTACCCAAACACCACTGCACTGCCCCAAAACCTAAAACACTCCCTCCAACACGACCCCCTACACTACCCGAACACAACTGCGCTGCCCTAAATCCTAAAACACTCCCCCCAGCACGACCCCCTACACTCCCTGAACACCACTGCACTGCCCTAAACCCTAAAACACTCCCCCCAGCTCGACCCCCTACACTACCCGTACACCACTGCACTACCCTAAACCCTAAAACACTCCCCCCAGCACGACCCCCTACACTACCCGAACACCAATGCACTACCCTAAACCCTAAAACACTACCCCCTGCACAACCCCCTACATTACCCAAACACCAATGACCTACCCTAAACCCTAAAACACTACCCCCGCACGACCCCCTACACTACCCAAAGACCACTGCACTGCACTACCCTAAACCCTAAAACACTACCCCCCGCACGACCCCCTACACTACCCAAAGACCACTGTGTGAGAAGTTGGCCTGGCATATGCTGTCCACTAATTATAGTGGGCACCTTGCACCAGTCCAAATCGACTCTTATGGTAGGTAGGTTAAAGACAACCTTATTGAAAGCTATCCTAGTGGTAGCTGTGGAGAGCAGCCTTCAGGCTAAGTCTTGAAGGAATGTAAAGCAGCTTGTTTTACCAGTCTATAATCTCTTGAGTGACCAAATGAAAGAGCACCACACCAGGTATATATTCAAAATATATGTATTTATTACTAAACACACCCCTCTAGTCTCTTTATGAGGCTAGAGTTCGAAGTACATAGGTTATAAGATCTTAAATCACAGTAATAGCACAAATACACGTTTGGGCCCTAGGGGCGTACCAAACCATATACCAATAAAGTGGTATGCGAACCACGACTGAACTAGACACTAGGCCTAGAGCCTCTAGAAGTGCTTGGACCACAAGGAACCACCCAAGGTAGTGACACAGGGGACCCACGGGAGACGCGTGCAGTGTAAATACACAACCGCGATACGCCGTTAACTTCTATGGAGAAAGTCGGGATCGGGAAAAGAGAGGAAAGGGACACTTAGAAGAGGACTAGGACAAAACCCTTTGAGATCTAGGACTTTGAAGAGTCTCTACCCACGGGAGCACCGGAGAACTCGTGTTACCTCACCCAGGGAAGCCGGGTGCATAGGTGCCTTTCGGGGTCGGGTTTCGTCGTCGGTTCTTATGGCGATCTGCTGCAAAGTGCTGCTGGCGACCAGGAGAAAAGTGTCCGGGTGGATCCAAGAGTGGATCGGAGTTCTGAAGAACCTGAAAGCAGAGGGGACAGAGTCTGGGTCACTAGCCAGTGACCAGGGAGGCGATGGACAGATGCCCACCGATGTCGAGTGCTTCAGATTCGATGACGGTCGTCTTGACTCTTCAGCCACGAGGTCCGGGAGGCGTTGTTGGCGACCAGGAGCAGGATTCGGGCTGTTGCTCGATGTCTGTCGAGTGCAGAGGTGTCGGCGACCAGATTGGACCCAACAAGCCTTGGCAACGGCAAGTCTCGAGTAAGATGTAGATCGTCGATGATGCAGACCAGCAAGGTCTGGGGAACTCACCCAGCGAGGGTAAGTGAGGGCAGGCCTGGAGCAACCAGACTGCCAAGTAAAGAAAAGATTGGCCTTCGTTAAGGGCTACTAGCCAATGGGCTAGCGACCGCAAAGGAGCCTCGTGACGCCGCACGTGGAGCTGACTTACCGGACACTCGTGGAGTGGGGGCCAGTGATCTTCGGTGCAGGTGGTGCTGGAGGCTAGGGCTACTCGGAGCCCAAAGCACGACTTCTTGGGAGACCCAGAAGATGGTGCACTTGCAAATGTGCTCGGTGTCCAGGGGTCACGGTCTCAAGTCACCCACGATAGCCACGGGCCTCAGCTTTGCTGGGGACTCAGGGTAGCCTCGGGAAGTCTGAGAATCCACCTCTGGTGATGCGATGACAGCAACATGCAACTGAACGTGAAGCATGCTG